>CM053037.1:75659152-76259152 GCA_028564925.1 Lithobates sylvaticus
GATGAGGCTGCACTGTAGGGTGCTGATGAGGCTGCACTGTAGGACACCGATGAGGCTGCATTATTGGGCACTGATGAGGCTGCATTAATGGGCACTGATGAGGCTGCACTGTAGGGCACTGTTGAGGCTGCATTAATAGGCACTGATGAGGCTGAATTAGAAGGCACTGTTGAGGCTGCATTAATAGGCACTGATGAGGCTGCATTAATGGGCACTGATAAGGCTGATTTGATAGGCACTGATGAGGCTGCATTAATAGGCACTGATGAGGCTGTACTGTAGGGCACTGATGAGGCTGCATTAATGGGCACTGATGAGGCTGCAATAATAGGCACTTATGAGGCTGCACTGTAGGGCACTTTTGAGACTTCATTAATAGGCACTGATGAGGCTGCACTGTAGGGTGCTGATGAGGCTGCACTGTAGGACACCGATGAGGCTGCATTATTGGGCACTGATGAGGCTGCATTAATGGGCACTGATGAGGCTGCACTGTAGGGTACTGTTGAGGCTGCATTAATAGGCACTGATGAGGCTGAATTAGAAGGCACTGTTGAGGCTGCATTAATAGGCACTGATGAGGCTGCATTAATGGGCACTGATAAGGCTGCACTGTAGGTCACTGGTGAGGCTGCATTAATAGGCGTTGATGAGGCTGCACTGTAGGTCACTGTTGAGGCTGCATTAATAGGCACTGATGAGGCTGCACTGTAGGGCACTGATGAGGCTGCATTAATAGGCACTGATGAGGCTGCACTGTAGGTCACTGTTGAGGCTGCATTAATAGGCACTAATGAGGCTGCACTGTAGGGCACTGATGAGGCTGCATTAATAGGCACTGTTGAGGCTGCACTGTAGGTCACTGTTGAGGCTGCATTAATAGGCACTAATGAGGCTGCACTGTAGGGCACTGCTAAGGCTGCATTAATAGGCACTGTTGAGGCTGCACTGATGAGGCTGCATTAATGGGCACTGTTGAGGCTGAACTGATGGGCACTGACGAGGCTGCATTCATTGGCACTAATGAGCCTGCATTATTGGGCACTGATGAGGCTGCATTAATGGGCACTGATGAGGCTGCACTGTAGGGCATTGATGAGGCTGCACTGTAGGGTACTGATGAGGCTGCATTAATAGGCACTGATGAGGCTGCACTGTAGGGCACTGATGCGGCTGCATTAATAGGCACTAATGAGGCTGCATTAATAGGCACTGATGATGCTGCACTGTAGGGCACTGATGAGGCTGCATTAATAGGCACCGATGAGGCTGCAATAATAGGCACTGATAAGGCTGCATTAATAGGCACGGATGAGGCTGCATTAATGGGCAATGTTAAGGCTGCATTAATGGGCACTGTTGAAGCTGCACTGATGGGCACTGATGAGGCTGCATTAATAGGCACTGATGAGCCTGCATTAATAGGCACTGATGAGCCTGCATCATTGGGCATTGATGAGGCTGCACTAAAAGGCACTGATGAGGCTGTACTGTAGGGCACTGATGAGGCTGCATTAACGGACACTGTTGAGGCGGCATTAATGGGCACTGTTGAGGATGTACTGATGGGCACTGATGAGGCTGCATTAATGGGCACTGTTGAAGCTGCACTGATGGGCACTGACGAGGCTGCATTAATAGGCTCTGATGAGCCTGCATTATTGGACATTGATGAGGCTGCACTAAAAGGCACTGATGAGGCTGCACTGTAGGGCACTGATAAGGCTGCATTAATAGGCACTGATGAGGCTGCACTGTAGGGCACTGATGAGGCTGCATTAATGGACACTGTTGAGGCTGCATTAATGGGCACGGTTGAGGATGCACCGATGGGCACTGATGAGACTGCATTAATGGGCACTGTTGAAGCTGCACTGATGGGCACTGATGAGGCTGCATTATTGGGCACTGATGAGGCTGCATTCATAGACACTGATGAGGCTGCATTGATAGACACTGATGAGGCTGCATTAATAGGCAATGATGAGGCTGCACTGTAGGGCACTGCTGAGGCTGCATTAATGGGCACTGTTGAGGCTGCACTGATGAGGCTGCATTAATGGGCACTGTTGAGGCTGAACTGATGGGCAATGATGAGGCTGCATTAATTGGCACTAATGACCTGCGTTATTGGGCACTGATGAGGCTGCATTAATGGGCACTGGTGAGGCTGCACTGTAGGGCACTGATGAGGCTGCATTAATAGGCACTGATGAGGCTGCACTGTAGGGCACTGATGAGGCTGCATTAATAGGCACGGATGAGGCTGCATTAATAGGCACTGATGAGGCTGCACTGTAGGGCACCAATGAGGCTGCATTAATAGGCACTGATGAGGCTGCAATGATAGGCACTGATAAGGCTGCATTAATAGGCACTGATGAGGCTGCACTGTAGGGCACTAATAAGGCAGCATTAATTGGCAATGTTAAGGCTGCATTAATGGGCACTGTTGAAGCTGCACTGTAGGGCACTGTTGAGGCTGAATTAATGGGTACTGTTGAGGCTGCACTGTAGGGCACTGATGAGCCTGCATTAATGGGCACTGATGAGTCTGCATTATTGGGCACTGATGAGGCTGCATTATTGGGCACTGATGAGGCTGCATTAATAGGCACTGATGAGGCTGCATTAATAGGCACTGATGAGGCTGCATTAATAGGCACTGATGAGGCTGCACTGTATGGCACTGATGAGGCTGCATTAATAGGCACTGATGAGGCTGCACTGTAGGGCACTGCTGAGGCTGCTTTAATGGGCAATGTTGAGGCTGCATTAATGGGCACTGTTGAGGCTGCACTGATCGGCACTGATGAGGCTGCATTAATGGGCACTAATGAGCCTGCATTATTGGGCACTGATGAGGCTGCACTTTAGGGCACTGATGAGGCTGCATTAATGGGCACTGATGAGGCTGCATTAATAGGCACTGATAAGGCTGTACTGTAGGGCACTGATGAGGCTGCATTAATGGGCACTGATGAGGCTGCAATAATAGGCACTTATGAGGCTGCACTGTAGGGCACTATTGAGACTTCATTAATAGGCACTGATGAGGCTGCACTGTAGGGTGCTGATGAGGCTGCACTGTAGGACACCGATGAGGCTGCATTATTGGGCACTGATGAGGCTGCATTAATGGGCACTGATGAGGCTGCACTGTAGGGCACTGTTGAGGCTGCATTAATAGGCACTGATGAGGCTGAATTAGAAGGCACTGTTAAGGCTGCATTAATAGGCACTGATGAGGCTGCATTAATGGGCACTGATGAGGCTGATTTGATAGGCACTGATGAGTCTGCATTAATAGGCACTGATGAGGCTGTACTGTAGGGCACTGATGAGGCTGCATTAATGTGCACTGATGGGGCTGCAATAATAGGCACTTATGAGGCTGCACTGTAGGGCACTTTTGAGACTTCATTAATAGGCACTGATGAGGCTGCACTGTAGGGTGCTGATGAGGCTGCACTGTAGGACACCGATGAGGCTGCATTATTGGGCACTGATGAGGCTGCATTAATGGGCACTGATGAGGCTGCACTGTAGGGCACTGTTGAGGCTGCATTAATAGGCACTGATGAGGCTGAATTAGAAGGCACTGTTGAGGCTGCATTAATAGGCACTGATGAGGCTGCATTAATGGGCACTGATAAGGCTGCACTGTAGGTCACTGGTGAGGCTGCATTAATAGGCGTTGATGAGGCTGCACTGTAGGTCACTGTTGAGGCTGCATTAATAGGCACTAATGAGGCTGCACTGTAGGGCACTGATGAGGCTGCATTAATAGGCACTGATAAGGCTGCACTAGAAGGCACTGTTGAGAATGCATTAGAAGGCACTGTTGAGGCTGCATTAATATGCACCGATGAGGCTGCATTAGAAGGCACTGTTGAGGCTGCATTGATAGGCACTTATGAGGCTGCATTAATGGGCACTGATGAGGCTGCACTGTAGTTCACTGATGAGGCTGCATTAATAAGCACTGATGAGGCTTCACTCTAGGTCACTGTTGAGGCTGCATTAATAGGCACTGATGAGGCTGCACTGTAGGGCACTGATAAGGCTGCACTGTAGGTCACTGTTGAGGCTTCATTAATAGGCACTGATGAGGCTGCACTGTAGGGCACGGATGAGGCTGCATTAATAGGCACTGATGAGGCTGCACTGTAGGGCACTAATGAGGCTGCATTAATAGGCACTACTGAGGCTGCACTTTTGGGCACTGATGAGGCTGCATTAATAGGCACTGATGAGGCTGCATTAGAAGGCACTGTTGAGGCTGCATCAGAGGGCAGTGTTGAGGCTGCATTAATAGGCACTGATGAGGCTGCATTAGAAGGCACTGTTGAGGCTGCATTAATAGGCACTGATGAGGCTGCATTATTTGGCACTGATGAGGCTGCACTGTAGGTCACTGTTGAGGCTGCATTAATAGGCACTGATGAGGCTCCACTGTAGGGCACTAATGAGGCTGCATTAATAGGCACTGATGAGGCTGCACTGATGAGGCTGCATTAATAGGCACTGATGAGGCTGAATTAATAGGCAATGATGAGGCTGCATTAGAAGGCACTGTTGAGGCGGCATTAATAAGCACTGATGTGGCTGCATTAATAGGCACTGATTGACACTGATGGTGCAGGGCTGTTGTTATGATCACTTTACTGCGATCTGTGATCAGCTGTGTCCAGAGGACACATAGGTCACGGAAAGCATGGTTCTAATAGGACGTCCATGAACGCCCTCCCAGAACTGGAGAGCCGCACTTTACCTAACTTTCGGCTATAGTGCAATAGGGAAGTGGCTCGTTTTCTAGATGAGTGGGGGTGCAGTTAAGAATGAATGGCACCTGTGTGCATCTGCAGACAGCAGTGCATTTCCATGTGGTGTGGGAAAACTCACAAACAGGGTTATACACAGGCCACAACTGCCATGCTCAAGCTCACAACCCTCTGAAAAGTGACCCGCTGTGGATTGCTTTTCAGAGGGTGGTAAGCATTAAATTATGCCTGAAAGAAGCCTAAAGGCTCATTCACACGTGTGGTTGAGAGGTAAAACCCTGTGGTTGAGCTGTGCTTTTACTGCCCCTCAACCACTTCCCCCCTTTAGCTGCAGGGGCAGCAGCCAAGGGTGTACACATGCTGCAGCCGTGACTTTTTGCTTCACGGTCATAGCAGGAATTATACCCCCTGTTGATTTTGGCGGGCAAGCACAAACCATTCAAGTGCATTCAATGCGGGCAAGTGCAAACCTTTCAAGTCCAGCATGGTAGTCTGGCATTTAGGGGTTAAAACAGGTGGTGAAGAGGTGATACAAATACTCCCCACTGCCTGCCAAATGCTCTCTGAAGAGTAATTTGAATTTGGATCACTCTTCAAGAGCAAAGTACAAATTGAATGAGCACTAAGGCCCCATTCGCATATGTACAGGGCAGCCTCTTCACTTGAATGAACATGTGACAAAGGTGCCAAAAGAAGTTCTGGCGCCTTTTTGGGTGTTAGGCATTGTTTGTGTTTTTTTACCGCGTGTTTTGGTGTGATTGCCATTTATGAAAATGCGTGTTTGGGGTGGTATTAACAATTTAAAGAGGAAGTCCACCCGATTTTTTATTTTTTTTTAAAAGTCAGCAGCTACAAATACTGCAGCTGCTGACTTTTAATAAATGGACACTTACCTGTTCCAGCGATGTCGGCAGAAGATGACAAGCGATCGCTCGTCTCTCGGCTGCCCCGCCGCCATCCTCTGTCAGGGAATCAGGAAGTAAAGCTTGCGGCTTCACTGCCCGGTTCCCTACTGCGCATGCGCTTGTCGCGCTGCGTGTCGTTATTGGTCCCTGTGTTTCCCAAGACACAACGGGGCATCTTCATATATGGGGGCGGGGCAGTCCCGGCTATCTCATCCCGGAAGTGGGTGCAGATACCTGTATTATACAGGTATCTGCACCCCCCTCCCCCCTGAAAGGTGCCAATTGTGGCACCAGAGGGGGTGAGGAATCCGATAAGCGGAAGTTTCACTTTAGGGTGGAGCTCCGCTTTAAGGTCTGCCCTATAGCAGTTTTACCCCTGTGTGGATCACATATATGTACATTAGCTGACTCTCCTGGGTAGGTGGCACACTTCCACTATGATGATTACACACAGCGGAAGCCGATCGGCAGGTGAACGGTACTTGATGTCCTCTGGCACCCGGCCGATTGTTAGGAAGAGAAACAGAACGGCAATCTATGTATACAAGGCAGATTGCTGTTCTGACATTGTCCATTATGGGTATTGTGGGCAAACGCACAATGCGCAGAAAAACACGCGTTCATGTGACGTGCGTATATGACGTGTGTTTTCTTGTGTTCTGGAACATGTGCTTTGTGTGTTCCTGGAGCATGTAGAGTGCAGCCTCATGTGCTGTCATCCTCATCCTCGGTCAGTCCAGGACGACAGCCCCTAATATACAATCCCAGCTCACTGTACACAGAGGATGAGCCCAGCCTCACACCTGCACTGGAATGCAGTTATTCCACCCCCCGGGAGGGAGGGACAATGGAGCGGTCCGTATAGGTGCAGCGCTGACCACACCTCGGCCACTTCCACTCTGATCACAGCTCCCCTCCGATCAGTCCATTATACGGGAGAAGGAGGGGGGTCGGCGCTGGCGCTCAGTCTATGTCTGCAGGCTGGGTGAGTGGGATCTCTCGGGCAGAGGAGGATGGCAGGAAGAGAGCCGCTACTGGCCACACTGAAAGGTCGGTGTATGGGGGGAGAGCAGGGGGCGGGGACACATGAGAGAGGGGGACCAGGGGGTGGGGACACATGGCAGAGGGGCACTGGGGGCGGGGACACAAGAGAGAGGGGGACCAGGGGGCGGGGTGACATGACAGAGGGGACCCTGGGGGCGGGAAACATGACATAGGGGGAGGGGACACATGATAGAGGGGGCCCTGGGGGCGGGGGAAACATGATAGAGGGGGGAGGGGACACATGATAGAGGGGGCCCTGGGGGCGGGGGAAACATGATAGAGGGGGGCGGGGACACATGACAGAGGGGGTCCTGGGGGCAGGGGAAACATGACAGAGGGGGACGAGGGGGCAGAGACACAGGACAGAGGGGGTTGGGGACACATGACAGAGGGGGACGAGGGGGCAGAGACACAGGACAGAGGGGGTTGGGGACACATGACAGAGGGGGACGAGGGGGCAGAGACACAGGACAGAGGGGGTTGGGGACACATGACAGAGGGGGACGAGGGGGCAGAGACACAGGACAGAGGGGGTTAGGGACACATGACAGAGGGGGACGAGGGGGCAGAGACACAGGACAGAGGGGGTTGGGGACACATGACAGAGGGGGACGAGGGGGCAGAGACACAGGACAGAGGGGGTTGGGGACACATGACAGAGGGGGACGAGGGGGCAGAGACACAGGAAAGAGGGGGTTGGGGACACATGACAGAGGGGGACGAGGGGGCAGAGACACAGCACAGAGGGGGTTGGGGACACATGACAGAGGGGGACGAGGGGGCAGAGACACAGGACAGAGGGGGTTGGGGACACATGACAGAGGGGGACGAGGGGGCAGAGACACAGGACAGAGGGGGTTGGGGACACATGACAGAGGGGGACGAGGGGGCAGAGACACAGAACAGAGGGGGTTGGGGACACATGACAGAGGGGGACGAGGGGGCAGAGACACATGACAGAGGGGGTTGGGGACACATGACAGAGGCGGACGAGGGGGCAGAGACACATGAGAGGGGGTTGGGGACACATGACAGAGGCGGACGAGGGGGCAGAGACACATGACAGAGGGGGTTGGGGACACATGACAGAGGCGGACGAGGGGGCAGAGACACATGACAGAGAGGGGGTTGGGGACACATGACAGAGGGGGACGAGGGGGCAGAGACACATGACAGAGGGGGTTGGGGGGACGAGGGGGCAGAGACACATGACAGAGGGGGGTGGGGACACATGACAGAGGGGGGACGAGGGGGCAGAGACACATGACAGAGGGGGTTGGGGACACATGACAGAGGGGGGACGAGGGGGCAGAGACACATGACAGAGGGGGTTGGGGACACATGACAGAGGGGGGACGAGGGGGCAGAGACGCATGACAGAGGGGGACGAGGGGGCAGGGACACATGACAGAGGGGGGACGAGGGGGGGTGGGGACACATGACAGAGGGGGCGGGGTGACATGACAGAGAGGGATTAGGGGGTCGGGTGACATGACAGAAGGGGGTGGGGACACATGACAGAGGGGGGCGAGGGGGCGGGGTGACATGACAGAGGGGGGTGAGGGGGTGGGGTGACATTACAGAAGGGGCGGGGACACATAACAAAGGGGGCGGGGTAACATGACAGAGGGAGGCGAGGGGGCGGGGACACATGACAGAGGGGGACATGGGGGCTGGGTGACATGACATGGGGGCTGGGTGACATGACAGAGGGGGACATGGGGGCTGGGTGACATGACAGAGGGGACGGGGGGACATGGGGGCTGGGTGACATGACAGAGGGGGCAGGGACACATGACAGAGGGGGACGAGGGGGCTGGGTGACATGACAGAGGGGGTTGGGGACACATGACAGAGGGGGGCGAGGGGGCAGAGACACATGACAGAGGGGGACGAGGGGGCGGGGACACATGACAGAGGGGGACGAGGGGGCGGGGACACATGACAGAGGGGGACGAGGGGGCGGGGACACATGACAGAGGGGGACGAGGGGGCGGGGACACATGACAGAGGGGGACGAGGGGGCGGGGACACATGACAGAGGGGGACGAGGGGGCGGGGACACATGACAGAGGGGGACGAGGGGGCAGAGACACAGGACAGAGGGGGTTGGGGACACATGACAGAGGGGGACGAGGGGGCAGAGACACAGAACAGAGGGGGTTGGGGACACATGACAGAGGGGGACGAGGGGGCAGAGACACATGACAGAGGGGGTTGGGGACACATGACAGAGGCGGACGAGGGGGCAGAGACACATGAGAGGGGGTTGGGGACACATGACAGAGGCGGACGAGGGGGCAGAGACACATGACAGAGGGGGTTGGGGACACATGACAGAGGGGGGACGAGGGGGCAGAGACACATGACAGAGGGGGTTGGGGGGACGAGGGGGCAGAGACACATGACAGAGGGGGATGGGGACACATGACAGAGGGGGGACGAGGGGGCAGAGACACATGACAGAGGGGGTTGGGGGGACGAGGGGGCAGAGACACATGACAGAGGGGGTTGGGGACACATGACAGAGGGGGGACGAGGGGGCAGAGACACATGACAGAGGGGGTTGGGGACACATGACAGAGGGGGGACGAGGGGGCAGAGACACATGACAGAGGGGGGTGGGGACACATGACAGAGGGGGGACGAGGGGGCAGAGACGCATGACAGAGGGGGACGAGGGGGCAGGGACACATGACAGAGGGGGACGAGGGGGGGTGGGGACACATGACAGAGGGGGACGAGGGGGGGTGGGGACACATGACAGAGGGGGCGGGGTGACATGACAGAGAGGGATTAGGGGGTCGGGTGACATGACAGAAGGGGGTGGGGACACATGACAGAGGCGGACGAGGGGGCAGAGACACATGAGAGGGGGTTGGGGACACATGACAGAGGCGGACGAGGGGGCAGAGACACATGACAGAGGGGGTTGGGGACACATGACAGAGGGGGGACGAGGGGGCAGAGACACATGACAGAGGGGGTTGGGGGGACGAGGGGGCAGAGACACATGACAGAGGGGGTTGGGGACACATGACAGAGGGGGGACGAGGGGGCAGAGACACATGACAGAGGGGGTTGGGGGGACGAGGGGGCAGAGACACATGACAGAGGGGGTTGGGGACACATGACAGAGGGGGGACGAGGGGGCAGAGACACATGACAGAGGGGGTTGGGGACACATGACAGAGGGGGGACGAGGGGGCAGAGACACATGACAGAGGGGGTTGGGGACACATGACAGAGGGGGGACGAGGGGGCAGAGACGCATGACAGAGGGGGACGAGGGGGCAGGGACACATGACAGAGGGGGACGAGGGGGGGTGGGGACACATGACAGAGGGGGACGAGGGGGGGTGGGGACACATGACAGAGGGGGCGGGGTGACATGACAGAGAGGGATTAGGGGGTCGGGTGACATGACAGAAGGGGGTGGGGACACATGACAGAGGGGGGCGAGGGGGCGGGGTGACATGACAGAGGGGGGTGAGGGGGTGGGGTGACATTACAGAAGGGGCGGGGACACATAACAAAGGGGGCGGGGTAACATGACAGAGGGAGGCGAGGGGGCGGGGACACATGACAGAGGGGGACATGGGGGCTGGGTGACATGACATGGGGGCTGGGTGACATGACAGAGGGGGACATGGGGGCTGGGTGACATGACAGAGGGGACGGGGGGACATGGGGGCTGGGTGACATGACAGAGGGGGCAGGGACACATGACAGAGGGGGACGAGGGGGCTGGGTGACATGACAGAGGGGGTTGGGGACACATGACAGAGGGGGGCGAGGGGGCAGAGACACATGACAGAGGGGGACGAGGGGGCAGAGACACATGACAGAGGGGGACGAGGGGGCGGGGACACATGACAGAGGGGGACGAGGGGGCGGGGACACATGACAGAGGGGGACGAGGGGGCGGGGACACATGACAGAGGGGGACGAGGGGGCGGGGACACATGACAGAGGGGGGCCAGGGGGCGGGTGTCATTATAGAGGGGACTATCTCTGCTTAAAGGAGATTGTATAGTGTATGGCCAGCTTAAAAGATGTACTAAAGCCAAATAATTTTTTTTTAAGCACAAATTCATTAATAACCCTTCACTTACTACACACTATAAAAACACACCAGCTTCTCACACAGGGGCGGCAGGCTCTGAAAAGTGATCTGCAGTGGATCATTTTTCAGATTGTGGTTTACAGGTGTTCAGAAGACAATACTGCCGCCTCCTTCAACACCAGAATGGACACAGGGAACTGCGGCTCGGGTGCCCTCCTAGCACGCTGCTTGCTATGGGGGGCACTAGGCAGGTGGGAGCGCCCAAGAAGAGAAGGATCTGGGCCGCTCTGTGCAAAACCAGATAAGAATGACATGTTTGTGATTTGAAAAAATTCAAAACCAAACCTTTAATAACACTTTAATCACTTGACCTCCGGAAGGATTTACACCCCCCCCTCCCTTAATGACCAGGCCATTTTTTGCGATACGGCACTGCGTTAATTTAACCGACAATTGCGCGCTCAGACGAAGCTGTACCTTTTTTTTCCCCCCACAAATAGAGCTTTCTTTTGGTGGCATTTGATCACCTCTGCGGTTTTTATTTTTTGCCCAATAAACAAAAAACGACCAACAGTTTTGAAAAATAAAAAACAATATTTTTTACACATCCAATAAAAAAAAAACTAATTTCTTCATTAATTTAGGCCGATATGTTTTCTGCTACTTTTTTTTTGGTAAAATTAATCCCAATAAGTGTATATTGATTGGTTTTCCCGAAAGTTATCACGTCTACAAACTATGAGATATTTTTATTTATTTTGATTTTCTTTTTTTATTAGCAATGGTGGCAATCAGTGGCTTCTAGGACTGTGACATTGCGGTGAACATTCTGACAGTAACTGGCACTTTTGACACTTTTTGGAGACCAGTGACACTGATACCGTGATCAGTGTACTAATGACACTGGCTGAGAGGGGTGACCATCAGGGGCGATCAAAGGGTTAACTGTGTGCCTAGCCAGTGTTTTACTATACTGTGTGAGGTGCTTTTACTAGGGGAAGAGATGTCCTGTCAGAACGGCAATCTGCCTTGTTTACATTGGCAGACCACCGTTCTGCCTAAGGATCGGTGGGTGCCGGAGGACATCAGGTACTGTGCACCTGCTGATCGGCTTTCCCCTGTGTCTAATCACAGTGGAGGTGAGCCGCCCCTATGGTGCGCATGCGCCAGAAGTGTCAGATCACGTATATATACACGGTCTAGTGCACCACACTCTAGCATTGAAACTGCTGTAGGGCTGACCTGAAGCGGTAAAGTAGAACATGAGGCACAACTTTTTATTTTTTATTTTTTATTTTGGATAGAATAAGGGAGGGTTATAACCCGTCGGGTTTTGGCCATCTATGTCCCATTGGGGGGATTTCCCTTCACTTCCTGTCCCATAACCAAAATAGGAAGTGAGAAGAAATCTCTCTAAAGTGAACTAGTGTCCCCCTTGGAAGATTTCCCCTTTCTTCCTGTTCTGGTGACAACCCAAAATGTGGGTTTTTCTTTCACTTTCACTCTGTGTTTTTCTGTCCTGCACGGCAACTCACCTATAGCTCTGTTTCTACACACCACAACTTATCTGCCCCCCTGTGACATTCCAATACAGTTAAAACAAGAAAAAAAAAAAGTAAACAGTGATCTGATTAAATACACAGGGCACTGCCATCCCGAGCCGACACTTCCTGCATGGGGTATTACTGTACAGGAAGTGAGAACCAGCACTAACCTTTACCTAAAGAAACAACACTAAAAGCACAATGGAATAATTGGAACATTGGAAATGTTCAGTGTGTAGCAATGGGGGTTATTTACTAAATCTGAAGACGATCTGGTACAACTCTGCATAGTAACCAATCCGCTTCCGGATTTTATTGTCAAAGCTCAATTAAACAAGCTGCGGTAAGAAGCTGATTGGCTACCATGCACAGCTGCAGTTTTAGTAAATCACACCCAGGGCTCATTTACACTTGCGGTCAGGGGCAGTAAAAACTGGTGGTTGAGCTGCAATTGTACCACTTCTCTTAAGCTGCAATGGCAGCCAGATAGGTTACATGGTTAGTAAGGTTGAATAAAGACACCAGTCCATCCAGTTCAACCTGAGTGAGTGTGGGTGCGTGTCTGCAATTGTCCCTATCCCTGTACATTGTACAACGCACACTCACATCGGTCCCTAACCTCAAGGATCCCACAATCCAAGGTCCCCATTCGTATACTAGGGCCAATTTTGGACAGAAGCCAATTAACCTACCAGCATGTATTTGGAGTGTGGGAGGAAACCGGAGTACCCGGAGGAAACCCACGCAGGCACAGGAAGAACATGCAAACTCCAGGCAGGTAGTGTCATTAGGTTGTACGCATACTGCAGGTGTGATGCTTTGCTTTATGGCAAAAATGATACCCGCTGTTGCATTTGCCGAACACGACCCATTCAAGTGAATGTGTGCATTGTGTGCGATTTGCAGCGCAGGCTTGAAAGGGCTAAAAACAGTTTGAGTTTTGGGGTGCACACCTATGCTGGCAGTGAAGAGGCAAAATGTAGCCACCTGTCAACTGCCCTCTGCAAATCAAAATCCACCATAGATCACTTTTCAGAGTGGGTGGCAGGGGCTGCCGCAAAAGTAAACTCGGCCTTTAGTTTTGTGAAAAATTTGCTTTTTGGTGCTTTTTGTAAGCTTTTATTTGAAGTCACATAACCACACAGCCTTCCTTCAGGCAGGGCTGGCACTACCATAAGGCAGCTTAAACAGCCGCCTTAGGGCACCAGAATAGGGGGCGGTAAAATCCGAATCCCCTGCCACTACAGTGCTGCAGATGTGTGTTTTTTTTTTTTATTTTTTTTTTTACACACTGTGTGTACTTCAGTAAAACCAACTGTCAGCTTTCATGTGAAAGTGATACAAGGGGCTGTAAAGTCACCTATCACTTCCATGACCACTGCCGCAATGTGCCACCTTCCCTCCCCCGCCAGTGCTCCTCTGTCCCCCCTGGGGGCCCGGCACTATCATGGCGTTTGTTGCTGGGAAGAGCGACCGGAGCTCAGCAGACCTCCTTCCGCTCTGCCTCCCTCCTGTATAGGAATGAGCTCAGGTGTGTTCGCATGCTCCTCGTGCAGAGCCCGCCAGGAATTTGGCGCAGCCCTGCGCCAATCGCAGGCAGTGAGACATTTCCCGATCTCTGCAGCCGCGCATCGGGGCAATGTCTCACTGCCTGTGATTAGCGCAGCCCTGCGTCGACTTCCTGATTAGCTTATCCTTACTCCTGTACACAGACCAGGAAGTGATGTGTATGACATCACTTCCTGGACTGGAGCTGTCACTTCCTGGACTGGAGCTGTCACGTCACTTCCTGGACTGGAGCTGTCACTTCCTGGACTGGAGCTGTCACTTCCTGGACTGGTGCTGTCACTTCCTGGACTGGTGCTGTCACTTCCTGGACTGGAGCTGTCACTTCCTGGACTGGAGCTGTCACTTCCTGGACTGGAGCTGTCACTTCCTGGACTGGAGCTGTCACTTCCTGGACTGGAGCTGCCACTTCCTGGACTGGAGATGTCATCCTCCGGGATTAGTGCTGGGTGTTCCATCAGCTGCAGTGGATTAGAGAGGAGACGTCCAGGGTCTAATAAACCCCGGACGTCTCCATAAAGAGAACCTGTCACCTATATGCTATCACATAGGGGGCTATTGGTCTCTTGTGTAATAGCAATAACAATTCTGTAAAAATAAATAAAATGTAAACCATAAATATATAAGATTTATACCATTCTTTGTTCTATGTATGTTGTATATCAGAGTGATAGTAATAATTTTAGCACCAGTGTTCCTGCGTAGCTCTAAACTGAAAACCTGTAGGGGCTTTTAAAGCGTTGCGGTTGCACGCAATTTTGAGGTTTGACATGGCTGTCCATTTGCTCGGCACAACCTCATCTTTTTATATTTTATCAAAAAAAAAATAGGTAATAAATTGCATTTATGTGCCCAGAAATGAACTTTATTGTATTTTTTTACAGAAATGTTGCGCTAATGTCGTATAAAAAAACAACCATTTTATTCTCTAGGGTATCAGCTATCAAATAAAAATAAAAAAAATATTTTGGGAGTTTAGGCTTAAAATTAATTTTAAAACATGTCAACAAAAAATGCTAAAATTAAAAAGAATGTCTCCAGGACTGCCGTTGTAGAGGGGGTGGCGGGAGGACGCTAGGGGGGAAGCAAGTAGACAAAAATCCTTGCACTGGCCCCGCCTTCAGGGGTCTGTTCAGCATAGCGGTAGGCGTGCTACTGGCTCCCCCCCCTCCCCCACACAGTACTGCTCATCATGTGTCCATCACTAGTTGTTTATCCTGCTTTATGTTGGACTATCTCTCACATGTCCACTCTGTATACTCTGTATACCTTTTTATCTACCGAGCTCACCATGTCATATGGTTTTGTTTGATTTTATTTGTATTGTTTTTGTACTTTTTATACTTTTTCAAAAAGAGTATAAAAAAGAAAACTCCTGTATTGTAAAAAAAAAAAGATACTACTGGCTGCTATGGTTTGAAAATGAAAACTGGGATGGAAATGAATTGGCACTGTAGTGGTTGCAATCGTTTTTTACAGCAGTTTACCGCTTTGTGGTGGACAGCGAGTGACCGATTGCTCTGGACTGTTTTTTTTTTTTTTTTTTACTGCGATCTGATGGAAGGTTTCAGGAATTACACGGTGGAAGTTCAGCACTATTACTTGTATTGTTTAGCAGCCAATCATTTTTCTAGATGTATAATAAATGTGTTTTCTTCACAGTGTGCGTCCTTGAACTGCAGGATGCTGGTTCCGATCCGATCACAGATGATTCCCCATGTGTGACTCCGCTGTGCGATGTCATTGAGATGATCCTGCGTAAAGGAATAAAGAGTAAGAGTAAGTCTATAACAGATGGTTTACCTTAGAATTATCCCTTCATCCTAAAACATAGCATTCCTGTTTTTAATTCTGCACAAGGCGCTCTCTGATTGTGACATCACCACCCCACCTCATCCAATCTCCACCTTGTCCAATCAGAGAATGCCTTGCATTCAATAAGAAAAATAAAAGCTTTCATTTTTACAACCACTTTAACAAATAACACATGATTCCCAGAGCCCTCTCAGCTAAAAAGACAGCACAGCATTAACTGCCTTTCAGGCTGGCACCTCCAGTTGAAACTTGAGATGAGTCTTTCCTAGGACAGTTCTGTGTGCATATTTCAGCTTGAGCAATTGAGCTCTATAAACACTTTAACCACATAACAGCCGCTCCGTGTACATTTATTGCGGCAGGGTGGCCGATGTGTGCTGGCTTGCATATCTGATACGTAATCAGCGCTCCCGGGTAAGGGGCGTGTGATTTGTTACAGCACAAGCCAATCAGCAGGTCGCTCCTAGTGATTGATCGCTGGGACCTGCTGATTGGCTTTGTCATTCATGGAAGCTGGCTCTGTGTTGTTTACTCTATACACTGACAGGCGATCTTGCGGTTTTTTTTTTTTTTTTTTGATTCCCTGCAAAGCAGGGGAAAAAAACAACAAGATTTCTTAGTGTAAGCAGCACACATTACACACTGTTTGGCACAAAATTAAACCTTTGATTGCCCCTAGACATTAACGCCTTCCCAGCCAGTGTCATTAGTACAATGACAGTGTATAGAATTATCACTGATAATTAGTATCATTGATGTCAGTTAGTGTACCCGCCAGCCAGAGTCAGCTAGTGTCAGATTGCCCACCACACTATAACTCTACCATTACTAACATAAAAAAAAAAAAAATCTATCTATCTATCTATCTATCTATCTATCTATCTATCATATAGGTCGACCCTATTTAAGCCGAGGCCCCTAATTTACCACAAAAGAAACTGGCAAAACGTATTGACCCGAATATAAGCCGAGGGTGAAATGTGCAGCAGCTACTGTTAGTGGAAAAGAGGGTCAGCAAATGCCCATCTGCATGTCCCCTGTGTCCAGTACAAACCCCCCCGTGTCCCCATTGCAGCCTACCTGTGCCGATCTGCCTTCTTGCCTCCTTGTTCCTTGTGCCTCCTCTGCCGATCGCTTGTTCTGTGTCCCCCATGCTGATCCGGGCGATCAGCGTGTAAGGCGCCATTAATCATTCAAAAGCCGCGCCTCCTCGTCCGTGATAGGAGGAACACTCGGTTTTCCCAGCAGTAAGTCAGTGTGCAGTGTTCCGCCTATCACGGACGTCCTCTCATCCTCATCCATGAGATGAGAATGACAGGACGTCCGTGATAGGCGGAACACTGCACACTGACTTACTGCTGGGAAAATCAGTGTCCGCCTATCACGGACGGGGGGGGAGGAGATGGCGCGGCTTTTGAACACTGCCGTCTGTCTGCATGACACGCTGTTCATGCAGACAGATGGCGCTGACTCGAGTATAAGCCGAGGGGGGGACTTTCAGCACTAAAAAAAGGGCTGAAAATCTCGGCTTATACTCGAGTATATACGGTGTGTGTGTATATATATATATATATATATATATATATATATATATATATATATATATATATATATATATATATATATATATATATATATATATATATATAACACAAATTCCAGTATATATCCCATAATTTGTAGATGCTATAACTTTCACGAAAACCAAACCATATACACTTACTGGAATTTTTTTTTTACCAAAGACATGTAGCAGAATACATTTTGGCCTAAATGTATGAAGAAATTCGATTTTTAATTTTTCTTTTTTTTTTATTATTGGATATGTTTTAGAGCAGAAAGTCTAAAATATTGTTAGTTTTAAAATTTTCTGTCCTTTTTTTTTTTTTTTTTTTTTTTCGTTTTATATAATAAAAAATGAAAAAGCAGTCGTGATCAAGTACCACCAAAAGAAAGCTCTATTTGTATGAAAAAAAATGACAAAAATGAATTTGAGTACAGTGTTGCTTGCCCACGCAATTGTCAGTTAAAGTAGCGCAGTGCCGAATAGCAAAAAATGGCCTGGTCATGAAGGGGGTAAAACCTTCCGGAGGGCACGTAGTTATTAAATATAACATGTAAAGCTTGTGAATAAAGACTAGGGGTTTACCTGCTGGCAGGAATAAGACTGCATAAAATAATTTATTCTTGGCTATAATAAAAACAGTTGTGCAGAACTACTATACATTACCTGCAGCATTCCAAAAATGTTTAATCATTTAAATTTAGATGGCCTTATTGTGAACCGAAAAACATTTTAAACACTGAAAAGTTCTGCCTAATAGCACAGAATCTCTGTAATCTTTTGTATGGTTCTTTTTAAATCTAGTTTCATGAGGAATGGCAAAAGTTTACAGCCTAATGCCATTTATTTTTATTATTATTACTATTTTTTTTTCATAGTGTTAGGACTAAAAAAACTAGTAAATCATAAATCTAGTTTCATGAGGAATGACAAAAGTTTTTCAGCCTGATGCCATTTATTATTATTAATATTACTGATTTTATTTTTATTTTTTTTCATAGTGTTAGTGTTTTTATTTGATATTTGTACTTTTCCCCACTGTACTAAAAATGTGCCTTTTTTATTTTTGTGTATGCAGAGGCTCTTTCCCTTCCTCGGAGTTGGGCTTTGGTTCACTTTAAGATTAGTGTTTTAACTAAATTGCCATGAATTTTATTCCTTTTTTAACAGTTCTGTAATTCTGTATACCTTCCTTCAGACTGATATTGGAGGGTGGGGGGTAGATTGTTCTAAATGTCTTCAGTGTATAAGGCTTCATTCACTCTCCATTCACACCTATGCAGGTTGCTTTTGAGCATTCCTGTAGTGCTTTTTGCTGTGCTCTTCACAATTTTTTACTGCAATTTTTTTTTTTTTTTTCTTTTTTTTTTTTGCGTCTTTTATGTTTTTTTTTTTTTTTTTTTTTTGTTTTGTTCTTTGGGCAAATTTGTTGTTGGGTAGATTATAAAACGCATAATGCAAATCACGGTATAAATACACTACAGGCTTTTCCATACCTCCCAACATCTTGAGATGGGAATGAGGGACACCTAACTAGAAAACATATGTAGGCATAGGACACACCCCATGCCACACCCCCTTAAAGGAGAAATACCCCAAAAAAAGGTTTACCAAATCTACAAGGGCTTTTTTTTACCACTACTATTCCTTTATATTGGCTCTTAGAATTTACAAATGCATCAATTTAGAATTTTGGATGAAAGGTTTAGCACTGGGAAACACTTTTTGAATAATAAAAAGTGCATTTTATACACAACTATATAGATTAGACCAAAATGAGGGACAAATGAGGGGAAAAGAGGGACATTTCTCCAAATCAGGGACAGTCCCTCAAAATCGGGGACAGTTGGGAGCTATGCTTTTCTGCAGCTTCTCCATTGCAGTCTTATGAACCAAAAAAAGCACAATTTTTCTTTAAAAAAAAAAAAGAAAGCCCCTGACCCTTTCCAAAAATGCAGGGACACAAAAATGCATTGATGTAAACGTGTTCCATAGGAACCTATGTTAAAACTAGTGTCCTGCGTTTCTGCAAAAAGCATGAAAAAACGCATTGGTGTGAATGGAGCCTAATAATGGAAAGATCTTTGAACTGCCATCTCGGTTTTATGACTAGCCACAGTCCCTTCCATGAGAGGTTGTAGAGCAGGGATCCTCAAACTACGGCCCTCCAGCTGTTGCGGAACTACACATCCCATGAGGCATTGTAAAACTCTGACATTCACAGACATGACTAGGCATGATGGGAATTGTAGTTCTTGAACAACTGGAGGGCCGTAGTTTGAAGACCCTTGTTGTAGAGCATGGGTGTTCAACCTGTGGCCCTCCAGCTGTCACTGAACTACAAGTCCCATCATGACTCGGCCTTTGGGGAGTCGTGCTTGTAACTGTCAGCCTTGCAATGCCTCATGGGACTTGTAGTTCTGCAACAGCTGGAGGTCCACAGGTTGAGCACCCATTGTGTAAAGCATACAAGGGTTGGAGTTATTAGAGAAGCTGTGAAAAGTACTGTGAGCAGTATTAAAGGTAACTGTAATGTTCCCATCCCATCCCATCAACCATTGATTGGAGACACCTATTTACATTGTATTGTACATTTCCACACCTCTGAAGGTGCATTAGAAAGTATGTGGGATATCATTAATCGCTGAGTTCAGTCCATAGCGTATGACGGGTCTCCAAACTTTCTAAACAAAGGGCCTGTTTACTGTCCTTCAGACTTCACGGGTGCCGGACTGTGGCCATTGGAAATAGAAAATGTCCTGCCATTAGTGGGAGTAAACAATGCCCCATTTTTGGTGTCAATGAGAGAAATTGTGCCACATCATTGGAATCATGCCCCATTGTTGGTGTCACTGGGAAGAATTGTGCCCTGTCATTGGGAGGAACTGTGCCCCTTCGTTGTATCGGGGGGGGGGGGGGGGGATTATGCCCCATTGTTGGTGTCAGAGGATTCAATTTTCAAGGGCCAGATAAAAGCAATCCAAGGGCCGCAGTTTGGAGACCACTGCTTTATGAGAAGGATTTATGGACTCTGGTCCATGACTATGAATTGGGTGGAAGGAACCACATCGGTAACATTAAGATGTATTTCCAATGAAATTGTGCTTTCAGCAGTAGTGGTTTATGTTAAGCTGGCCATAGATGGACTTAGAATGATAATTCTTAGGTAAAGTCTTTGGAAAATGAATACGAAAATTATCAAAACATTCAAATATTGTTCAAAAGATTTAGTTTGCTTCTAAAATGTGATTTTGGAATGAATGGACTTTACCAAATGGAGGCCACATCCACTGTTGGCATCTCACTCATATCGAGAAAAATTCCATCCCGCTCCTTTAGGCCTCATGCACACTGGACATTAAAATAACGTTATAAAAACGCTAGTAGCTTTCCAGTGAGTTTTTCAACGTTTTTTGCAATATCGTTGTTTAGCGATTTTTAGTGTTTTTCTGCTGTAGCGTTTTGTTTTTTTCTTGATAAATTATTATTGTTTTTTTTTTTTTCAATGGATCAAAAACTTTAAACGCTGGTGAGCCGCGTTCTTGAGTATTTATCTGCGGTTTTAGGCGTTTTTTGAAGTTCAAGTGTTTTTATTGCTGAAAACTCCTCTCAGAACCCACTAGTTTTGGGGATATTTTTTAAAGCCAAAAAACGCCCCAGCCATAAACTGCTGATAGCAGTCTATGTGTGCATGGACACAAAGGATAACATGCTGGGGAGTTTATTGACTGTAGAAAAAAATGTCTGAAGTCAAAAACATTTTGTCACTGCGGTTGAAAATGAATGTCGCTTTGACCGCACTAATGACTAGAATTTTAATTCAAAATTCTGCACCATCCAAAACTGAGCTCTTAATATTTCCTCCCCCACGTGCCCCTTCCCCTGACTTCTCTGCCAAGATCAATGGCACATCTATCAGTCCGTCCCCACATGCCAGGGTGCTAGGGGTAACCTTAGACTCTGAACTGTCCTTTCAGACCCACATACAATCCCTGTCCAAATCATGCCGCCTTAGCCTCCGCAACATCTCTAGAATACGCCCCTTTCTAACTAATGATACCACCAAGCTTCTAATTCACTCCCTGATTATCTCTCGCCTCGACTACTGCAACTCCCTCCTCATTGGATTACCTTTACATAGACTATTCCCCCCCTTCAGTCCATAATTAATGCCGCTGCAAGACTCATCCACTTTACCAACTGTTCAGTGTCCTCCACCCCTCTCTGCCAATCCCTGCACTGGCTTCCACTCCCCCAACAAATAAAATTTAAAATACTTACAATAATTTACAAAGCCGTCCATAACTCTGCCCCCAGCTACATCACTAACCTAGTACCAAAATACCAACCAAGCCGCTCTCTTCGGTCCTCCCAAGACCTCCTGCTCTCTAGATCCCTTGTCACCTCCTCCCATGCTCGCCTCCAGGATTTCTCCAGAGCTTCTCCCATCCTTTGGAACTCCCTACCCCAATCTGTCCGACTGTCCCCTAATCTATCTATCTTTAGACGATCCCTGAAAACCCTTCTCTTTAACCACTTGCCTACCAGGCACCAACACCCCCCTCCCATCCAGACCAATTTTCAGCTTTCGGTGCTCTCACGCTTTGACTGACAATTACTCAGTCATGCAACACTGTACCCAAATGAATTTTTTGTCCTTTTTTTCCCACAAATAGAGCTTTCTTTTGGTGGTATTTGATCACCTCTGGGTTTTTTATTTTTTTGCGCTATAATTGAAAAAAGACCGAAAATTTTGAAAAAAAACGCATTTTTCTTTGTTTCTGTGATACAATTTAGGAAATTATTAATTTTTCTTCATAAATTTTTGGCCACAATTTATACTGCCACATATCTTTGGTAAAAATAACCCAAATTAGTGGAAATTATTTGGTCTTTGTGAAAGTTACAGACTCTACAATCTGTGGTGCGAATTATACAAAATTGATCACATCTGATGTACTGGTGGCCGATCTCATTTCTTGTGACCCGAACAAGCCAGAAAAGTACAAATACCCCCCAAATGACCCCTTTTTTGAAAGTAGACATTCCAAGGTATTTAGTAAGAGGCGTGGTGAGCTTTTTGATGTTGTCATTTTTTCCCACAATTCTTTGCAAAATGAATTATTTTTTTATTTTCTATTTTTTTTCTACAAAATTGTCATTGTAATAGGTTATTTCTCTCACATGGCACGTGTATACCACAAATTACACCCCAAAATAAATTCTGCTACTCCTCCTGAGTATTACGATACCACATATGTGGGACTTTTCCACAGCCTGGCCACATAGAGAGGCCCGACATGCAGGGAGCGCCATCGCGTGTTCTAGGAGCATAAATTACACATCTAAATTGTTGACTACCTATTACTTTTGAAGGCCCTGGAGCACCAGGACAATGACACGTGACACTGACATGGCACTGATGACACTGACGTGGCACTGATGACACGTGACACTGATGACAGATGGCACTGAGAGATGGCACTCATACATGGCACTGATATCACGTGGCACTAATATGTGGCACTGATGCGAGATGGCACTAATACGTGGCACTGATGACAGACGGCACTAATACGTGGCACTGATGACAGACGGCACTAATACGTGGCACTGATGACACATGACACTGATGACAGATGGCACTGATACGTGGCATTGATGACAGGCGACACTGATAACAGATGGCACGTGACACTGACAGGTGGCACTGATGACAGGTGGCACTGATGACAGGTGGCACTGATGACAGATGGCACTGATGACAGATGGCACTGACTGATGGCACTGGCGGATGGCACTGGCGGATGGCACTGGCGATGGCGATGGCACTGGCGGATGGCACTGGCGGATGGCACTGGGGATGGCACTGGCGGATGGCACTGGCGGATGGCACTGGCGGATGGCACTTGCGGATGGCACTGGCGGATGGCACTGGCGGATGGCACTGGGGATGGCACTGGGGATGGCACTGGCGGATGGCACTGGCGGATGGCACTGGCGGATGGCACTTGCGGATGGCACTGGCGGATGGCACTGGCGGATGGCACTGGCGGATGGCACTGGGGATGACATTGGGGACAGATGACATTAGGGACAGATGACATTAGGGACAGATGACATTGGTGGCAGTGGGCACAGATGGCATTTTTTTTTTTTTTTTGTAAAACACTTACGGCGCTGCAGCCGTTCATCTCCCCCTCCTCACACGCTGTCTCTGTGTGAGGAGGAGGAGCGGCGCTGAGAGATGATCTCATATGTTTACATATGAGATCATCTCTCATTGGCCAGGGCGATCGCGCTGTAAACGGCCGCTGTTATTGGCCGTTTACAGCGATCTGTGATTGGCCGTGTCCGAGGGACACGGCCAACACAGAATTTCCCTGCTGCGCGCTCGTGAGCGCGCACAGGGAACGAGGAAAGGGGAGGCCGTCATATGACGGCCTCCCGGGATTTGGCATCCGCGCTGTGGCCGTCATTCGGCTACGGCCGGATGCGAAGTGGTTAAAGAAGCTTATCCTACTTCTTACTAACACTGTTTTACTTCCTCCATCAGCTCATCCCCCACAGCTATTACCTCTTGTATCAATTGACCCTACATTTTTTAGAGTGTAAGCTCTAACGAGCAGGGCCCTCTGATTCCTCTTGTACCAAATTGTAATGTCTGCCTTTATTTTGATAAGCGCTGCGCAAACTGTTGGCGCTATATAAATCCTGTATAATAATAATAATACCCATGTATGATTAGCTTTAGTAATTCTACAAATGCATAGAATATCTAGTACATTTCTATGTTTATACCTTTTTTTTTTTTTTTTTTTTTATTTCTTTTAGGTGGGGTCTTGGGGTTAAAGAGAAGAGATTACTGGCACTGGATAGAGGATCTTCCTGAGCAGGATTCCTGTGGCAGGTGTGAACCAAAACTCGGCATGGTTGGTAAAAGTTGGTGGAGGGTAGTGCAGTGGGAAATCAAAGCTTGCCATTCACTTATACTATGCCTGTTGGGTATCTGATTTGCCATTTGACCATTGATTGTATTGTACCATATACAGATAAAACATGTAGCCATACAGCCCATACACCATCATTTTTTTTTCGGTGAAGATTTATTTTTTTAATAAATTCACTGTGCTCATTAGATTGGAAGGAAGATTTCCGCAGGTCCAAGAGCTTGTTACATCCGCTAGTGCTTACAGTGTTTTTTTTTTTTTCCTTTCATCATCTGTAAAGGAATTCCTCTTAGTTGGATAAAATGAATAACCAGCTCACTATTTTAGGTTGCTGTTCATTTTTGACCTAATATACACCCCCCAACACTTGCCCTCTCTGTGGCCCAAACACCAATGGCGGTCCATCCAGTAGGGGTGCCGCCCCCCTAATCCATGCACCCGGCCCATAATTTACATGCAGGGATCTGAATGCATGGATTCCAATGTTTTTTTTTTTTTTATCCAAAAAAATGATTTTTGTTAAAGAGTAGTCATCAGAAATTTCCAGCTGTATATTACAGTGCAAAAAGACAATGAAAAGTAATTTGTCAATAACATCAAGACATAATGACCACGCAAATATAATAACCTCTGTAAGTAACTCTTTTGCCCCAGTTGAGTCCGAGTAACCTATCCATGATCGGATTCACCGGTCCAAGCCCCAGTACATCCACCATAGTGCCCATAGTCTCTTATATTTAACCGTACTTCTTCTATGTTGGTAAAGAGGTTTCTCCATTCTTAACACCTCACCAACATTTTTAACCCATTCCCCTATTGTTGGAGGGTCCTCTGATTTCCAGAGAACCATAATCAGTTTCCGAGCCTGGAATAGAACTCTATGGATGGCCTCTCTGGTATGTGCTTCCCATTCATATTCTTCCAGTACACCCAACAGGCAGACTCTCGGGTCTAGGGGGAGAGATGACTTAAATATTGAGTTGACTTTAGTCACTATGCCCGTCCAATAAGAGTGTAGATTTGGACATCTCCACAAAAGGTGGATGAGATCCCTGTGGTCACGTTTACAACGTATGCACGTGGATTCTGGTTGTAAATTCATCAATTCAAGTTTATGGGGAGTATAATATACCCGTAACTATATCTGCAGTTGAGTACGTCTTTGTGGGTTTTTTTAATTTTTTAGAAGCACATAATCAAAACCAGAGGCTCTAATTGGCTTAAAAAAAGGATGGGCTAGGGGCGCAGAGCACTGCGACCAACCTACCTACAGACTGGGGGGTGGCAGGTGGTTTGCCCCATCCAAAAAATGGAGCACCTGCCACCACTGCCTAATACTAACCCTTCCTGTAATCCTAACACTATCTTTTATCACCAACTCTAATGCCCCGTACACACGTTCCGATGGAAAATGTCCGATCGGACCATGTTGTCGGAAAATCCGCCCGTGTGTGGGCTCCATCAGACTTTTTCCGTCTGAAAAAATTTGAGAGCAGGATCTCAAATTTTCCGACAACAAAATCCGATCGGACTTTTTCCGATTGTGTGTCGAGAATTCCGACGGACAAAGTGCCACGCATGCTCAGATCAAATTACGAGACCAAAGCTATTGGCTACTAGCCTCTACGTAGTTCCGTCGTACGCAACGAACGTCACCACGTTCAAAATTATCAAATCTTCCGACAACTTTGTCCGACCGTGTGTATGCAACACCAGTGTCGGACAAAATCCGTCTGAAAAAATCAGACGGATTTTGTGGTCGGAATCTCCGACTGTGTACGGCGGCTAACACATATATAATCCAACACTAATGCTTAATTTAACCTTCCCTATAGCATTTTTGATATTCAGGATGTATGGTACAGACTTTTTTGGGTTAACCTGTTACCTTTTGGGAGACTGATATATTTTAGGAGACATTCATTTGATGATATTCCTGTCTGATAGGCTGTCGCACCTCTCCGTCATGGTACAACATACTCTTGTCTGTACAAAGGTTTTAACTGCACAGGGAAGAGGAAGGTATTTTCTGCGACTGGCTCTCAACAGGAAGTTCATAGCGGTGGCGGTCCAGCACTTACAGCACACGCAGAGACTGCTGGAGGTAGGTTCCATGATTGATTGTGACATTGTAGCTGTGTGTTTGGCTGTAACATAGAGTAGAAAACATTGAAGTATCTCTCTTTCTTTGCCAGTCTGTGATCCCAAATATTCAGTAGGATAGTGCATATTCCAATGTGCATCATCCTTTATGAGTAAGAGATCAAGAGTTCAAGTATTTTACTAACTATACCGGTTTTCTTTATACCCTAAGCACTCCTTTTTTACTGATCATTTTAGAAAACCAGTCAACCAGGTTCTACATCTGCCATTTATAACCATATTCTGTGTACATGTCATGTCAAAGGGGATGGAGTGTGCTCCAGCTGTAATGGTTGTGGTGTGCTTGATATATGCAATATACACTATATTGTCCAAAGTATTTGGACACCTGCCTTTACACACACATGAACTTTAATGGCATCCCGGTCTTAGTCTGTAGGGTTCAATATTGAGTTGGCTCACCCTGTACAGCTATAACAGCTTCAACTCTTCTGGGAAGGCTATCCACAAGGTTTAGGAGGGTGTCTATGGGAATGTTTGACCATTCTTCCAGAAGAGCATTTGTGAGGTCAGGCACTGATGTTAGTCAAGAAGGCCTGGCTCGCAGTCTCCGCTCTAATTCATCCCAAAGGTGTTCTGTCGGGTTGAGGTCAGGACTCTGTGTAGGTCAAGTTCCTCCACCCCAAACTCGCTCATCCATGTCTTTATGGACCTTGCTTTGTACACTGGTCCAAATCATTTGGTGGAGGATGGGTTATGGTGTGGGGCTGTTTTTCGGGGGTTGGGCTTGTCCCCTCAGTTCCAGTGAAGGGAACTCTTAAGGCGTCAGCTTACCAAGACATTTCGGACAATTTCATGTTCTCCACTTTGTGGGAACAGTTTGGGGAACAGTTTGGGGATGGCCCCTTCCTGTTCCAACATGAGCACCAGAGTACAAGCAAGGTCCATAAAGGCAAGGATCAGTGAGTTAGAGGTAAAGGAACTTGATTGGCCTGCACAAAGTCCTGACCTCAACCCGATAGAACACCTTTTATGCCCCGAACACACGGTCGGAAATTCCGACCACAAAATCATTGTGTCCGACATTGGTGTTGCATACACACGGTCGGACAAAGTTGTCGGAAAATCCGATCATTCTGAACGTGGTGATGTTCGTTGCGTACGACGGAACTACGTAGAGGCTATTAGCCAATAGCTTTGGTCTCATAATTTGATCTGAGCATGCGTGGCACTTTGTCCGTTGGAATTCTCTACACACAAAGTCTGATCGGATTTTGTTGTCGGAAAATTTGAGAGCAGGATCTCAAATTTTTTCTGTCGGAAATTCAGACAGAAAAAGTCTGATGGAGCCCACACACGGGCGGATTTTCTGACAACATGGTCCGATCGGACATTTTCCGTTGGAATTTCCGACCGTGTGTACGGGGCATTAGAGTGCAAACTGCAAGCCAGGCCTTCTCTCTAACATCAGTGCCTGACCTCAAATGCCCTTCTAGAAGAATGGTCAAACATTCCCATAGACACTCTCCTAAACCTTGTGGACGGCCTTCCCAGAAGAGTTGAAGCTGTCATAGCTGCAAAGGGTGGGCCAACTCAATATTGAACCCTACGGACTAAGACTGGGATGTCATTAAAGTTCATGTGCGTGTAAGGCAGTGCTGTGTCTTGGCCTAGGCCGGCACTTTGCGGGCTGCGGCAAAAAAGCCCCCCCATAAAAACCTCCCCTCGACTCGTACTCCCGAGTCCCGGCTCCCGGGACCTCCTCCCGCACATATAAAGCATCCCCAAGTTCGAGTACAATCAGTGCACACATGCGGCACCCGCGGCCGCATCAGCCGATGCCCAGCTTATCGCTCTGGTGGCGGCCACTGCCCACAGCCACTTGGGTGCCTGGCCAGTGGCATAGTGATCTGCAACCTTGTGTGCTGCGGGTAGGAGAATTTTACAGAACACGGGGGTCTGGGAGCTGGACGTGCCTTGAGAGAAGGGAAAATGACGCCCACTGCCCCACTATGCACGTCCACTCTCATCCATTGTAAGGGGAGAGTGGGGAGGAGTGTATGGCAGCCAAGAAGTGAGTGGGTGGAAGGCTGTGCAGTCTCCTAATGCTGTATTTGGAGGACTGGTGGCAGCCTGCTCTGCTGGGACTTGTAGTGCCTCTGCGGGGGGGGGCTGAAATATGGCAGCCTCGTATGCTGAGACTTGTAGTGCCCTCTGCGGCGGCTGAGACATGGCAGCCTGCTCTGCTGGGACTTGTAGTGCCTCTGTGGGGGGACTGAGATATGGCAGCCTGCTCTGCTGGGACTTGTAGTACCCTCTGTGGGGGGCTGAAATATGGCAGCCCGCTTTGCTGGGACTTGTAGTGCCTCTGTGGTGGGACTGAGATATGGCAGCCTACTTTGCTGGGACTTGTAGTGCCCCTGGGGGGGGCTGAAATATGGCAGCCTGCTCTGCTGGGACTTGTAGTGCCTCTGTGGGGGGGCTGAAATGTGGCAGCCCGCTCTGCTGGGACTTGTAGTGCCCTCTGTGGGGGGGGGGGGGGCTGAGATATTGAAGCCTCGTATACAGTGCCCTCTGTGGGGGGCTGAGGATTCCCCCACAGTCTAGGGCACTATAAGTCCCAGCAGAGCGGGCTGCTCTTACAGAACCAGAGAAGCGGCTGGGGGGGGGGGGGGTGGTTGTACTGGGAGGGGAGAGAGGGCGGCACAGGTTTGAAATGGGGGAGAATTTTTTTAAGGATTTATGCTGGGAGGGGGAGATGGGGGAGGATTTTTGCTAAGAGGGGGTATTTATGCTGGGAGGGGGATATGGTGAGAGGGGGGGGATTTGTGCTGGGAAAGGGGAGGGAGAAGCAAGGGTTTGTGCTGAGAAGAGGGATTTGTACTGGAAGGGGTTATATGAGGGTGAGGATTTGTGCTGAAAGGGGGGATATTTGCTGCTAGGGGGAGATGAGTGGGGGTCTGGAAGGGGTGTGGTTTACAAATGATAGGGTGTGTCTTAAATATAAAGGGGGGTGTGGCCTTGACAAGAAGGGTGGGTCATATTTAAATTGGGGGGGGGGGTTCATGAATTTAGTCAGGCCTAGGGCAGCACAAAACCTAAATACACCACTGGTGTAAGGGCAGGCATCCCAATACTTTTGGTAATATAGTGTATGAGATTTAAAGCTGAGCATTATTCATTTATCAATCATTACATTTTTTGTCCTGATATCAGCCTCCTGTGTATCTGCAGTGTATTTATCTCGTTACTTATAGTTTAGCTTTGTTTTTGCTGGGTGGCTCTCCATTACTTTGCACTGCATATTCCTCTTTGTGGCATTGAACAAGCTTACCATGTCCTCTGTACCAATTGACCTTCCTTTCTTTCAGTGGTATGACCCGCTCTTCTCTGTGCTTGGAAATGAGGAACAATTAGGTAATGTGAACCATTCTCTTCAGCAAGCCTTTATAATACACGATCATGGTATAGTACTTTATTATGCAGTCAGCTTGCGTTTTGTTCATTTCAGCTCCTCCGTACATTTCAGACACAAAATTCCCAAAATCTAAAAAATTTTGTCTTCCAGAACCCTTCCTGTCTTTGCTCCTGGTTGTGTCTCAAAGCAATTTTGCTCTAGATCTTCAGGTGAGTTTAAATCACGTACACCTACCTGCATAAAGCATTGACAACATTTTTAAACCGTTTTTAGTGGTGAACCGCTGATATTTCACCGGTGCTAAATGTGAAGCTCAATCTAAAATTTTTGTAAGCACATTTTGTTTTTTGTCCATTCAAAGGAAAGCAACAGGTTTGTTATATTCTCCTCAACAGCAGCACCTACCCTCCTCCGACCTGAAAATACCTGGTATATTTCGGGTATGGGTGAGAGTGTGGCAGCACTGGGTCAATCCTAAATCACCAGGAAAGTGACATGGGGGAGAGTCCATGGCTCCATGACTCTTGGCTTACCCAGGGCCGCTTCACCTGCTACTGGCAGCCAAATAGACGGTGGTGGAAGGAAGTAAAGGTGGGTATGTGCTGCTGGGCAGAGGATGATGGGTAACCTGTTGATTTACTCTGCATGGGAAAGGGCAGATTTTACTTGGTTACTGTGGGGAAGGTTTAGATCAGCCTTTCTCAACCTTTTCGGCACAGAGGAACCCTTGAAAGAACTTTCTGGTCTCAGGGAACTCCTGCTAAAGGTTCCTATATCTACAACTCATGATACATTAGTGTGATGGTCATTGAGAAGAATGCTCCTTACACTCCTGGTCATTGGGAAGAATTCTCAACTTACAGATAGCTATAAAGATCAATGGTGTTAGTGGGAACTTATCTGAGATGCAGAAATTGCTTTTTGGTCAAGGAACCCCTAGAAACCTCTGGAGGAACCCCAGGATTCCATGGAACCCTGGTTGAGAAACCCTGGTTTAGAATGTCTGTCCAGTATTCTAGTTATCTGTGTATTCGTTGGGGAAATTTATGCCCCCCTCCCCAGGTTTGTGTTGGTTATCTTCAGAACTTTGCTGTGGGCTAACTTCTCCATCTTGAGTACAGTCTCCATATGTTCACCTAGGAGCTGATGAGGGCAGGGGCGGACTGACAACTCATGGGGCCCCCGGGCAATAGGAGATTATGGGGCCACACAGTATACACATACACAGTATACAATCACACAGTATACACATACATGTACACACAGTATACACAGACATGTTTCTATTGGCTGTGAAGTTACTGGAGCGGCGGGGCAGCTATAATCTCAGGATTTTTAGACCAAAATTATGTCGGTAAGGGACATTTCAGGAACAGATGTAAAAAAAAAACACAGATTTTTACACACTGTCCCTGGTTTTACTAAGGCTGGCAACCCTGATGTGGCCCGGGGCCCTCGGGCAGTGCCCGAGTGGCCGAATGGTCAGTCCGCCCCTGGATGAGGGTGTCCCTGGCTCCCCAATGAAGTCCCCAAAGGAATATATTGAGCATTCACGCCACATAGGGGTATACTCCTCTGTGATCAGCGATCTACTGCCATTTGTGACCTGATCAGATCATTTAACTTTTTTTGGTTTCCCCATTTGAACACAGCACTGGTCAAACTTCTGTTCAAATCTGTGTTGGACATGGCTGCGTGTGACCTGCTATGGCCTACTATTTGCTCTAATATGTTTGATGTACATTTCAATCACACGTCAAATGCATACCTCCCAACGTTTTGAGATGGAAATGAGGGACACCTATCAGCAAAAGTATGCAGGCATAGGACACACCCCTGGCCACGCCCCCTTAAAGGAGAATTGTACAAAAAACAAGATTGGTTAAACCCACAATTGCTTTTTATTTTTTATCACTACGTTTTCTTTATATTGGCTTTTGGAATTTACAAAGGCAGCAATTTAGAAATCAGATAAAAGGTTTAGCACTGGGAAATAGATAAAAAGTGCATTTTATATACAACTATATAGATCAGACCAAAAATGAGGGACAAATGAGGAGGAATGAGGGACAGAGGGACATTGCTCCAAATCAGGGACAGTCCCTTGAAATCAGGGACAGTTTAAAAGCTAGAATCTAGGCTAGCTTCTATGGCCTGGCAATAAGTGTCAAAAACAGTCCACTACATGGAAAATGGAAATTAAAGGCGAAGTTCACCCCCCCCCCCCCCCCCATCTGTACTATGTACTAATATACCATTAGTGTTCCCCTTCTGCAGAAACTCTAGTATCCTAGACCAGGCATTACCGCACCATCCAGATTGTTGTATGGAAAACTTCTCTATTACTTCCAGACCATCTCTTAGATTGGGGAAACTGTTAACCAGTTGACTCCCCTGAAGATTTACCCCCCTTCATGACCAGGCCATTTTTTTTTTTTTCATACTGCACTGCGTTACTTTAACTGACAGTTGCGCGGTGCTGCAACTCTGTACATAAACAAAATGTATGTAATTTTTTTCCCACAAATAGAGCTTTCTTTTGGTGGTATTTCATGACCTTCTGCAGTTTTTTATTTTTTGCGCTATAAACAAAAAAAAAAGCGTCAATTTTGAAAAAAAATAAAAACTATATATTTTGCTTTCTGCTATAAAACAAATCCAATTAAACAAATTTTAAAAAATCGAATTTCTCCATAAATTTAAGCCAATATGTATTCTGCTTCATGTTTTTTGTAAAAAATAATCACAATAAGCGTATATTGATTGGTTTGTGCAAACGTTTGTGTCGTTTGTGTCTATAAGCTATGGGAAACATTCTGTAATTTTTATTTATTTTATTTTTTACTAGTAATGGCGGTGATCAGCGACTAGTAGCAGGACTGCTATAGCCAGTGACACTAATAGAGTATTCAGTGCTAAAAATATGCACTAATGACACTGACTGGGAAGGTGTTAAACATTGAGGATGATCAACAGGTTAAATGTGTGTCTAGCCAGTGTTTTGGTGTACTATGTGTGGTGCTTTTACTAAGGAAAGTAATGGATTTTATTCCCTGCTTTGCAGGGAAAGAAAATCCATTACTTCCCCACTGACAGGACAGGGCTCTGTCTTGTTAACATAGGTAAGGCTATAGGTAAGGCTCTGTCCTGTGTAAATTCCCTCTGATCGTCAGGTCCATTGTCCAGTACCCTCTGATCGACATCTGCTCTGTTTCATCACAGCACAGCCAGGTCGCCAGCGGCGCACGCACGTGCCCCCTACCCGGGAGTGCCAGATCACATACCTAGTACAGGATCTGGCATAGTAGAGCCGCCTTGCTGCCATATATGTATGTTATACGGTCGGCAAGACGCTTAAGACATAGGAAGGAGTTCACCAGCCGGCCCTTAATAACACACACCTTGCACCTGCTCTCCTCCTCCAGGAGATTGCTCCTTCTCTGTGCACACATACAGTACAATCAATGGCAAGGTACATCATTCTCACTGAATACACAGCCTTAGATCTGCCATCAACTATGTAGTGCAAGGGCCTACCTGAGTGGATACAGAGTGACCTTTTTTAAAGTTTTAGTAAATCCTAAAGAAGATCCTACAGAGATTGTACAATCAGATTGTATAATATATGGCCTCCTTTATACAGCTAAAATGAACTAGTCACGCTTGCCATTAACTGCTTCCCGCCCACCGTATTGTCAAATGATGGGCAGGCGGCGGCACTCTCATTCTGGGAGGACATCATATGATGTCCTCCCACTCTCTGCGCATGGTGCAGCGATCAATGGTGCACTCTGTCCCTGGGACACAGCGCATCACTGATCCCGGAAAAGAGCCGATGACGAGGCTCTTTACCCATGTGATCAGCTGTGTCCATCCACAGCTGATGACATGTAAACAAGGAAATGCCAGTTATCAGCATTCCTCTCCTCACACTGACCGCTTATGAGGAGAGGAAAGCTGATCAGCGGCATTTCCTCACAGGAGAGATCTGCAGAGTGCCCTGATCGGTGCCGTGATCATCAGTGCAGCCCCACTAGTGCCCAGCAGTGATGCCAGTCAGTGCCGCCTATCAGTGCTGCATATTAGTGCCTGCCTCGTCAGTGTCCATCAGTGCAGCCTATCGGTGCCTGTCAGTGCAGCCTCATCCATGCCCATCAGTGAAGGAGAAAAATTACTTATTTTACCAAATTTTATAGCAAACTGAGAAACTTTTTTATTTTATTTTATTTTTTTCCAAAAATGTTTGGTCCCAGTGGTGATTAAATACCTCCAAAAGAAAGCTCTATCTGTCTGAAAAAAAAAAAAGATAAAAATGTATTTGGATACAGCATATTATGACCGCGCAATTGAAAATTTGGCCTGGTCAGGAAGGGGGTAAAAGTGCCCAGTAGGCAAATGGTTAAAGTAGTTGTAAATTCCCACATGCCAAAATGCGCTGACAGGCAGGGTTTTTATAACAATAGAGACCCTAGAGGTCTCTTCTGTCATAAATGCCCCCCCCCCGCCTGTCAGCGGTAATAAGATCTGAGCCGCACATGCGCAGATCAGACCACATTTACAGCACGCTCTTCTGGTAAAGTGACTCTTGTGCGGAAATGTCGTCACTGCAGCCTGGCCAATCACCTGACCGATGATTCAGAACCCGGAAAGAAGACCGGGTTACAATGGAAGCCGCCGGGGATTGGGGGACCCATGACAGCCCAGCCCTGGAGGGCTGCATTTGTAGGCAAGTCTCTCTGCAGTGTATACTAGAACATTATGACCTGAATCTGCAGGGAAGCACATGAACAAGACTTTACTACCGCTTTAATTGTTAATGGCACCCCAAAAGCAGAAGCAAACACACATTCTGCCACGTGAAAAAATGAGCGGCAAACTGCAACATGACAAAATGTCCCATGAGCTAGTTTGCCACAAGTATGGCTACTTTGTTGCAGGAAAAAATTGCCAAAAAAAGTGTGCTCCCACTACACTAGGTATGAATAGGTCTGACTGTAAAATTAGTGTGTGTTTATATCTGTGCATTTCTGAATGCATGGCAACCTGCACATAAAAATGCGTTTCAAAAATGTGCTGCAAACGCACATCGTGCTTGCGTTGTCATTACATGTTAAAGGTACCCAAAGCGCGGGTAGCAGGCACCACGCTCCGCTCTGGATAGAGGGCACCCCATTCAAGTGAATGGGCTGCCCTATTTTTGAGGAGCGAAAATGTTCCAAAACACCCCCAAAAAAGCGGGAATGTGAGTTCCTGCTACACGGAGATGTGAATGGGGCCTGACGGCTGAATGTCTCCATCCACTCCCTCTTATGTACTTCTATAATGACCATACACTATGCAATCTGATTGTACAATCTCCTTTTAGGCTCAGAACTGGCTTGAAAAAATTCTAAATCCTTTAATGGGTAAAGCAGATCCCATAAAGGTAATTCAGCTGTGCATTTAGTGGCTTGCCTGAAGGCCAGCGTTGAGGGCCAGTTCCCATTGATCCGACATGTGCTCCGACTTTCAGAGCACAAGTCGCATGGCATGTCAAATTTAGTGGTTCTTTATAAGCACCATCTTAACTGGTCCGACTTTGAAAATGCTTCCTGCACACTTTGGTCTATCTCGGGCACGATTTCAGCCCATGGATTTGAATCGAAGTCGGGATCAACATCCTAACTGATCCGACTTTGGCATGCGACTTGTGTTCTGAGGATCTTGAGGGGGAACCCCATGCCAAAATAAAAAAAAAAAGACGGTGTGGGTCCCCCCTGATCCATACCAGGCCCTTTGAGTCTGGTATGGAACTTGAGGGGGAACACCATGTTAAAATGAAAAAAAAAAACGGTGTGGGGTCCCCCCCCCAAGACCATACTAGACTGAAAGGGTCTGGTATGGATTCTGAAGGGAAACCACGCCAAAAAGAACCTGCTTTGGGGTGCCCTCAAAATCCATACCAGACACTTATTCGAGCATTCAGCCTGGCAGGTCAGGAAAGGGGTGGGGGGGACAAGAGAGCACCCTCCACCCCCCCCTCCTGGACTATACCAGGCCACATGCCCTCAACATGGGGAGTGGGTGTGTGACGTCACAAGAGATGGAGTCTCATGGGGACTTCACCGGATGGCCACGCTCCATGGCTATATAAGAACTGCCAGACACCAGACCTGACACAACAGCGAGAGCCAGCATCGGAGAAGGACCGGGTCAACAGAGGGAGAAGACCAGAGGAAGAAGATACAGAGCTAGGACGGGGGACATTCTTCATTTTTAATAAAGGACTTTTTGAAAACCGTCTCTTGTTTTTGTAACACTACACCCCTTTTTTTTGGTGAATAGGTATCCCATATGAGGGGTGGAATCTAGGGGCTTCCAGATTACGATAATGATAATGAATATTTTGCACACAGAGTTCAGCTATAGGTGTTCATTTTTTAAAATTAAATAGTTAGGCTGTTCACACTGATCCGACACGAAAGTCTTACAACTTCTAAACTGACTTTGCCCTGCGACTTCATGTCTGACTTCCATGCAACTTCAATGGACGGGATCCAACTTTGATCCGACCATACCAGGCCCTTTGAGACTGGTATGGATTTTGAGGGAAAACCCCACACCAAAAAAATGGCGTGGGGTCCCCCCAAAATCCATACCAGACCCTTATCTGAGCATGCTGCCCAGATAAGGGTCTGGTATGAATTTTGGGTGGGTCCCCACGCCATTTTTTTTATTTTTTTGGTGTGGGGGGTTTTCCCTCAAAATCCATACCAGTCTCAAAGGGCCTGGTATGGTCGGATCAAAGTTGGATCCCGTCCATTGAAGTTGCATGGAAGTCAGACATGAAGTCGCAGGGCAAAGTCAGTTTAGAAGTTGTAAGACTTTTGTGTCAGATCAGTGTGAACAGCCTAAGTATTTAATTTTAAAAAAATCTGCAAATACAGGTAATGAACACCTATAGCTGAACTCTGGGTGCAAAATAATCATTTAAATATATTCCTCAATAGCCAAAAAGGATATAAATAAACTTTATGTGCACTAAATGCCTTTCCAAACCCAGATATTACTGTGGTAAAGTAGTGGCGATATCATCTGTGCAGAGAGCAGAGCTGTGGGAGGGACCCAGCTGACCCCACCCACTACAGGAGGGGGCGGAGACAAGACCAGTCACCCTGCACAAGGAGAGAGAGCAGCAGTGACTGGTCTTTATTACAGGAGGCAAAGTTTTTTACCCTAGATTACTGCACAGATCTGGAAGAAATAAAAAAATATATACCAAGATTCGAGGAAGAGTACAAGAATACACATGACTCTATTAGATAATATTTGTTTTCAGCTTAATTGAAGACATGTACGTATTTCTTAAACACAGGGACTCTAAAGATTCTACAAGTACATTTTCTATCATTTTGAAAAATGTCTATGCTCTGAAGGCAGAAGTCCACTAAGTTTTTTTTTTTTTTTATATAAAAGGCAGGTTACAGAGTTACAAAAATCCACTAAATGGGCAACATTGTGCAGGACTGGCAGAAACATCAACATTCTTATATTATACTTGAAGATTTATTTTTACAGCCAGAGGGTTCTGGGAGCATGCATACATAAACTTGCCATTGCTGTTTATCTTAGTAATTAAAGGTACATGTGTAATTCTGGTATTTTTTTTTTTTCCAGAATTCAAGCTTCCTTGATGAGAGCTGGCTTATACCGGTAAATATTATCCTTGCTGATTTATGTAGAATATGTTCCATGGTGGTGGCTTTAGATTTGTCTGTTAAAAAGTATTTCATAGCTGTAGTTCTAATGCCCCGTACACACGATCGCAAATTCCACCAGCAAAAGTCCGATGTGAGCTTTTGGTCGGAAAATGCGACCGTGTGTATGCTCCATCAGACTTTTGCTGGCCGAATTCCCGCCAGCAAAAGATTGAGAGCAGGTTCTCAATTTTTCGGTCGGAAAAAGTTCGCCTGTAGCAATTCCGACGTGCAAAATTCCTGCACATGCTCACAATTCGACGCATGCTCAGAAGCATTGAACTTCATTTTCTCGGCTCGTTGTAGTGTTGTACGTCACCGCGTTCTTGACGGTCGAAAGTTCAGTGAACTTTTGTGGGACCGTGTGTATGCAAGCCAAGCTTGAGCGGAATTCTGTCGGAAAAACCATCCAAGTTTTTTCCAACGGAAAATCCACTCGTGTGTACGCGGCATTACCATATATTTCCATGTCAAATTAAAGACTCACCTTTAAAAATAATAATAAATGCGCAGATTAAAAAAAAAAAAAAAAAAAAACTTGCATTTTTTTTTTTTTTTTTTTTTTTTTTAGGAGCTTTCAAAGCATTGGACCCACAGTCAGATTGAGGGTGCAATGCCAGTAGACCTTTCTGCCCATGCCTCTGATACGGGCAGGAAGATCAATCAACTACTGGTGGTGGCAGCACTGTGTGGCAATCAGGCTCTTTTACATTGCGCAATACCCTTGTACTAACATGTTTCAGGCACTTGGACTCACCAAGAGCACATTTGGACAGCAGCATTGTCAGTCTGGGGGTATGGGAGGGTTAGATGTACTGGCAGATTTAAATTCACTAACAAATTGAATCTGAACTCCAGATAATACATTATCAGTTACTGCGACCTGTTTTTGTTTTTCTTTTTTTGGATAAATGTTTTACATAAGAAAAGGTTGATTATTTTTAATCACCCCTGCCAGTGTTAAAGGGTTTGTTTCATATCTGTAACTACTGGAGCGCTTGTTCTTTTGAAAAACAACAGACTTATTGTCCAGATCACCAGATCAAAATAGAAAAAAACAAAGGCAGCCATCACAACTTGGGCTGGATTCACACCTATGCATTTTTAGTGCTTTTTGCATTTTGCAGTTTTGCACTACAGTCCATTTAACATGGTTTCCGATGGAACACGTTCTGTAGTGCAAATCTGCAAAATGCAAAAAGCACTAAAACTGTCTAGGTGTGAATCCAGCCTAAGAATTAGTCAGCTACAATATAATGTTTGCTTTCAGTTTAACCCCTTAATGCCGACCTCCCCCAAATATGCGGCCCCACTAAACAGTTTTTTTTTCTTCCGCGGGGTCCATGGGCGTCCGCAGAACTTTTTTCAGGGGGGGGGGGGCATAATTTTAGGGTCACCCATGCGCCGCCCCTTTTCGACAATGTCATTATCACATCATTATAGTCAGTCTGCAGACGTATTACAGTCCCTAGGATAAGTAATGGGTAATGGCCAACAGGCTCTCTTACCAGACCCAGCAAAACTACAGCAGTGATCACTCCGGCTGGAAGATCGTTCACTCTGGGTTCCCCGGGGGCGACACTGGTCAGTAGTGTAGCATGTCTGTACCCTGGTAGTGGCTCAGTCTTTCTCTCTCTGGTGGTGCTGGCCAGTGTGGCTCTCTCTCTGATGGTGCTGGACAGCATGACTCTCTTTTGTAGCCCTGGCAGGCTCTCTCTCTGGCTTCGGCCCAGCACACTCCTCGTCCTGTAGCACTCTCTCCCTCAGCTTCTTTCCAGGCTACAGTCTCTCAATCTCTCTCTTGATCGAGCTGTAGCCTCCTCCCTGTGGAAAATGGAGCCGCCAATCTTTTGGGACTACCTGTCCCATGAAGCTTGCCTCTCCTAGTCGCCTTTTGATTGGCCCTCAGTTATGGCCAATAGGGAAGGAACGGAGCAGGGCAAGAAGCTGGGTGGGGAACCTGGTGAGAGCCGCCGTCTCTTCTCCCTGACAGAAGAATGGGTGGGGCGAGCGGGGGAAACCTCTGATTGCCCGCAGCTCGCTATTCTTCCGTCACAGCACCGCCAAGTTCTCTGCTGGACTGAGCAGGGAAAAGAGCCCAAAGTCACACTACACTTGACAGCACCTTAATGCTTAATGGTGTCACCCCACTGGTGGGTGGCACCCGGGTGCGGCAGCTCGACAGAGACACAACTGTGCTGAATTTAAGATCCGATCCCTGATTCCAGGGGGGGGGGGGCACTTGACCCCCCTTGCCCCTACCTGCGGACGCCCATGGCGGGGTCGCATATTTGTGTATTTGCCTTTGTGCTGGGAGCGCGCAGCATTCTCAAATGCAGTAGACCTCATGCACACTGGACTTTTTTAACGCTGCTCTTAGGGGCGCAGGTTTTTTTTTTTTTTTTCCTGCCTCTAAACACCCCTACATGTTAGCCTATGTGTTCATGTACATATAGGAATTTAGGGGCAGTAAAAAAAAAAAAAAAAACACTGCCAGCATGTCCAGAATCAGCAGTAACTTTAGTATCATTTTAATGCCAGGCATATTTAATGATTGAGTGTTTAATTCATTTTAGTGGGCAGGATAAATTACTATTCTGGTCAATAACCTGATTTAACCTGCAAGCACTTGATGCACCTAAATGCATTACACGCATATACAAGCGTCAAGATTTTTTTTTTCTTTGCAAAAACACCACTGCTAGGAGGACAGGCATCTAGGAGAGAGAGGGTGCAAAATGATGGCACTGCTGTGACCCCCAATAACAAAATTAGAATGAGAGATTATAAAAAAACAGTGACTGTAGATGGTGGTAGCCAGAGCCAGATCCAGAGGTAAAGTGATTGTAAATGATTACTGTGTAAAACAACCTATTCAGTTTAAAATAGAAATGAAAGGCAAAACTTTTTTGTATAGATATAAAAAACAAAAAAAACGATAAATATATTTTTTCCCTGATCACATTCCCTCTGTCCTCAGGTGCATAAGAGCTGGGGGAGGAGAAGCAACAGCACACTGAGCCTCGCAGTGAATGGCTGTGCAGCGGGGGCTTGTCAGAACATGTCTGATCATTGGTGGAGAGCAGACTGAGTTCCCAGCATAGCTAGAGAACTGACCAGGGTGTGCTCTCCTGCTTAGTGTGGTCAGTTTTTAATCGGAAAGCAGAGGGACTGGCAGAATCCCCAGGAATTTCACATAAAAGAAGTAATACAAAGAGAACAGGATACTTTCTCCTACAAGTACATGGTACAGCAGACACATATCAGGAATTTGAAGTGTTGGGGTAACAAACACTTTAACCTAATGTACACATGTAAACAAATAAGAGAGGACGCCTCCATCTAAATGTAAACTGTTTATTTGCATAAAATTCAAAATAAAAGTATTGCACTCACTGGATTATAAGAAGGAATGGGCATGTCATCAATATGAATGTGGTCACCTACGGAGCAGCAGAGATCAGCAGGTAAGTAGCTGGAGTATGCAAAGTTTGGCGGGGAAGCGGCTGAATGGAAGAAGAGGAGAACTACTGTGGTGCTGGGAGCTGGAAGGCAAGCTGTCCAGCTTGTACGGCAGCTTCCGGGTCTCTTCCACCCGCTCGGCAACGATCGTCTGCGATTAGAGATGACATCACTCTGTACAGGGGGGCGTGGTTAGGTGTTTCGGGGCTCTGCCCCTTTGTCAAACCAATAAAGATCTCTGCTGCTCCATAGATGACTTTGTTCATATTGTAGACATGCTGATTCCTTCTTATAATCCAGTGAGTCAATACTTTTATTTTTAATTTTATGCAAATAAACAGTTTACACTTAGGTGGAGGCACCCTCTCTTGTTTACAAGACGTGTAGGAGAGATAGCCAAAGCGTCCAGTTTGCATGAGGCTTTACAGCGTACATAGACAATTAGACATGGAGCTTGGAGTCTCCTGTTAAGGAAGCTTATAATCTCCCCATTTAGGCTGCCCATACACGGCTCAATTTTCAGCCAATTCCTGCTAAATCGGCTGAAATTGGAATTTCTTCAAGCACTGTTTTGGGATTGAGCAGCCACTACTAAATACAATAGCTGTCAGCTGACCTTCCTCTATCCACACTGCTTAGCGTAGATGGGAAAAAATCAGTGGATTTCTCTAGTTCAGTCCATAGACTGAACTAGAGAATTTTAAAGCATGTATGGCCAGCTTTAGTTCACTTTCACACTGATCCGTAGAAAAAACACATATGCGTTTTTGCCGAGATTTTATCTCTGACTTTGCAGTGTATATTTCACAGGACGTGACTTTTACTAAACGCAGCAGGAGAGTTCCTTAGGATTACATAGTCACACATTTTTCTTCCGCTATTTATAACGCAAAAGCGGAAGAAAAAGGGATCAGTGTACTACTTCAGCGCGACTTGAAAGCCACACTTCAGTGCGATTTGCACTGCCGATTCCATTGTGGCTTGTGACTTCATACAACAAAAGTCTATGCAAGTGGCAATAAAATCAGCAAAAAGTACTGCAGTAACCTTTTTCAATGTCACTGTGACACGAGTTTCGGCGATTTGAACGGTTCCATTGCGAACAATGGCCTATGACTTGTCATAAGATTTGGAACTGTCCAAACGCATGACAAATTGCATCGGTGTGAACGGGTGCTTATTCATGTAGAAATATATGCACAAGGGCCAACTTGCATGGAAATAAAAAAAAAGAGAAGGAAGGGAATGAGAACACTCAGAGGAAACTGTATTAAAGTGTATGGAGGGGTAAAATTAAAGACATGCAGTACATCTCTGCAATACATACCCATTTATTTCCCCATCTTTTATTCCTTGGACCCTTCAGATGGAGAACAAATACCTGTTGATCTTCCAGAAATGTCCTCTTGTGAGCTGACAACACACAGCATTTTTGTGTACTGAGTGGTGTCAGCCCTGCTCAGTTGCCTTTACTAAACTACTCAAACTCTCCCCTATCCTTTTTCACTACAACATAGCGAGTGATCACACCTAGGAGGGCTAATTGGACTCCTTGACATAACACAGGAAGAACAACTCTAAATTTCTTACATTGCCAATAAATATGATATAAAACCAGATGATTGCGCTGCTAACAGCGAAAAAATAAATAAGCCCACCAAAACAGAAATTAATTATATTCGTTGAAGGTGTGACCATATATATACGCACCCAAAAAGTATTAAAATATTAAAATTAGTATACATTAAGGTGTGCAAGTGAATCATACAAAAGTGTAACAGTGACAAAACAATTGCATAATCATAAATGTCCATATAAACAAGAGAATCATAAAGTGTCCATGCAAACACAGAAGTCTCGTTGGTGACAACACACGTATTGCACCCGTAGTAAAAAGTGGTCAATCAGAAAGGACCTCCACCACCAAAAATACTGTCCCTTACCAGATGACAAGATCTCCTGTTACAGAGATCCTGAAAGCTTTTGGCCTATTCTCCCAGCCACGGGTCTCTGGAGCAGGTATATTGGTATCCACAGATCGCTAAAACAGACTCTCTTCATTGACCCGCGGCAAATTGGACTGATCGATCGGAATGTGGGTCATGTTGGGGGGCCTTCCTCTTAATCCCGCTCAGAATCCGGACTTCCCGTCCACATCAACGAAACATGAAAAGGGAGCTGCCGGGCTCCGTCCTCCTCTCCTCTCCTCCTCCTACACAGCTGATCTGCAACAATTTGTTACATTGTTGCAGATCAGCTGTGTAGGAGGAGGAGAGGAGAGGAGGACGGAGCCCGGCAGCTCCCTTTTCATGTTTCGTTGATGTGGACGGGAAGTCCGGATTCTGAGCGGGATTAAGAGGAAGGCCCCCCAACATGACCCACATTCCGATCGATCAGTCCAATTTGCCGCGGGTCAATGAAGAGAGTCTGTTTTAGCGATCTGTGGATACCAATATACCTGCTCCAGAGACCCGTGGCTGGGAGAATAGGCCAAAAGCTTTCAGGATCTCTGTAACAGGAGATCTTGTCATCTGGTAAGGGACAGTGTTTTTGGTGGTGGAGGTCCTTTCTGATTGACCACTTTTTACTACGGGTGCAATACGTGTGTTGTCACCAACGAGACTTCTGTGTTTGCATGGACACTTTATGATTCTCTTGTTTATATGGACATTTATGATTATGCAATTGTTTTGTCACTGTTACACTTTTGTATGATTCACTTGCACACCTTAATGTATACTAATTTTAATATTTTAATATTTTAATACTTTTTGGGTGCGTATATATATGGTTACACCTTCAACGAATATAATTAATTTCTGTTTTGGTGGGCTTATTTATTTTTTCACTGTTGGCAGCGCAATCATCTGGTTTTATTTGTAGTTTTTATGTGGGTATCTCACATTTATGATTTGCAGCAGCACTATTTATTTATATTTTTAGCAATCTCTAAGGACAGCGCAGTATTTTTCCCAACTTGAATAAATATGATATACCTTTCCTATTTACTAAGGCTGGCAGCATAAGGATTAAAAATAGTCAATGCTGATTGAGAGAGTGAAGTTCTGCTTTCAGACCAGAAGCCCAGTGCTTGATGCTTGTTTTGCATACCAATCATCAAAATTCATTGGACAAAAAAATATAATAAGAATCCGCAGAGGGAAACGGGCAGCATACAAGCAAATCTCTCCATGTCCCATGGCAGTATTTTTCAAGCAGGGTGCAGTCTGGGTTCCCTTGGCATGTCACAAGCACAGGGCCTGGATTACACTGGACCAGCCCAATGAGCTGCCATGGTGTGGGTGGGCTGGCACCATAACACTCATGCTCAAGACTGAGCCAGGAAGTATGGTGTCTTTTGTTGCCATGTTTATGGTGACTGGCTCACCTGTACTGTACCAACACATGACTCTGATCCAGTGCAGGTGGCATGCAGGGCCCCCCCCAGCAGTTAGACCTCCTCCAGACCATCACCACCTCTAAGGACCGTTGGGGTGCAATGTATTACATTTCTGTTCTTGGGTTTAGATAAACTTTAATGAAATGGTTGGTTTTTAATTAACCACTTTCCGACCGTGCTATAGCCAAATGACGGTTATAGTGCGTCTGGCCAGTTCTGGGAGGGTGTCATGTGACATCCTGCAATGATCGTGCCTGCGGCAGCGCACTCTGTGATCACTGTGTCCCTCGGACACTGCTGATCACAGATCGGGGTAAAGAGCCAATCGGCAGCTCTTTACCAAGTGATCAGCTGTGTCCAATCACAGCTGATCATAATGTAAACACAATGCTGATAGCGTGAGGAGAGCTGATAACTTTCTTGTGTTAAGGGACATCTACACCGATGTCCCTTATTATGATTATCGGTGCCACCTATTAGTGCAGCCTCATCTGTGCCTTTTCATCAGTGCTCGCCATTGCTGCCTCATCAGTGATCATCTGTGCCGCCTTATCAGTGCAGCCCATCACTGCAGCCTCATCAGTGCCCATCCCATTAGCCTAGTAGTGCCCATCAGTGCAGCTTCATCAGTGCCCATTAGTGCAGCCCATCACTGCAGCCTATCAGTGAAAGAGAAAAATTACCTGTTTGCAAAATTTTATAACAAACTATGAAAAGGTGTTTTTTTTTTTTTATTTATTTTTTTTATTTATTATTTATTTTTTTTATTTATTTTTTTAATAAAACTTTTGGTCTTTTTTTAGTTTATTTAGCAAAAAAATTAAAAAACCCAGCAGTGATTAAATGCCACAAAAATAAAGCTCTATTTGTGTGAAAAAACTGCAAAAAATGTCATTTGGGTACAGTGTTTCATGACCGTGGAATTGTCATTCAAAGTGTGACAGCGTTGAAATTTGGCCTGGGCAGGAAAGGGGTAAAAGTGCCCAGTAGGCAAGTGGTTAAAGAGGATCAATCGCATTCCTCAGTCTGCTGTACAGTATCTTCACACATTTAATGCATACATGGTTTGATTACTCTTCACGTAAATTCAAGAAGTAAACATTAAAGTATATGTAAACCCCAACAATGACCTTCCCTTACAGTATTTGTTCCTTTTTGGTCTGTTAATTATACCATTGAAAGCATTTTTTTATATCTGCTCAACAAATGCAGAAATCCCTATTGATCCTGCCAGAAATCTAGTGCTGTCCTGTATACTCTGTAGAGGTATCTCCAGGCAGTGTTATCAGTCCTGCTTAGGTCACCTCTGTGGAATACCTTCCTTGGGTATGGGGATGAGGAGAGGGGAAGAAGATCTGTAGTCACACTTCCTGTCCTGGGGTGACAATACTGGTCCTACAAAGATACAGTTTAGTAAGTGAGTGTTATTACCTGGGGACGGCAAATGTGTTAATGGCAGGATCAAAAATATTGGAGTGAAAATATTGGAGAAAACGATAACTAATGCAATGACCACATCTTAGGCTGGCAAGCTGCAAAATATTATATTTTTATTTTGTTCTCTCTTTGATGTATTTACAGTTTTTGTAAACTATGCTGTAACTGTTGAGGCAAGGTGGCATTAGGCAGATATCTAGAATAAAACGTTTTTCTCTTGTGCCTTCTAGGTGTGTGCCATTTATCAGACTGTGCCATGTCGAGAGCTGGGAATGGTATTGAGGTGACTTATAAATGAATTTCTCTATATAATATCATGTGTGGGACCTGTGAGGATAGACTATGGGGGGTGCTGGCCTTGATTGATAAAGGTGCCAGTACTGGAGCTGTCAGTGGTAGGTCACTGATTCATTGGCGTGTGCCAGATATGCCTGGGCACATCCTAATCCAGGGGTTGGCAACCCATCAATTGTGATCTAGCCGCCAATCGCGGGCAGGTGACAGGTAACCCGCGATCCTTCCTTGCTGACCACCAGAACCTGGACAGGAGGGACAGGGGGGGTGGAATTTAGTGGAACCGATCTGTACTTAGGGTACCATGTGAATAAAAATTCAACAGTCTTCTACTAATAAATGTAGTAGCCTTCCTTATAAAACAGACCTGCTAGTTTTGGGTGGCGCTCACAATGAATATTGAGGCATGATACATTGCTCCTATACAGTATTAGTATATTAGTCCTATATGGTATTTACAGTACCTTGCAAAAGTATTCACCCCCCTTGGCATTTTTCGTGTTTTGTTGCCTCGCAACTTGTAATTAACATGGATTGTTTGAGGATTTGCATCATTTAATTTACGGAACATGCCCACAACTTTGAAGATGTTTTTTTTTTTTTTTTTTTATTGTGAAGCAAACAATAAATAGGGCAAAATAACAGCAAAAGTCAATGTGCATAACTATTCACCCCCCTAAAGTCAATACTTTTGTAGAGCCACCTTTTGCGGCTATCACAGCTCCAAGTCGCTTTGGATAAGTCTCTATGAGCTTGCCAAATCTTACCACTGGGATTTTTGCCCATTCCTCCTTGCAAAACTGCTCCAGCTCCTTCAAGTTGGATGGTTTATGCTTGTGAACAGCAATCTTGAAGTCTGACCACAGATTTTCTATTGGATTGAGGTCTGGGCTTTGACTAGGCCATTCCAATACATTTACATGTTTCCCCTTAAACCACTCAAGTGTTGCTTTAGCAGTGTGTTTGGGGTCATTGTCCTGCTGGAAGGTGAACCTCCATCCTAGCCTCAAATCACAGAGTGGTACAGGTTTTGCTCAAGAATATCCCTGTATTTAACACCATCCAACTTTCCCTCAGCCCTGACCAGTTTCCCAGTCCCGACTGCTGAAAAACATCCCCACAGCATAATGCTGCCACCACCATGTTTCACTGTGGGGATGGTGTTCTTTGGGTGATGTGTTGGGTTTGCGCCAGACATAGCGTTTTCTTTGATGGCCAAAAAGTTAAATTTTAGACTCATCAGACCAGAGCACCTTCCTCCATACATTTTGGGAGTCTCCCAGATGCCTTTTCGCAAACTCAAAATGTGCCATTTTGTTTTTTGCTGAAAGTAATGTCTTTCTTCTGGCCACTCTGCCATAAAGCCCAACTATGGAGCATACGGCTTTTTGTCGTCCTATGTACAGATACTCCAGTCTCTGCTGTGGAACTCTGCAGCTCCTCCAGGGTTACCTTAAGTCTCTGTGCTGCCTCTCTGATTAATGCCCTCCTTGCCCGGTCCGTGAGTTTTGGTTTGAGACCATCTCTTGGCAGGTTTGCTGCTGTGCCATGTTATTTCTATTTAGTTATGATAGATTTTATGGTGCTCCTAGGGCTCATCAAAGATTTGGATATTTTTATAACCTAACTCTGACTTATACTTCTCAACAACATTATCCCTTACTTGTTTGGAGAGTTCCTTGGTCTTCATGGCAGTGTTTTGGTTAGTGGTGCCTCTTGCTTAAGTGTTGCAGCCTCTGGGGCCTTTCAAAAAGGTGTGTGTATATGTAATGACAGATCATGTGACACTTAGATTGCACACAGGTGTACATCATTTCACTAATTATGTGACTTCTGAAGGTAATTGGTTGCACCAGAGCTTTTTATGGGCTTCATAACAAAGGGGGTGGATACATACGCACATGCCAATTATCAGTTTTTGAATTTATTCTAAATAGTTATTTTTTTTGAAAAATAGTTTTATGTATAAAATTTTCTAATTTTACTTCACCAACTTAGACTATTGTGTTCTGATACATCACATATAATTCAGATTAAAAAAACATTGAACTAAAGGCTGTAATGTAACAAAATAGGTAAAAAGCCAAGGGGGTGAATACTTTTGCAAGGCACTGTATGGCTAGATGTAAAACCAGGTTGTTATAAATTATAAGCACTTGGGAACAAATAGATTTAGCGATAATGGGTCAGTGCACAGGTGTCAGAACACACTCCAGGTATCCAGTCTTCTGTATGCCCATTGACCTGCATGCCAGCCACTGCTTGTGTTGTTTTATAGGGTGTTGGCACTGCGTAGATCATCACTCAGGCCTCTCCTTCTACTTGTGAGATATACACTAATCTAGAATTGCCTCAATAACTGGTTTTACAAGTTCTGCCAGGGCGACAGCACCTTCCTCCTTCGAAAGCGCGGCTCTGTGTCCGGTTTCTTTCCCTTAATTTCATAAATGATTAAACAGGCCATAAAGTGCCAAGAAAACAAAAGAATCTTTTCCAGCAAAATGAGGATTTGAAGTAAAACAAGACACTGCTTTAAAACCAACTCCAGCTTTTTTTTTTTTTTTTTTTTTTTTTTAAGTTTTTAATTATATTGGAAAGGTTTAGATCCTATGTCATTTTTATGTGCTGTGTATATAGGAAACACCTTTTGGCTTCTTTTCCTTCCTTAATTGGAAAAACAATAAAAACGCATCCAGTCTGATTGCCTTATTTAAAGTGACCCTTTCACTTTACAAGAGTTGCTGAGGAAAGCTATCCCTGTAAAAGAAGAGTGCATATTAGACAATAGAATAGTAAGTACATGACAGTCACTTTAAAACCAACGTTAAGTCACAATAAAAAAAATGATAAAAAATCAGCACAAGGGACATTAGTACTGTTAATCCTGATGAATGAATCAAGGAACACAAGAGCCATCAGCACAAGGAACACACTGGATTAATAGTAAGTAATGTCCCTTGTGCTGATTTTTTTTGGTGTGTGTTTTTGTTTTGTTTTTTGTTTTTTTAAACAAAATTTAGGCATATGGTGTCAAATTAAAATGATCAGCAGGCTCCTGCAATATCTAAGTTTGGGGTTTTATGTGATATATTGTTTCGCCAACCCTTAATTATTTGCACAAATTGGCATTAAAACCTTACAACATCTGAAGCTAAGATGGCAACTTCCTTGGCTGTAAAGGATAGGGGGGTTTAGTTCCACCTTTAACATAAAGTATACTCAAATGAAGGACAGGTAGTAGGATAGCTGTGAGCACATTTAGTACACTACTAGAGATCAGTGCTGTGGAGGGGAGGGGTGCAGCCAGCCAGGGGATTAACTTTTTTTTTTTTTCATCAATAGGTTTTTATTGAAATTTTATAGAAAACATTTAAACAATGTATACATTGTTAGCGTTGTACAAAGTTTGTGTACAATTAACTTTTTAACATTCATTTTCCAGATATCTGCACTGTCCTCGGTAGCTCACCAGTCAACATCATTTTATCAGCTCTTAGAGCCTTGTAAATTCTAATGCTGCGTACACACAATCGGAATTCTCGTCGGAAAAAACTCTGACGGTTTTTCCGACGGAATTCCGCTCAAGCTGTGTTGCCTACACACGGTCACACCAAATTCCGATGGTCAATAACACAGCGGCATAAAACACATTCGACAGCACTATAAAAGGGAAGTTTAATGCTTCTGAGCATGCGTCGAATTGTTTCCGAGCATGCGTCGGAATTTTGCGTGTCAGAATTGCATACACACGATCGGAAAATCCGATAGAAAGGTTTTCCGTCGGAAAAATTGAGAACAGGTTCTCAATCCAAAGTCTGTCTGAAATTCCGACAGAAAAAGACCATTGGGCATACACACGGTCGGAAAATCCGATGAAAAGCTCCCATCGGACTGTTTCCATCGGAAATTCCGACCGTGTGTACGCCGCATTAGTCATCCACCCCATCCAACGACACCGCAAGTAACCGCTGAAAGTGGTGGTCTAGTAGTCAGTAAAAATAAAACAAAAAAATTATAATAATAATTGTTGTAGTTAAAACAATATCTATCAGTATATTTTGTATTCCTAGATAAGTGTTAGTATTCCTGCACACAATTAGGCCCCTTTCACACGGACGGACCGTATATCCGTATTTAATATATACGGACATGCATGCATCCCTATGGGATAGCGGGTGTCAGTGGATGAACATCCGCTGACACCCGATATCGTCCGTCTCCGCTGTGGTCCGATTGTGCAGACGGAGGAAAATCCTATTTTTCTACCCGTCTGCAGAGCGGATCGGATGAACACGGACAGACGGTCCGTGTTCATCCGATCCCCCATAGAGGAGAGCGGAGACCTGACAGGGCGGTCCCTGCACAGTGTGCAGGGACCGCCCTGTCATCGCCGGCTCAGCGGGGATCAGCGGAGCGATCCCCGCAGAGCAGCGGATCTTTACGGGGCGGATCATTACGGATCTGTCCCGTGTGAAAGGGGCCTAACTCTGTACAGGGTCGGGACAAGAGTTGGGCATAAGGGGCAGCTGCCCTGGGCACTGTGGTGTCATGTGAGGTGGGAGAGTGCTGTGAGGAGATTGGGGGGGATTTGTGTTGGAAGGGGGTAAGAATAGTTATAGATGGGGAAATTGGTGGTTTAGGGGGATCTGTGTTGGGAATGGAGGAAGAGGGGTTGTGCTAGAAGATGTGATATGGTGGTGGTGGTGGGGGGGGGGGGGGGGGTTGTGCTAGTAGGGATGACTAGGCGGGGGGGGGATTTGTGCTAGGAATGCAATGGGGGGGGGGGGGGCTATTTGTGCTAGGAGGGGGGGGTTTGGAATGGGGGAACTGGATGTGTGGACTTTGAGGGGGGATTGGCGAGGCAAAGATTCGTTCTGGGAGGGGGGGATTTCAGCGGGGGTAGATTTGTACTGGGAGGAGGGGGAATTTATGCTTAGGGGGTAATCATGAAGATAAGTGGTGATTAGTTTTGAGCACTTGGGGGACTTTGGCTGACACATAATGTTTATACATCTGGGGGGGGGGCTCAGTTTTTCATGTTCACCTGGGTTCTAGGTGATCTTGTCCCGGTACTGACTTTGTAAGCCAAACTCTGGCCTTTTTCCAGAACTACAAACCTCAGGTGTAATATCAGTGTCTGTATGAGGAGACTCTCTGGAATGTTTTTACAGACTGTGGAGGATTTTATTGGGCTTATAGATGCTCTGATATTACAAACTGTCTTTAGGATGATCCCTGTGCCTATTAGATCAGCTCTTCTGGACAGGAAATGTCACAGGGGGAACAGGGTCAGTGTCCAGAGCAATACCTTTATCGGCCATAGACGATCGTTCTAATCTCGGCCAGTTCAGCAGGAACCAGCTGAGATTTGAACCGTGTGCGTGCAGACCTGTAGTTGCAGGAAATAAATTTGCACCATCTGTGGCCTGCCTTAATGATCCAGTATTGGGTCTGTGTTATCTTCACATGCACACAGATTTTCTATATTTTGTAATGTACCTTAACAACCTTATCTCCCAGGCCCTATAACAGCTGCAATGGCCGCCATGCCTATTGTTACACCACTGATTTTGCCAATTCCAAGTCCTATTTGCAGGCCAAGCGCAAGATTCCCAATTGATCACTTTAATATTAGACCGAGTTGAAAAACTGCTGATTGGAAAGAAGTATGGAAACTGCTTATCTCATTATAAATCTTATTATGTACTGATTCTCGTAATTTTTCTTGCCTTTTCCATTAATGGCAGCTATACATACCCTCCCTGGATTGGGAGAATTGGGAAAACCAAGGCTTTTTTTCAGCAGGAACGCGGGGCAGCACAGTTCCAGCACCTCCAGCACTTAATGTATGTAATGGCAATGTATGCTGGGATGTGCTGCAGGGTTTATTGATGCTGGCTGCTGGGGGATTTATTCTAGCTGGAGGGAATCTATTTTTGCAGGGGGTCTATTGTTGCTGGGGTTGGGTCTTGTATTGCTAGGGGGGTCAGTTGTTCCTGGGAGAGATCTACTGTTGAGGGATGGATCTATTGTTGTAGGTGGTCCATTGTTAGGGGGATCTATTGTTGCTGGTGGGGGGGGGGGCTATCATTGGTGTGTGCAGCCTATTGCATTAGGGTGTGCACCCCAGAGCATAAACACATATGCGTGTATATCAGCGGAGCAGTGGACGGTTTCAGTAGAGCAAAGGTTGGTGTCAGTATGGCAGGGGATGGCGTCAGTAGTTTTTTATATTATTTTTTTACAATATAATTTTTTTTTACAATTTTTTTAGGAGCCTCATTATGGGGCTTTGGTGAAATACCAAGGGTCTTAACAGATTCCTGATGTCTCACTTTTGAGACAGAGAAAGAAACTAAGGGCAGAAATTCCCCAGTCCATTTCTCTGCAGTTTACTATGCTTCAGTTAAGAATGAAGACAGGAGCGATTGGTACAGATCACTCACTGTGTTCATTCAGAAAAGGAAGGGGCCAGTTAATGAAATATTTACCATCCCATTCCCCGCTCCTCAGAGGAAAGCTGGCAGCACTGCAGGGGGGAGACAGGAAACGATTAGAGTGTGCCCACACACACCTGGCACACCTATGGGGGCTATATTGTTACTGGCTGCAGGGGATCTATTTTACTGCTTTTCTTGTTATTACCAAATTCCATACAAATAACTTAGCACCACAAAATAATACTTGTTTCTGTATTCTTTAAAAAGGCAGTACTGGGAGGTGGGTAGAGGGTAAAACCAAGGAACGGTGCTCGGAGGTGGGTAGGGGGCAGAGAAAGGGGCGACTCAAAAAGAGGTTTCTGCACCTATTCTGGGGAAAACTGTCTTCAGAATTACACCACACATATGATTTTCTCAAAGGACAAAATTATCCAAATTAAATTTACCCACTTGGGGGTACTTTATCATGTTCAGATGGAATGAGATTAACCCAGGTTTTCCCCCTGTGCCCTAGATGCAACATACACCAATCAGCCATAACTTTATGGCCACTGACAGGTATAGTGAATAACATTGATTATCTTGTGGTTGTCGTCGGGACATATCGGGCAGCAGCTGAACATGTTGTCCCTGAAGTTGATGTGTTGAAAGCAGAAAAATGGGCATCGCAGTTTGTTGTGTATGGGGCTGTGTAGCCACAGACCAGTTGGGGTGCCCATGGTGACCTGTGTCCACAGCCAAAAGTGCCTACAATGGGCACGTGAGCCAAAGAACTGGACCACGGAGCAATGGCAGAAGGTGGCCTGGTATGATGAATCACATTTTCTTTTACATCATGTGGATGGCCGGGTGCACATGTGTCACTTACCTGAGGACGAGAGGGCAGCAGCATGGGAAGAGGAGCCGGCAGAGGCAGTGTGATGCTTTGGGCATTGTTCTGCTGGGAAACCTTGGTTCCTGCCATTTATGTGGATGTTACTTGACACGAATCACCTACCTAATACCTAAACATTGTTGCTGACCAAGTACACCCCTTCATGGAAATGGTATCCCCTGATGGCAGTGGCCTCTTTCAGCAGGATAATATGGCCTGGTACACTGCAAAAATGGTTCAAGAGTGGTTGGAGGAACACTATATTGAGTTTGAGGTGTTGACTTGGCATCCAAATTCTCCAAAGTCCCCACCTCGCAACTTACAGGACTTAAAGGATCTGCTACTGATGGCTTTGTGCCAGATACCACAGCATACCTTTAGAGGTCTAGTGGCATCCAAGCCTCAACAGGTCAGGGCTGTTTTGGCCGCAAAAGGGGGACCTACTTACCACTTCACTTGCTGACCACAATACGTGTATGTATATGTGTATATGTGTGTATATATATATATATATATATATATATATATATATATATATATATATATATATATATATATATATATATATATATTATATATACTGTATGTTGCAGTTTGCAAGTGGTTTACCAGGATTATGGCTGAAGATAACAGCCATAACTCCAGTGGTGTCTTTTGCAGCCGACGGCTGGCTTTCTCATGAAAGCGTTCAGAGCACCTCATGAGCCACTGAAATGCTTTCAGAAGGGGCAGGAGATGACCGCTGTCTGCTGACGCCACAGAGCTGGTCCAGGCTTTGGCAACATTGCGACAATGAAGTCGTAATCCGCCAACATGCCTGGACCGACATCCGCAAGTCGCTGAGAGCCTGAGCCAGCCACTCCCACCCCCTCCATAGCCCAGCACTCCAGTGAGCCGGGGGGGAGGGGGGGCAGAGCAGAGAGCTGCTGACTGACAGTCACCAGCTCTCTGCTCAGGGAGCCCTGAGAACCAAGCCATCTGCGGTGTGAGATCGCTTGGTTCTCAGTGTTGCAGGGACAGATGCTGCATCCACCTAGGTAAGTGTGATTGGGAGAAAAAAAGGCCATACTTCTCTTTTAATATTAGGTGGGTAGTCATAAAGTTATGGCTGATCAGTATACAGTGCCTTGAAAAAGTATTCATACCCCTTGAAATCTTCCACATTTTGCCATGTTACAACCAAGAATGTAAATGTATTTTATTGGGATTTTATGTGATAGACCAACACAAAGTGGCACATAATTGTGAAGTGGAAGGAAAATGATAAATGGTTTTCCAAATCTCTTACAAATAAATATGTAAAAAGTGTGGGGTACATTTGTATTCAGCCCTCTTGAGTCAATACTTTGTAGAACCCCCTTTCACTGCAATTACAGCTGCAAGTCTTTTTGGGGATGTCTCTACCAGCTTTGCACATCTAGAGAGTGACATTTTTGCCCATTCTTCTTTGCAAAATAGCTCAAGCTCTGTCAGATTGGATATAGAGCGCCTGTGAACAGCAATTTTCAAGTCTTGCCACGGATTCTCAATTGGATTTAGGTCTGGACTTTGACTGGGCCATTCTAACACATGAATATGCTTTGCTCTAAACCATTCCATTGTAGCTCTGGCTCTATGTTTAGGGTTGTTATCCTGCTGGAAGGTGAACCTCCGCCCCAGTCTCAAGTCTTTTGCAGACTTCAACAGGTTTTTCCTCTAAGATTGTCCTGTATTTGGCTCCATCATCTTCCCATTAACTCTGACCAACTTCCCTGCTGAACGTGGATGGTGTGTTCAGGGTAACATAGCGTTTTGCTTTTTCCACTTATTTGCTGTGTCCCCCACATGACTTCTCGGAAACGGCAAACAGGACTTATGTCTTTCTTTCAACAATGGCTTTCTTCTCGTCACTCTTCCATTAAGGCCACATTTGTGGAGTGCACGACTAATAGTTTTCCTGTGAATAGATTCTCCCACCTGAGCTGTGGATCTCTGCAGCTCCTCCCAGGGGTGGACTGACCGATCGGTGATTCGGTCGCCACCCCAGGCCCGGAGCTATTAGGGGCCCGGCCCAACGAGAGGCCCCTTGGAGAGGCTGTAATAATACCGCTAACGGCGCACTGCTCCCCGCTGGCCTCTCCTTCCCTCCCGTCCATAATGGACGGGAGGGAAGGAGGGGCCGGCGGAGAGCAGCGGTAAAGTAAGTCCCAAGTCCAGCACCGTAGCAGCATAACTTGTCTATAAAGGGGCGAGGGAGTACGACCATGTTTGCTAACACATTGCCTTGTCCTATGTAACAGTTGGAGAACTGTGATGTAGAGATGCAATGGAACTGTCAATTTATCGCCCCTCTACTTAAGAAAAAGATGTTCTGATTTAGTAACAACAATTTGTCCGATTTACTTGTGAGAAGAGAGTGCTTCTACAGTTAGTGGGAATGGGGAACGAAGTATAACCCTCAAGTTAACCTTCTGGGCTACGAAGAGTAAGAAGTAAAAGGAGGTTCTGTTGGGGGATGGGTAGACTGATGGCTGTTTGGTTTGCTTTTCTAGCCCTCCTTTAGATTGCATGCTCCATGAGCAGGGCCCTCCCGTCCCTTCTGTATAGTAAATGTACTGTCCCCCCCCCCCCCTCTACATTGTAAAGCACTGCGCAAACTCTTGGCACTATATAAATCCTGTATAATAATAATAAGCCGCAGGCTCCCTACATTAGCGCCGTTGTGTAACAGAACTCTCCTAGGGACCATGGCCTGGATCACAGTGTGGGAGGCCTCTAAAAGTATACAGCCGCTTCCCTCAATGCCTTCAGACTGGCCCTTGTGCTTAATTTAGCATTTTGGTTTTGTTTTGTGTTTTCTTTTTTGTTTTTTACATGCTGGTTGGTAAGCAGAATCACATGCTGGCATCTTACAACTCATAGGGTTTCCATTAGTGAGTTTATCCTGCTAGAGTTACTAGGACAGTTGTTACAAAGCCAAGTCTGGGAGGTTGATTTACAAAAGGCGAATATACTGAGCACTGCAAGTGCACATTTAAGTGCAGTTGCTCTAGATCTGAGGGGAAGCTCTGCTGGTTTCTATCATCCAATTTTATTTTCCTTGCATGTGATTGAATATTCTTTGCTAAGTGAAGTTTTTATTTCATTTACTAAGCTCTGGAGCAAGTGCACTTGCAGTGTATAGTATATTTGCCTTTAGTAAATCAACCCCATAGTGTCACTAGTAAGTGAACCGTTTTTCCATAATGTAGAACCAATGCAGCTGCAGAAGAGTGAAACCAAAATGGGAGTTTTCACGAATGGTGTCCCCAAGTAATATGTCACTGGCCAATTCCAGCCACTGGTATCCTTTTAATATGAAATCTACATTTTATAGATTTCTGAAAGCCAAGCACCTGGCATTTTCAGAAGATGATTATTGGAATTTCACCTTCATATTTTGGGCATCGTAGAATTGCAGTGCTTTCACACCTCTTCTCTTGTATTGTTCAGGTACCTGGAGGGCCGAGTGTTTGTGGTAGAAGTACTTCCAGACAGCCAGGCTGAAGTAGATGAAGTGGTTCTTGCAGGAGACCTTATTGATGAAATTAATGGAGTCTCACTACGGCATGCATATAATGGACAGGTGAGGATTATGGGATTAGTCTGATTAATGCAGAGTGAGCATTCGCAGTATTGTGTGGCAGTAGTACCCACTTCTCTTATTTCATGACCCTTATGGTAGACTTGTGTTCCAACTATTCAAGGCAAAATCCGCATTAGACCTCATGCACATGGCACATGAAAAGTTTCAAAATACTCACCGTTGCTCAACCCTGGATGTCTTCAGTTTTGCTGTGCAGATGGATGGTGCTTACAATGTTTAAATTGCACACAATCCATGTAAAGGGAATAACTCCATCCCCAAGTTTACAGTGTATACCTGTGTACAGCTAGCGTACAGCCAATGCGGAAACACGCCTGCAATTTATGTTGTATGGCCTTAGCATAAACTGCTGTTGTGTAGTCCATATTGACCACATACTTCCACTAGATAAGGGCAGGTGCAATCTGATTGGTGACCACAATAGGTTGAATTTAAAGTTAAAGGTTAACTCCACTTTCAGTGGGAAAAAAATAGCAAATAAAGAAAAAAATAAAATGGCGCATACAATTGTGACACAAGTTATATTGTAATTGAATGTTATTAAAAATGACCTTTCCTTTTCAATCTGCAGCTCTGTAATTTTCTGAAAATGCCATGCAATATGGCTACCTGGAGGCGTTCTGTACACAGAATGTATACAGAACGCCCCCCAGATATATCATTTCCTGCTTGTGTGATTGACTCACACATTTTTCCATAAGTCTGCCCTAAGATACAAGTCAGGTTTCAGGCATCCCCTACAAGAAAAATGTAATTTTTGGTGAGATACCTTTTAATAGGAAATCATGGCTAAAGGGATGCAGGCCCAGCAGCTGTCCGAATTAGAGCCCTGCAGGTGCAGCAGCTGATTGATAATTCTGAAACCACTCCCATTAGATTTACTTTCTTGGACACAGGCAAACACACAGGGATTTCTTCAGAATAACAAAAGGTAGGAATCTGCAACAAAGTTTGTTAAAATCCTTGTAATGTACATAGGTCACTCAGAGGGGAATGTTTTTTTTTTTTTTTTCTCAACAAAAAGTTACGCTTTAAATTTTGGGCAATCTACTGAGGAACTAGGGGTTGAAGGAAAGGAAAATTGCTAAATTTCCCCCATCAACACTGACTCTGTTGATCCCTCCCTCTGACTGTGAATCCCTTCCACTGCACCATTGTATTCTGTCAGCGGGAGGTTGCCCAGCCTTTAGAATACAATGATCTCAGCTGGCAGCTATATCCGTGATTGACAGTGATTGAATGGATAAAAAAAAAACGATTGATAGATTGACTTTAGTACAACCACCTGCCCATAGATGTATTGAAATGTGGCCAGTTCCTGCTGAACTTTGATCTGTCTATGGCTGCTTTAAACCTGAACTTCACCCAAAAGGGGAAGTTCTGCTTTAAGTCCTCCTCTCCTCCCTCTACCACATTTGGCAGATCATTTTTTCAGGGGGCAGTGGGTACCTAATCTTTGACAAGTACTTGCTCCCACTTCCTCTTTGATTGCCTTGGTGCTCCAATGCAAAAATTCCCCCCCCCCCCACCTTCCCGCAGTCTTCTCAGACACGTCCTTCTTGCAGCACTATGATTTTTCTCCAGGAAAAATCTACTAGTGCATGGCCAGTTAAGTAAAAACCAGCTACTTACAGTAGTTGCATTAATCCGTGCAATTTATATCTGCCCAGAGTTCAGGTTTATACTTTGTTAATGTGCCTGTTGTTTACCGAGCTCAATAGCTCAATTACACAAAGCTGAATAAGATGATTGATTCACACCCCCTTCTTCCTCTCTCTATTTCTGCTCTGTATGACTTCTTAAAGTAGAATTCCAGCTTTCATTTGAAAATGATTGTTGAATGATTCATTGTACAGGCTGGCACAGTACTAGGTAAAGTGAAGGGGGACCCTCTAGTATTCCGGATAATCCGCTGGTGCTGGAAAGACGGGGAAGTGTTCCGTCCCCTAATCCCTTACATAAGAGCTATTCAGGAGCGGTTCTCAAACTTTCAACTCCAGCAGAGGCCCAGAAACCAGGAGAGCGACCAAGATCGTCCCCAGCAGGACGGCAGGTGACACCTTGATGGTGGCGGTGGAGGGTGACCTCTCTGAATTCCACTATTTAACACTTTTATTTTGCATTTCCTCCACAGACTTCTGTATTTTGTCAAGTATCTTGGACATGCTAATGTTGGAATGGTAAGTATATGTAGAGATTTTATGTTTAGTACTTTGTTGTTGGATTGCTTAGTTACCACAAATCAAAAACATTTTTAAAATGTATCTAAAGCTATTTTTTTTTTTTTTTTGATAAATGGGTGTAAGGTTGAATCCTCTGTGAGGTTTTTATTGATGCCTGTATTCACACTGGGGAAATGTACGGTACTCTTTCCATGTGTCTTGCTGGCTGCTGTCATCGGGACAGAAAGTGGGAAGAAAAAATATCCCAAATTTTGAGTTGTCACCAGGTCACCTCTCCTACCCCTGAAACACACGGTATGGTGACACAAGGCTAGGGAACTAGAGTTGGTTTTTTTAGAGTGCACACAGAAAAAACTGCTATATCAGAACCAACGAATATTTGAGTTTGGAGATAAAAACAGTCGCCTACTGGCCTATTTAGCCAGGCCTGACTATCAGCCATGTAATATTCCAAGAATCATGAACTCAGAAGGAGAAGTAGTTGAACAGAACGTTTGTCGCATTTTACTCCACCATATACGCTACTAGAGCTCACTACACCATAGTGGAACTAGATGATTATCTCTCTGACATCTCACTCCCCATCAGGCCTTCAGGAAAAAACTCAAGACCCACCTCTTTTCTTCTAAGAAGCTTGACAACAAAGCACTAATACAGCGCCTTGAGGCGATTCGGTTCACATTGTAGCGCTATACAACTTCATTCATTCAAAACGAATGGACCAGCAGGCCCTAGTGCTTGATGCTCCATTCACAATGGAAGAAATAGTTGAGGCTATACAATTATTCGCCAGACACATAACGCCGGGATTAGATGGGCTCCCCATAGAATGGTACATGCAGTTCAGCTGCTTCGCATGTATAATTTTGCCCCCAAAACGGGACAGTTGCCGCCTTCTATGTCTGAGGCTCTGATTGTCCTTATTCCTAAACCCCATAAGGACCACCTTTTGTGCGTAACGTATTAACCAATTTCGCTCATAATTCAGATGTAAAAATGCTGGCCAAGGTGCTAGCCCGACGATTGAATACAGTCATCACAACTATTATTGGCGCAGATCAGACTGGATTCATTCCTGGGCGATCAACCTCTATTAACTTGCGCAGACTATTTACCAACATGCAAGCGGTTCACGACACGATTGGCTCCTAGCCCTAGACGCTCACAAGGCCTTTGACTCAGTCGACTGGGCCTACCTCTTATGCCGCGTACACGCGATCGGAAATTTGGCCAGCAAAAGACTGATAAGAGCTTTTGGTCGGAAAATGCGACCGTGTGTATGCTCCATCGGACTTTTGCAGGCCGAATTCCAGCCAGCAAAAGATTGAGAACGTGCTCTCAATTTTTCGGTCGGAAAAAGTTCAGATAGGAAATTTCCGATCGTTTATAGCAATTCCGATGCGCAAAATTCCTACGCATGCTCGGAAACAATTCGACGCATGCTCGGAAGCATTGAACTTCATTTTCTTGGCTCGTCATAGTGTTGTAACACGTCACCGCGTTCTTGGCGGTCGAAAGTTCAGCAAACTTTTTTGTGTGACGGTGTGTATGCAAGCCAAGCTTGAGCGGAATTCCTTCAGAAAAACCATCCAAGATTTTTCTGATGGAAAATCCGCTCGTGTGTATGCGGCATTAGAAGTCCTGGCTAAGTTTGGATTTGGCACTACCTTTATTAAAGTGGGGTTGCGGTCAAAAAAAAAAAAGGGGGCTTAAAAATCATTAAAAAAAATAAAAAAAAAATAATTGGAAAAAAAAAAATGTTTTACTCACCTCCAAATGCCTGTTGCTATGGGGTCCCTCGTAGTCTGCCACCTTCATTGCCCGGGCTAAACGTCACTTCCCCCTCGGCGCCGCACAGTCATCTGGGACCTGTCACGTGTCCCAGATGACTGAGCCTCAAATCGCGGCGCCGCTCGCGCATGCGCAGTGGGTGCCCGGCTGTGAAGCCACAGCCGGGTTCCCACATTAGGAATGCCGGCGCCGCGAGCGGCTCGTGGAACGAGGGGGGGCCTCGTTCCCCCGCATCGCTGGACCCTGGGACAGGTAAGTGTCCGATTTTTTAAAAGTCAGCAGCTGCAGTATTTTTAGCTGCTGACTTTTAAAAAAAATTATTTTTTTTCCCCAGGATGGAGCTCCGCTTTAAATGGGTACAGCTCCTGTATCTTAAACCCACCGCTAGACTGAGAGTAAATGGATCCATATCCGATCCCTTTTTGATCGAGAGGCACCAGACAGGGGTGTCCTCTATCGCCACTGCTATTCGCACTGTCGCTAGAACCTCTTGCGAAACTGATACGATCCAGTGGGTAAATTAAGGGACTGGCGATTGGGGGTCTGGAGGAAAAGGTATCCCTATATGCGGACGACATGCTGATCTACTTAGCGGACCCGCAGTCATCTCTCCCTGCCCTGCTGGATATTATCCGGCGATTTCATCACTTTTCAGGATTTCAGGTCAATTGGGACGAATCCATCCTATTTCAGATAGACCAGCGGGCATCGATGGTATTACCCCCATCATGTCCGCTACTGATAGTTCACACTTTTCAATACCTAGGGGTCCTGATACAACACCCTATCTCGTCATATGCCATGATTAATTTAGACCTTCTTATCAGTAGATTGAGGCACACACTTAAAACGTGGAACAATCTTCCCCTCACACTGTTAGGAAGGATAAACATATTTAAAATGATATATCTCCCACGCTTCCTATATGTCTTGAGTAATTCACCAATATACGTTACCAAAGATAAATTTAGAGAGATAGACTCCATACTCACCAACTTTATCTGGAGTGGAGGAGTAGTGAGGATTGCTAAACATACCTTGCAGCTGCCCACTTTGGAAGGAGGTCTGGCGCTTCCCTGTCTTCAAACCTACTATATCACCTCGCAACTGGCACAAGGCCAACAATGCGGCCACTGCTTTGGAGGCAGCCGTCCTCAGCTCCTACGAGTCCCTCCAGAACCTAATACACCGTATGTCGCTTAGGGGGAGGGAAGGGGTCAATGTCCTGGAAATGACTTTACGGATCTTTAAGCTTTCTAAGCTGTTACTGCCCACTGCCCACGCCACATACTCACTTGCCTAATGCCCTGCTCTGGGGGAATCCATGTCTACCAGAATTTTTCCAAAGAACTGATGGAGGCTACTGGTTCAAAAAAGGAGTAAAAACAATCTCACACTTATTCTCAGAGCACACGTTCCGCTCCTTCGCGGAATTTCAAAGGGACTTTGGTCTCCCTCACACAGCCTATTTCCAATACTTGCAGATAAGACACACTGCTGCCACACAATTCGGCCCTCGAAATATAGATGCTCAACCTTCCCCACTTGAGCGCCTACTGACTGATCCCTCCCACCCCAAACTTTTCGCCACATGTTGCAGGACTCCACTCCACGACTAACAGACTTTGCACCATTGAACATAAATGGCGTTCTGACATACCTGAATTGACGTTGTCTGGAGGGAGGTTTTTCCCCTCCAGGTATCCTCCATCATCTCCTCATGGGACAAGGTGATCCAGACCAAATTGTTGTTATATAGGTCCTACTTCACACCATGCTTACTATATATATTACATAGACTGCCCTCTCCCCTATGGTTTTGATGCAGAGTGGCTAATGGTACATTCTTTCACTTAATGTGAGAATGCGCTCCGATAAGGAAGTTCTGGTCAGAGGTTACAGCCTTTATCAGCTCCATAGCTCAGATACCCAACATCTGTAACCCCCTAAGGTGTCTGCTGGGATACATTGACGATGAAGAATTATCCAAAAATGTGCAGTCCTTTATACGTATAGTAATGTTTTATGCATTGGAAATCTCAATCCTTACCCACTAAAGCGATCTGGCTCACAATTGTTAACCACGCCATACCACTGTATAAATTGACGTATGAAGCTAGAGGATGCCCAAAAAAGATATGGAACTCCTGGGCTAATTCAGATAGTAAAACACAGTTGGGGATAGGGATTGGGAAAGGGGAATGGGAGAGGAAGTGGCAGGGGAAGTCAAAGTAGCCGATTGAAAAACTAATCATACAGCTATTGATCAAAAGCCAAGTGGTTGGCTAAATTGTCACCGTAGCCGAGGCATATTAGAAATAAAGAGGACGGTCCCTGGGTCCTAAGGACAGGAACCCAGAGAAAAAAAGAGGGCTACTATATGGTGACAAACGTAGATCATGACAAAGTCAATACTTTGAAAAAATGAATTCTTTATTAAACAATGCTTGCATATTTCTCATTAAATTAAAATTCCAGGTTTTCTGGAAATCTAGAACCAACAATTATAAACAACACTAAACAAGACAAACAAGACACCATATAGACAACAAAAGCATCACGTGAAACAGAGCAGTGAAAATTATTCAAACGGATAATTTAAGGAATGGATCAAAGTCCAGTCGAAAGAGATATATATCAAAAATATTCACGTGGTCGTGAGACCTTGTGTGGTTCACGTTTGGTAATAGCAGCGCTTGTTGAAGCAGCAAAAGTGAAACAGATTTGTTAATAGAAAAAATCCTGCGCTAATTTAGTGATTACGACTGGTCTGGACAACATGCCAGGTAACACTAAATGCGCTATGGGAATTCCTGATTGATTAGCTTATAGTCACACACACTGAGGATAACGATATTGATACTGATAGAAGTCCTGATTGTATTCAGTTAATAATAGACTGAGTCACGAGCCATGCGTCCATTTCGGCCCTGCAAGTGTATCAAGACAACTGTTTAGGCCCCTTTCACACCTGAGCGGTGCGGGGCGGCGACGGTAAAGCAGCGCTATATTTAGCGCTGCTTACCATCGCTTTACCCGCGGTATGCGGCCGCTAGCGGGGTGGTTTTAACCCCCGCTAGCGGCCGCAAAAGGGTTAAAAACCTCCGCAAACCGCCGCTGCAGCGGCGGTTTGCGGGCGGTATCCCCGCGGTTTCCCATTGATTTCAATGGGAACGAGCGGTATAGGAGCGGTAAATACACCGCTCCAAAGATGCAGCTAGCAGGACTTTTTTTACCGTCCTGCTAGCGCACCGCTCCAGTGTGAAAGCCCGCCGGCTTTCACACTGGAGTGAATGGGGCCGGTTTTTTCAGGCGGTGTACAGGCGCTATTTTTAGCGCTGTACCGCCTGAAAACCGCCCCAGTGTGAAAGGGGCCTTAGAGATGTTTAGGTATGGTTACAGCTTTCAAAACTAGATTGGATGACAATCTACTGAACATATGTGCGGTGTTGAAAATAAATGTGCTACTCAGCCCAACACAATGTATTCAATCATTTGGATCTCATGTATCAACAGTTCAGGTGTTTCAAAGTAATCAGGAAAGTTTTCTGTAACAACCTGCATTCAAGCTAATCGATGAAAAGTGGATACAAATTTCAAAATTGCCAGGCGGTTCTTTAGGCAGTCTGGTCAAATTAGAAAGTAATTGGTTTGGTAACGTTACCCGACCGACGTTAAGTGTCTTGGGATGGCGGTATGAGAAGTCCAATCTTTCCAATAAAGTGTCGATTGCCGGTACTGCTGGCAAAGATCGTAGTGGCCGCTCGGTATCCGTTAAGGGGTGAGGAACTTCCTAGGGGTGAAGGAGTCCAGTAGCCTTGTAGGGGGGCAAAAGTTTGCCGGGTCCGGCGGTCGCTCGGATCAAAGCAGCCTGTGTCTCTGGAGTTGCTGCTGCTAGAGAGCGCTGTGCACTGCTCGTCACGTGATGCGTCACGTGACGCGTTTCGCTAGGGGCGTAGTTACGATAGCTTCTTCCTGACGTTTTTTCTATTAACAAATCTGTTTCACTTTTGCTGCTTCAACAAGCGCTGCTATTACCAAACGTGAACCACACAAGGTCTCACGACCACGTGAATATTTTTGATATATATCTCTTTCGACTGGACTTTGATCCATTCCTTAAATTATCCGTTTGAATAATTTTCACTGCTCTGTTTCACGTGATGCTTTTGTTGTCTATATGGTGTCTTGTTTGTCTTGTTTAGTGTTGTTTATAATTGTTGGTTCTAGATTTCCAGAAAACCTGGAATTTTAATTTAATGAGAAATATGCAAGCATTGTTTAATAAAGAATTCATTTTTTCAAAGTATTGACTTTGTCATGATCTACGTTTGTCACCATATAGTAGCCCTCTTTTTTTCTCTGGGTTCCTGTCCTTAGGACCCAGGGACCGTCCTCTTTATTTCTAATTCAGATAGTACCATACCACCCACTCATTAAGATACAGAATAAGGTTATAATCCCACATTGTGTGGACTATCTGTTTGTGATTGTACTCTTTATGGGATAGAATGTGCTAACTAACAATATGACATGCATGTAGCTCTGTAGTTATTGCCTGGATACCAGATAAATTGCATTATAACTGAAGCGATGTTCGCTCCAAATGTACAACTGTGATTTTTTTGTTGTGTCTTTTAAACAAAAAATTAAAAATGTTAACCTTTTAAAAAAAAAAAAAACTAGCAAGGGACCCAGCAGGATGAACAAACAGTCCCCCCACTTATATTCATGTAGAAGTCTGAGCGGATAAAGTGGATAAAGTACCTCTAGGTTCTAGAGCTGTGGCTTTGTCAGAAGGTAGGATCTGAACACCTATGAGGTACAACTGCAGTAGTAGATGACGGTTGGGGTTCCCTAGTCACAGATCTCCTGTGTTGAGGCAGGCACACAAAATGGCCACCAGTGTCCTTGGGAATGACAATGTCAAGGGCAGGTCCAAAAAGACATCCTTTCTTTTATGGGCAAGTTAGATGACCCTTGAGTATATTCTCAGCGTCCCAGGCAAGTTACCAGAGTGCCCGATACAGACAGGTCCATATATATTTGGACACAGGCACAATTTTTGTTTGTGTACATCCAAATCGGAGGAAGGGTTTAGGAATTACAGCTCTTAAAGGGGTTGTAAAGTCTGGTGCGTTTGCCATGTTTAGGACAGCTCATGCAAGTAGATGGGCTGCTCTACACTGTCACATGAAAAACGTGAGAAGAAAAAAAACACGCCAATCGCCTAGGTGTGAATGGGGGCTTGACAGAAGTTTGTGCTGGAGTTGACCATAATACTAGTGAGTTGATGACGCAGAACAAGAATGCAGATTGGTACTTCTCTCATTTGCAGGATGCACATGTTGCAGGTCACTGATCTAGAGTATAATTCAAGCCAATGTATCAGCATAACAGCCAGGGAACTAGAATTTACAGAAGATTAGCAATGACTGCTCCTGTATTTTCCTGACAGTTTTATATATGGTGTTTAAAGGAGGTGATCCCAGATTTTGTTGCATGAATAGTAAGCAGCCAGGGTGCTGTCAACAAGAGGCCATACACTAACAACTGACTAGGAGTAAAAAGAATAAAAAAAAAATGCATTTTTTTTTCCATTACTCCATGCAAGTCGTGTGTGTGTGTGTGTGTGTGTGTGTATATGTATATGTATATATATATATATATATATATATATATATATATATATATATATATATATATATATATATATATATATATATATATATATATATATATATATATATATATAAAAAAATAAATACTGCATCAGTGGCGGCCGGTGGTACCCCCCCCCCCCAATCGGTCGGCCATGTGAGCTATTTTGAAGCCTAATAGAGTAATTCAGGTGCGTGGCGTCCTGAAAGGGGCCGGACGCATGAATAGGTGGGCCGTGGTGGTGGTGGTGGATAGATTCATGCTATGCACCCATTATTCATATAGGGGGTGGTGTGGCTAGAGGGAGCGGTGCCCGGGTGCCCCTAATGGATGGGCCGCCACTAACTATATATGTTATTGTTAATTTAACTAATGATCACATTTTTGTTTTTTTCAAAATAGTTTGGGGGCAAAGAGATCCTGGATCTAGGAATAACTAGGGTGCGAAATCAGAACCCTATACAAAAGGTAAGTGCTATTGTAACTTGGTATTACATACTTTAGTATCCCACAGATAACATGGCATTTTTGTGCCACGTAACCTCTTTCTCATAGTCTATGGAGGGACACAGCACTTCATTTTCAAGAACCATGGGTTATACAGCGGCCAACATGATGATTGGACACTAGACACAACACCTGGAGGCCAGCCCCATAACTGGTCTGCTCTATTGTAGCAATCTGTATGAAAAACCAATGTAACAAAACACGGGCGCACCAAATAGCGCAGATCATACTATTTAATAAAAGGTAGTAAAAAAAAAAAAAAGAATCCAAGCACACTGGCACAAATCCGCATGAAGTAATCACCTAGGACCAACATCACTAACCTATTCAGGAGGTTCCTAATAATAAATGCCAGCAAGGATAAGTTCCCCCCTGTGTGGTAAAACCTAGGTTGTCACCCCAGCAAGGATAGGCGCAATAAAAAAAAAAAAAATGACAAGGGTTGTGACTGTGACAGACCTAGCCGGGACACAGGCTTTTTGAGAGGACTAAATGCGAGCCTCCTGCCAACCGATTATGGGCCCCGGATTTTAAGGGGCACAGGGTGAAGGAGAACCCCAACCATTAATAATCTGTGCTAGTCAGATTCAGTTGCAGGGTTAATTAGCACATACAACAATGGGTGAAATACTCTTTGGAGTCTGTGGCAGGCGAGATTAGCCTCATTTGCATTATACAAGACAACAGACAGGTGGCTGGAGTTGATGATATTAGCATCTAACATGTGTGAAGCTCGGTGACAAGTCTGACCTGTAGTGAAATCCTGATGGGCACAGAGTCACATCGGCTGCTTAAAGGGATTAGTCAAATCGTTTTTGTTAATTTGTTACAAGTATATTGTTAGAGTAATATGAGCAGGAGGGGGGATCTCCTCTTCTATTTTATTATAAATACTGTCATTTTGGTTCTAATTAATCACTCCATTTTTTGCTCTAAGCAAGTCTTGTCTCGTTCAGTGCTTGGGAGTGGTTGGAATATCTGAGATCCATATTCAGGCTGGGAGGAAGTGGTATATGACAAAAGCACTCGAGGAGTGTGGGAGCCTTTCGTCACAGTGACCATCCCTTACTCTATCCAAAATGGGGAAAAAAAAGTTTTGCATATAGTTCTACTTTAATATTAATGCATACCATTGACAATGCAATCAAAAGAAAAATGTATTGCATACATTGAGTTAATTCGTGAAAGAAAAAAAAAAAAAAAAAAGATTTAAATCCAAAGTGCAAATGACTACACCAACAATGTGAATAAATACCACAAGAGGGAATGGAGCTCTGTCCTTCAATGGACTACAAGAAAGGGATTTTATTATAAGAAGGAAAAAAAAAATCACAAAAACAGAGGGGCAGGCACATCCCAACAGTAAAAGCTAAACCAGTACCTAAAACCAAGAAAGTTTTGAAAACAGCAGAGCTCAGAAGTCCACTTTCTTTTAGGACAACAAGCAGAACTGAATGAACTAGTTTATGGGTGGGGTTGTGACCCTCAGGGGCAGGCCTCCAAGTTTTGTGCTTGGTGTCTAATCCTCCTGTAGGTGGCAGTATAAATCATGGTTCATGAATATGAAGTACTGTGTCTGTCAACAGATGATAGAGAAATATATTTTAGTCTTGTATGACTGTCATTGTTTTGCTAGAAGTCATTTTTTATCTGTAGTAACTGAGTCGGAACATACTACATTTTAAATATGTCTTCATAGGATGTTTTATTGGACATCAAAGAGACGGAATTGGCAGTAAAAGACAAGGAAACATCTGAGGTAAAACAGAGAAATGCCAGCCATATGTTGTGTTCATTGTATACAGGCTTCTTAAAAGACTGACTAATGACAGGGAGAGGGAAGTAGACTACAAATAATTTTGTTTACATGTGTGTCTTTCCAGAACCGACAACAGGAGATAGGTGCTAAAGATACTTGTTTTGAATATACAATGAGGGGAAAAAAGTATTTGATCCCCTGCTGATTTTGTACGTTTGCCCGCTGACAAATAAATGATCTGTCTATAATTTTATTGGTAGGTTTATTTTAACAGTAAGATACAGAAGTTTTAAATTTATTTGCATTTTAATGAGTAAAATAAGTATTTGACCCCTTCGTAAAACAAGACTTAGTACTTGGTGGCAAAACCCTTGTTGGCAATAACAGAGGTCAGACATTTCCTGTAGTGGGTCACCAGGTTTGCACACATCTCGGGAATGATTTTGTCCCACTCCTCTTTGCAGATCCTCTCCAAGTCATTAAGGTTTCGAGGCTGACGTTTGGTAACTCGAACATTCAGCTCCCTTCACATATTTTCTATGGGACTAATGTCTGGAGACTGGCTAGGCCACTCCAGAACCTCAATGTGCTTCTTCTTGAGCCACTCCTTTGTTGCCTTAGCTGTGTGTTTTTGGTCATTGTCATGCTGGAATACCCGTCCACGACCCATTTTCAATGCCCTGGCTAAGTGTAGGAGGTTCTCACCCAAGATTTGACGGTACATGGCCCTGTCCATTGTCCCTTTGATGCAGGGAAGTTGTCCTGTGCCTTAGCAGAAAAACACCCCCAAAGCATGATGTTTCCACCTCCATGTTTGACAGTGGGGATAGTGTTCTTGGGGTCATAGGCAGCATTCCTCTTCCAAACACGGCGATTTGAGTTGATGCCAAAGAGCTTGATTTTGGTCTCATCTGACCACAACCCTTTCACCCAGTTCTCCTCTGAATTATTCAGATGTTCATTAGCAAACTTCAGATGGGCCTGTACATGTGCTTTCTTGAGTAGGGGACCTTGCAGGTGCTGCAGGATTTAAGTCCTTAATGGCATAGTGGGTTACCAATTGTTTTCTTGGTGACTATGGTCCCAGCTGCCTTGAGATCATTGACAAGATTCTCCTGTGTAGTTCTGGGCTAATTCCTCACCGTTCTCATGATCATTGAAACTCCATGAAGTCCCAGACCGAGGGAGCTTGACAGTTTATTTTGTGTTTCTTCCATTTGCAAATAATTGCACCAACTGTTGTCACCCTCTCACCAAGCTGCTTGTAGCCCATAGCAGCTTTGTGTACAATCTTGTCCCTGACATCCTTGGACAGCTCTTTGGTCTTGGCCATGGTGGAGAGATTGGAATCTGCTTGATTGATTGCTTCTGTGGACAGGTGTCTTTTATACAGGTAACACGCTGAGCTTAGGAGCACTCCCTTTAATCTCAGTTTGTACCCTGTATAGAAAACATCTGGGAGCCAGAAATCCTGCTGATTGATAGGGGATCAATCAGCAGGATAGGGGGATCAAATTATTGATATAAAAAGGTAACATACATGTTTAAAGAAAGTTTTCATTCCATTGTAACATTGGAGAAAAGATTAATTAGTTTCTCTTACATACCGCAATCTGACACGCAGTAGGTGTATGGCCAACTAGGCCTCAACATTTTTCACCTAGTCATTCCTGTACAATGATCTGTTTTCACATGATTATACCTTTCACCCGTGACCCACCATCACATATCATAAAGAAACAATCTGTCCATTACCAATTCTAGCGGGGATAGTCAGAGGGTATTCAACCAAGGAGCCCATAACAGGTCAAATTTTCCTGGCCAGCCCCTGTGTTGAAATATATACTTTTCTAATCGTAATGTGGCTCCCATCTGAGCTATTTATTCTCGTAACTTAGGAGGGTCAGTTGCCTTCCAATGTTGGAGGATAAGTTTACGGGCTTGGAAAAGAGCTCTACCAATGGCCTTTTTTGGATTGTCTTCAATTGGGCTGTAAGAGACTCCGGAAGACGTCTTTAATTCTAGCAAATAGATTAGTGTAAGTTGGATGGGTTTGCCTTTTCCACTGAAGGGCAGCAAGGCACCCAGCTGCAGTAAGAATGTGTCGCGCACATTTTTTTATCCAGCTTAGACAGGCTTTTGGCCAATAAATCAAGGAGAAATACTATGGGAGAGAGCGGAATGTCCACCTCAAAAAAGTCTCTGAAGGAGGTCCTGGACCAGTTTCCAATATGGGAGCAAAAGTGAACAATGCCAATAAATATTGAGCAGAGTACCATGGTCTTTAAGGCAGCGCCAGCAGCGGTTCCGAGGACGAAGGATAAATGGCTTTAAGACGGGTGGGAGTCATATATCTGAAAAACTGCACTTTTTATAAGCTTTCTCGTTATAGAGGGTGCATATGGTCCCACTTGGGACCAAACAATCTGCCACTGTGGCAAAGACAGTTCTTCCCCAATGGCCTCCTCCCATTTGAGCATATAATGGTGCTTTCCTAAGGTATCCATTGGGTAAGAATTTAGCAATTTATAAATGTCAGAGATTAGGCCTTTCTGAGATGGACCCTCAAGGACTAGCCATTCAAATAGGGATAATTTGGAGAAATGTAAATTTAGGAGCAAAGGATATCTGAAGGTCATGCTTATCACGCAATTCCGCAAACGCCAGACTAACCGGATTAACTAGGTGTCCAAAATGGAAAGGATTCTTCGACAGCCATGGGAAAATCATGGAGAGAGAAAGACTACCAGGCATCCTAACTCTTTGTTGGCAGCAGACTGGAGGGAGTGCTTAACAGGGGCTCATTTATCGATGGAGTAAACGATTTACTCAGCAAAGTAAAATTGTGCAGATCATATATTTTGTCACTATAAATAATGCAATTCTGCATGTTCCATTCCTATGAGCAATGATGCCTAAACTGTATTTGTGTTTTTTTTGTTTTTTAAGCTCCGAATACCTTAACGTATATGTGTGTTTGGGTATCCTAAGGGGCCATCAACTTTATTCCATTGTTTTAAATACATTTACAAACAGGAACTTTTATTTTACAGGTTATGTTTCAATATCTATACCCAGAGATTTCCAGTGTGGGACGCAGAATGGATAACCGGAAGGTGTTTGCATTATGTGCCCTGTAAGTATTGTGTCAAACACATCTGTGGTATGGTGTAGCATCTTCCAAAAGCTGAACTCCAGTCAGTCTGCTAAAAATACAGCTGGAATACATATATCTGAAGTGTAATACCTGCCCAAATAGTTCTAATTATGCTTAGCTTGTCTTGTAATCTAGGTTCCCTTGCCAGACAGTATTGCTATGTCATTGACACCAGTGTGGTTCAAGAGTTCAAATGGGTCAAGGATTGTCCCCTCCAGTGGCAGAGTGCTGACCCTCCCTCTGCCAGTCTGGTTTCTACACTGCAGGGTTTAAGAGAGTATTTTCTTATTTGTCAGTTGAGGAACTCAGGAGGTCATATAAAGCCCCATACACACGGTCGCTTTTCCGATGGATTCTGTCCTAATGTTGTCGGAAATTCCGACCATGTGTAGGCACCATCGGACAGTGTCCTCGTGTGTATGGGGCTTTAGACTGTGTATGGGGCTTTAGACTTCTTCTGAATGCCTGTCTTTGGTCCTGTTTATTGGCCAGCAAGGATGACATCACTCCTGCACATGCGCAGAAGCTTGTCATCCCGCCACTCTGACCCAACACCGTAAGCTGAGCCGGAGAAGACAGCGAGCAGGCAGGTATGGGCATTTTATTCAGTATCTCAGCTGAACTCCTGGATGATGCAGAGGACTGTAAATGTGCTTACGTGATGACCAGCTAGTGGCTGATGTCAAGTCACAGCAATTCCAGGAATTTGTAGATCACTTGCTGAGTTATTGACTTTTTATGCTTTAAAAGTTAGCTACAGAATGACCAATATCATTGCCTACTCATGGTATCTAATGCAGTTGCTAAAGGAGTTGTAAAGGCGTAAGTTGTAACTTACCCGAGCCCAATCTCTGTCCAGTGATGTCCATGATTCCCAAAGCCATCTGGGACACTCTCCTCCTGCTTGGTTGAGACAACGCAGAGGCGCAGCTGTCAATCAGTCAGTTAGCCAATCAGGAGAGAGAGGGGGTGGGGCTGAATGGCAGCTGTGTGTCTGAATGGACACACGGAGCTGCAGCTCGGCTTGGGTGCCTCCATAGCAAGCTGCCTGCTGTGGGGGCACTCGACAGGAGAGAGGGGCCAGGAGCACAAAAGAGGGACCCAAGAAGAGGAGGATCTGGGCTGCTCTGTGCAAATCCACTGCACAGAGAAGGTAAGAACATCCGTGACCATCACAAATCACAGTAAATGGCCGCTGATCGCGATCAAATGACGAAGCGATCACTTGTAAACAAACCGGCGTCATGTCATGACACCGGTTCCTCTCTCCCCTCTGTGTACTATCTGTACAGTGGAGGGGAGAGATCGGATGGCAGCATCCCTGTGGGCTGGATCTGTAGTGCCCATAGCGCTGCTCTGTGACAATTACAGTCACATCCATAGATCCATCCATCCATCCCTCCATACTCTGCCATACCCAGCCATACTCTGCCATACCCAGCCATACTCTGCCATACTCTGCCATACCTGGTAATACCCAGCCATACTCGGCCTCTGTATGTGACCAGGCTGTGGAAATTTCAAACATGTGGTATCGCTGTACTCAGGAGGAATAGGAGAATCTATTTTGGGGTGTCATTTTTGGTATGTACATGCTATGTGTTAGAAATATTGTATAAATTGACAACTTTGTGTTAAAAAAAAAATCTGTTTTAACTACTTCCCGCCCGCCGGCCGTCATACAACATCCTTGACTTTGTGCAGGGATATCTGAATGATGCCTGCAGCTACATTCAGTTATCAGCTTTTTCAGCCGGCGATTCTCTACACCATAAGAACAATCATAGCGGCTGTTCTGCTGCTTGATCATTCTTACGGAAGGCGAGAGGGGACGTTCCCCCCTCCCGCCACTCTCTGGTGCTTCTACTGACTCGCCGACACGATCAAAGCCAGGATCGTTTTATTTATTTTTTGTAGATTTCAGGCTTCCCAGCCTAGAGGTGAGATGTGGAGTCTTATTGACCCCATATCTCACTGTAAAGAGGACCTGTCATGCCATATTTCTATTACAAGTGATGTTTACATTCCTTGTAATAGGAATAAAAGTGATCAAAAAATGTATTTTGGGGAAAAAGAGTCAAACTAAAATAAAGTAAAATGAACAATAAAAAAAATATATTTTTTTAAAGCGCCCCGTGTGCTCGCATGCAGAAGCGAACGCCTACGTAAGTCCCGCCCACATATGAAAACGGTGTTCAAACCACACATGTGAGGCTTGGCTACGAACGTTAGAGCGAGAGCAATAATTTTGGCCCTAGACCTCCTCTGTAACTCAAAACATGTAACCAGTAAAAAAAATTAAAGCGCCGCCTATAGGGACGAGTGTGTGCAGTTTTGAAGGGTGACATGTTAGGTCTCTATTTACTCGCCGTAACTTCATCTTTCATATTATGCAAAAACATTGCAAAAAGCAACATTTGTTTTTTTAAAGCGCAAAACAGTTTTTTCCAAACAAAATGCGTCCGAAAAATTACTGCGCAAATACCGTATTCTCTAGGGTCTTTGCTAAAAAAAAAAACATATGTAATTTTCTAGCAAATAAATGATGATTTTTACATGTAGGAGAGAAATGTCAGAATTGGCCTGGGTGCTCCAGAACGCCTGAAGGTGCTCCCTGCATGTTGGGCCTCTGTATGTGGCCACGCTGTGTAAAAGTCTCACACATGTGGTATCGCCATACTCGGGAGTAATGGCAAAATGTGTTTTGGGGTGTAATTTTGTGGTATGCATATGCTGTGTGTGAGAAATAACCTGCTAATATGACAATTTTATAGGGAAAAACAAACAAAAAAATAAATAAATAATCTTGATTTTGCAAAGAATTGTGGGAAAAAAATTACAACTTCAAAAACCTCACCATGCCTCTTTCTAAATACCTTGGAATGTTTTCTTTCCAAAAAGGGGTCATTTGGGGGGTCTTTGTACTTTTCTGGCATGTTAGGGTCTCAAGAAATGAGATGGGCCGTCAGTACTTCAGGTGTGATCAATTCTCAGATATTGGCACCATAGCTTATGGACTCTAACTTTCACAAAAATAATATACACCAATTTGTACTTATTTTTACCAAAGATATGTAGCAGTATAAATTTTGGCCAAAATTACGAATTTGCTAAATTTTCTAACAGAAACGAAGAAAAATTATAATTTTTTTTTACAGAATTTTCGGTCCTTTTTCTTTTATAGCGCAAAAAATAAAAACCCAGCGGTGATTACATACCACCAAAAGAAAGCTCTATTTTGTGTGTAGAAAAGGACAAAAATGTCATATGGGTACAGTGTTGCATGACTGAGTAATTGTCATTCAAAATGTGAGAGCACCGAAAGCTGAAAATTGGTCTGGTTAGGAAGGGGGTTTACGTGCCAAGTGGTCAAATAAACAAGACTTTACAATCACTTGGCTGCATTCACACCTGAGCGTTTTGTCGCCTGAAGCTACAAAACGCTAGAGGGGAAAAAATACATTATTCTCTATGGAGATGGTTCACATCTCCACTCCAAAACGCCTGAAGCTCAAACAAGTTCCGGACCCTTTTGTGTCGCTCGAATCGGGCAGATTTGAACGTTTTTTCTTCTTTTTACATTGGTGACCTTTTGCTCTGCACAAAATCACTGCAAAAAAAGATGCAAATCGCCGCAAAAAAACACTGCAATTCACGCGATTTTCTGCCTGTAAACGCTGCGCAGCCTTAAAGATTATGGCACACTGGTAACCTGTAACTGTATATAGAATTATTCTCTAGCCAACTACAAGTCACCAGAGAAAAATCTGAGATTTGTAGCAGACATAGTTGGTGGGGAGACCCTAAGGCTGAAAGACATTTTTTGCCGCAGGGGACACATCGCTAGTATCAGAATCCCCAAGGTGAAGTAGTCTTTTCCCTAGTCTTTAGCAATGGAGCAACTGCTTTCTGGTCTAGGCAGTAGGGAAGCAACTTCATAAAAGAAGGAGATTGCTTTCAATCCTGTTACTGGCAAGTAGGGATGGGCCCGGTGCTCGATGCGAACCCATGTTCGCATCGAGCACCGGGCGTTCGCTCGATCGGCGAGCCCAGAACTATTTGGGCCGTTCGCATCACATTCGTGTGATGCGAGCGGCCCCGCAATGCATTGCGGCCAGCGCAGTGCATTGCTGGCTGATGATTGGCCAATCACAGCGCCGGAAACTCGGAGAGCCATAATTGGCTACAGGCAGGACGCCTGTAGCCAATTACAGCTCAGGGGCTTTAGTACACGCCCCCTCTTATAAAAGGCCGCCACGCCGTCGGCGCCGGTCACATGCGTTCCGGCGTTAGAGAGAGCAGGCTCATTCTGTGTCACTCTGCTAGATAGATTTAGAAAGATTCATTTAGAAAGATTCAGTTAGAAAGATTCATTTAGAAAGATTCATTTAGAAAGAGGGGCTTGTAGTGTGTTCGTGGCAGCCACTGGCAGCAAACAGAGCTCCTATATTTTGTTCCCAGAAGCACCTATAGGACTTGTAGTGTGTTCGTGGCAGCAAACAGAGCTCCTATATTTTGTTCCCAGAAGCACCCATAGGACTTGTAGTGTGTTAGTCCCATCACACAGAGATCCTATATTTTGTTCCCAGAAGCACCTATAGGACTTGAAGTGTGTTAGTCCCATCACACAGAGATCCTATATTTTGTTCCCAGAAGCACCTATAGGACTTGAAGTGTGTTAGTCCCATCACACAGACCTATATTTTGTTCCCAGAAGCACCTATAGGACTTGAAGTGTGTTAGTCCCATCACACAGAGATTCTATATTTTGTTCCCAGAAGCACCTATAGGACTTGAAGTGTGTTAGTCCCATCACACAGAGATCCTATATTTTGTTCCCAGAAGAGTATATAGGGTTGTAGGTATAGGGTTTTATTTTGGGTGCGGGGTCCCCCTTAATATCCATACAAGACCCAAAGGGGGGGGGGGGGGGGGTGATGGGGTGCCATGCCATTTTTCTCAAGGATTTTCAGCCATATGGCGGCCAGGACAAGACATGACATTAAAGCCGCAAGTGGTTTTAAATGGCTACTTTTTTTCCTTTACAAATGTCATTTTGTGCAAGGACAGTTCTAAACACGGGAAACACATGCCACTTCACAGGCATACTTTAGACACCCCCCAGGTACCATATTTAAAGGAAAATTTCACTTTTTTTTTTTTTTCACTTTATGCATCATTAAAATGACTGCTCCCGAAAAAACGTTAGTTTTTAAAAGTTCTTTTTGCATTGATATATGTCCCCTGGGGCAGGACCCGGTCCCCAAACCTGTTTTATGACATTAACATGCATATTAGCCGTTGTAATTAGCACTTTTGATTTCGAACGTTCGCGTCCATTATAACGTATAGGGTTCGAAAATTCGCGCAAACTTTCGGTCGGTTCGAAGGTTCTGGTGCGAACCGAACCCGGGGGTGTTCGGCTCATCCCTACTGGCAAGTCATAGTCAATGACTGTATCTCCTGTCTGACATGGCCCTTACAATGAATATGGTAAATAGAGATTATGGCTATACAGTTGTGTTCATTAATAATAGCAGTCCAACATCTCTAACCAGATCAATCACTGTTTTTAGTATAAATTTATATTTCTACATGGCAAATAATTTACTAGTAGGTGTCAGTGCTGCATATTAGTGCCACCTCACCAGTGTCCATCAGTGCCTATCAGTGTAGCCTCATCAGTGAAGGAGAAAAATTACTTATTTACAAAATTTTATAACAAAAAAAGCCCAAAAAAAAGAATATGTTTTTCTTTTTTTTTATTTGTTAGAAAAGAAAAAAAAAAACAGAGGTGATCAAATACCACCAAAAGAAAGCTCTATTTCTGGGAACAAAATGATAAAAATTTTGTTTGGGTGCAAAGCAGCACGACCGCGCAATTGTCATTCAAAGTGCGACAGCGCTGAAAGCTGAAAATTGGTCTGGGCAGGAGGGGGGAATGTGCCCAGTTTTGAAGTGGTTAATTGAATCATTCATTAAGAGGGGCATGTTCAAAATAATAGCAGTGTGGAGTTCAACGAGTGAGGTAATTCAGTCCTGTGAAAAAATAGGTGGCCCTTATTTAACCGCTTCAGCACCGGGCCATTTTTCACCCTTCCTTACCAGAGCACTTTTTGCGATTCGGCACTGCGTCGCTTTAACTGACAATTGCGCGGTCGTGCGACGTTACACCCAAACAAAATTGACGTCCTTTTTTTCCCACAAATAGAGCTTTCTTTTGGTGGTATTTGATCGCCCCTGCGGTTTTTATTTTTTGCGCTATAAACAAAAGAAGAGCGACAATTTTGAAAAAAAACACTATTTTTTACTTTTTGCTATAATAAATATCCCATTTTTTTTAAAAAAAAAACGTTTTTTTTACTCAGTTTAGGCCGATACGTATGCTTATACATATTTTTGGTAAAAAAAAATCGCAATAAGCGTATATTGATCGGTTTGCGCAAAAGTTATAGCGTCTACAAAATAGGGGATAGATTTATTGCATTTTTTTTTTTTTTTTTTTACTAGTAATGGCGGCGATCTGCGATTTTTTTTTTTTTTTTTTTTTTTTTTTTTTTTTCGTGACTGCGACATTGCGGCGGACACTTCTGACACATTTTTGGGACCATTCACATTTACACAGCGATCGTTGCTATAAAATTGCATTGATTACTGTGTAAATGTGACTGGCAGGGAAGGGGTTAACACTAGGGGGCGCTGCAGGGCTTAATGTATTCCCTATAGGTGTGATTCTAACTGTGGGGGGAGGGGACTTAAGGGGAGGAGACCGATCATGTGTTCCTCCGTACTGGGATCACATGATCGGTCTCCTGCTCGCTGACAGGATGTGGAGCTGTGTGTTTACACACACAGCTCCACGGTCCCGTTGTTTTAACGGGCAATCGTGGGTGCCCGGCGGACATCGAGGCCGCCGGGCACCCGCACCGGGTCCCGAGCGACGCCGTGGCGGCGCGCGCCCCCCCCCAGGCGGCCGGGAATGGGAGGACGTCATATGACGCCCACCCAGGATGGTAGATCCACCTTGTGGGCGTCATATGACTATGGGCGGGTATTGAAGGGGTTAAGGACGAAGGCAGCAAATGTTGTATAAGCTGGGTATAGTGCATTTCTCTGAAAATCGGAGTAAAATGAGTGGTTTCAGACATTGTTCAGAAGAACAGCGTACTTTGAGTAAAGTTGATTGGAGAGGGGAACACATATAAAGAAGTGCATAAACTGATAGGCTGCTCAGCTAAAATTTATCTCAAATAATTTAAAATGGCAACCAAAACCAGAAAGACGTGGAAAAAAAAAAAATGGAAAACTACCATTGGAATGGATAGAAGAATAGTCAAAATGGCAAAGACTCAGCCAAAGATCAGCTCCAGGGTAATCAAAGACGGCCTAAAGTTACCTGTGAGTACGGTAACAATTGGCTTGGCTTCTCATATGTGTTTTCTGTCAGCAAGAAGCCCCAGCAAAGTCCCATTGTTAAAAGAAACAACATGTGCTGAAGAGATTACAATTTACCAAAGAACACATTGACTGACCTAAAAAGAAATGGCGCAACATTTTGTGGACTGATGAAAGCAAGATTGTTGATTTTGGGTCTAGGGGCCGCAGTTTGTCAGATGACCCCCAAACGCTGAACTCAAGCCACAGTACAATGTAAAGACTGTGAAGCATGGCGGTGCAAGCCTCATGATCAGGGGCGGGCTGGGTCGGGGGGCAGAGATGCAATTTCCCCCCAGGCCGCTCTGATTCCCCGTAAAACGGTTGATGTGCTGCCAGCTGGGAACTGAGCATGTGCAGTTGGCCGAGTGTTACTGCTCGGGTGACTCCAGAGGGAGGCTGGCATGGCTGGATAACAGCCCAGAAGCGTACAGGAACATTAGTGCTGTGAGCGGACATCTGTGCTGTCACAGTGCTGTTCCCCGCTTCTGAGCTGACAGTCTGTGTCCATTCAGAACACAGCAAAATGGAAGAGGGTGGATCCGCTCTGCCTCCTCCAGCCCCCTCTCTCACTGTGCCCGCCCACACTCCAGGCAGCCTGTGTGTGCTGCGTCTGTGAATAGGACGCGTGGGTGGGAACATTCAAACAGATCCATCTGATGGCGTTCTTCTGTATGGGACGCTCAGGAAGCTGATAACTGAGCCGGAGCCTTCTGCCTGCTGAGTCCCTCCTTCCAAGTGAGTGAGCTGTGACCGGCCTCTCCCCCCTTCTCTCCCCTCTCCCCCCCCTCTCTCTGCAGATAAGGAGGCTTCTATCAGCAGCCTGTGCAGTACCTGGTCCTGTGTACTATGTAGTGGGCTTACACTGGGTTTCTGCAGTTTGGCTGCAGTGTTGGTAATCTCACTGTCTTCCTGCATGTTATCCCCCCCAGACCCATAGACTTCTATCAGTTTGCACATCTTTGTTGCATTTTCTGAAAGTGCACAAAAACAGCTGCATCTTTGGTGCGCTATAAAAAAAAAACTTCAGCGAAAACGCAGCACCTAAAAGAAGCCTATGGGACTGCGGCTAAGGAAAACTGTGTACATAAGCACTGCGGCCAAACCGCAGCACACCAGTCTGTGCCCAAAGGTTTGTACACGCTTGCAGCAGGCACTGCTACTCCGCTGAAAAGTGATCAATGCTCAGGTCACTTTTGCTCATGCTCAGCGGCTAAAAAAAAAAAAAAAACAGTGGTGTGTACAAGGCTTCACTAGGCTAATAAAGGAATCAAGCAATTTTCTTGAGGAGTGGTCTCTCCTGTGCAGACAATTTGAAGCGATGTCTGTATCTGTCAGTGGTGTCTGGTGCTCAAAATAATTTTTTTTTTGGGGGGGGGGGGGTTCTGCCATTAAATGCAGCCACTGCGCCCATCAATTGCAGCCTCACTCTGCCCATCAATTGCAGCCTCACTCTGCCCATCAATTGCAGCCTCACTGTGCCCATCAGATGCAGCCACTGTGCCCATCAGATGCAGCCACTGTGCCCATCAGATGCAGCCACTGTACCCATCAATTGCAGCCTCACTGTGCCATCAATTGCAGCCACACTGTACCCATCAGATGCAGCCACTGTTACCCCCCCCCCACCCCCTGTCGGTATTTAACCAGCACCCCACCCTGCCCGCTCGCTGTCTGACCGTCACTTACCCCATTTTGGTGGCAGGTCAGGCAGCGGCTCCTTTGTTCTCTATGCTTCCTCCATGCTTTTCCTCCTGCCAGACATCCAATAGGAGCACCTGTCCTTTCAGCCAATCAGATGACGGGTATCGGACCCGCTGTTCCTGATTGGCAGAGAGGCGGTTCAGTGTTAGAAAAGCAAATATTCATATATTCATTGGGAGCAGTGAATGAATTAGAACATATGTGTGTCATGGGAGCATGAGCCGGCAGCAGAGGAGGAGATCACATCCTTAAATCTCACCCAGGGTTCATGGGGATGTGACACCTCAAAAGTGAAGGACTAAAGGTTCCAGCATGAACCCCTCAGAGCTCAGGATGTGTCACACACTCCTGCCCCCCAACTATTGAAGGACTACAGATCCCACTGTCCCAGCTTAAACCCCTCAGAGCTGAGGATGTGTCCCCCGGCCCTTCAACTAGTGAAGGACTACAGGTCACAGCATGAACCCCTCAGAGCTGAGGATGTCACCCCCCCCCCCCCCCCCCAATTAGTGAAGTACTACAGGGCACAGCATGAACCCGTGGGATCTAAGGGGACACATCCTTATATCTCAGGGGTTAATGGTGGGACTTGTAGTTCATCACTAGTTGCAGAGGGGGGGGGGGGGGTCAGGTCCTCAGCTCTGAGAGATTCATACAGGTACTTGCCATGGCCATGGTAATACAAGCCCCCCACAGGCCCTGGAGGGGCCACATTGTCCTCCCTGACCCCCCCCACCTTTGTGATTATGAAAAACCTTAGACTGTTTTCCCGATCTATCACTTTGCCACCACCGGCTCTATGGGCCACATGACTGGACTTGCCCCCCCAGGCCTAAGGCTGCCAGCCCTCCCCTGCTCATGATATGGGGATGTTTCTCATACTATGGTGTTGGGCCTATTTATTGCACACCAGGGATCATGGATCAGTTTGAATGCATCAAAATACTTGCTTCATGCATCCATGCGTGTTTCAACAAGACAACAGCCCCAACAGTAAGCGAGCAGCATCTTGGTTCCAGACCAATAAGATTAACATTATGGAGTGGCTAATCCCTGGACCCTAATCCAATAGAAAACTTGTGTGGTGAGATCAAATATGCTGTTTGAGGTAAAATTAAGAAATGCAGTTTAACCGTTTCCGATTGGCGCACGACGATGTACGTCGGCAGAATGGCACGGACAGGCATAAGGGCGTGTGTGTGTGTGTGTATGTATGTATGTATGTATGTATATATATATATATATATATATATATATGTATATATATAATGTGTGTATGTCCCTTTTTTAAATGCTGCCGTGCCATTGGGAGCGCGCCGGGATCGGCGTGCTCCCACGCCGGTCGCGGGTCCCGCGGACTTGATCGCCGCGGGGACAACCGCGTTCGTCTCACGGGAAGGCTGAACGGGGAGATGCGGAAATAAACCGCATCTCCCCGTTCTGCCTAGCAACGCCGATCTCTGCTCCCGGTGATTGGAGATCAGCATTCATTAGCTGACAGCCACACCCCCCCACAGTAAGAAACGCACCCCCTAGGCCTATTTAACCCCTACACTGCCACCTAGTGGTTAACCCCTTCACTGCCAGTGTCATTTATACAGGAATCAATGCATTTAAATAGCATTGATTGCTGTATAAATCAGTGGTCATCAACCCTGTCCTCAGGGCCCACTAACAGGCCAGGTTTGCAAGATGACTGAAATACATCACACGTGATATCATTTGCTGCTCAGTGATTGCAGTATTCTAGTCTGCATCTCCCCAAGGTAATACATAAATCCTGGCCCGTTAGCGGGCCCTGAGGACAGGGTTGATGACCACTGGTATAAATGACAGTGGTCCCAAAAATGTCCGATGTGTCCGCCATAATGTCGCAGTCACAATAAAAATCGCTGATCGCTGCCATTACTAATAAAAAAAAATTATTAATAAAAATGCTATAAAACTATCCCCTATCTTGTAAACGCTATAACTTCTGTGCAAACCAATCAATAATCGCTTATTGCGATTTTTTTTTTACCAAAAATAAGTAGAAGAATACGTATCGGCCTAAACTGAGGAAAAAAAAAAATGTTTTTTTATATATTTTTGGGGGATGTTTATTATAGCAAAAAATAAAAAAGAATGCGTTTGTTTTCAAAATTGTCGCTCTTTTTTGTTTATAGCGCAAAAAATAAAAACCGCAGGGGCGATCAAATACCACCCAAAGAAAGCTCTATTTGTGGGGAAAAAAAGGACGTCAATTTTGTTTGGGAGCCACGTCGCACGACCGCGCAATTGTCAGTTAAAGCGACGCAGTGCCGAATCGCAAAAAGGGGCCTGGTCCTTTGGCTGCAAATTGGTCCGGTCTGAAAGTGGTTAATTGTGGAATGTAGTGCAATTGTCCTGGGCTGGAATACCTGTTCACAGGTGCCAGAAGTTGGTTGACTCCATGCAACACAGATCTCAGAAACAGTGCTTATAGAACTAAATATTAGTTCAGTGATTCACAGAAAAGTGAAATATTTAAGCATTTTTCAGTTAATAAAGTAAATGTTTGAGTTTTTGGAAAAGGCTAATATTCCTTTTTCTTCACTTTCTGTAAAGTAATAACAAATTTGAATTATTTTTCTTCATGTTTTGATTTGCAAATAAAAGCTATCATAAGGATTTTGAGCTTCAGGCTGGGTTCACACTGGTGCGATGTTAGACCTGCTGTGCAGATCACATGCGGTGTCTGAGCGATGCAAATTCAGCCATACATATTATTATATGGCTGAATTTGCATCGCAATCGCACCAAAATGGCACAGGACCCTCTTTTTGGTTCTGCACACCATTTGACAGTTCAAATGCGATATGCGAACTGATCTGGGGGTGTCATTATTTTTAAATTGCGGTTTGCATAGGGCAGTGTGAACTGCCTGCGAGTCCTATGCGATGCGTGAGCCAGCGCTGGTTCCCACATCGCGCTAGTGTGAACCAGCACTTACTTTTTATACGCACTATTATTTTGAAAACAACTGTACAGAATTATAAATGTCCTGATCTTTTGTAATAAAACCACATTATCTCCTCTAGGGAAAAGGAAGGAGCCCCTGATATGAACTCCTTTAATTGTTACGTGTTTGAGGCACTTGACTACAAAGAGTGTGAAGAGGTGATAAAGCGAATTGGTAAGTTGTAAATACTGTTTTTATTCATGAAAATTTAAAACTAAGTATACTCCCTTTTTCTGGTGGCCTGTGTGCATGTCCTACCTACTTCTTTTCTAACACAGCCTAAATCTCACCTACCTGTTCCTCTACAGAACTTGGCAGTGGCATGCTATTATACTATTTAAAGTGGTTGTAACCCCCCCCAAAAAAAAGCTTTTGTTCCTTTTAAAGCAAGATAAATACCACAGCGCTTCTGAAGTGTCATTTGTCCCATTCTATGTTGTAAAATAACTGGTTGATCCTGCCTGTTCCTGTGTTCACCTATCCTGGTGTACTGACCATGGTAATCATGGCTGCTGATCCATGATACCGTGGGCCAGTTGATGTCCACATACAGAGGCCCAACATTGACGTAGTACCTTCAGACATTCTAGGAGCAACAATTACACATCTCATTTCATCCAGCTGTGTACTCAGTCTCCCCCCCCCTCCCTGCCATTTCTGTGTGTGAGAGACAGTCTCCTCCCCTTCTGCTGCTGTAATGTAAGATTAACAAAAACCTGGCATCTCCTCTGTTGTATGAAGATACACATTACTTTATATCTTTTATAAAATGTATAATCCTAAATACACGTCTTACACAATGCTTCTGTGTGGTCGCGTGATCTCCCTCGGCTGACACCAGAGGGGAATCTCAGCCCCTCCTGCTGCTCTCCTTAGATCAGGAAGGAGATCGGAGGGAGATCACTTGACCGAACAGCGATGCTCTGCAAGAAGGTATTTTGTAAATCTGACAACTTTAACCACCTCAATACTGGGCACTTACACCCCCTTCCTGCCCAGACCAATTTTCAGCTTTCAGCGCTCTCACAGTTTGAATGACAATTACTCAGTCATGCAACACTGTACCCATATGAAACTTGCGTTCTTTTTTTCACACAAATAGAGCTTTCTTTTGGTGGTATTTAATCAATAGTGTGTTTTTTTTATTTTTTTGTGCTAGAAATAAAAACTACATTTTGTGGGGGAAAAAAAATAATGCCTTTTTCTTTGCTTCTGTCATAAAATTTTGCTATAGTAAGTTTTCTTCATACATTTTGGCCAAAATTTATACTGCTACGTAGCTTTGGTAAAAATAACCCAAATTAGCATGTATTATTTGGTCTTTGTGAAAGTTATAGAGTCTACAAACTATGGTGCCAATCACTGAAAATTGATCACATCTGATCAGGCCTTCAGAACATCAGGTGAATCTCATTTCTTGAGACAATAACAAGTCAGGAAAGTACAAATACCCCCCAAAATTACCCCTTTTTAGAAAGTAGACATTCCAAGGTATTAATTATGTAGCATGGCGAGTTTTAAGTTATTTTTTTCCCACAATTTTTTACAAAATTGTCATATCAGGTTATTTCTTACACACAGCATATGCAGACAACAAATTACACCCCAAAATACATTCTCCTACTCATCCAGAGTATGGCGATACCACATGTATGAGACTTTTACACACAGCCTGGCCACATACAGAGGACCAACATTGAAGTAGTACCTTCAGGCTTTCTAGGAGCATAAATTACACATCTCATTTCATTCCTACCTATCACACTTTTGAAGATCCTTGAGCACCAGCCCAGTGGAATTACCCACAAAATGCCCCCATTTTGGAAAGCAAACACCCCAACGTATATTCTGTGAGGCATGGGTTGCAAATAGTTTCTCAGGTACTCTGATGAACTATGACAGGTACTCAGATGGGGGGGGGGGGGGGGGGGGGGAAGGAGAGAGAGAAACAATCAGTGTGATTGGTGTACACTGTAAACGGTAACGAGATGTTACCGCAATCTCCTCACGTACGATCGGTGTGTGAGGAGGAGAACCCCGCATCTCATTACCACGGTTTGTTGACATTTAGTGATCGGCTGTGAAAGGATCGCGTGGTAAACAGCCGACGGCCAATGGCGATTTACCAGGAACACGCCGCCACCGACGTGTGCGCAAAGTGGGGTGGTACCACCTGTGATTGGTCTGATGAAATCACTGCCGATCATGTGGTGAACAGCTATGCCCAATGGCCGTTCACACCCCCCCCCCCCCCCCCTCGGTGGCGAGCAGTGACATGTCACCACAGGGATGCGCAATTGCACGCATTCCCTATTTAAATGGACAGACGTCATGACGCCCACCCAGAATGAGAGCCGCCTGGCAAGCGGTTAAGAAAGTTGCTCTAGTTCTTTTCGGACAATTTTTTTTTTTTTTTTTTTTTTTAAAGCTTTCTGCAAGCTGGAAATACAACACACTTCCAATGTTGCCCTGCAAAGCAGCCCAGAAACTCATTACTTATAGCTTGCTAAATAGGGAGACATTTGTTCAGTGACTGTTTGCTACACCTAGTGAATAATCACAAATTTTAGTAGCAGGTTTGAGCTACTATGGCTGGCTATAAGCAGTTTGAACCGTTAATGGGCAGGCTGAATGTAGCAAGTTGATCGATTATCACTAGTGGCTGCTGTAGCCGTTAGCGATAATCACCGTCTTCCCCTGCCTGCCGGAGCAGACAATTACTTAAATAGAGGGATTCCCATCAGCACTCTGTTGGTGGTACTGTGCCAATTTGCACGGTGTACGGCTGGCCTAAGATCTTTTGTGCTGCTCTTATTCAGATAACTGCCAACAACTATATTTTAGTAGCAAGTGATTAAAATATGCGCAGCCCCAATTAGACCTACATCTGTTCTGCCAACAAGTATACAGGTGCTGCTGAAAGCCTCCATAATGCCACTTGTGAATGTTTTTTTTTTTACCCCTTGGAGCCGGTGTGTCCCAGCCAATCACATGGAGCATTCCATTAGTGTGCTCTCGGCACAACTGTATTTGCACCAATGCAGGCAAATATGCGCCCACCCGCTGAGAGGCTGCATATTTGCATGCGGCCAGCACCGATAGATTAAATATAACAAGTTGAGCCCTTTCACACTGCTGCCCCAGGAGCAAAGCAGCGCTATTTTTAGTGGCCAAAACAGGGTTAAATCCACCCACAGCAGCATCAGTGTTTTGCTGGTGGTATAGCAGCGCTGCCCCATTGATTTCAATGGGGAGGAGCAGTGAGTTCACCGCTCCAAAGAAGCTGCTGGCAGGACTTTTTCTGATGCCCTGCCAGTGCACTGCTCCAGTGTGAAAGCCCTCACACTTGAGCAACTGTTTTAGGGCGGTTTGCAGGCGCTATTTTTAACGCTATAGCGCCTGCAAAAAGGCCCAGTGTGAAAGGGGTCTTAAAGTGGATGTAAACCCAGTGAAGTGAACAGCCTCAGATGATACACAGGGATGAAACAAATCTCCCTACATACGTTTTACATGTATATCTGCTGTCCTCAGCTTTACATCCCGTTAGATTTTCTCTTCCTGTTCAACACTGAGTGTGAAGTCTGGGCATATAGAGTGCCGCCAGCAAGGTTAAGTCTTTAAAGCATATTTCCGATATTTTTTTATGACAACTGAGCGCCCAGAGAACTCACACTTGTTACATAAATGGATCGGGAAATTCTGCATAGAGATCATGATTTTTTCCAACAATCATGCAGCTCCAATATAGGGGATAAGGCTGTGACAGCTCATGACACAATGGTTGTGTGCGATGATTAGGACTGGGTTCTTCTATTGCAGCACTGCTAATTGGCCAACGTCACACAGATCACTATAGGATCAGGAGGTTTTCTCCCCAGCTGGAGATCTGCAAGGTTTTCCCTCAAGACCTCAAAGTATATAGTACATCTCCATTGGGGTCCAGTGCACTGGGTTTATATTATACAGTAGCTATTCTTGTGTTTTCCCTTAAACCCCCCCATGTTTTAGCCCCAAAGCCATTTCCTAGTTTATTTTCATGAGTTTGAAAGAGGCATCTACTGGTATATATTGCCCCCTCCCCATGTGCACCTTCCCCCTGCTAGTTTCAAACTGATCAGAGCAGCTGCTATGGATTGTTTCTTGGCTACGACTATCTGAATGTTGGGCTAAGGGACTATCAAAAGTTTTAAACTTATGTTGGTGGCAACAGCTCATCATTACTGACCAAACTTTCATCTGTTTACCAATGTCATTACTGCTACACTGCCATTGTGGGTATAAAATCTAAAATTCTTGTATTCAGTACCAAAGACTGGGATCACACTAGGTACTTTAGCACATTGACATTCATTCTGAATTGTACCACCAACACACTGAAGGCAGCACAGCTATGCTGCATCTTACAGCAACCATTTTGCCAAGCACAGGCAGCTCATTCAAAGTAGGCTGTTGTAACATAATGTAGTCATGCACCATGAACACATGTGAACCCAATCCAAGTGCCCACCTAGGCAGTAAGTCTTGTTCAGCACACCCATTAAATCTCTGGTCATACAGCCTCTGCAGAACCATTAAAATACATGCCCCTGCCCCCCCATATGACAAGGCATGGGATTTTCTGCCACCTGTCTCTGCACGGACACAAACAATTGTTTTCCCAGTGCCCTGTTCACACAACACTGGTATTATTGCAGATTTCTGCACTGGCTAGATTTTTTTGGGTCATTGCAGAGACCTACAGTAGAAAAGCACATGTCTATATGGTGTGAATAATCCAAAATATTCTAAGCAATTACAATCTGCATATTTTTAGGGCTGCCACTAACGATTTCCATAATCGATTAGATGGCCGATTGTGTCAAATAACCATCTTAAAGTGTGGTGTAAAATTTTAGTTAATGTAAAGTTTAAGAATTGCTTTTTTTTTTTTTTAATATCTATATGAAGTGGTAAATATAAATAACCAACTATATGGTTAGAACAAAATCTCTAATTCATTTTAAAAACAATGTTAAAAGCAAGTGAATATTGCAAACATGTTATTCAGAAAATAAAAATAAAGCTTTCATATGAATATTCTCAGCTGAAAAGTGATGCGTGTGGCCAGCATAAGGCTCGGTACACACCTATGCAGTTTGCCTTTGATCTGTTTCTACACTGCTTTCTGTGTTAAGTACAGTATAGAGCGCCCCAATAGGAAGGTAAAGAAAACTTCTGCCTTTAGAACCACTCACTTCCTGCCCAGGACTACGTGTCCCATGATGCATTGCTCCTCACATTCACAGATTGTCAGGCACTTACTGGCATGTATGGATGTACTGTATTTCCGATATGTACAAACAATGCATTCTGTATGCAGGCCAACTAATTGGCTGGCAAATTAATTGATTGTGAAAATAGTAATCCATTTCATAATCAATTATAGTTGTTTCAGCCCTACATATTTTTCTGCCCATTTGATGTGAACATGGTCCAAGTAAACATGCTATGCTTCCATTACAGCTGCAGGATTCAAGCATACAGAATGGTTTGTGTGAATGAAAGCAATACTACCTCAAGTACTGAATGAAGACCAAGGAATGTTAATGAAGCCATAACTATAGAGATTACCTTTACTTTGTACTACAATGTATATTGTATTGACTTCTGTAAATAAAACTATTTTTATATGAAATGAGCAGTGTATAGTGAAGGAGCACACAACATGAATCATTGAAAAACATTTAATTTAAAATAGTGACACTACAATAGAAAATAGCTTTCTTAAATGCACATTGTGTTTAGCTGCCTTATTAACACATCAATCTGCACACTTCAGAAGCACCAGAACATTGACTCAACTACAAAGCTATGAGTTACAATGAGACAGTGAATGAACAGACACAAGTTCACAGTGGTAGACTAGAATTCTCAATATGATCACCTGATGTACCCCATCTACAGTTGCAGACCAACCCCATGAAATGAGTGATAAAAACACAACTGAAAAAAAAAGGTGAATGTGTCCCTGTGTCTGGCTTGTGCAATTAGACAGAACCAGCTAGAGGGCAGCACTGCCCCAACTATTCAAGCTGAATAGAACAAAAGTTATTGCATTGGCTGCAAAGCACCCTGGAACATGTTACCAACGTCATACAAATAGCAAAAAAAGCACCTGCTGTCCCCACACTGATGTCCCTGCTTTATGCAGGCAGCAAAGGGCAGCCTTGATCATAAGCATTCACCCTGAGTGGCAGATGGAATGGTTGTAAGATAAAAATACAGATTTATATAAAATAAACACGAAATAAACCCAAATATATACGGCATTTACTATAAAATAGTTTCCAGGTGTGACTATGCCCGCTCTCCTCGTATCCTGCGAGCAAGCTGGATGTCTTTGGGCATGATGGTCACCCGCTTGGCATGGATGGCACACAGATTGGTATCTTCAAACAGTCCAACCAGATAGGCCTCGCTAGCCTCCTGCAAAGATCAAAGACAGGGTATTAGGGAGGTGTACCAACATTGGCAAACTATATATGAACCAGCTAATTAATGCAATCATGTCCCTGGTTATTCATTTATGAGACCAAGTAAGAGATCACTTTCTGTAATAGGGTTTAGACATGCATGCACCAAGAATCAGAACATTCGCCAACTGCATATAATCATGCTGGCAATATACAAAGCATACATTTCCACCCTAAATTACTGTGTACTTCCTAGATTTAAGACCACACTACAGTATTGTCCTAGAAGGCTCTCTCAGGGACCAAGTTCTCTGTATAAACTTTGCAGTCTGGGTTCCCAGCATTCCAGGCTGATGCAACTGGCAAGTCTCACTTCCTGGTAGTGTGGACACAAGTATGCAAATTAGAAGGCCTGACTTCTCCAATTGCTGTATATTAGTTCCACATCAGTGACTCATATGCCGTTGTAAAAAGGCTCCCTCCCAGGAAAATTGCTAGCAGAAGAGACTGCATATATACGGTTTCTTTTAAGCTCCTTTAATGCCTTCTGATGGTACACCTAAACTACATATCTTGGCATGCTGTGGATGGGAAGCAGCTCCCCAAGGACAGATGTCAGTGGCAGCAATGGGTTGATAAAGTGGAGTGCAGATATTGCCTCACTAGGAGGAAAGCCTTCCATGTATAAACTGTGCAAACCCCAGTGCGGAAAGCCAAATCAAACAATTTTCTTATACACAGACCTGATCCCCAGCACACTATATATAGATCTGAGAAAGCAGGATGAAGGCTGACATTGCGGACCTAAAAATTCTAGTTGCCCAACCATCAATGCAGCTCCCCTTACTTGAAGGGTTGGAATTCTTTACAAGGAACACATCTGCACAGAACTGACTTTCCAGATCCACATGCTTGTACCTGGCCTGTGAAACTATTCTAGTCAATGGTTTAGGATTTTTCCCAAGTTTAGCAATGGCAGCCTTTTTTACTTATAATAAGTTTACTTCAACCCAACAGGACCTAGCACTCCAATATTAGATTGGCCACTTAATATTTAGATGAAAGATGGACATCTAGGCGATCTCTACAGTGCCAACCAATAGTGTGGGTATAATGGTATTTACCTGCAGTGCACCTATGGCAGCACTCTGGAACCTCAAATCAGTCTTGAAATCCTGTGCAATTTCTCTCACCAGTCGCTGGAAAGGGAGCTTGCGAATCAAAAGCTCAGTTGATTTCTGGTAACGACGAATTTCACGCAGGGCAACGGTTCCAGGCCTGAAATAAAAAAAAAAAAAAAAAAAAAAAAATTAGCTTTTGATAACATCCAAACTCCAGCACTACATATTCTGTATCAGTGACTTGGCTGTCCATCAAATCCTGTGGAGAGGAGAGGGTGGTGGGGCCGAGCCACACTGTCAAGATGCAGACAGCATGGCTTAGGATCAAGCAAATAGCCAATAGTTTACCACAATAGGAAGCAGCTTCCCAAGGAGGTACACTGAACATGAGCGAGTGGCACTGGTGGGGGACGTGACCGCAGAGCAGACAAGTAAAACATGCTTAAAAACCAAATTAATTTAGGTTTGCAAATCACTTTAGTTGCAGCTAATCTAGCACACAAGGTAGGAGTGGATAAATACATACAAACACCCCGCAGTATGGGGGAGGGGGATTAAGTTCACTTTAAACTAATTAAGTTGGCATCCTTTTCTGTCCAGCAGCAAAGGCCCAGATGTAAATCCTTCTGGTTTGCAGTGCACTGTGTCAACCACTAAACAGCAGAGTGCTGCCTATGGGGAAATAAGTACCAAAAGACAAACCACCAGTTTTACACATTCCTAGGGAACTCCAGCAGTGACATGTCTGAGCCAGCTTCCCATATCCGCACAACTGCTGCAATCACTGGATTGTTTATTAATAACTAGATCATAAAAAGGTGCCTTTATGTACTGTCAGTTACTTCACAAGCATAAAGGCAAAACCAGATTAATGCATATACAAAAATTAAGTAGAAAATTGCTTACCTGTAACGATGGGGCTTCTTCACACCACCTGTAGAGGGTGCACTTTTACGGGCTGCTTTTGTAGCAAGCTGTTTTCGTGGAGCCTTTCCTCCAGTTGATTTACGAGCGGTTTGCTTGGTACGTGCCATGTTTTATCTGTAAAAAGAAAAAAGTAAGTATACCTTCATGTGTGACACAACAGGTTCCATTTTTCAAGCAAACCCTTTTGTCCAACCCCTTGCAGGCTGCTCCATCACAGCTATAATTGGTTCTTGGTGGAAGTAATCCTTTCTGAGGATGTATGCAAGCTGCCAGTACCAACCTACCTCTAAAGCCACCTATCCCCTTTCCGCTATGCTGATACAACTGTTCTCTATTACTTCCAAGTCACTGACCAGGAACAAGTACACACATCACAAGGTCTGACTGCCACATGTCAGGGTCTCAAAGTACAGTCTGGAAAGCAGACGGTGGCCCCAGTACCCAGGTACACTAGAACCCCTTTGTTGATTACTACAAAGCTGATAAACCCAACATGTAGCTTGAAAAAATATCCTCTTTAAACCCATTATCTCAAAGGGAATCTATTGACATGGACACAATGTATGCATCATGATAGATACAGTGACCATATTTCCTCCTACCCACAACTCCGATCACAAAAGGACCTTTGAGCCCAAAGTCTTTACCCCTCTAGTGACAGACCACACTGAAAAAAAATAAATAAAAATCTGGTGGGTTTAACATGGAGGAAATGTACATTGTAGTGGTTCTCATGCCTTGACTCCTCGCTGATCAGCACTGTGCTGGCTGCCACACTGCTCCCCTCACAGGAAGACATAGGCTCCTGCAAGTAGGGAGAAGGGTGTGGCTTGCCAGCACTGCGTCTCTGGGTTCACACAGCCCAGCTCAGGGGTAACCCAAAGAAGGAAGCAACTACTCTCTGCAATATATTTGAATAATCCTTTAAGCACTTGTTAACAGCCTAAGTGAGAAATTAAGTCATTTAATATCAGGGTTATGGCTGCAGCTAGATGCCATAACCCTGGCATCATACCCATCAGGCACCAGTCTCAAACGTGCTCCAAGCTGCGGATCCGTCAGAGTTACTTTTGGAAGCAGTGGCAGGGGGCATCCTATCACAGGACCTCCTCTAACTGTAGAAATGTTTAAAGCGTCCCCTATGGAGGAGATTAAAGGGCAAGTAAGCCATGATGGGGTTTTACTTCCTCTTTTGCTCCCTGCAAATTAAAAGCATAATGGGCTAGTATGCATTGCATACTAGCCCTTTATGCGATTTACCTGCAAACAAATCCATAGCTGTCCCCTGTGCAGACCGAGTCCATCTTCGCCCCTCTTTCTTCAGGGGGCTGCGGACTCCAGCTCTGTGACTGGCCGAAGCCACGTGACGTCGCTCCCATGCATGTGGGAGCCGTCAGTAACGGCACATGCTGGGGGAAGAAACAGCACGGAGGTCCGTTTCTTCACAGCGCATGTGCCGATGACATCGGCACACTACAAGGGAAAGCTCTTCTAACTGAGCATGTTTAGGAAATATTTCCACTACCTATAGGCAAGCCTTATTCTAGGCTTACCTATAGCTAAAAGTCACTAGGGAGGGTTCACAACCACTTTAAGTGCTGTAGATTGGGACCACCCCATGAGCAATTTTAAAGCATAACACGTTCAGTATCTATTTACTTGGCGTAACATCTTTATGACAAAAACAAAAAATTGTATGCATGCATTTTAGGTTTTACTTTTAATTCCAAAAAGTGCATTTTACCTCAATGTGTTTGAAAAACTGCTGCGCAAAAACTGACAAAATGGCAATAACTGCCATTTTATTCTCTAGTGTCTCCAAAAAAAGGGGGGTTCAGAATTAAGAATTTTATATTTAACTAGACATGTCAGGAGATAGAGAGATATATATATATATATATATATATATATATATAGTAAAGAGTATCCCCATTGTGTTGTATGTATACAATGACAAAGTATATCTTCTCCTTGCCCAGTGTAATAATGGCCATACAACAATTTCATTATCCAATTGGTATCAAACACACTGCTGATCAATTTAGGATTTTCATCAAATCCACCATTTGTCAGTATGGAGATGTGGTAGGAAAAGAGATACAAGTGATAAGTTAGTTTCCAGCCATTGATCACATTTCACCCCCCCCCCCCCCCCCATGTGACACATTAATAGATTTTGTTGCTGACTTTACATCTATTATTCCTCCAATCAAAAATAGAGAGATAATTTAGTTAAGTGTGTATGGCCACCATTAGACCTTTGTCTAGGGTGCAGAGTCCTTCCCCCATGGCTCTCCTCCGGTCATCACATAGAATGGAGGATCTGCACTGCCATGTGATGAGGGCAGGGAATCAGAGGAGTGATCGTATAAACACAAGGAGGATGTCACCTTATCTCTACCGCCCACATGCCAAATGTTTACCCTTACAAAGTCCCCTCCCCCGCCATGCAGGGATCCCTCTACAACACACGCTGTCCCTACAACGAGGACACCTCAGAGAGGACAGCTCTCCGAATACGAGCCATGGATTTCTTTGTTCCTTACAGTTAGCTTCCCGCACAATGGCTGAGCCTTCCCTCCCTCTGCAACTCCACTCGCCACCACCAGGGCGGCGCACTGACACAATCAGGTCACCCACACACGTCCTATGTTCAGTCGGTGAGGCTTTTCCTGAAATGCCCTTCATTTGGCCAAAAGAGGCGCCAACCCCTCCCCCACACAGGAGACATTGTACCGAGGCGGACAATGATGGCGGTCACACTAAGGGGTGACGTCGTGGCCGTGCTGAGGGCGCCATGGAAAGTCCCGGGTGCGGGTGCGGCCTCTCCCCCCGTACATCCGCCGAGCCTTTCTAGTCACCCCGAACAATGACACCGCTATACAGGCCTCTCCTGTCCCTCAGCCCGCCGTACTCACCGCTTCCAGCTGCTTTCACCTCACGTCCACAATACACCTCAAACACCGAGAAGTCTCTATACGTCACTGAGCGGGACCGCGCTTCATATAGCCGCACAACGCTCAGCCAGCTACGTCACCGTTTCTTACCAATTTCCCAGTCTGTCATTGGTCACGGTAATTATTGTGGGCGTTCCTTGGTGCTCAGTCCCGCCCCAAAATATTTGCGGGCCGAACGCTGAAATTGGCGGCTTCCCATTGGTTCTTAGCTGAGCACTCCTATTGGTCGTCTGGGAGAGATAGCGAACCAATCACGCGTGGTTCTTCCTCCTGCATCGGGATTGGCTGAATCCGAGCATGTTTGTATCCTGCATTGTTTCAAAGCTCCGCTATAGTAGAGGAGGCAGTAGATGTGTGTGGAGGAGAATGATAGGAACTTTATATTACAGCCAATGATAGAGACTGTGTCTTATCACATGGGGACTCATCACAAGGCTCACTTCTACTGCAAGAACTTTCCATGTAATCCCCACCATACTCTATATAATCACCTCTATAGTGACCACACACTATACAATCACCTCTATAGTGACCATACACTATACAATCACCTCTATAGTGACCATACACTATACAATCACATTTATACTATACAATCACCTCTATGGCGACCATACTCTATACAATCACCTTCATGGTGCCCATACATTACACAATCTGATGCTCCAATACCCTTTATGGTTCCCACACTATACAATCAGATTGGACAATCCCCTTTATGGTTTCCACACTACAATCAGATTGTGCAATCCCCTTTATGGTTTCCACACTATAAAATTTGATTGTACAATCCCCTTTATGGTGGACCTTCTCTATACATTCTGATTGTACAATCCCTTTTATGGTGGACCTCCTCTATACAATCTGATCGTACAATCCCCTCCTCTATACAATCTGATTGTACAATCCCCTTTATGGTGGACCTCCTCTATACAATCTGATTGTACAATCCCCTTTATGGGGGACCTCCTCTATACAATCTGATTGTACAATCCCCTTTAGGACTCATGCACACAGGATGTTTAAAAAATGCCAGTGCTGCTGCCAGGAAAAAGCAGCGTTTTTGAATAGCGTTTAAGGGCGTTTTTCTGCGTTTTTTCAGTAAAAACACTCCCTATAATGTAAAAATGCCAAACACGGCTAAACGATTGTTACAGCTCAACAGCCTCGGCTCCTGGACACACAGACTGTCACCACTAAAAGCCTCTGAGCGTCTATGTGTGCATGGACACATAGGATAACATGGAGGGCGTTTAGAGGCAGTTAAAAAAAACGTCAGATGCCTCTAACAGCAGCTGTAAAAACGTCCTTTGTGCATGAGCCCTTATGGTGGCCATACACAATACAATCTGATTGTACAACTCCTATATAGTAGCCATACACACTTCTATAAATGATCGATTGTTTTCCCCAAACAATCTCTTCCAATAGGAATAATCGATCTGCAGTGGACGAGCCATTTGATCCATATACCATACACAGGGGATGGGTCTCCATTGCTAGTTGAAGAGCAATTTAGAGAGTCCTTCTCTGTAGTGGACCCACCTCCCTCTGGTGCCACTGTAATGGTGTGTCCACAGATGTGGCACAGCGACCTGCCCGGCCTTTAGGTGATGGTGGGGTCCTCGAATTGACATTTACTTTAACGTATTTTTACTTTTCACATATATGCCCTTTTCGTGCGGGCGGTGCTTGCTCGGGCACCACACTCCATTCATTTTAATGGGCTGCTGTGCCTGCGGAAAAAGGTGCATGCTCCCACAGGGAAATCTCATGGGCAACCTCCCTGCCATACACAGTTCAAATCTCGGCCAGGTCAGCCGGAACCAACCGTGATTGGAACTGTGTATGGGCATGCTGAATGTACCCAGTTAATCAATCAACTTGGGCACAACCAGCCTGCTGGGTTTTACTTGTGATTATGGCCCCCCCCCTCCCGGGAGAAGACAATACCCCCCAGGAGGGATTCTCACATCAACACTGTCTGTGGTTGCAGCAAAGAAATTGACTTCATGTATGTCTGGCATTAGATGGGATTGGGACAAATGATTGTAGGACATCGATTGCATGTTTGTTTCCACCCTGTAATCCAATCTGATCAATTGAAATACATTTGTATTCACAAACAAAGTATTCCAATTCTACCAATCAATGCAAAAGACAACGGATCATTTCCTGCCCTGGTCGATTTAATCATTTGATCGATTCCAATCTAAACTGAGTTATAATCAATTACAAGGGATGTTATAAAGTGGATGTAAACCCTCCATATACGCAGTGATGTGAACAGACTTCAGAGATGAAACAAATCTCCCGACCATAAACTTTACAAGTATATCTGCTGTCTTCACCTTGATATATTCTCATACCTCCCAACTTTTTGGAGATGGGAATGAGGGACACCTATCAGAAAAAGTATGCAGGCGTAGGACACACCCCTTGCCACACCATGCCATTACATTGCCTCACATTGCCATACCATACACACAGTGTCACACCATGCCATCACATTGCCACACCATACACACAGTGCCACACCATGCCATCACATTGCCACACCATACACACAGTGTCACACCATGCCATCACATTGCCACACCATACACACAGTGCCACACCATGCCATCACAGTGCCACACCATACACACAGTGTCATCACAGTGCCACACCATACACACAGTGCCACACCATACACACAGTGCCACACCATGCACACAGTGTCATCACAGTGCCACACCATACACACAGTGCCACACCATGCACACAGTGTCATCACAGTGCCACACCATACACACAGTGTCATCACAGTGCCACACCATGCACATAGTGCCACACCATGCACACAGTGTCATCACAGTGCCACACCATGCACACAGTGTCATCACAGTGTCATCACAGTGCCACACCATGCACACAGTGTCATCACAGTGCCACACCATACACACAGTGCCACACCATGCACACAGTGTCATCACAGTGCCACACCATACACACAGTGCCACACCATACACACAGTGCCACACCATGCACACAGTGCCATCACAGTGCCACACCATACACACAGTGCCACACCATGCACACAGTGTCATCACAGTGCCACACTATACACACAGTGTCATCACAGTGCCACACCATGCACATAGTGCCACACCATGCACACAGTGTCATCACAGTGCCACACCATGCACACAGTGTCATCACAGTGTCATCACAGTGCCACACCATGCACACAGTGTCATCACAGTGCCACACCATACACACAGTGCCACACCATGCACACAGTGTCATCACAGTGCCACACTATACACACAGTGTCATCACAGTGCCACACCATGCACATAGTGCCATCACAGTGCCACACCATGCACACAGTGTCATCACAGTGCCACACCATGCACACAGTGTCATCACAGTGCCACACCGTGCACACAGTGCCACACCATGCACTCAGTGCCCATCACAGTGCCACATACCTCCCAATTTTTTGAGATGGAAATGAGGGACACCTATCAGCAAAAGTATGCAGGCATAGGACACACCCCTTGCCACACCCCCCTTAAAGGAGAATTGTACAAAAAAATCAAGATTGGTTAAACCCACAAGTGCTTTTTTTTACCGCTACTATTCCTTTATATTGGCTTTTGGAATTTACAAATTCAGCAATTTACAAATCAGATGAAAGGTTTAGTGCTGGAAAACACTTTTTGATAGATAAAAAGTGCATTTTATATACATCTATATATCAGACCAAAATGAGGGACAAATGAGGGGAAAGAGGGACAGAGGGACATTGCTCCAAATCAGGGACAGTCCCTCGAAATCAGGGACAGTTGGCAGGTATGCGTGCTTTAGAAAGTTCACATTGTGTTAGGAGATTTTCTCTTCCTGTTCAGCACTGGGAGTGGAATAGTGGCAGACCACCAAGACAGCTGATTGGAGGAAAGGCACACCCTCCCCCCCCCCCCCTCCACATTGGCAAAGGAAGGAAGGAATGTGCAGAGCTCTGCTCTGACAAGTCAAGCTGTCTGTTAATCTATTTATAGCAACCTCCCACAAAACTCAGGCCGCTTCTATTTCATGTGAAGGAGAACTTGTCAGAAGTTATCAGGCTGATAACAGAAGAACAGAGCAGAAGAAAGCCAGGGGACTTAGTGCTTGGAAGAGAGATAAGAAAACACTGCAGATATATGTACCCAGCTCAATTTTCATGAATTGGGTTTACATCCACTTTAATTGTTTGCAGATGTGATGGTTTTGACCGAACCACAGATGGAATAGATAATAAAATTGAAGTGTGTGTGACCACCATCTTTTCTGCAACCACGTGGGGGGGGGGGGGGGGGGGGGAGCTATCCCCACCGTCAGAAGACAGTGATTATTGCTAGCAGCTGTAGCAGCCACTAGTGATAATTATAAGTGAATCTGGCATGTTGGTTGTACCCAAGCTGATCGATCGTTCAACTTGGTACATTCAGCCTGCCCATTAATGGTTTGAATCTCACCCGGTTCCTGCTGAACCACGTATGGCTCACCAGACATAGGTCAGAGAGGTCTGAGCCAGGGTTCCATGTTACCCCAGAGCTCCTAGACTACTAGGGCTTCCTTGATCTGATTGCCCTGCCATCTGAGGCCTTGTTCACACCTCAGTGCTGTGTAGCCTAAAGTGGTTGTAAACCCTTACAGACCACTTTGACCCACAGGTAAGCCTAGATTAAGGCTTACCTGTAGGTCCATGCGCCGGAGTGACGTCATCGCTGCTCCAGCCACTTACAGCGCCGGAGCAGCAATACCCAGAAGGAAGATGGATGCTCCGTGGAAGAGGGGACAGCGGTGACATCGCTAAATCCTGTGTCAGGTAAGTGACACATAATGGGCTACTATGCGATGTCTAGTAGTCCATTATGCTTTACCTTTGCAGGGAAACAAAGAGGAAGTAAACCCATCAGGGTTTACTTCCTCTTTAAAGTAGAACTATAGCCAAAACGTATTTTTTTTTCATTTTGGATAGAGCAAGGGAGGTTTATAACCTCCTGTCAGATTTCTTTTTGCCATCTGTGTCCCATTACAGAGATTTCCCTTCACTTCCTGTCCCATAGCCAAACAGGAAGTGAGAGGAAATCCCTGCAAATTAAAGGAATCTCTTGGGGACCCCCAGGTCTTCAGAACTAGTGTCCCCATTGGAAGATTTCCCCTCCATTACTTTTCTGGGGACAACTCAAAATTTGGGATTTTATTTTCACTGTCCATAATAACGGTAAACAGGACAAATAGAGAGGGTGAATTTCCCTAATGGGGGGCACAAACAGCCATAAAAAATGGACCTAATCCTTCTCCACTCTATCCAAAACGAAAACAAAGTTTTGCCTTTAGTTATACTTTAAGCCTGGGTTCACACTTATGCGTTGCAGACACCGCATGTGATTTGCACAGGAATCGCACTGCATTCTTTTTTGTATGGCTCAAATCGCACCACATCACATCGCACATCACACATCTCACACCAAAATGATGCAGGACCCGTTTTTTATTTTTTCGCATCTGAAACGCATAGCATGGGTATTGATGATCGATTGATGATTGATGTTTCGAGGTGTCGTTAATCTAACACTGACACCCGCAGCAGATTGCATGGACGCCATGCGATTGCAGTGCCGTTTGGGAAACGCACAGAATTCACTGCGTTTCTCGCATGGCATCAGTGTGAACCTAGGCTGAAGCTCCAAACTGCCCAAAATCCCATGGTTGTCAATGGTGGCTTACACCAGAACGTAGGGTTGCTTTCAATTTTAAAACATGAGCTCCTTTTCAGTTACAAGCTTCAAGCGCCAAATGTTTTTGGCCCCAAATGACTCAATGGGGGCACGAGAAATCGTGCAAAAACACCATTTTTATTTTGGATAGAGCAAGTTTTAACCTTGTCAGTTTTTATTTTTGCCATCTGTGTCCCATTGGTTAGATTTCCATTCACTTCCTGTCCCATAGCCAAATCAGGAAGTGAGAGGAAATCCCTCCAAAGTGAGGGGATCCTCAGAACTAGTGTCCCCCATTGGAAGATTTCTCTTCTATTCCTGTTCTGGTGCCAACCCAAATTTAGAATTTTCTTTCACTTTCACTGATATTGGTCAGCAGGACAAAGAGAGAGGATGAATCTCCACAGACAGCAATAAAAACTCACAGGGGTTCTAATCCCTCTCCACTCTACCCAAAACATAAGAAAAAAGTTTTGCCTTTAGTTATACTCTAATCAGTGTTTTCTGTGAATGTGTATACTATAAGCAGAGAGTACATTTGTATGTTTATGAGACAATTCCTCCTGGGGTCTCCCTAATTATCATTTCTATATCCCACAATGGCAGGCGTAGGCACTACAATGGAGTGTTGTTGTACCCAATAACAATCGTTGTCAGGTTAGAATGTGATTCGAATTTCAATCGGTTTGCCCTGACCTCGTATAATGGGTGGAATATCTTCACAACTGATGTCTTTATTTACAAAACATTGCACGGTTCAAATGGAAAGTTGGATTTGATCACCTATAGGGTTTATTTCCTGTAGGCAACCATTGCATAATTGATCTTCAGGGGTCAACATTTATTCTAAGGCCTTATACACACAGACATACAGTACTGTGCAAAAGTTTTAGGCAGGTGTGAAGAAATCCTGTAAAGTAAGAATGGTTTAAAAAATATATATTTAACCTCTTCCCGTTCGCGCTATAGCCGAAAGACGGCTACAGCGCGGACCTACTTTGCCTGGAGGGCGTCCATAGACGTGCTGTAGGGCACGTGTGGCGCGCTATGTGATCAGCGAGTCTATGAGACTCGGCTGATCACAGATCGGAGTAAGGGTTTGATTCTGACCCCTTACCACGTGATCAGCTGTCAGCCAATGACAGCTGATCATGTGATGTAAACTGAGCCGGTAATCAGCTATTTTTTCTCCTCACGCTGGTAGCCGATCACCAGCTGCTGTGAGAGGGACATCAGTCCCGATCGCGGAGAGCCTCTGCAGAGGCTTCTGTGCCCACCTGTGCCACCTACCAGTGCACAACAGTGCTGCCTACCAGTGCCCACCAGCGCCACCTACCAGTGCCAACAGTACCACCCATCAGTGCAACCTAACATTGCCCACAGTGTCACCTATCAGTGCCCACAGTGCACCTATAAATGTCACCAATCAGTGCCTCATCACCAGTGCTGCCTATCAATACCACCTGCCAGTGCCCATCAGTGCCACCTACCAGTGCCCATCAGTGCCACCGTCCATCAGTGCCACCTATCAGTGCCCATCAATGACATCTATCAGTGCCCATCACTGCCACTTCTCAGTGCCACCCATCAGGACCCATCAGTGCTGTCTTATCAGTGCCCATCAGCGTCGCCTTATCTGTGCCCATCAGTGTCGCCTTATCTGTGCCCATCAGTGTCGCCTTATCTGTGACCGTCAGTGTTGCCCATCAATGCAGCCCATGAGTGCCCATCAGTGCAGCCTCATCAGCGACTATCAATGAAGGAGAAAAATTACCCGTTTGCAAAATTTTATAACAAACTATGAAACATGTTTTTTTATTTTTTTCAAAAATTTCTGTCTTTTTTTGTTTGTTTAGCAAAAAATTAAAATCCCAGTGGTGATTAAATACCACCAAAAGAAAGCTCCATTTTTAAATTTCATTTGTGGACAGTGTTGTATGACAGCGCAATTGTCATTCAAAGTGTGACAGCGCTGAAAGCTAAAAATTGGTCTGGGCAGGAGGGGGGTTTAAGTGGCCAGTAAGCAAGAGGTTAAATTGTTTATTTTTTTTATCAATTTACAAAATGCAAAGTGGGCAAACAGAAGAAAAATCGAAATCAAGTCAATATTCGGTGTAACTACCCTTTGGCTTCAAACCAGCATCAATTCTTATACCCCGTACACACGGTCGGAAAATCCGACCACAAAATCCATCAGATTTTTTCCAACGGATTTAGTCCGACACTGGTGTTGCATACACACGGTCGGACAAAGTTGTCGGAAAATCCGATCATTCTGAACGTGGTGACGTTTGTTGCCTACGACAGGACTACGTAGAGGCTAGTAGCCAATAGCTTTGGTCTTGTAATGTGATCTGAGCATGCGTGGCACTTTGTCCGTCGGAATTCGCTACACACGATCGGAAAAAGTCCGATAGGACTTTGTTGTCGGAAAATTTGAGAGCAGGAGATAAAACTTTGTCCGTCGGAAAATCCGATGGAAAATGTCTGATGGAGCCTACACACGGTCGGAATTTCCGACAACATTGTCAGATAGGACATTTTCCGTCGGAAAATCCGACCGTGTGTATGGGGCTTTAGACCGATCGGGCCCACCTGTCCTGTTTCAGGCGGACCCGACCAGACCACCCATTGTTCTCTATGGGGCGGCGGATGTCAGCGGACATGTGTCCGCTGTCACCCGCCGGCATCCGATCCAGTCTGCTAGTAACAGACGGATAGGGATACACTCACTATCTGTCCGGTGGATCGGACGGATGACAATCGGATGGAAATGGACATGCACTGTCAAACAAAACTTCTCGTGATGTCAGTAGCCTCTTCACTTTTAACATGAGACTAGCATGCCACAAAAATCGTCTGAAAATCAAAGCGTCTGTACTTTAGACCTTTAGGGATTTAGACCCCTTTCACACTGGAGGCATTTTTCAGGCGCTTTAGCGCTAAATATAGCGCCTGTAAATCGCCTGAAAAAAGCCTCATCTGCAATCCCAGTGTGAAAACCCAAGTGCTTCCACACTGCGGCGCTGTGCTGGCAGGACATCAAAAAAAGTCCTGCAAGCAGCTTCTTTGAGGCACTTTATTATTATTATCATACACGATTTATATTGCGCCAACAGTTTACACAGTGCTTTACAATGTATAGGGGGGACAACACAATTACAGTACAGTTCAATACAAAAGGTACAGGAGGGCCCTGCTCATAGAGCTTACATTCTAAAGGGAGGGGGTGGTGGTACAAAAGGTAATAGCTGCAGAGAATGATTTGATGGGGGTGGCTCGGGGACAGTTGTTTTTAGGTGGGTGTGGGATAGGCTTCTCTAAATAAATGAGTTTTCAGGGATCTCCTAAAGGTGGACAGGGTAGGGGCTGATCGGACATACTGGGGCAGGGAGTTCCAGAGGATGGGAGAGGCTCTGGAGAAGTCTTAAAGGCGAGCATGGGAGGAGGTAACAAGGGAGCTAAAAAGCAGGAGGTCCTGGGAGGAGCGGAGGGGACGATTTGGGCGATATCGGCAGATGAGGTTGGTGATGTAGATGGGGGCGATGTTGTGGATGGCCTTGTATGTTGTGGTTAGCATTTTGAATTTTACACAGTGGGGTAGGGGAAGCCAGTGAATGGATTGGCAAAGAGGGGCGGCAGTCACGGATCGATTAGTGAGGTGTATTAGTCTAGCAGCAGCATTCATAATAGACTGAAGGGGGATAGCCTGCTTAAGGTTAGGCCATTAAGGAGAGAGTTGCAGTAGTCAAGGCGGGAAATAATCAAGGAGTAAATGAGTTGCTTTGTGGTGTCATTAGCCAGGAAGGGTCGAATTCTGGAGATGTTGCGGAGGTGAAGGCGGCAGGATTTAGCCAGTGATTAGATATGGGGGCTGAAGGAGAGGTCAGAGTCAAGGATTACACCCAGGACCCTGGCATGTGTGGAGGGACCAATGGTTGATTGATGATTGATGATGGTTGTTGATATTAATGGTGATATTAATGGTGATGGTGAAGTCACAGGGGGGGGATCGTGAAGGAGGAAATATAACAAGCTCAGTTTTAGAAAGATTGAGTTTGAGGAAGTGGTGTGACATCCATACTGATATGTCATTCAGTAAGTTTGAGATCTGTGAGGAGATCGAGGGGGTGAGTTGAGGAGTGGAGAGATAGATATGGGTGTCGTCGGCATAGAGGTGGTATTGGAAACCATGGGAGGTTATCAACTGGCCCAGGGAAGAGGTATAGAGCGAGAATAGAAGGGGCCCAAGGACGGAACCTTGGGGTACCCCAACAGAAAGAGGAAGGAGAGCGGAGGAGATGGAGTTGTAAGTGACACTGAAAGTGCGCTGAGATAGGTAGGAGAACCAGGATAAAGCAGAATCAGGGAGGCCAAGGGAGTGTAATTTGCTGAGGAGGAGCAGGTGGTCAACTGTGTCAAAGGCAGTGTATACACTAACTCCTAAAGCGCCCCTGCCCATTGAAATAAATTGAAATCAATGGGCATCGCTGCCGAAGAGCGTGCAAAGCGCCTCGGCAGCGGCGCTTTGTGGGCGCCTTAACCCTTTATTCGGCCGCTAGCGGGGGTTAAAAGCGTCCTAGCTAGCACCTGAGGACTTTCACACTGGAGCGGTGCGCTTGCAGGATGGGGAAAAAAAGTGGGGGAAAAAAGTCCAGCAAGCCTCATCTTTGCAGCGCTGTAGCAGTGGTGTATACAGCATCCCTGCCCATTGAAAACAATGGGGCACCGCTGGCAAACCACCACTGCAGTGGTGCTTTGCGGGCAGTTTTAACCAATTATACTAAGCAGGTTCTAATGATCATGAATTGTAGGTTGAAACAGTCATTAACTGAAAGAGAAACAGCTGTGTAGGAGGCTTAAAACTGAGCGAGGAACAGCCAAACTCTGCTGCTAAGGTGATCATGTCAGAGGTCATTCACCATGACCTTGCGGCTTCACTTCCCGGTTCCCTACTGCGCATGCGCAAGTCACGCTGCGCAATAAGGACGGCCCCTGCTGTCTCTGGGATTCGTATGTTTCCCAGCAGACAGCGGGGGGGGGGGGGGGGGGGGACGACAGGAAGTGACATAAATACCCACAGATTCTGCGGATATCTATGCCCGGAAGTGGGTGCAGATACCTCTATTATACAGGTATCTGCATCCCCCTCCCCCTGAGAGGTGCCATTTGTGGCACCGGAGGGGGGGAGGGTTCCGATGAGCGGAAGTTCCATTTTAGGGTGGAACTCCACTTTAAAGAGGAAGTAAAGTCTCCTTTAAAAAAAAAAAAAAAAACGGAACCTGCAAGGCAAAGGCATAATGAGCTAGTATGCATAGCATACTAGCTCATTATGAATAACTTACCTGAGAACGAAGCCCCCGAAGCGACTCTCGTCCACGACCTCCTCCGCCGCCATCAATCCCGGAGTGACTTCCGGGTCTTGCCGCTCCAGCGATGTCATTCGCTGGAGCGGCGATTACATCACTCCCGCACATGCGCACGAAAACGGCATATCGCCGTGATCTCGGCATGCTCAGTGCGCCTGCGTGCCGCTGTCTACGGCGCATGCCTCTTTTTTTTCTAAATATCTCCTAAACCATGTAGGTTTAGGAGATATTTATTGGACCTACAGGTAAGCCTTAATCTAGGCTTACCTGTAGGTCAAAGTGGTTTGTAAGGGTTTACAACCACTTTAAGGAAGCACTACTGTTACCTCCTGATGCTTGGCTTTTTACTTTTCTTTTTGTTTGCCGCACATTTTTTTTTACATTGTTTGACTGTGCTGAAACTGTAAATGAAGTGTTTGGCTTGCAGTTGTGATGCAGCTCTATAGAACATGAACATTTTTCTATTATTTATATGTATAATATTTTTATCTTTGGCATTATTCATTTTCTGTATAGCTGATTGTGTCGCTTAGAAAGTCTAATCAAAGCCAATCAGCTGCTTCCTGTTCTTCAGGGACAACCTTACTTCCTTATTTCTGAATTCTGCATGGGGACCTCTCACTTCCTGAAAACGTCCTCTTCTACATGCCCGCCCCATTCCTCCTCTCTATTTTAGACAGACATGCCTAGACATGCCAGCCCCACCCAACCCTCCTCTTTTTTTAGACAGACATGCCTAGCCCCATCCCTCCTCTCCTTTTTAGACAGACATGACTAGACCTGCCAGCCCCACCCCATCCCTCCTCTCCTTTTTAGACAGACATGCCAAGCCCCGCCCCCATCCCTCCTCTCCTTATTAGACAGACATGCCTAGACCTGCCCAGCCCCGCCCCATCCCTCCTCTCCTTTTTAGACAGACATGCCTAGACCTGCCCCATCCCCCCTCTTTTTTGAACAGACATGCCTAGCCCCGCCCCATCCCTCTTCTCCTTTTTAGACAAACATGCCTAGACCTGCCCAGCCCCACCCCATCCCTCCTCTCCATTTTAGACAGACATGCCTAGACCTGACAGCCCCGCTCGACCCTCCTCTCTTTTTAGACAGACATGCCTAGCCCCACCCCATCCCTCCTCTCCTTTTTAGACAGACATGCCTAGACCTGCCCAGCCCCGCCCCCATCCCTCCTCTTCATTTTAGACAGACATGCCTAGACCTGCCCAGCCCCGCCTCATCCCTCCTCTCCATTTTAGACAGACATGCCTAGACCTGCCCAGCCCCGCCCCATCCCTCGTCTCCTTTTTAGACAGACATGCCTAGACCTGCCCAGCCCCATCCCTCCTCTCCTTTTTAGACAGACATGCCTAGACCTGCCCACCCCGCCCCATCCCTCTCCATTTTAGACAGACATGCCTAGACCTGCCCAGCCCCGCCCCATCACTCCTCTCCTTTTTAGACAGACATGCCTAGCCCAGCCCCATCCCTCCTCTCTTTTTTAGACAGACATGCCTAGTCCTGCCTCATCCCTCCTCTACTTTTTAGACAGACATGCCTAGACCTGCCAGCCCCACCCCTCCTCTTTTTTAGACAGACATGCCTAGCCCCGCCCCATCCCTCCTCTCCTTTTTAGACAGACATGCCTAGACCTGCCAGCCCCACCCCCATCTCTCCTCTCCTTTTTAGACAGACATGCCTAGGCATGCCCAGCCCCACCCCTCCTCTCTTTTTTAGACAGACATGCTTAGTCCCGCCTCATCCCTCCTCTCCTTTTTAGACAGACATGCCTAGACCTGCCCAGCCCCACCCCTCCTCTTTTTTAGACAGACATGCCTAGCCCCGCCCAATCCCAGCTCTCCTTTTTAGACAGACATGCCTAGACCTGCCCAGCCCCACCTTATCCCTCCTCTCCTTTTTAGACAGACATGCCTAGACCTGCCCAGCCCCACCCCTCCTCTTTTTTAGACAGACATGCCTAGCCCCACCTTATCCCTCCTCTCCTTTTTAGACAGACATGCCTAGACCTACCAGCCCCACCCCCATCTCTCCTCTCCTTTTTAGACAGACATGCCTAGACCTGCCCAGCCCCGCTCCATCCCTCCTCTCCTTTTTAGGCAGACATACCTAGACCTGCCAGCCCCACCCCCATCTCTCCTCTCCTTTTTAGACAGACATGCCTAGACCTGCCCAGCCCTGCTCCATCCCTCCTCTCCTTTTTAGGCAGACATGCCTAGACCTGCCAGCCCTGCCCCCATCTCTCCTCTCCTTTTTAGACAGACATACCTAGACCTGCCAGCCCCACCCCCATCTCTCCTCTCCTTTTTAGACAGACATGCCTAGACCTGCCCAGCCCCGCCCCATCCCTCCTCTCCTTCTCAGATCTCCTCCTGTCTTCATAGCCTCGTTTTGGCCAGCAGTTTCTCCTGAGAGAGAGAGAGAGGGGGAGGGCAGGCATTGGAAGTATGTTCTGTTCCCTAGAAACTGTAATATAGATTACAATGCAACATGCTGCAGATTTTCTACAGTGTACAACCCTGTGGTTGTTTCTGCATGGCACTGTATGCATGGTGTGATGAGCACTGTGTACATGGTGTGGCACCATAGCTCCCAACTGTCCCTGATTTGGAGGGACTGTCCCTGATTTGGAGCAATGTCCCTCTGTCCCTCTTTCCTCGTCATGTGTCCCTCATTTTGGTCTGATCTATATAGATGTATATAAAATGCACTTTTTAACTACCAAAAAGTGTTTTCTAGCACTAACCTTTCATCTGATTCATCTAAATTGCTGCATTTGTAAATTCCAAAAGCCAATATAAAGGAATAGTAGTGGTAAAAAAAATCACTGGTGAGTTTATGCAATCTTGTTTTTTTGTACAATTCTCCTTTAAGGGGGCGTGGCTAGGGGTGTGTCCTATGCCTGCATACTTTTGCTGATAGGTGTCGCTCATTTCCATCTCAAAAAATTGGGAGGTATGTGGCACTGTGATGGACACTGAGTGCATGGTGTGGCACTGTGATGACACTGTGTGAATGGTGTGGCACTGTGATGACACTGTGTGCATGGTGTGGCACTGTGATGGCACTATGTGCATGGTGTGGCACTGTGATGGCACTATGTGCATGGTGTGGCACTGTGATGACACTGTGTGTATGGTGTGGCACTGTGTGCATGGTGTGGCACTGTGTGTATGGTGTGGCACTGTGATGACACTGTGTGTATGGTGTGGCAATGTGATGGCATGGTGTGACACTGTGTGTATGGTGTGGCAATGTGATGGCATGGTGTGACACTGTGTGTATGGTGTGGCAATGTAAGGACATGGTGTGGCAATGTGATGGCATGGTGTGGCACACACCTAGCTGAGGGCTACATGTGAGTAAGTTAGCTTCAAATGAGTTTAAGGCTTTGTTTCCACTAATGCGACTTGTCATGCGACTTTGGACACATTAAGTCGCATGACAAGTCAAAGCCCATTGATTTCAATGGCACCCGTTCCCATCTATGCGACTTTAAAAAGGTGCCTGCACTACTTTGATCCAGAGTGTAAAGTTGAATCAAAGCTGCACTCAAAGTCGCACTCTAAATCGCACCGCTTTGGAGTCACACTAGTGGAAATGTAGCCTAAGGCTAGAGTGCAACTTTGGAGTGTGACTTTGATCAAACTTTATACTCTCTGACTTATGCGATTTTATGTGCCCAAAGTCACATGACAGTTCATACTAGTGGAAACAGAGCCTTATGCCGCGTACACACGATCGGAATTCTCGTCGGAAAATACTCTGACGGTTTTTCCGACGGAATTCCGCTCAAGCTGTGTTGCCTACACACGATCACACCAAATTCCGACGGTCAATAACACAGCGGCATAAAACACGTTCGACAGCACTATAAAAGGGAAGTTTAATGCTTCCGAGCATGCGTCGAATTGCTTCCGAGCATGCGTCGGAATTTTGTGTGTCGGAATTGCATACACACGATCGGAAAATCTGATAGAAAGGTTTTCCATCGGAAAAATTGAGAACAGGTTCTCAATTCAAAGTCCGTCAGAAATTCCGACAGAAAAAGACCATTGGGCATACACACAGTTGGAAAATCCGATGAAAAGCTCCCATCGGACTGTTTCCATCGGAAATTCCGACCGTGTGTACGCCGCATAAGTCTTAGTTTCCACTATTGCGACCCCAAAGTTGCATGATTTAGAGTGCGACTTTGAGTGCAGCCTTGGTCAAACTTTACACTCTCTAGATCAAAGTTGTATTAAAAGTTGCATAAAGGCATTGCAGGTACCTTTTCAAAGTTGCATAGATGGGAACGGGTGCCATTGAAATCAATGGGCTGTGACTTGTCATGCGACTTTGTGTCCAAAGTCACATCACAATTCATACTAGTGGAGCCTTAGTCAACGATTCCACTATTGTAACCACAAAGTTGCACGATTTAGAATGCGACTGAGTGCAGCTTTGATCCAACTTTACATACTTTCTGGATCAAAGTCGCATCAAAGCATTGCAGGTACCTATTTCAAAGTCGCTGATTTTTAGAGTCGCATTGATGGGAACGTGTGCCCCCCGTGTCCAGCTCCCTTCTCCTGTGCACAGCTATACTGTATATGTGCAATGCACCTGCACTCCCCCATGTGGATGGGGCTTTTTATTTAATTTTGTCATGAATTAGGATGTACAATGAGAACACTGGGCGGGAACCTATAATCAGCTCCTCCCATTCTGTAAACGCCCACTGGCTACACAGGAACAGTGTCCCTCCCAGGAAGTGATGTCACTAGCTTTCAGGAACCACACCCACTGGCTGATTTAAAGCGGAGCTCCACCCTAAAGTGGAACTTCCGCTTATCGGATCCCCCCCCTTCCGGTGCCACAATTGGCACCTCTCAGGGGGGAGGGGGGTGCAGATACCTGTATAATACTGGTATCTGCACCCACTTCCGGGACGAGATAGCTGGAGCTGCCCCGCCCATATCCGAAGATGCCCCGTTGTGTCTTGAGAAACCCAGTTCCCAGGACACAACGGGGACCAATAATGACGCGCAGCGCGACTCGCACATGCGCAGTAGGGAACCGGGCAGTGAAGCCGCAAGCTTTACTTCCTGATTCCCTGACAGAGGATGGCGGCGGGGCAGCCGAGAGACGAGCGATCGCTTGTCATCTTCTGCCGACACCGCTGGAACCTGGAACAGGTAAGTGTCCATTTATTAAAAGTCAGCAGCTGCAGTATTTGAAGCTGCTGACTTTAAAAAAAAAAAAATATCAGGTGGACCTCCTCTTTAAGTCTCAGAAGGAAGTAGAATTGAAGTCATGTGACGGCACTGGATACTGCAAAATAAAAGGTAGAAAAACTGAGATTTTTTCATTTTGAGACATAAGACTGAACTGAGCTCACATTAATGACTGCAGGGGAGAATTTAAGTGTTAGGGTGGACTTCCACTTTAATGGATGAGTTTGACAGGCAGTGCCACCTGTCAAACTCTGCAACCTGAGTTAAACTTTCATGGCCACAACATGGGTATTGTATGTAATATTAGATTTCCAGTGGGCAGCAGGGGGTGGTAAAACTGCAGATCAGTCACCTAATATTGGAGATACAGATATAATTTAATGTCACTTTAAGGCCTCGTTAAATGTATGCCCATGGAAGGGCTGTGGTTGTCTGCACGCACAGGTGTGCTGTGCATCCATGTGTAGACAGTCTTATTCATGTCAGTTGGGATGCAGTTGCTGCATGGACAATTTGACATCTGTGTGGGTGCAGGAGTGGGTATGCAAAAGCAGACAATGGGAGTTCCGGGACCTGTACCTAAAGAGATATCAAATTGGGAGCAGTGACTGTCCATGCAGCTGCTGCATACAGGGGCGTATTTACCATGAGGCAAACAAGGCGTTTGCCTGGGGTGGCATTTTTTAGGGGGGCGGCGTCTGTACCACAATGATGCCTGCAGCTTACTAGCCACTCGAATGCTATTACAAGCAGCAGGAGTGGACGCCCCCCCTTCCTGCAACCTTCCAGAGCTTCCCTGTCCCACTGGGAGACCTGAGTGACCAGCCGACTGCATCTTCTAAACAGTAAACCAGAAGCGATGGCATGAGGAGTGATTTGGGGTGTTAGAGACCCCAGCTCTCTCCATAAAGACTGCCTATTGCTGTCACAAGGATGTTTACATTCCTTGTGACAGCAATAAAAGTAATAGGGGGGCTGAATACAAATGCACGCCACACTTTTCACATGATTTATTTGTAATAAATGTTGAAAAAACATTTATCATTTTCCTTCCACTTCACAATTATGTGCCACTTTGTGTTGGTCTATTACATAAAACCCCAATAAAATAAATTTAAATTCTTAGTTGTAACATGACAAAATGTGGAAAATGTCAAGGGGTATGAATACTTTTTCAAAGCACTGTACTAAAGCATTTCTGATCCAAGGCACTTCTTTTAATTCTCTTCATTCAAAAAGCTTCCTTTTTAATTGCCCAGCAAATGAGTCCAAATCTGGGAACTGTCTGCAGAAGGCTTTGGGGACAAATCAATAAGATTCCTGGGCGTCTGGACTGCCAAGAGCGCCTTCCTATTTGTATGTATTGCTATCTGTTGTGCACATTCTGTCACCACCGCTTGATTGCTGCTCATGTACTATATAGTAATGACTGCCTGTTTGATTAGGGTTATAGCGCTGTCTCTGTGCGTGGGTGACAAATCCAATATAGCTCACCATTCAAATAATACCATTTCTACATTTTGGTCCAACAAAATACTGACACAAGGGGGGGTGATTATTTTTCGAACTTGGTGATTCCGTTTTTTTATTTTATTTTTTCTGACATGTTGGTGTTATATCTTTCACTTGGATGTTATAAGTTGCATTAGTAAATAAAGCTAAATAAAACAAAAACTGTGTCTGTCTTCATTTCAGGCTGCAAAGCAACAAAATGTGATTATTTTAAAGGGGGGTATGCGAAGTCCGAATGTGATGAGATTTCAAAAAGGGTCATGCGTTTTTTTTTTTTTTTTATGCGATGCAGTGCAATTAGGAGCTCCATGTAGTTGAAAGGAAACCACATACAGTAGGTGTTCAAATACACTGCAATTCCAAGTACTCGGTGCTGCGTTTCTATGGTGCTTTCTGGGGAGAGAGAGATCAAAAACAGCTGCATGGAAATAGCAAATAAACTAGTCAGTGTATTCAGGTGAATGATACCGCGTGTTTTTAGGACAAATTGTGCTTTCATTTGGAGGTAAATTGTAATAGATCCTGATTTATTTGTTTATTTTTAGGAAGCAATTATAAAAATTATTATAAAATCACTTTATAATAGTAACTAAAACATATAAAATTAAGTGTAACAATTTAAAAAATAAAAATTCCAAAGTGCTATAATGGTAAGAACCTCCCAACTAAAAAGTTGTTGCACTTGAAGTTAATTCTTATTGCAATTATCTGTAGCGGGGCTTCCATCATCCCTGCTTAGGCCCCTTTCACACTTGTGCGACTTCAAAGCGTGATTTTGCGTGATTTTTGCCGCGATTCGCTGCCGTGATTTCAAGGAATACCTGTGTAAGTGGCATCAAAATCGGACCAAAGTAGTGCAGGGACTACATTTAAGTTGTACTAATATGAATGGCTGTCATTGGAAATAATGGGGAACGACTTGTCATTCTACTTTGCAGTCCCAAATTTAAAAAAAATGTTTTTGTCTTATTCTCATTTTGATGTGAAATCACATATCACTGGAATTATTGCACTTGACGTTAATCTGTATGGCAAATATCTATAGGAGGGGTTTCCACCATCCCTGCTAAGTTTCATTTTATACAGTATGTCTTGTCAGTTTGATGTGTATAATGAGGCTTGTAAGAGCCGTTCAGAGTGTGAAACTGTCATGTAATGTAACTGCATGCAGAGAAAGAGAGGAGCTGTCACAACTCGGTGGTGATGTCGGGACCGAACAGCTATCTAAACACCAGCCAATGATTGGGCTGCTTAACCACTTGATGACCAGCTGCCGCAGTTGCACTGCGGCAGAATGGCACGGCTGGGCAAAACTACTTTATGCAACGTTTCTCCTCCCTGTGGCCACTAGGGGCGCTCCAACGGAGCAGATGTGAGTGCCCGGCGGTCACGATCACTCGGGGCACATAGAGAACCGGGATCTGTGTAAAAACACACAGTTTCTGGTTCTCTGTTAGAAACTTCAGTTAGAACACACACTAGGGAACACATTAACCCCTTGATCGCCCCATAGTGTTAACCCCTTCCCTGCCAGTGACATTTTTACACTAATCAATGCATTTTTATAGCACTGATCGCTGTAAAAATGCCAATGGTCCCAAAAATGTGTCAAAATTGTCTACGTGTCCACCATAATGTCGCAGTCCTGATTAAAAAAAAAATTATATAAAAAATAATAATTGCATAAATCTATCCCCTATTTTGTAGACGCTTTAACTTTTGCGCAAATCAATATACGCTTATTGCAATTTTGTTTACCAAAAATATGTAGAAGAATACATATCGGCCTAAACTGAGGGGAAAAAAATAAAGTTTTATATATTTTTGGGGGATATTTATCATAGCAAAAAGTAAAAAATATTGCTTTTTTTTTTTTTTTAAATGGTCGCTCTTTTATTGTTTCTAGTACAAAAAATAAAAACCACAGAGATGAATGAATAATTTGTATAGCGCTGCAAATGGGAACTGAATCGCCTCAAGGCGCTTGGTCTGTCCTTAGTTGTCTTGCCTATTAGAAGAGGTGGGTCTTGAGTTTTTTTTCTGAAGGCCCCAAGAGGATGTTGGTGGGTAGAGCGTTCCATAGCCGAGGTCCTTGGACTGCGAATCTTCATTCTCCCTTAGATTTGTATCGAGCTTTGGGGATGAGAAGGCGGTTTTGGTTTGTTGATCGAAGGCTGCGATTAGGTATGTATTTTTTTTATTTTCTCACATAGGTATTGAGGAGCGTTTCCTTGTGTACATTTGTGGGTGAGGCAGAGGGTCTTGAATGTGATCCTATCTTTTACCGTAAGCCAATGGAGGGTCCTCAGGAATGGGGAGATGGATTCCCAGGGTTTCTTTCCGGTGACTAGTCTTGCTGCTGTGTTTTGGATGATTTGTAGGCGTGCAATCTGGTAATCAGGTCGTCCTATAAAGAGGGAATTTGCGTAGTCGAGTCGCGAATTGATGAATGTTCCAGCTACTACTGCTTTCTCCTTTTCCGGAGTGAAGGTGATAAGTCTGAGTAGCAGGCGGAGGAGATGGTGGGATACGCTGATTACAGGTCCTATTTGTGCATCCATGGTCATCTCTGAATCAAAGATGACTCCGAGGCTTTTGGCTTTGGTGCTTGGAAGGATGGTCTGTCCACGGACGGTCGGTGGTGTCCATTGGGTCTTAGTTTTTTTACTTCAGTTTGCGTTGAGGAGCAGAAGTTCTGTTTTCGATTCATTGAGTTTGAGGGAGCTAGTGGTCATCCAGTCATCTATCAATGCGAGACATTTTTATAGTTCCTGGTATTGGTCTTTTTGTCCGGTGATACCGAAGTATAGTTGAGTGTCGTCAGCGTATGAGTGGAAGCATACATCCGATTTGCTAATAATTTTGAAGAGTACTGGTGACAAGGGTGATCCTTGAGGGACTCCATAAGAAATTGCCCGGGTTTCAGAAGTGAAGACTCCTAGTTTCACTGTCTGTGACCGGTTTCCTAAGAAGGAAGCGAACCATGGAAGATCTAAATCTGTAACTCCTGCCACTAACTTGAGGCGGATGAGAAGAGTATTGTGGTCTACTGTGTCGAACGCTGCGCTAAGGTCCAGCAGTACCAAAAGACACGATTCTCCGTCATCAGCTGCTTCCAGGGAGTCTTCCCATATTTTCAGAAGTGCCGTTTCTGTGCCATGGCCTGGGCGGAAGCCCGATTCCAAGAGATGATCAAATACCACCAAAAGAAAGCTCTATTTGTGGGAAAAAATGGACGTCAATTTTGTTTGGGTGCAGCGTTGCACAACCGCGCAATTGTCAGTTAAAATGACGCAGTGCCGAATTGCAAAAAGTGCTCTGGTCAGGAAGGGGATAAAATCTTCCGGGGCTGAAGCGTTTAAGAAAGGGGCGGAGCCACATACAAATAGTGGCCCACCCAGACCCCATCCCATTGGCTGGTGTTTGATAGCCTATAGTTTGATGCCCATCCCAGCTTAATTTTGACAGCTCCTCTCTCCCTGCATGCAGTTACATTACATGACATTCTCACACTCTGAGCGGACCCTTACAAGCCTCCCGCTCTGCTCAATGTGATACTGTCTCACAGGAAGCGGGGGCTACTCACTGCTTGGGGACAGTCTTTCACAACAGCCCAGGCAGATCTCGGGTTATTAGGGTATGCCCAGGCACACACCGTGCGCACGCCTATGGTAAACAGCAATCGCACCACACATCAGAATGAGACCAATAATTCTAATACCAGACCTCCTGTGTAACTCTAAACTAGTAATCTGTAAAGTAAAGGCTTTTAAAGTGTCGTCTATGGATAATTTAATGTACTGTAGTTTATCGCCATTCTGCAGGCATATGCAATTTTAAAGCTTGATGTGTTGGGTATCCATTTACTCAGAGTAACATCATCTTTTATATTTTAGCAAAAAATTGGGTATTATATTATGTATGTGCGCAGTAAAATTAATTAAAGTGTATTTTTTCCCAAAAATTAGCTTTTAGAAAATTCACTGCGCAAATACTGTGCGACATAAACAATTGCAGCACCCACCATTTTATTATCTAGAGTCTCTGATTAAAAAATAAAAATAAAAGTGTGTGTGTGTGTGTGTTTGGAGGAATTTTTTTTTAAGCAAAAACAAAAATATTTTTTTGCTAGAAAATTACTTAAGTAACCCCCAAAAATATTTTATTTTTTAGCAAAGACCCTAGAGATCAAAATAGCATTCATTGCAAATTTTTTATGTCACACGGTATTTGCGCAGCAGTCTTTCAAATGAATTTTTTGGGGAAAAAATACACTTTCATGAAGTAAAAAAAATAAATAAAAAAACAGTTAGCCCAATTTTTTTATATAATGTGAAAGATGATGTTGCGCTGAGTAAATATATACCTAATATGTCATGCTTTGAAATGGCGCACACTTGTGGAATGGCGACCAACTGCAATACTTAAAAATCTCCATTGACAATGCTTTAAAAAAAACTAATTAACGGTTATTGGGTTAGAATTACAGAGGAGGTCTTTTGCTAGAATTATTGCTCTCACTCTGACATTCACGGCGATAGCTCACATGTCTGATTTGAACATTGTTTACATTTGATGGTGCGACTTGCGTATGCGTTTTCTTTGCTGTGCGAGCACGTGGGCATTTCAAGTTTTTTTTTTTTAATTGTCCCTTGCTCCCTGATCCCTTGTGACAGAGTACCTGTCACCACCTATTAATGGAGGGAGACCCCAAATCCCTCCTTTGCACCTAAAAGTATTAAGATCGGCAAAATCTGCGTTTCTAAATACTGAATTTTTTTAATTGGCGCCATTGGCAGCAGAAATGGGGGGGGGGGGGCATCCCCTCCCGCTCCTTTAGGATAACACCCGAGCGGCTTCAAGCCGCATCAGTTGTTATCACGAAAAAGCCAACCATTGGATCTAAAAACGGTACTGGGGTGATGCCAGTTTACAAGTGGTTTACAGGGATTATGGCTGAAAACAGTAGCCATAACACCCGTATCTTTTTTCTTAGCTGGCTTTTTCATGAAACCATTCCCAGCAGTTCATTAGCTACTGGATTGCTTTCTGAAGCGTCACCTCCTGCTGGTGTTTCTCGACTTACCGTTTCCGCCGCCTCACTCGAGAAGCGATCAACAGCGCGGTCGGCTGGTCACAGACAGTGAAAGACTAGATTGTCTCCGATTGCCTCATTGGCCTTGGAGAATGGGAGCGACGTCATGATGTCACTTCCAGACCGGTCCAGGGTGGGAAGTAAACAATTGTTTTTTAGCAAAAGATCAAAAAAAATGTGATCTCTTGCTTTTAAAGGTAAAGGAGAGGTTTAGGGTCCTTTTCACCCCAGATGTCTCCATAAAGGGGACCTGTCATCCGTATTTCTATTACAAGGGATGTTTACATTCCTTGTTAAAGGAATAAAAGTGATCCAAAAAAAAAGGGAATGTAAAAATAATTTTTTTTTAAAGCGTCCCCATCCCTCCGTGCTCGCATGTAGAAGCGAGTGCATACATATATCAACGGTGTTCGCACCACACAAGTGAGATATCGCCATGAACGTCAGATAATTCTAGCACTAGATCTCCTCTGTAAGACCCCTTTCACACCGAGGGCATTTTGCAGGCGTTATAGCGTTAGAGATAGCGCCTGCAATCCGCCCTCAAACTGCTGCTCCATTGTCTGCAGTGTGAAAGCCGGAGGGCTTTCACACTGCAGCGGTGTGCTGGCAGGGCGTCACAAAAAGTCCTGCCAGCAGCTTCTTTGGAGCGGTGAACTCACCGGTCCTCCACCGCTGCTCCCCATTGAAATCAATGGGGCAGCGCTGTAATACAGCCGTCAAAACGTTGCTATTGCAGAGTATTGCCAGGGGTTTTAACCCTTTCTCAGCCGCTAGCGCGGGGGGGGGGTAAAAGTGCCCCGCTAACGGCCGAAATGCGCCACAAATCCGACGGTAAAACGCAGCTAAAAATAGCAGCGTTTTACCGCCGACGCTATGGGCGGCGTGGTGTGAAAGGGGTCTAACTCTAAACAGGTAACCTGTAAAGGCATTTAACCACTTTCAGACCGGACCATTTTGCTGGCTTAAGACCAGACCACTTTTTGCGTTTTGGCACTGCGTCGCTTTAACTGACAATTGTACGGTCGTGCGACGTGGCTCCCAGACAAAATTGAAGGAGCCTTCATACATATATGGCAATTCGCACAGGAGAGACAACCTGCCGCCGGTTGGGAAGTGGTTAAAAGACCACTACACAAATACAGTGACATAAAAAAAATGGCAACTACCATTGTATTCCCTCGGGTCGCTGCTAAAATATATATATAAAAAAAAAAAATGGTTTGGGGGTTCCAAGTAATTTTATAGCAAAAAGATCTGGTCTTCAAGTGGTTGATTAAAAAATGTGAATGTAATGAGTAAGATCTCCGGTTGTGCAGTAACCTCACCACCATATAGTGGGGTACATGCAGCCCTTTCATTTATGTCATCTCTCTCCTTCTCACACATCCGGATAGAGGAGCAGAGACCGGAAACACGATCAGTAAACTACAACTCCCGCCATGCTCTGCGCCAACCATCCGCGTAGGCACCCTGCTTCCCTCTAGCGGTGGTAGGAGCGCAGCGCACCTTCTCCCCCTTCCCTTGCAGTGCCTCGGAAGCACTTCTGACTTCCTCTCATGGCGCCCGCGCAGGCGCGCTCGGCCCCCACCGCGGCGTTCCGCGTAGAGCCAGCGATAAAAGGAACGTAGGAGGGAGGCCCGAAGATGTCTAAGGGCCCCGTCCCCACTTCACCGTCCGCCTCGTCCGCTTCCCCGGCAACAGTGGCGAGCGGAGCGCTCCAGGCGCAGCCCGAGAAGCCGCAGCACTACACGTACGTAAAAAAAAACACGGCACAAGACGGCTGACGTCAGCGGGAGGCGTGAGTCACGCGCAGTGCCCCGCGCCCAGGCCGGCGGGAACCGGTCAAACCTGGAGAAAGTGGGCGGGGCCTTGTTGGGGCGCCAGGCGTGCGGGGCTCGGCGTTGTCAGAGTACAGGATGTGTCACCGCTTCCGGGAGAGGTCCTCACTGACTGACAGGGACTTCCCCATTAATGTCTCACAGAGTGCTTCCTGTACTCACCTCATCCAGGAGGACTCTGCACACCTCTATATTCTACTGCCAGCCTAGACCCACCCACTCTTCATACCCTGAACATTCACCTCACTACCAATAATGAAAGGTGCAACCCCCATCTCTACAGAGTAATAATACATAGCACACCTCTCCCCCCCACTGTATGAACACAAATTATCAGTATTACTGGTTGGGAGGAGGGCCGCTTACATTGGTGGTCAGCGGAAGAGGGCTCCCTTACATTGGTGGTCAGTGGAAGAGGGCTCCCTTACATTGGTGGTCAGTGGAAGAGGGCTCCCTTACATTGGTGGTCAGCGGAAGAGGGCTCCCTTACATTGGTGGTCAGCGGAAGAGGGCTCCCTTACATTGGTGGTCAGTGGAAGAGGGCTCCCTTACATTGGTGGTCAGTGGAAGAGGGCTCCCTTACATTGGTGGTCAGCGGAAGAGGGCTCCCTTACATTGGTGGTCAGTGGAAGAGGGCTCCCTTACATTGGTGGTCAGTGGAAGAGGGCTCCCTTGCATTGGTGGTCAGCGGAAGAGGGCTCCCTTACATTGGTGGTCAGTGGAAGAGGGCTCCCTTACATTGGTGGTCAGCGGAAGAGGGCTCCCTTACATTGGTGGTCAGTGGAAGAGGGCTCCCTTACATTGGTGGTCAGTGGAAGAGGGCTCCCTTGCATTGGTGGTCAGCGGAAGAGGGCTCCCTTGCATTGGTGGTCAGCGGAAGAGGGCTCCCTTGCATTGGTGGTCAGCGGAAGAGGGCTCCCTTGCATTGGTGGTCAGTGGAGGAGGCCACCTTACATTGGTGGTCAGCAGGGAAGGTTTCCTTACAGAAGGGCCCCCCTATATATTGGTAGTGGACAAAATAGAGCCTCATTACTTTGGTGGTCAGCAGAGAAGAGCACCTTTTACATTAGTGGTGGTCAGAATAGCCCATCTGTTGGGGGTCAGTGTAGTGCCTTCTTACATTGGGGGTTAGCAGGAAGACTGCACTGTTACATTGGGGGTCCGTTGGAAGAGGGCCTTGTCTAATTGGGGGTCAGTAGAAAGGATATCCCATTATATTGGGGATCAGTAGGAAGAGTGCCTGTTAAATTGGGGGTAACTTGTTACATTGGGAGTCAGTAGAAAGGATGTCCAGTTACGTGGGGGGGGGGGGGGGGGGTTGGGGTAGTGCCCCCTTACTTTGGGGGCCAGTAGGAAGCGTGCCCCATTACTTTGGGGGCCAGTAGGAAGCGTGCCCCATTACATTGGGGGCCATTAGGAAGCATCATGCCCCATTACATTGAGCGTCAGTAGAAAAAGTATCCCATTAAAATTGGGAGTCAGTGTAATGCCTCCTTACAATGGTGGTCAATAGGAAGATAAATCCACCACTGTTCACTTCTCTAGCAATCCGTAGAGAAGCCCTAAAAATCAATAGAACAGTAGACAGTAGCCCTAAAAATCAATAGAAAGGCTGTTCCTATATACAGTGGATATAAAAAGGCTACACACCCCTGTTAAAATGTCAGGTTTCTGTGTTGAAAAAAAAAAAAAAAAATGAGACGGAGAAATAATTTCAGAACTTTTCCAACCTTTAACCACTTGCCGACCAGGCCATACCCGAAAGACGGCTACAGCGAAGTCGGCATGGATGTCCTCCCAGAATCTTGCTCCCGCGCGCCCCCTGGGGCACGCTCCTGGAAAAATCCGTGACCGCAGGGTGCGGAAGACCCGTGCATCATGGATCACGGTAAATGGCCGCTGGTAGCGGCCGTTTACCACGTGATCACTCCATCAAATCACAGAGCTTACTTGTAAACAGACCGGCTTCATGTCATGACGCCGGTTCCTCCCTCCCCTCTCTGTTCCTGATCTGTACAGTGTGAGAGTAGAGATCGTTTGCAGCAGTGCTGTGGGCTGGATCTGTAGTGCCCACAGCGCTGCTCAGTGCCCATACTCTGCTAGTACTCTGCATTACTCTGCCAATACTTTGCCAATACTCTGCAATACTCGCCAATACTCTGCAATAAATTTTAACAGAAACAAAGAATTTTTATAAATTTTTTTACCAAATTTTCAGTCTTTTTTGATTTATAGCTCAAAAAATAAAAAACCTAGCAGTGATTAAATACCAACAAAAGAAAGCTCTATTTGTGTGAAAAACAAACAAAAAAAACACATTTCATATGGGTACAGTGTTGCACGACTTAGTAATTGTCATTCAAAGTGTGAGAGCACCGAAAGCTGAAAATTGGTCTGGTTAGGAAGGGGGTTTAAGTGCCCAGTGGTCAAGTGGTTAATGTGACCTATAAACTGTACAAACTGAAGTCTTAGGTGGGGAAGTAAAAATAAAATAAATAAATAATGTGGTTGCATAAGTGTGCACACCCTCTTATTACTTTGGATGTACCTGTGTTCAGAATTAAGCAATCACATTCAAACTCATGTTAAATAGGAGTCCAGTACACACCTGCCATCATTTAAAGTGCCTCTGATTAACCCCAAATAAAGTTCAGCTGTTCTAGTAGGTCTTTCCTGACATTTTCTTAGTCACATCCTACAGCAAAAGCCATGGTCCGCAGAGAGCTTCCAAAGCATCAGTGGGATCTCATTGTTAAAAAGTATCAGTCAGGAGAAGGGTACAAAAGAATTTACAGATATACCAGGAAACACCGTGAACACAGTTCACATTAGGTGGAGAAAATATGGCACAACAGTGACATTACTAGGAACTGGACGTTCCTCCAAAATTGATGACAATAGGAGAAGAAAACTGGTCAGGGAGGCTGCCAAGAGGCCTACAGCAATATTAAAGGATCTGCAGGAATATCTGGCAAGTACTGGCTGTGTGGTATATGTGACAACAATCTCCCGTATTCTTCATATGTCTGGGCTATAAGGTAGAGTGGCAAGACTTTTCTTACGAAGAAGAGCATCCAAGCCCAGCTAAATTTTGCAAAAAGACATCTGAAGTCTCCCAAAAGCATGTGGGAAAATGTCTTATGATCTGATAAACCCAAGGTTGAACTTTTTGGCAATAATTACAAAAGATATTTTTGGTGCAAAAACAACACTGCACATCACTAAAAGAACACCATGCACCTTGAAGCATGGTGGTGACAGCATCATGCTTTGGGGCTGTTTTTCTTCAGCTGGAACAGGGGCCTTAGTCGAGGTAGAGGGAATTATGAACAGTTCCAAATACCAGTCAATATTGGCACAAAACCTTCAGGCTTCTCCTAGAAAGCTGAACATGAAGAGGGACTTCATCTTTCAGCATGACAACAACCCAAAGCATACATCCAAATCAACAAAGTTATGGCTTCACCAGAAGAAGATTAAAGTTTTGGAATGGCCCAGCCAGAGCCCAGACCTGAATCCCACTGAAAATCTGTGGGGTGATCTGAAGAGGGCTGTGCAGAGAAGATGCCCTCACAATCTGACGATTTGGAGTGTTTTTGCAAAGGAGAGTGGGAAAATATTGCCAAGTCCAGGTGTGCCAAGCTGATAGACTCATACCCAAAAAGACTACAGAGTGCTGTAATAAATTCAAAAGGTGCTTCAAGTATTAGTTTAATTGTGTGTACACTTATGCAACCATATTATTTTTATTTACTTCCCTTCACCTAAAAAAAATCAGTTTGTTGTTTAACTGAGTTGTACAATTTATAGGTCGCATTAAAGGTGGAAAAAGTTGTGAAATGATTTTTCTTTGTCTCATTTTTTTTACATCACAGAAACCTGACATTTTAACAGGGGTGTGTAGACTTTTTATATCCAGTGTACCTTCAGAGAGATGACACTCCATTCTGTACAACACAAGCAGTAAGGCCCGATTCACACCTATGCAGTTTTAGTGCATTTTGCTGATTTTCACTACAGTCCATTTAACTTGGTTTCCTATGGAACACGTTCTGTAGTGCAAATCTGCAAAATGCAAAAAGCACTAAAACTGCATAGATGTGAATCCAGCCTAAGGGCCCATTTACACCTGTGTGAGTGTTTTCAGCTCGTAAAACGCTCATCTCAAAAGTTCCAAAACTCCCAACAAACAAAATCCCTTTCATTTAAATGGTCCCTGTTCACATCTGAGCGTTCTGTTGCCTGAAGCAAAACACCTGAAGCTCAAAAAATTACACGAGCTGGCGTTTTTTGGGCGTTTTTGCTCAGTTTTTGTACAGGCGTTTTGCGGTCCAAAGGTCAATGTAAAAAGCAGTAAAACGCCTAAAAATAGGCAGGCATTTTGCTTCAGACGACAGAACGCTCAGATGTGAACGGGTACCATTTAAATGAATGGGATTTTGCTTGTTGGGCGTTTTGGAACTTTTGAGATGAGCGTTACACGAGCTGAAAACCCTCAGGTGTGAATGCAGCCGGCAGATTACAGGCGTTTTACTGCTTTTTACATGGTGACCTTTGGACCTCGAAACACCTGTACAAAAACTCTGCAAAACGCCTGAAACCGATACGCTCAGGTGTGAATGCAGCCTAACTGATGGGCAACACACATTATGGGATCCATAGCACTATTGTATAGTCTTCACTTGTGAGTCTTCATCAGTGCGTTCTCTAAAAGTTCCACAAGCGCCATTCATTCTGCATGTTCACAAAAACACATCTGACATTACAGAGCGTCTATTGCCAAAACATCTTTTCCCAGTTTTCATTAGGGTATGTAACGGTTAACCCCACACACTTCCTTTTCTTAGAAAATAGAATAAAAAATTGTAAAAATCCCTCCAAAGTGAGGGGAAATGTCTCTTGTCACCAGAATAGTTGTCTCTCTTTGAAGGTTTTCGCTCCCTGATTTGGTGACAGCTGTGGTATTGTGAGTTTTCCATCATCTTTCTCTTGGGGACAAATCTCACCAGGACAGATACAGATCAACCCCAATCCATATACTGCAGACTCCAGATTAGTCCCATTCCATACAATTTGTTTTTTTTCAATTTATTTACATACAACAGTTTTTTTTAATTCCTTTTCCGAATTTGTTTCATTCATTCGAATTCGGATCCATTCGAAAAGTTTTCAAATCAATTTCAAATTCAAAAGGTTTTCAAATTCGATTTTTTTTTGAATAAGAATAGTTTTCCAATTTCCAAAGAGAATAAAAAAAGAATAGAAAATAAAGGAATATAATCTATTCTGTTATTTTATCTTCTATTCTATTTTGTTCTTTTTTACTCTATTATAGTCTATTCTTTTGTTTTCTGTAAGGCTACATTCACACTGGAGCGGTGGGGGCGCTGGCGGTAAAGCGGCGCTATATTTAGCGCCGCTTTACCGGCGTTTTAGCAGCGCATTTCGGCCGTTTGCGGGGTGGTTTTCCCCCCCTGCGAGCGGCCGAAAAAGGGTCAATACCGCCCGCAAACCACCGCTGCAGCGGCGTTTTGCGGGCGGGTTCGGAGCGCTGCCCCATTGTTTTCAATGGGAGCGGGTGCTATAGGAGCGGTAAATATACCGCTCCTATAGCGAGCCAAAGATGCGGCTTGCAGGACATTTTCCAGCGTCCTGCAAGCGCACCGCTTCAGTGTGAAAGCCCTCGGGCTTTCACACTGAAGACACAGCAACAGCTGTTTCGGGTCGGTTTGTAGGCGCTATTCTTAGCGCAATAGCGCCTGCAAACCTCCCCAGTGTGAAAGGGGCCTTATATTCTTTTCTATTCTATTTTATTATCTTTGGAAATTTGAAAACTATACGAATTTTGAAAACTTTTCAAATCTGAATTAAAAAACCTATTCAAGTTCGAATTTCGTCCGAAATGTATTACTGTTATTTCGGATTTGTTTAAATTCAGTACTATTGTAATTGGGGAATTCACATACATTTGAATTTCCAAAAAATGTAAATACATTCAAATTTTAGTTCAGAACTAAATGAACCGCACATGTCTAATCATCCCCAATCCATATACTTCATACCCCAGATCAGCCCCAACCCATACCCTTCATACCTCAGATCAGCCTCAATCCATATGCGGCATACACACGGTCGGAATTTCAGATGGAAACAGTCCGATGGGAGCTTTTCATCGGATTTTCCGACCGTGTGTATGCCCATCGGTCTTTTTCTGTCGGAATTTCCGACGGACTTTGAATTGAGAACCTGTTCTCAATTTTTCCGACGGAAAACCTTTCTATCGGATTTTCCGATCGTGTATACAATTCCGACACGCAAAATTCCGACGCATGCTCGGAAGCATTAAACTTCCCTTTTATAGTGCTGTTGAACGTGTTTTATGCCGCTGTGTTACAGACCATCGGAATTTGGTGTGACCGCGTGTAGGCAAGACAGTTTGGGCGAAATTCCGTCGGAATTCCGACGGGAAAACCATCAGAGCTTTTTCCGATGAGAATTCTGACCGTGTGTACGCAGCAATAGACTTCATACCTCAGATCAGCCCCAACCTATACACTTCATACCTCAGATCAGCCCCAATCCATACACTTCATACCTCAGATTAGCCCCAATCCATACACTTCATACCTCCAGATCAGCCCCAGTCCATACACTTCATACCCCAGATCAGCCCCAACCCATACACTTCATACCTCAGATCAGCCCCAGTCCTTACACTTCATACCTCAGATCAGCCCTAATCAATACACCTCATACCTCAGATCAGCCTCAAACCATACACTTCACATCTCAGATCAGCCCCAGTCCATACACTTCACATCTCAGATCAGCCCCAGTCCATGCACTTCACATCCCATATCAGCCCCAATCCATACACTTCATACCTCAGATCAGCCCCAGTCCATACACTTCATACCTCAGATCAGCCCCAGTCCATACACTTCATACCCCAGATCAGCCCCAGTCCATACACTTCATACCCCAGATCAGCCCCAGTCCATACACTTCATACCCCAGATCAGCCCCAGTCCATACACTTCATACCCCAGATCAGCCCCAGTCCATACACTTCATACCTCAGATCAGCCCCAGTCCATACACTTCACATCTCAGATCAGCCCCAGTCCATACACTTCACATCTCAGTTCAGCCCCAGTCCATACACTACATACCCCAGATCAGCCCCAGTCCATACACTTCATACCCCAGATCAGCCCCAGTCCATACACGTCATACTTCAGATCAGCCTCAATACATACACTTCATACATCAGATCAGCCTCAATCCATACCCTTCACATCTCAGATCAGCCCCAGTCCATACACTTCACATCTCAGAGCAGCCCCAGTCCATACACTTCACATCTCAGATCAGCCCCAGTCCATACACTACATACCCCAGATCAGCCCCAGTCCATACACTTCATACCCCAGTTCAGCCCCAGTCCATACACTTCACATCTCAGTTCAGCCCCAGTCCATACACTTCACATCTCAGTTCAGCCCCAGTCCATACACTTCATACCCCAGATCAGCCCCAGTCCATACACTTTATACCCCAGATCAGCCCCAGTCCATACACTTCATACTTCAGATCAGCCTCAATCCATACACTTCATACCCCAGATCAGCCCCAGTCCGTACACGTCATACTTCAGATCAGCCTCAATACATACACTTCATACTTCAGATCAGCCTCAATCCATACACTTCACATCTCAGATCAGCCCCAGTCCATACACTTCACATCTCAGATCAGCCCCAGTCCATACACTTCATACCTCAGATCAGCCCCAGTCCATACACTTCATACCTCAGATCAGCCCCAGTCCATACACTTCATACCTCAGATCAGCCCCAGTCCATACACTTCATACCTCAGATCAGCCCCAGTCCATACACTTCATACCTCAGATCAGCCCCAACTAGTGTTGCCAACTTACCAGATTGAAATTTACTGACACCACATCCAAAATTTACTGGAACAGCCAGGTTTTTACTGACATTTGTAAAAGTTACAAAATTACAGTTTTAAGTGGATATTACAGTATTTAAGCTATGAACAAGTACAATTTAAAAATCACATTGCTAATTGCAAGGGAGACATTAAGGCAAAAAACATAACACAGGACTCAGGAGGGCATGAAATTAATTTCCAAACAGCACTGACAGTCCCGCTCCCCGCTTGCCTTGCTCCCATCCTGCAGACCCGCACGCAAGGCTCCATCTGCTCCGCTCTGCTCTCTTGCAGCATGACATCACATGACGCATGCTCAGTCAACGCCTTCACTAGACCCGCCCCCTGCTGGTGCTGCCCGAACACACTGTAGCAGGCACTCGGATGGTCTCGGCCGGCTCCAGACCAGAACTAATGCACAGTTCCAAGCCGAGCATCATTGCCATATTTTTAACTGGCAACCTTTTCCTGTCACTGGCATTTAGTGGCAGGATAAAAGTGCCCAGCTTTTACTGTCTGCCATATACCTACTGCAAGTTTACATATACCTACTGCAAACAGTTTGAATATTATTACTACTATATTTATGGTAGCTCTGTAGTCTTGCAGGCGTGTGTGCACGGGGGCAGTCAAGCAGCAAGCTAAATCAAACTCTTGTACCCAAACCAGGTCGATAAAAAAGAGCTTCTTCAGGCCAGCACCCTACATCCTAGTCAAATATGTACAATTTTAATTCACTTATTTATTCAATCAAAATTCACAAGATAATGTTTCAGTGGAACGATTTTCATCTCAAAGACCAGTTTAATCAACTGAAACTGAAACATGGGTCATATCAGCTGAAAGCTGTAATAAGGCTTAGAGGGGTCTTTTCAAATCTGTGAGCTGATGGGTAGAAGACGGGGTACTTTGGTGGACTTAAAAGTGGTTGTAAACCTCTGAAATGAAAATGATCTCTCCTCCCTCTGCTATCTGTATGAGTAATTTCTGACATGTTATGTCAATGCCACAAAATCCTGGGAGACTGCACTTCCCCCCACCCCTTTCTCCTTATGCACACAGTAGCTAATTAACAGCCTTAGCTGTGCATTAATTCCGTATGAGACTGTGTAGAGGGAACAGTCCTCCACTCAGGTTTCAGATTACACTCAGCTCCTTGCTCTATGCTGCACAGTATGTGACGTCAGATCCCTAACCCCTTTCTACCGGAGCTTAGAAATGCTGTGTAAAATGTGTGCTTTTACAACTTATGTGGGAGGATTTGTATCATCTCTGTGTATGAGAAGGTTTACAATAGGGTTGAACCAATACCAAGCATTTGCATGAGTACTTGTACCCGTGCAAATGCTCCGATGCTTGATCCGATACCTGGGCAGCCTCAGACAACATTGGTGCAGCGGTGGGGGCAGTTACAAGCACCGACCTGTATAGCTTTTCTGACAGCCGCTCCTCCTCCTCTCCCTTTCCATGACTGTCAGGGAGATCAGTGCTTGTAACTGCCCTCACCGCCGCACCGACTGTCCCCTGTGTCCTGCTCTGGGTCTCCCACTGTGCTCCCATCGGGTCTCCTGTGTCCTCCTCGGAATCCTCCTCTGTGCTCCCTGGGTCTCTGTGTCCTGCTCTGGGTCCCTCTCTGTGCTCCCCGTGTCCCTTGTGTCCTCCTACGGGTCCCAATCCAGGTCGTCCTCCGGGTCCCCCTCTGTGTCCTCCTCCAGGTCCTGATCCCTGTCATCCTCTGGGTCCCCTGTGTCCTCCCCGGCTCTCCTGCTGTCCATTCATCTCCAGTGCAGCTGAATCTGTATCCTCAGTCCCTTTCCCTGTCTCAAAGGGGAGATATCAGGGGTCTATTTAGACCCCTGATATCTCACAAAACCCCTCCAACAGGGCTGATTAAAAAAAAAAAGCAAATCATTTAATAAATATTTAAAAGTTAAATTGTAAAAAAAAAAAAAAAACACTCAGGTGCCATTACAGAAGTAATAATTGGGGGCCAATATAATCCCCGCACAGGGGCCCCTTGCTGACTGTCTGCCACTGGTCAGAGTGTATAAAGTGTGGATGATAAATTGTTTCCAATGAAATCAGATGACACCAACAATAGGACTTATTTTACGTCTACCTTTTCTTCAGTGTGCATACAAAATGCAGCAGGACTGAACTTTTTGTATGCTGAGGTGTGTTCCAGTCTATCCATTTTGAATGGACTGCCTAGCTCAAGTTGTAACTGGGGTACGCTATAGTTTTCAAGTTGTCACCAATGCTTATAGAGTATTGACCAGGCAGCTGACTCCCCGGGGGTAGTCAGATTTTCAAGAAATTTTTCATTGCAAGTGAATAAAAATAATTTATGAAAAAAAAAAAAATGTGCAAGTAAGCATTTAAAATATTAGACGTCTCTCTCGCTCTAACTTTTATGTGTAAATTTTTAGGTTGGTGACAGGGTCTTTTTAGACTGTAGATGTTTTGCCATCTTAAACTTTGGAACATACAGTATATTACCAAAAGTTCCCACCCATACGATTCGATTCCTGTCCGAATCCACAGTTCGCACTTCGATCTGTGAACTGATCTGGGGGTGTCATTAACATTGTTTTGACACCCCCATAGATTTGCAGAAGGCAGTGTGAACTGCCTGCGGGAGAGATGCGATGCAGAAACCGTCCCTGGAATCGCACTGATTCCCGCATCGCACAAGTGTGAACCTACACGTACATGAACTTTAATGGCATCCCAGTCTTAAGCCTCGTACACACGATTGGATTTTCCGCAGAAGGGCATTGGCCAGGAACTTGTCTTGCATACAAACGACAACGAATTGCCGGCCAACAAACACGAACGTAGTGACGTACTACACGGTTTTTCCGCTCTTTAACGCCACCCTTTGGGCTCCTTCTGCTAATTTCGTGTTAGTAGAAGCTTGGTGAGTATTGATTTGCACTTTTCAGTTTGTTTCTGAACGGCCATTCATCAACCAGCCATGTTGCTGAGGTGAAGGAGATGACGTGTTATTTATTATTGGCCTTGGAGTTATTGCTTTGACCCAAGTCCAGTTCAGGAACAGAAGGAGGAGGATTTATTGGACCAAAAATTGGTTGCTTTAATAATCGTGACCAATTATGTCATATGTCGAAGAATAATCAGATGATTTTCGGAATTATCTCCGAATGACGGACCCCTGTTTTCACCAACTCTTGGCATTGTTGACCCCCTATATTAAGAAGCAGGACACATACATGAGGCTTTTATTTTATTTTTTGGTTAAATGATAATGATTTAATTTGTTAAATTTTCTATATTTTCGGATATGCACTTTTTGGTTACGTTCTATTGGCAGATAGCATGTCTAAATTTATTTGTTTTCTTTTTTTAATGCACAATAAAAAAAAATGTGTAGAATAATACTTGGATGTGTGTTTTACTTCAAATGACAGTTTGGGAGTCGGCAGTTACATTTTAAAAAATACAATGTAAAATTAACAAGGGACATCAACATAGTTGTATCTTTGATCTTAAAAACTACGGGATAATGGTGTTGTGGTAACTTGCCCAAATAAAAAATAACAAGCATAATAATATTATTCTTGATATCACTAGAAAAAAAAAGCCTTTGAAAATTTGTTTGCAATAACTCCATCAGTATCACCAGCAAATCAGCTTCATTATTATCCCATTAAAGAAGAAGAGAATGTGCTCTGCATTTCGAGATTTCATAATTTGCCACGTCACGAATGTTAATTCTCCATTACGAACGCTAGTTTACAAGACCGACCGCTTCTGGCCCATCCTTGCTTCCGAGGATACGGACTTGTGTACACACACTGGGAAAATCTGACAACAGACATTTGTCTACGGACAATTTTAAAGCCTGCCATCCAACATTTGCCAGCGGAAAAAACTACAACAATTGTCCGATGGAGCGTACAAACGGTCGGATTTTCCTCCAACAGCCTGACATCACACAATTTCCGTCGGAAAATCCATAGGGTTCAATATAGAGTGGGCCTACCATCAGCAGCTATAACAGCTTCAACTTTTCTAGGAAGAATGTCCACAAGGTTTAGGAGGGTGTCTATGGGAATGTTTGACCATTCTTCCAGAAACGCATTTGTGAGGTCAGGCACTGATGTTGGATGAGAAGGCCTGGCTCGCATTCTCCGCTCTAATTTATGTGTTCTATCAGGTTGAGGTTACGCTGTGCAGGCCAGTCAAGTTCCTCCACTCCAAACTCGCTCATCCATGTCTTTATGGACCTTGCTTTGTGCACTGGTGCACAGTCGTGTTGGAACCAGAAGGGGCCATCCCACAAAGTTGGGAGCATTAAATTGTTCAAAATGTCTTGGTATGCCGACGCCTTAAGAGTTCCCTTCACTGGAACTAAGGGGCCAAGTCCAACCCCTGAAAAACAACTCCACACCATAATCCCCCTCCACCAAATTATTTGGACCAGTGCACAAAGCAAGGTCCATAAAGACATGGATGAGCGAGTTTGGGGTGGAGGAACTTGACTGGCATGCACAGAGTCCTGATCTCAACCCCATAGAACACCTTTGGGATGAATTAGAGCGAAGACTGCGAGCCAGTCCTTCTCGTCTACATCAGTGCCTGACCTCACAAATGCGCTTTGGGAAGAATGGTCAAACATTCCCATAGACACCCTCCTAAACCTTGTGGGCAGCCTTCCCAGAAGAGTTGAAGCTGTTATAGCTGCAAAGGGTGAGCCAACTCAATATTGAACCCTACGGACTAAGACTGGGATGCCATTACAGTTCATGTGTGTGTAAAGACAGGTGTCCTAATACTTTTGGTAATATAGTGTAAGTCCATTCTGGGAGAATATCACTGTATAGCTTTCTGAGTATACATGGCACAGCACTGGACACGACTGTGTCTTTTATACCACTAGAACAAAAAAAACGAAATCCCCAATCCTCAGCCTTGTTGACCACTTTATTGCCTGCCGGTATGGACAGCGGACACTGTTAGGTTCTTGCATGTGCCTTTCATTCATTTATATGTGCATGTGCCCTGAAATGCCAGGTTAATCTGTTGGCGAAACATTGGCCACAGCTGTCATAGCTGACCTATGGTCTACCTCCTCCTGCTCTTTAAACCCTAGCTGGGCTGCCATTCACAGTTTTTTACCCAATAGGGGCACTAAGCAAGCATCAAGGAGAAAGCCATAACAGCCGGGGTTGATGCTTCCTTAGCAGATTAGCCTGTTTTTTTGGAGGTTCTAGGTGGTTCTGCGTATTACCTATGAGTGCTTGCAAAATCTGGAGGCACCTGCACTATACACCGACTGGTGGCCTGTAGTGTAACAAATAATGTCTATAAATGTGCTTTAAGTAACCAAATGGCAGAAATACCTAGCTTTCAGTACCTGCAAGATCGTAGAATTAGTACTAGGCACCATCTAAAATATTACTGCTTAGTATCTATTTAAAAGCCATGTTCTTGTTAAAATGAGCAATTCCATTGCAGTATTATCATCTTCCATTGTATATGATTCATAAATACAGATGTATTCATTAAAGCTTAGTAACATAAAAATGAAAGAAATGTAAACCTCGCACAAATGTTTATGAAAATAATGCTTTATTAGTGTGCAAAAATACTCAAGATTTTCTAGTAAATATAAATATAAAATATATTTAGGTTGAAAATTGTGTGTGCTTTTTAAATGCCAAAAAATGAAAATACCCAAATTTGTAGGTGCATATTGCAAAAAATAAAATAAATATAAAAATACAGTATATAGCCTTAATGCGTGTGTGGTCATCTTTTTTTTTAATTTTTTTATTGTTTTTTATTGAATTTTCAGGTAAATACAGAAAAAACAGCCTATTGGGCATACCCAGGCACAAGCACTACTATAACTAAACGTAACATGGAAAAAAAATAAATAAATAAAAAATAAATAAAAATTATACAATCTAACAAAACCACTGTACGCTCAACCACCTATGTAGTATGTGTAGAAAACAAGAGCTATTAATTCCACCGATACCCTGCAGGCTTTCAGTAGTTAATCACAGGGTGAAGTGTATACTATCCATACACCGTACTCCGTACTCCCCCGTGTGTGGTCATCTTAACGCAAAAATGTTTTATTTGATTGTTGCAGTCATGATTGCAATGGACTATAATCAAATAAAGCATATTTCAATTAAGAAGCATTCACCCATCTCTTCCTATAAAAGGCTTTGCCCCACCAGGTTGGGTTTGAGCAGTCGCCATCTTCTGCACCATATTTTTTTTTTTTTATTATTTTGTATTTTTTTTGCTGTATTGATTTACCTTCTATTTGTCCTGTTAAGAAAGGAATTGATGGAAAATTCTAAATTTTAGTTGTCATCAGGAAGAAAGTCTATTAATGGGGGCATCTGGTAGGGTGACAACTGTCCCCACTTTGTAATGATTTCTACTCACTCCTAAAGCATCCCCAGTACATGATATCTAAAGCTATATTTACATACACTTTAAATGGACAGTATTCTGCTGTGAAAGTAATCAGGTAAAACACTAAAAAAAAAAAAAAAAAACAGAAAGTGCTGAGTCTAATGTTTTTTGATAATTGTGCTATGGTATAACTTCATTATTGTTTATATTCCCTATTCCCCAGGTATCTAAAAGAATTTCGGACTGAGCAGTGTCCCTTATTTGTGCAGCACAAATGTACCCAGCATAGGCCCTATACTTGCTTCCATTGGCACTTTGTGAACCAGCGGCGGCGGAGGTCAGTACGACGTAGAGATGGGACATTTAACTACAGCCCAGACATCTACTGTACAAAGTATGACGAGACTACAGGCCTGTGCCCTGAAGGAGACGAGTGAGTAATAATATGACATTTTATAGTGGCTGCCAATTACATCTGTCATATATTTATTATACTATAAGGTTTGGAAGAGTTGCTAATTAGAAAATGTAGTCTTGTTTTCTTTTTAAAATTGAAGGAAGCCTGAACTGAGATAAATATTTAGGTTCCCAATCCTACCCCTTTTGAAAATGCTAGTAGCCTGCCTTTCTCTACCCTTCGTACTTTGTAAGTCAATGAGACTTCAAAAGCGTGCAGCCAATGAAGGTAGAACTCCTGATATGTGTACTTTATTCCAAGTCATTAGATGTGCACGACAAACAGGGAACAAGTATTTTCAAGGGAAGGGGTCAGCAGGACAGCCCCCATATGTCTCTCAGTACAAGCTTCCTTTAATACGGGTTTCTGGAAACGTGTACAAATAAGACACAAAATGGGGGAATTCAATAACGCACTACCAACACTTTTCTTTCGCTAAGGTACTTTAAAATGGCCTGCAGATTCCGAAATCCCTGTTTTTGGTACTTTGGTATCTTTACCAATGCATACAACAGAAGCAGGTGGTTCTTAAAAGGGCCCATTTGGTGCTATTCCTGCATCAACAAAAAAAATAATAATTGCCTTTAGTTTGTAGATCAGAAAACTGGAGATAACTAAGACCAACTTTAGGTTCGTGCACAGAAACAGGCAGAGTGCCTGTCTCTGTATTCAGTGTAGCAGAGTAGCATATTTGCTGCTGTTACCCTCTCCCTGTCACTGGATGTTCAGGACACTGTTAGCTTCACATACAACAGCCTACTAGCAACCAGTGGGTGGAGCCTGGTGGACAAGCTGAGACCTCATCAGGTCCACTCTCTCCTTGACAGCAAGCAGTGGGCAAGCCAGGGGCGTAACTATAGGGGGTGCAGCAGTCGCGAGCGCAACCGGGCCCTGTGCTGCAAGGGGCCCATGCTGCCCCCTCTACATATGGCAGATGGTAGCATAGGCGGTTAGGCACCGGGTGCCCAGGTGGCTGGAGGTGGGGGGTGACTAGCAGAGCTCCTGGGGACAGGACCCACTTCTCCCCAGAGGACAGGGACCCCATTTCCCTTAGTCACAAGGACCCCTTCTCATCTGAGGTCAGGGACCCCATCTCCCCTGGGGACAGGGCCCACTTCTCCCCAAGGACAGGGACCCCATTTCCCTTAGGGTCAGGGACTCCTACTTATGTGGGGACAGGGACCCCATCTCCTTTAAGGTCAAGGACCCAATCTCTCATGGAGACAGGGCCCACTTCTCCCCAGAGGACAGGGTCCCAATTTCCCTTTCCCTTCCTCTTTGTCTCAAAGGTGTAACATCATAGGTCTGTTTAGACCTCTGATATCTAACCAAAGTCCCCCAATGGGATGCCTAAATTTTTTTTTAAAACTGCCGATACCAGTGGTGGAACAACAGGGCTCACAAAAGTCGTACCTGTGACCGAGCCCCAGTCGTTCCACCACCGGACTCGGAGGGAAGGGCCTCGCTGGGGTTCAGGGGGGCCCTTCATGGTTTCTTGCACCGGGGCCCTGAAGGTTCTAGTTACACCACTGGGGCAAGCTCTATAGCTAATAGCAGGCTGTCTGTTGGCTAAGGATCTGCCCACTGCCTGCTGTCAATCAAAAGGGAACAGGCTATTATGCAGAACCCCATCATGCTCCCCCCCCCCCAAACTCCCTGCCACTGTGCTGTCTGGGTGACACAGCTGCGGCATGGAGGAAGTGCAGTTCAGTTAGACACTCTAGACTCAGCCCACCTCCACGAATGGTGTCTGCAGCTAGTACATGAATCTGTCACCTACACTGACATTTGTTGTGTGGAGGCACGTCAGAATTCGAATACGTTTTTAGATACTCTTTCTCATTTTGGGTTTGTTTCCTGCTAGGTCTTTATTATTATCCAACAACTCATCTTCTCTGCTGTCCTGCTTCTCTGCAGTCTGTATCTGATGGTGTTGGAGCTTATGCAGGTCTGATGACATCATGCTCCTTTTCAGGCAACAGTGCTCAGGCCTGGCCATTACCTTGTAAAGGTCTAAGCACTACATCCTTGAAGGAGGTTACATGTTCCCCCAATGCGCATGCCCCATGCTAATCCACGCTGTCACTGGCTACAGCAAGCTGTTTTCAACAGGTCCCAGCTAATGATTTATGGCTGAGACCTGCTGATCCGCTGTAGCCAATCACAGCACAGAGTCCTGTGTTCACATACACACAGGGCCCTGTACACAGATCAGTGATCTGGCTATTTCAGCCAGATCTGTTTGTAAAAACAGCACACATTACACACAATAGACTTGTTAGGTACACAGTTAACTCCTTGATTGCCTTTAGATGTTAACCCTTTCCCAGCCAGTGTCATTAGTACAGTGTCAGTATACAGTATTATCACTGATCACTAGTGCCACTAGTGATGTCAGTTAGGGACTCTCCCATACAATGTCAGTTAGTACCAGATTGTCCGCCACACTATCACAGTCCCACTATAAGTCGCTGATCACCCCCATTACAGTATAGAGTCTAGTACAGTAAGTTCCATCACAAATCAATTAATATACACTTACTGGGATTCTTTTTTTACTAAAGACATGTAGCAGAATATATTTTGGCCTAAATTTATGACAAAATTTACGTGTATTGGATATTTTTTATAACAGAGATTGGAATTATTACTTTTTTTTTATTATGTAAACTGAAAAAACTAACACCCAATGGTGATCAAATACCACCAAAAGAGAGCTCTATTTGTGGGAAAAAAATGCTAAATATCTACTTTGCTTACAAAGTTGCATTGCCGAGCAATTGGCTGTTAAAGTAGTGCAGTGCAAATAGCCGAAAATAGTCTGGTAGTGAAGGGATAAAACCTTCCGGAGATCAAGTGGTTAAACTACTGTATTTTTGCATACTTTCATATACTTAGGTTTTTATATGCAGAAACATTTGCCTGTGCTCCAGTGTTATCCCATTATGGGGTGGATTTACTAAATGCAGTATTAAACCCACAAGCAAATATTTAGTATATCGCAGCTTAGCAATTCTTAGATATGAAGGCTGCATTTATGTTCTTTTATAGGCTTGCTTTCTTCTATTTTTTATCTGGTGATCCAGCCAGCAAATTGTTTTACAAAACATCCATGTATCAGTTTACACGGATGAGACAAATCATTTAACACCGACAGGGGTGCTTAAAATTATCAGCTTTTATTTATTCATGTAAAATCTTTATCCCAAAAGGAAAAAAAAAAAGACAGTTTGCTGTAACTGATTATAAAGTGTAAGCTGGAGTTTGGCTTCAATTTGTTAGTGTATGTAAATCTGCTAATACATTTAACACTACCCTCCCCCTAGACTGAAAATGCTGCTGCCTGATGTACCTCCTGTGCTCAATGATCCAGAGTGGGGGCACTCTAATACAGGAGGTGTGTTACTGGCCAGATCACCAGGTGAAAACAGAGGGGAAAAAGCCAAAGAAAAGAGAACTGATGCAGCCACCACATCTAATGATTGGTAAGCTGCAATATATTACATTTTTGGTTTTGGGTTTAATACCACTTAAAGGCAAATAGATTGTGCACTTTGCAAATGCAGTTGCGCTCATTTTCCCCAGAGCTTAGTAAATGTGGTAAAGCTCTGCTGACTTCCATCATCCAATCATGTGCAAACAAAAATGCTTCTTTTTTTTTTTTTTTTTTCCTTTTACTTGCAACTGATTGGGTATTCTTTACAAAGTGGAGCTTTACCACATTACATTGACTGGGGAAAATGAGTGCAACTGCCCTTGCAAGGTACACAGTCTATTTGTCTTTAGTAAATCAATCCCTATGTGTTGTCTTTTTATAATTATGCAAATACATGCATTTATATGCATTGAAGAATGAAGAATTATTCAAATAGACTCTAATGCCGCGTACACACGGTCGGAATTCTCGTCGGAAAAAGCTCTGTTGGTTTTCCCATCGGAATTCCGACGGAATTTCGCTCAAACTGTCTTGCCTACACACGGTCACACCAAATTCCGACGGTCTGTAACACAGCGGCATAAAACACGTTCGACAGCACTATAGCAGGGAAGTTTAATGCTTCTGAGCATGCGTCGAATTGTTTCCGAGCATGCGTCGGAATTTTACGTGTCGGAATTGCATACACACGATCGGAAGATCCGATAGAAAGGTTTTCCGTCGGAAAAATTGAGAACAGGTTCTCAATCCAAAGTCCGGCGGAAATTCCGACAGAAAAAGACCGATGGGCATACACACGGTCGGAAAATCCGATGAAAAGCTCCCATCGGACTGTTTGCATCGGAAATTCCGACCGCGTGTACGCCGCATTAGTTGTTCTTTGCCATAAAACAAACACAGGCTAGAATAAATAAAATGAATTGACTGACATTTAGGTAGTACTTTGCTTATTTATGATTCTGTAGAATGGGACAATGGATAAAATATACTCTTCTGCAGGAGCCCTAAAGCAGAAAATGACTGGTTGCCTTACAAAGGAATGCTTGGTCAGCAAAAGAATACCCAAAGCATATCTCAACCCAAGAACAAATATGTAATATATTGCAGTTTACCAGTTCTTTTTCAAGCTGTTATCCTTTATTTTCACCTGGTAATCCTGCCAATAGCACATATTCTATCCTAGGATGACAATGCTCACTCTCTGTACTGTATCTATGGAGGAGCAGCATAGTCATCGTAGGACCATAGGGCAGGACCTTCAAAACACTTTTCTCTCTCCTTTTTTCCCCATAACATAGGAGGAAGGTGTTCTTTAGTCCACAGAAAGAATTGGGAACAATGTAACTGATAATAGTTAGACCAGGCAGAGTGCAGAGGAAGTTATAAGATCGCAATATTTCTGGCAGGATCAACAGGAAGTTTTTCGTGCTTTTAAAGTAGAATTCCAACCCAACACTAGCTATGTTTAAAAATGTTTCCTCCCTCTACTGCTACCTTTGCTGCCTAACCTGTGCAAAAAAGATGTGCATTTACCTTTTTTCAGCCCACCGTAGTCCAGTCACGTGGTCCCCTGTGTTAGTGAGAAACTGTTCAGGTAAAGCAGGACATTTTAGGTGCACATACAAAGAACACTAGAAAAATGTATAAATCCACTTATTATTTCCATTAAAATTGATTAATAAAACCAGTAATCATATTATGGTCTCGTTCAACATTGATTGGTTCAATCAACATGTATCAAGCTACAGATGTTGTTTAAAGGATACGTTTTACCATTTAGAAAAAAATAATAAATGCACATTTTTTTGCAGCTAAAAAAAATGTGTATTTATTATTTTTTTTTCTTTTGGAGCCTGTAAAGCATTGCACCAGCAATCAGAAGATTGCTGGTGCCATGCAGGTCTCCTTCAGATCTGTCAATATATCTGTATACCCGTACTCTCCGTACGATCAGGCAGATACACTTAAGGAGCAAATCAATGAACTACCACAGCGCTCCACAGCACTGTGGTAGTTCATTGAGAACTACAACCTAACAACCACAAAGGATGCCGGGGATTGTAGTTTATTGATACGCAGAGCTGTGTCAATGAATGGCGTGGCCGTGTGGGGGTGGAGCCCCGTACGGCCACGCTGATTTTAAAAAGTGATCGCTAGTATGGGAAACTTCTGGTACTGCTTCCACAGGGAGAGAGGGCAGCGGCTGCAGCATTGGAAACATATTACATGTTCCGCCCTAAAAACGGGTGTAACATATGTTTCCAAAGGCGGACCTTTGATCAAACCAATAATCATAGTGTTACATACATAGTTACATAGTAGATTAGTTTGAAAAAAGACCATTAAGTCCAACCTATGTGTGTGATTATATGTCAGTATTACATGGTATATCCCTTTATGTTGCGGTCGTTCATGTGCTTATCTAATAGTTTTTTGAAACTATCGAAACCACCACCTGTGGAAGAGAATTCTGCTCTTACAGTAAAGAACCCTCTATTGTAGTTTAAGGTTAAACCTCTTATCTTCTAATTAGTGAATGGCCCCGTGTCTTATTAAATTCCCTTTTGCAGAAAAGTTTTATCCCTATTGTGGGGTCACCAGTACGGTATTTGTACATTGAAATCATATCCCCTCTCAAGCGTCTCTTCTCCAGAGAGAATAAGTTCAGTGCTCGTAACCTTTCCTCATAACTAATATCCTCCAGTCCCTTCATTAGCTTTGTTGCCCTTCTCTGGACTCTCTCCAGTTCTAGCACATCTTTTCTGAGGACTGGTGCCCAGAACTGGATGGCATTCTCCATCATTCAACAGTGGTTGGTTCAATCTACATTTAGTAAAGCTACAGATGTTATTCTCTACATGTTTTGCCATAAACATGGCTTCTTCAGAAGTTTTCATAGGCTCCCATGTCTCAGCCCTTGTTGGCGCTCTCTCCTCTCCCCTGCAGCCGCCACTGACTGACATAGGGGGCCAAAGCTGCAGATCACCTGACCAGAGCAAACTAAAAATAGGTACATATAAACACCTTTTTGTTTTTTTTACACAGGTTAGGCAGCATAGCTAACAGGAAGGGGAAGGGAACAAATATAAAATAGTTTTGGGGAGGAATTCCACTTTAACAGATGCAAAGGTAACAAATAAGGGAAGTCTGTTACTAACGTTTAAATAAGGCCTTGGTGCCTAACCTGTGGCCCTTTGTTATATAATGTGCGGCCCTTGAACTTCAGCCGTCTTTAGTGGAAACAGTCATTGATTAGGGTAATAGCATTGATCACTAATAACCTCATGTAACGTGTTCCCAGTTTCCTATTGTCTTCTGCAGCATATCCCCAGCCAAAAATGTCCACATCCACGCTCTCTGACCTTCATTTCCTCTATTAGGCTTGCAGTCGGACAGTCCTCTCAAGCATTAAATATATTGAACATTATGTGTGGCCCATTGGTGCTGTCAGGGGCCACATTTGAGGCCCCCTTTAGCTCATAAGTTGACAACTAATGCTTTATGAGGAAGTACTGTATAGCCAAAACGTTTTTTTGTTTTGGATAGATTAGAGAAGGCTTAACAGCCCTGTCATGTTGTTATAGTTATCTGTGTTCCCCACTAGGTATATCACCCTACCCTCTCTTTTTGCCCTCATGTCCATTGTCACAGAAATGAGAGAAAGTGATAAAAAAAAAAAAAAACACAATTTTAGAGTTGTGACCAGAGCAGGAGGAAAGGTACATTCCCCCCACTTCTTATTGCATCTCTGGGACAAGAAATGAAGGGAAATCTCCCCAGCAGTGGACATGAACAGCAAACAAATAAGAGACCATGTTCAAAACCCTATTGTGGTTTCAATACTGTCAGTGTTCCTGCTAGGTACCGTATATTCTCTTTTTGTCCTGATGACCATTCTCATTGAGACATAAAGTGATGAGAAATGTTGTTACCAGAACAGGTGAGGATAAACCTAGTTTGTAGAAATTTTCTCTCACTTCCTGTTGCATCTCTGGAATACAGACATCAAAACATATCCGGTAGGGGTTGCAACTCTTTCCTGCTCTACCAAAAAAAGTTTGAGCTATGCATACACTTTAAACAACTTTGCATTTAGTATAGTATTGAAACATCTACTGTACTTACATATTTTAATTATACTCTACATTTGCTGATGTACACCAAGGGTAGCACATGATACATTTTTAGCCTGCAAGTGACTTGCTCCATATGCAGAGTGGTGCGTGGAAGCAGTGGTGAGAAGACAGAGTATCTGGTGCACTGGTGCCTGCTGATCCACCTCTCTCATCCATCCAAGACATTAATATGTGACATCTCATACAAGGGCATGAGTTGGATGTGAAAGATGGATTGGTGGGGACGAGCACCAGAACAGGTTGCTATGGCAGTTTAGTACATGGGGGTGGAACTGGGAAAAGGGGGTAGGCATAATGGCTTGAGGTTAGTGCAGGGGAACTATTAGTTATAAGAAAGAAGCCTGTGGGGCAGCAGCAGAACTTACCCAAAGCAGAGGGGATGTGTTGTGTACAGAAGGAGCTGGGGACAAGGCACATGTCAGGGTACACACAAGTCCACTCTGGGTCATACACATAAGGTGCCACTGTCTGCACTGTGAAGACAAAGGCAAGTCGACTGACCACACTCCAACAATGTAGAAGAGTAATGAAGTCTTTTGAAATCTTCAATGCAAAAAAAACGTACAGACATCACAACTCCAAAGCAGGAATAGTGGTTAGCGCGTTTCATGCAGGATGCACTTACTTATACGTGCAATCTGCGTGAAATGTGTTAACCACTATCCCTGGTTTGGAGCTGTGATGTCTGTACATTTTATGCATTGAAGATTCCAATAAACTTAATTTAGTAATGGGGGGTATGTGGCGCTAACCCCTAAATAAATAATAAACGTAATTTATCTTCTACATCGTTTAAGTGTGGTCAGCCTACTTGCATTTGTGTTCAGATTTACACAATCACGGACCGGACCAGCACCTGTCGGTGTGTAGAGAGGCTTTCTGTCTGTGTGCTCGCCTGGAGCGTGTCTCCTCTCATCAGTGTCTGCACTGTGCATTATCTACTCCTGAACTCTGGATTACTTACTCCTGACCTCTGTACTCTGCATTACCTACTTGTGACCTCTACACCCGGCGACAGCAACTTCTGACCCCTGCACTCTGCATTATTTAATTCCAACCCCTGCACCCTGTATTACTTACTCCTGACCCCTGAACTCAACCCTACGTACTCCTGAACTATGCATTGCTTATTCCTGACCCCTGCACTCTGCATTTTACTCCCACTGACTCCATAGTAATTTTTCCTTGGCATTAATTTCCTCCTACTGGCCAAAAAGAAGTCGCTTCTCTCCTGAGCAATGATGCTGCCCATTTTTTTTCCACTGACCAATTACGCAGGGCATTTTTCTCCCCACAGACCGATGAAGCCAGACTTTCTCCTCATATTGACCACCAATAGGTGGTAATTACATTTTTCTCCTACTGTCCAAAAATGACGGGAATTTTTCTACCACCGACCACCAACAGGGGGTCATTTTGTTTTTATCCCACCGACCAATGATGTCAGGCAATTTCTCTCCCAATGACCACCAACAGTGGGGCATTTTTTTTCTACCACCAATGCAAGGGCATGCTTTTCTCTTTCATTGACATCAATGTAAGGCTGGCCATACATTATACAATTTTCTTATACAGTTTTCCTTTAGATTTACCAAAACAATATAATATGAGGTCAAGCCTAAATACTTTAAATTTGTATGCAATCATACAGGCCCTTGCACTACATAGTTGAAGGTAAATCTAAAGTTGAGTAAGAAATTTGCATAATTTATGGCCAGCTAGAGACACTGTTACATGATCCTAAGCTCACCACACACATTACCATATAATTGAATAATCTACCTTGATCTACCAATAACTAAACCACTGCAGCTTTTGTGCTGCGCTGTGTGTTACATATTCCTGACCAAAGTGTTGTTTCAACAGTTGCTGGATACTAAAATGCTTGATAGTACAAGATTGCAACAAACATGTACAGCGAACACTATGCGAAGACTCAGATATTTACCTGTATTCTTTTAAACCACACCCAGAATTCATCCAAATGTAGTCATGCTCACTTCTCACCGCCGCTCTGTGCCTTTGCCCAGCATGAGCCATAGGCCCCTTTCACACTGGGGCTTTTTCAGGCGCTACAGCACTAAAAATAGCGCCTGTATAGCGCCTGAAAAAGACCGGCCCCATTCACTCCAGAGTAAAGCAGGACGGTAAAAAAAGTCCTGCTAGCAGCATCTTTGGAGCGGTGAAGGAGCGGTGTAATCACCACTCCTACTTATTGAAATCAATGGGGCAGTGCGGCTATACTGCGACGCTTTGCGTGCGGTTTTAACCCTTTTTTCGGCCGCTAGCAGGGGGTGAAAACCGCTACGCTAGCGGCCGAATACCACCACTAAAACAACGGTAAAAGTGGCGCTAAAAATAGCGCCGCTTTACCGCCGACGCCGCTCCCCCCCAGTGTGAAAGGGGCCTTATGATCTACACCAATGCTGGAGGTTGTTATTGCAGACACTGACACCAATACTGGGGTTTGTTATTATAGACACTGACACCAATGCAGGGGGCTGTTATTGCAGTCACTGACACCAATGCTGAAAGCTGTTATTTCACTCACTGACACAAATCCTGGGGTTGTTATTGCACTCAGTGACTAATGCTGGGGGTTGTTATTGCACTCACTGACACCAATACTGGGTCTTGTTATCACAGAGACTGATGCCAACGTTGCAGGTTATTATTGCATGATCTAGTTTATAGCACCATCATTTACTTACTAAATGTTGTTGATTGAGTTTGTGAAGTAGACATTTTGTTTTGTATATGGCACTCTCAATTTCATAAAAACATTTTTTGCCATGGTATACTCAGAAGGTTTCCTACTCCTGACTTGTACAAAACGCTTTAGTTGATAAAAAGGAAGTCTAACCTCATGATCAGCAGCATGGTATGTGATATCAGAAACACAGGGTTTGATTTACTAAAGGCAAATAGACTGTGCACCTTGCAAAATGCAGTTGCACTCTGCAAATGCAATTGCTCCAGAGCTTAATAAATAAGATAACAGTTCACTTTGCAAAGAAAACCCAATCACATGTAAGGAAAAAAATAAATACATTTTTGCTTGCACATGATTGGATGATGGAAGTCAACAGAGCGTCTGCTCATTTACTAAGCTCTGGAGCAACTGCACTTTGCAAAGCGCACAGTCTATTTGCCTTAGTAAATCAACTCCAGTGTGTTTTAAAGTGTATGCTAAGCCAATTTTTTTTATTTTAGTTTTGGTTAGATTTGGGGAAAAAATAGAACTCATGTTGGGTTTGTGCTGCTACTTGTAGCTCTATTAAAGAGATTCAATCTCACTTCCTGTCCTGCTGACAATGGTTTTAGCTGATAGTAAATGGGGAAAAAAAAATCTGCAACAGAGACAGATATACAAATCTAACAGGGGGTTCTAGCCTTCCTCTACTAAATACAAGATTTTTTATTTCTGTCTGTGTTCCTGTTGGAGAGTTCTGTTCACTTCCTGTCTAATAAAATGTTGTCAGCAGGAAATGAAATGTAGGGAAATTTTTCTCAAGCCCTATTCACACTGGCTTTAGAAACAGGCAATTGGGGTGCAATTTTGCTGCTCCCCGAATGCCTAGAAAAGCAGCCTACAATTAATAATATGGACAGCAGACAGAGCTGTTAATATTTGAAAAACATGTAGCGCTTGCGTCGCTTCACATCACTGTGTGGCAAAAATGAAGCTATATGTTGAGTCTCTGGAGGAGTTGAAGCTTGTCAGCTTCTTCAATTCAAGTCTATGGAAGCATGCTGTAAATGAACCTGTATAGTTTAAAGCCCCATACACACGGTCGGACTTTTTCATCAATTTGGTCCGATCGGACAAGGTTGTTGAAAAATCAGACCGTGTGTATGCACCATCGGACAGTGTTCGTCGGTTTGTCCGTCGGACAAAGTCTTATCTCCTGCTGGAAAGATTTCCCTTCAACCCGGTCCGATCACACCAAATCCGAACGTGTGTACGCTTGTCCGACCGGACAAAGTGCTACGCATGCTCAGATCACATTACAAGACCAAAGCTATTGGCTACTAGCCTCTACGTAGTCCCGTCGTAGGCAACAAACGTCACCACGTTCAGAATGATCGGATTTTCCGACAACTTTGTCCGATCGTGTGTACGCAAAACCAACATCAGACAAAGTATGACGGACATGGTCCGACGGACCTGGTCCACGGATTGTCCGCGCGTGTGTATGGGGCTTTAGACGCGTTTACAGATCATTTGACAAGGGCTTGTTTAAAATTATTAGTGAGGTGGGGAAAAAAAAAACACTTCCCCCTTAATATAAAAAAAAAAAAATCATTTGGAGGGCATCTGGGGTGCGTTCTTTAACGCGCCTTAAACGCCTAAAAAATGCGCGTTAATGCTAAAGGTGCATTGGTTCGCGTTAGTCAGTGTTAGGATTTTTTTGCAAGTGTGAACTTAGTCTTACTGAGACCTGGAGAACAGTAATAACTAAACAGGGGATCTAACACTGCCCCACTCTGTTCAAAACTAAAAAAAATCCTGACTTGACTTACATTTTAATGGGCTTGTTGTAAGTGCAAAAAAATGTTTTTATTATAACTTACTCTTTCCTACTTTCTGCTCAGTTGCCCCTTCCTACACAGAACAACAGGGGATACGGAAAGAAGGTACCACTTACGCTATTACAAAACTGGCATCTGCATCCATGAGACAGACTCCAAGGGTCATTGTACCAAGAATGGGCAGCACTGTGCCTTCGCCCATGGGCCCCATGATCTACGCTCCCCTGTGTATGATATAAGGTAGGAGCATCACACATACACTTGTGCAGAATTCTTGATGGCTTTTTTTACCTGTACACCAAGTTCTACAATGATAATGTGATGAAACAGGCTTTCTCAACCTTTTTACCATTAAAGAACCATTGAAATCATTTATATCTGCAGCTAGGTACATATGGGTAATCAGTATGTTTTAGCTATGATACTCAATACCAAAAGAAAAATACCCAAGGCAGATCAGTTTTCAACACCTCCTGTTGTACGCAATAATTACATTTTTAGTGATAAAAATTTACTTAAAACTGAACAAGTAATAATGCCCAGAAAAATACAATTATAATGCTCCCTTACATTAGTGGTCAGTGGAGAAGGGCCCTCTTACAGTAGTGATCGGTTGGGCAGGGCTCTAATACATTATAGGTCAGTGAAGAAATTTGGATGTTCAATGGAGAAGGATCCTTTTACAGTGGCGATCAATAGTGTTGATCAGGGAAGAGGGGCCCCTTACATTGGCAGTCAGTGGTGATGGGCCCCTTTTATATTGGCGGTCGATGAAAAAACGCACTTACTTTGGTGGGCAGTGAAGAAAAGCTCCAAACATTGATAATCAGTTGAGCCGAAATGTTTTTTTTTTGGCACTTACCAAACTGATCTAAAAATGCTTTTAATATGTGGTGAAATGTTAGTCCAGTGCAAAAAGGTGTCAAAAAAAGCAGAACTCGAGGTGACAGTGCTAAAAATATCTATATATATGTGTGTGTGTATGTATGTATGTATGTGTGTGTATTGCACTGGACTATCATTTCAACACATATCTTAGGTCACCTTTGTTCATTATTTGGCACTTTATCTGTGTTGCATCTTCCTTCACTGGATCTTCGTTTTATGGTGATCACTTATGAGAAACATTTTTCACTTGTTTATTGATATTATGTTTATTTTATATACTTTTATATGTAAGCACTTATTGTTATTTTTATAAAGATTTAGCGCCTTTCCATTTATTGCGATTATCACGGTTGATGTATGTAGGGACACTGCGAGGAATAGCTGCTTTATCCTTTGAACATTAATAAGTGTACAGATACACTTGTGCAATAGTAATAATTTATTATTTGTTTTTGATTTGCGTGTTCTCAAACACAGAGTAGCGCACTAGTTCTTACACTTTTACCCAATTGTTAGTCTACATACCATTTTTTTAAGAATATTATCTAGCTACATCATAGAAAGGCATTTGTCTTAAAAACAAAGATAATTGAGGGTTTCTTGCCACCTAATATAGGTGGACTGATTGTTTACTCTGGTCAAGTGTCCTAATCCTCCATGGAGAACATTAGGGGTGTGGTGGTTTGCTTTTCAGAGGGTGGTTGACAGGCAGCTATCATCTCCTCACTGCCTGTTTTAACCCTGATAAGACTGAACCACTGTGCTACAACCACATGCAGTGCACACAATAAGAGAAGGCGCATGTCCTTGTTTAGGTGGGCATTTTAGAGGGCTCAACTGTCTGCTTTTACCGCCACTAACCACTCATATGAATGAGTCCTTAGATATATCAGTGTGTATCATTAAGTGTGGTATATGAATCTGCAATATATTAAAGTTTTGTTTTCTGTTTTAATGTAGGGAGTTGCAGGCGATGGAGGCACTGCAGAATGGACAGACACCCCTGGATGGAAGTATGGAAGGGCAGACTGCTGTAGCTGCAAGCCATGCCATGATAGAAAAGATTTTAGGAGAAGAGCCACGGTGGCAGGGTGAGAACATTGTGCCAACTGCTCAATTAGGAAATGTAATTTCCATGTTCATCCTTTCTGTCAGCATTATCTCGAGATTGCCAGGAGTTGAAGAGTTTAAAACGTAGTCCCTACTTTATCTTCTCTGTGCCTTCATGGTCCCAGGAAGATGTTGTAGTGGATTAGGGCATACATTTTTTTCTCTAGAGTCCTAGTAAACTACCAGTGTAGTACTGGTGTGCTTATCAGTCAGGTAGTCTCAGGAACCAACTCTTTATACAGCTTTCCACAGGGCTTGATGTCTCAAGACAATTAATAGGATGCAATTTGATTTGGTACATTTATCCAGCTGGGCCAGGTGAGGGAGTTGCCTGTCTCTCTGCATTGGGTCCTTCCAACATCTAGCAAAGTTAGCCCTAAAGTGATAGTAAAGGTTCATTTTTTTTAATTTTTTTTTTAATAACGAACATGTCATACTTACCTGCTCTGTGCAAGGGTTTTGCACACAACAGCCCCCATCCTCCTATTCTGGAGTGCCTTTGCGGTGCTCCTGCCACCTCCTCTTCTCGAATGCCCCCCCACGGAGAGCCGCTTTCCCCTGGGGGCACCTGTCCGGGCATTGACACAGACAGCAGGACTCTGCCCTGCCCCACACTCCTGTGTCACTGGATTTGATTGACAGCGGTGGGAGCCAATGGCTCCTGCTGCAATCAATCTATCCAGTGAGGATGGAGACAACGGCTGGAGCTGATGGGATCGTGCACATAACTGGAACAGATGGGTTCAGGGATAAGCTGCATCTCTAGTTCAGGGGGGGGGGGGGGTAGATTGTTTGAACTTCTTTTAGGTAGCTAGCTGCATTCTCGCGTCTATTTCTTTTGGCATTCTGTGCAAAAAAATGTATGTTAGCCCTAAATCAATTTTTTCAGGATACTTGGTATTATGCCTCACTATATAGTTTTCCTAAAGCCCAGCTCTTGTAGTGGGGTTGTGCCCACACTGCAAGGGTTAACTGCTCGCTTTAGGGGAGAGGAGAAGCTCATTAACTTACCTGATCTTCTGCTTCCCCACGCTCCGGCGTTGAACTGACCTTTGCTGTCAACACGCCCAGTGCAAGGCTATGGGCCCTGCATTGATCTTGATGATGTTAGGACTTTTGACCCCCTTGAGCGTAGAGAAGAAGACTGGTCTAGCAATGCGGAGGAGTAGAAGATTGGCTAAGTAAATCCTTTTTTCTGTGTCACCCAGACCTAAATGAGCAAATAACCCTTGCAGCGTGGGCTTAGCTCCACTGCAGGGGATCATTTTAAAGTTTCCTGAAGTTAGGCTTTCTGGACATTCTGCTAGTAACGACAGGCTGACAACACTAATCCATTCAGCTCTCAGTCTGCCGTGCAAGCTCCTGATGGGTAGCCCAGCCCAGAACGAGGCGTCGGTAACTCACCTGGTCCACTCCGAGGTAGCTGACATGTTGCCTCGGCGTGTCTTCTGGGTATCGCGACTCCAGCGATGTGAGTGGCTGGAGCCGCAATGTCGTCACTCCCGCGCATGCGCACGGGAGACTTCTTCCCAGCAAGGTTCGGATTCTGCCGGCCTTTCAGCCGAGAATCCCCCGTGCGCATGCGCCGCTACAGTCAGAGGCTCATTGCACAGGGAATATCTCCTAAACCTGTACAGTTTAGGAGATATTCCCCGTGCAATGACCCGCTGACTGCAGCGGCTCATTGCACCCCTTTTTGATACCAGACTGCGAAGCTGAGGATCCAATAATTTTGGTGAGTGGGGACACCAAAGGGGGAGCCACTTCACTGATTCAAAAGTTTTGGAGCACCGTTGCACTTTTCACTGTAGCACCTGAACACTTTTAGAGTTTATGTTTTTGTTTTCTCCTAACATTGATACAATAGTCACTGTTTATTAGGATGTATATTGCTTGATATAGGCTGCTAGCGCTGTTTTATATATTTTTACAACTTTTGAAGGCTGGCATTGATGTGATAGTCCTGAAGCATTTAAACTCAGCTTTCATAAATCCCTACTGAAACAGAACACGCCTTATGAGTCCAGCAAAATGTGGGAATTGCATCTCTGTTAGTGAAAAAGACATATTTTGTAAGATGATGTTCAAGATTTGGACACGCATGACTGCAGTAATGGCTGGATGTGGCAGTGTAGCCAAAGCTGCTTTTAAAGTAGTGCTAAAGCCCCACTAACTCCCCCCCCCCCCTTCCTAAACACTTACCTGTCTCTATGTCACTGCTGCAGCCCTCTCACCAGCTCTAAACCACTCCCTTTACTTCCTGCTTTCACAGGAGAAACTGAGGGCAGCAGAGTCATAGACTCCTGCTGATGTCAGTCAAACCTCTTTGAGTAAGAGGGCGTGGCTGTGTGTGTCTGTAGGTGCACACATCCCAGCTCGGGAGTATGTTGTACTGATTCCTATGTTTATGTGATCACATGTAAAAAAAATATATGTGGGTAAGAATGAAATAGGAACTGAAAGTCAGGGATTGGGGAGCAATTGGGAAGCTTATAAGGGACATCCTAGGAGAAAAGGGAAAAAATCCTATTGGATAAGCACTTTACATTTGTCACAAATCATCCACAGATGGATTAAAATATAGAGGAATATATATCATCTTAAGATAGGTCTGGGTTTGTGGCGCTGCCTGTCACCCGAAGAGTGATCCTCCACAGTGAGTCACGCTTTCCGGGTGAAAGTGCAAGCAGGGAGGGTGTTTTTTCACTTCCATCACCTGAAAAGTGAACCACTATTTTGGTTGCTTATCCCAGGTGAAAAGTGGGGTAAAGAGTATTATCCGTGTTCTCTTTAACAGAGGATATTTGTATATTAATTTGTGCTCCTATTTCAGTGATATTTTTATCCCTGTGATTACTTTGCGCTATAGAGTTGAAAGTACAAGTGCACGTGCAAGATTATAATATATTTCTTATCAGGTCTGCATGTGCCTTCCATTTAGATTGGAAATCTACCACATGAAGACCCTGATCATGCGTGACTAATAGTTCCTTGTAAACAATATAAATGCAATCTTAAGAAAGTGATGAAAGATAAACTTAAAAATACAGTAAAAATAAGTGCAATGAAAAAGACATAATAAAAGTTCAGTGAAAAATAAAACAACAGAATCTGGTACAATTAAATAAATATTTATATTTTGAAGTCCAAAAAATATTGCATGTAGTGTCAGAATTTCCAGTTATTTTTGTGCTTTAACCACTTCAGCCCGGACCAATTTGCAGCCAAAGGACCAGGCCCCTTTTTGCAATTCGGCACTGTGTCGCTTTAACTGACAATTGCGCGGTCGTGCGACGTGGCTCCCAAACAAAATTGGCGTCCTTTTTTTATCACAAATAGAACTTTCTTTTGGTGGTATTTGATTGCCCCTGCGGTTTTTATTTTTTGCGCTATAAACAAAAATAGAGCGACATTTTTGAAAAAAATGCAATATTTTTTACTTTTTGCTATAATAAATATCCCCAAAAAACGTTTTTTTTTTTCCTCAGTTTAGGCCGATACGTATTCTTCTACATATTTTTGGTAAAAAAAATTGCAATTAGCGATTATTGATTGGTTTGCGCAAAAGTTATAGCGTTTACAAAATAGGGGATAGTTTTATAGCGTTTTTATTAATATATTTTTTTTACTAGTAATGGCGGCGATCAGCGATTTTTATTGTGACTGCGACATTATAGCGGACACATCGGACATTTTTGACACATTTTTGGGACCATTGTCATTTATACAGCAATCAATGCTATTTAAATGCACTGATTCCTATGTAAATAGTGGCAGTGAAGGAGTTAACCACTAGGGGGCGGGGAGGAGTTAGTGTGACGTGTTGTGTTTTTTTTTTTTACAGTAGGGGGCGTGGCTGATGTCTGACGTCACTGATCGGCGTTCCCGATGACAGGGATCAGCCGATCAGTGACAGGCAGTGTAGGAAGCGCGGAGAGAGGTTTGTTTACACACACCTCTCCCCGTTCTTCAGCTCTGTGACCCGATCGCGGGACACCATCGGCGATCGGGTCAGCTGGTGCCGCGAAGCTCCCGACCGGGTCACGAGCGTGCCGTCACAGCTAGGCAATTAAAGGGGACATGTATATATACGTGCTTTTGCCTAGCCGTGCCATTCTGCCGACGTATATGTGCAGGAGGCGGTCGGGAAGCGGTTAACCAGTGTGGTCCGTGCCTGGTTTTGGCCCACTCACCAGAACCCTGCACCCCTGCAGGGGTAGAAGGTGTGTAATGAGTGTCTAGGCAGTTCACGGGATGATCACCTCCTCCTTAGCTCAATAGATGCTGGGGTATTTGGACACCTTAGCCCCTCCAGGGTCTCTCCACCTCGAGTAGATATGTTGCAATGAAACACCTCTGCGGCTCCCTAGGGTATCCTCTGCAGTCAGCAGCTTCCAGCTGGGTTCAAGCCTCTCCCAGGTGCAGTCCCTATTCTCGGGCAGCTAAATGTGCTGATAAGATGGGAAGTCCCTTCACTTTATAAAGATTGCAATTATATAGTGTACAAGGAACTATTAGTCACGCATGATCAGGGTCTTCATGTGGTAGATTTCCAATCTAAATGGAAGGCACATGCAGACCTGATAAGAAATATATTATAATCTTGCACGTGCACTTGTACTTTTAACTCTATAGTGCAAAGTAATCACAGGGAGAAAAATATCACTGAGATAGGAGCACAAATGAATATACAAATACCCTCTGTTAAAGAGAACACGGATAATACTCTTTACCCCACTGTCCACCTGGATTAAGCGACCCAAATAGTGGTTCACCATCCCTGTTTGCACATTCTCCCGGAAAGAGTGACTCACTGTGGAGGATCACTCTTCAGGTGACGGGCAGCGCCACCAAACCCACAACTGTCTACAAATTCTTTTTAAGGGGGTTCCAGTTGGGACTACCTCAAGGGAGGCAGCAGCCCAGCCCATACCTAAGCACGGAGTACAACCAAATATATTATCTCAAGATGTCCATACAAACAGGAGATAGGGACAAGATCCTCCTACAAAAGGAGTCGCATTGGATATGTCCTTAATTCAACATTCCCTAAAGGACTCAATATTCAATTAAAGTTGAAAGCATTTCTTTAAATTACTACTTGTGTATTTAAAGGGTCATTAAAGGCAAAATTTTTTTTTTTTTTTTATTAAATAACAAACATGCTATACTTACCTCCACTGTGCAGCTCGTTTTGCACAGACTGTCCCCGAACCTGGTCTTCTGGGGTCCATCGGCGGCTGTCTCGGCTCCCTCCCGCAAGGACTCCACAAATTCACGAGAGCTCCCTCGCATGCTGTGTAGTGCTTGCGGGCGCGCTCCCGTGATACAGCTGGTGGCCGTAGCCGCTCACTGTATCACTCGGCCCCGCCCCCCGGTGCACCGCGTCATTGGATGTGATTGACAGCAGCACAAGCCAATGGCTGCGCTGCTTCCAATCCATCCACTCTAGCCAATCAACGGCCAGGGTGAGCGGCAACCCCTCTTCCCCCCCCCCCCCCCCCTCTTTGCATTTCTGTCCATCTGGACAATTGTATACAGTTGATCAAGATATCGGACTCAAGGTACAATATCCTGCATGCGCAACCCGAAGTAAGGGTTTTACTGTTGAACTATACAAAGCTAACTTCTGAAGAAAGACTCTTTATTATCTGCCTGTTAAGCATGCGCAAAATTGCATTCCAGTTTATGTCCGTGTATCGTATGTCTACCATACACTTATCTATGTTTTGTTGTCTTACTACATTTGAAATAAAACGTTATTTGTAAAAAAAAAAAAAAAAGAGGATGTCAGGGGCGAGTGCGGGACTTTCGAGGGGTCAGGTAAGTAAAACGGGGGGGGGGGGGGGGCCGGCATTGTCGGATATTTTTTCACCTTAATGCATAGAATGCATTAAGGTGAAAAAACTTTTACCTTTACAACCCCTTTAATACTAATTCATGTAAATCCGTGCTATGTAAAGCTACTATCGATATAGCTGCTGTATGATGATGGATTTTATAAATACAGCACTCAATCAATATATTTATCCTATACACTTAATAATAAAATACCTCAATCAATAAATTATACATAAAAAGTGCATAGTGCGTACATACATTATGCTGAATCATTTTTTATTAAGAGTTTTAAAGCATTACAGAGAAAATTGAGTACTGTCCGTGATACTTTTTTTAATTTGCACTAACATAAAATTTTTCATGGACGAGCTTTCGGGGTGTCCCCTTCTTCAAGGTCTAAGAGTACTGCTTAGACCTTGAAAAGGGGACACACCCCGAAAGCTCGTCCATGAAAAATGATATGTTAGTGCAAATAAAAAAAGTATCACGGACAGAACTCAATTTTCTCTGTCACAATTGCACTAATACGGCTACAATCACTTCAAGTATAAAGCATTACAGATAATCCAATAAAAAAACATACTTCAATTTGTGCCGAAATCTCCACTCTACAGGTATCTCCCCCACTTAACACCCCATGTCAACAGGTACAATTAACACTCCCCTTATTCAAACCTGCTACTATAGACAAAGTTGCTAAACTCATTTCCAACGCCCACCCAAACCACATGTCCCCTGGTCCCTATTCCCTCTCAAATACTACGATCACCCTCTGATTCACATCTTCAATCTCTCCCTCTCCTGGCATCTTCCCCAATGCTCTAAAACATGCACTGGTCACCCCCATACTTAAAAAGCCGGACTCTCTACTCCCTATCTCCTTGCTCCCCTTTTCCTCTAAACTCCTTGAACACCTGGTCTATAACCAACTGAGTGACCACCTCATGAAGAATAACCTTTTTGATCCCCTTCAGTCTTGATTTCGCCCTCAACACTCCACAGAAACTGCTCTTCTAAAACTCACAAATTACTTACTAACAGCAAAAACCAACGGACACTATTCTGTACTGCTACTTCTGGACCTTTCAGCTGCATTTGATACGGTTGACCACCCCCTCCTTCTCAATAAACTTTACTCCCTTGGTCTCTGTGACTGTGCTCTTCACTGGCTCTCACCCTACCTATCCCACCGCACCTTCAGTGTCACCTACAATTCTACATCCTCCTTGCCTCTTCCTTTCTCCGTCGGGGTCCTCCAAGGTTCTGTTCTTGGACCTCTTGGACCTTTCAATCTACACCTTCTCCCTGGGTCAGCTGATAGCCTCCCATGGCTTCCAATCTAATTTCTACTCTGATGACAAATTTATCTGTCCACTACTCAGCTCACGGCATCAGTCTCCTCATACATCACTAACTAAGTAACAGACATCTCTGTATGGATGTCGCATCACTTCCTCAAACTCAACTTGTCCAAAACCGAGCTCATAATAATTCCTCACCCACGTGCCTCTTCCCCTGACTTCTCTGTCAAGAACAATGGCACAACCATCCACCCATCCTGACATGCAAGGGTGGTAGGTGTTATCCTAGATTCTGAGCTCTCCTTTTGGCCCCATATCCAATCCCTTTCCAAATCTTGCCACCTCAACCTCCGAAACATCTCCAAATTATGTCCCTTTCTAACTAATGAAACTACAAAGCTCCTGATTCACTCCCTGCCCTGCCTCCCTGCATCTCTTGCCTCGACTACTGCAACTCCCTCCTCATTGGCTTACCTTTAAATATGAATGCTTTCCATCATGAATGCTGCTGCCAGACTCATCCACCTTACTAACCGCTCAGTGTCTGCTACCCCTCTCTGCCAATCCCTCCATTGGCTGCCACTCAACCAACAAATTAAATTTGAAATACTAACAATAACTTACTAAGCCGTCCACAACTCAGCCCCCAGCTACATCACTAGCCTAGTCTCAAAATACCAACCTAATCGCCTCTTCATTCCTCCCAAGACCTTGTGCTCTCTAGCTCCCTCATCACCTCTTCCCATACTCGCCTCCAGGACTTCTCCCGAGCCTCTCCCATCCTCTGGAATTCCCTACCCCAATCTGTCAGACTATCTCCAAATCTATACACTTTCAGACGATCCCTGAAAACTTTTCTCTTCAGAGAAGCCTATCCTGCCTCCACGTAACAATTGTACTTTCATTTTCTTTGACCCTCCCTCCTAGATTGTAAGCTCTAATGAGCAGGGACCTCCGATTCCTCCTATATTGAATTGTATTGTAATTGTACTGTCTGCCCTAACATTGTAAAGCGCGTTGCAAACTGTTGGCGCTATATAGTATATATAAATCCTGTATAATAATAATAACAAAAATAATAATAAATACTTGTACATTATCCTGTTCCAACAACATAGGTAAAAATGGTTATTGCCTAAAAGACATACTGTATGGATCAACTGCATTATCTAATCAAGCAGTATATGCAATAATCTCTACTCGAGTACAGTAGAATAAACATTTGAAAAGTCCAGGAATTCAGCAGGCAGAAGACCTAATAGATACAGTGCCTCGAAAAAGTATTCATACCCATTAACCACTTTACGACCGGCGCACGACTATGTACATCCTGATTTTGAAGAGGGATATCTCGGTAATGGCAGCAGCTGCTGCCACAACCGAGATATCCATCTCTTCAGGCGCCGGTCGTAATTCCGATAATGGTGGTCATCGCGGCGGATTCGCCACAAGATCACCGGTATTGGCGGCGGGAGAGGTGCCCCCCCTCCCGCTGCTTACCGGAGCCATCGGCAGCAGCGGAGGCGATCGGGACCTGTCCGTGGCTGGATATAGAGACGAGTGAGGCTAAGATGGCCGCCACCCGTCTCTATACCATAGCAGGGCGGAAGGGATGTCAAAACGTCACTTCCGCCCATACGTCTTAAAGGCACATTTTACAAATGTCATTTTTTTTTGCATTTAAGTCCAAATATGAGATCTGAGGACTTTTTGACCCCAGATCTCATATTTAAGAGGACCTGTCATGCTTTTTTACATTCCTTGTAATAGGAATAAAAGTGAGACAATTTTTTTTTTTTTAAAAAAACAGTGTAAAAATAAATAAAATCAAGAAAAATAAATAAGAAAAAAAAAAAAATTTTTAAAGCGCCCCGTCCCGACGAGCTTGCGCGCAGAAGCGAACACATACGTGAGTAGCGCCCACATATGAAAACGGTGGTCAAATCACACATGTGAGGTATCGCTGCGATCGGTAGAGCGAGAGCAATAATTATAGCCATAGACCTCCTCTGTAACGCAAAACATGCAACCTGTAGAATTTTTTAAAACGTCGCCTATGGAGATTTTTGAGGGTAAAAGTTTGATGCCATTCCACGAGTGGGCGCAATTTTGAAGCGTGACATGTTAGGTATCAATTTACTCGGCGTAACATTATCTTTCACAATATATAAAAAAATTGGACTAACTTTACTGTTGTCTTATTTTTTTATTCAAAGAATTGTAAGACCGATGCGCAAATACGGTGTGAAAAAAAGTATTGCAACGACCGCCATTTTATTCTCTAGGGTGTTAGAAAAAAAACAATATATAAATGTTTGGGGGTTCTAAGTTTTTTTTCTAGCAAAAAAAACTGTTTTAAACATGTAAACACCTAAAATCCAAAAAGAGGCTGGTCTTAAAGTGGTTAAAATTTTCCACATTTTGTCATGTTACAACCAAAACGTAAATGTGTTTTATTGGGATTTTATGTGATAGACCAACACAAAGTGGCACATAATTGTGAAGTGGAGGCAAAATGATAAATGGTTTTCAATTTATGTGTTTTTTAATTTATGTGAAAAGTGTGGCGTGCATTGGTTTTCAGCCCCCCTGAGTCAATTACTTTGTAGAACCACCTTTCACTGCAATTACAGCTGCAAGTCTTTTTGGGATGTCTCTACCAGCTTTGCAAGTCTAGATAGTGACATTTCTGTCCATTCTTCTTTGCAAAATAGCTCAAGCTCTGTCAGATTGGATGGAGAGCGTCTGCCAACAGCAATTTTCAAGTCTTGTCCCAGATTCTCTGTAGCTTTGGCTGTATGTTTAGGGTCTCATTTGACCAGAGCACCTTCTTCCACATGTTTGCTGTGTCCCCCACATGGCTTCTCGCAAACTACAACATGACTGCTTATGGCTTTCTTTCAACGATGGCTTTCTTCTTGCCACTCTTCCATAAAGGACAGATTTGTGGAGTGCACGCCTAATGGTTGTCCTGTGGACAGATTCTCCCACCTGAGCTGTGGATCTCTGCAACTCCTCCAGAGTTACCATGGGCCTCTTGGCTGCTTCTCTGATTAATGCTCTCCTTGCCCAACCTGTCAGTTTAGGTGGACGGCCATACTTTTTCAAGGCACTGTATCTATTAGGTCTTCTGCCTACTGAATTCCTGGATTTTTCAAATGTTTGTTCTACCGTACTCCAATAGAGATTATTGCATATACTGCTTGATTAAAATTTGGAAAATTTCAAGGGTATGAATACTTTTTCAAGGCAATGTACATCCATAGTATGTAAGTATACACTTGCATTAACATTGTTGGAAGCAAATCATTCTAATGCCCCGTACACACGGTCGGAAATTCCGACCACAAAATCCGTCTGATTTTTTCCGACGTATTTTGTCCGACACTGGTGTTGCATACACACGGTCGGACAAAGTTGTCGAAAAATCCGATCATCCTGAACGTGGTGACGTTCGTTGCGTACGACGGGACTACGTAGAGGCTAGTAGCCAATAGCTTTGGTCTTGTAATGTGATCTGAGCATGCGTGGCACTTTTTCCGTCGGAATTCGCTACACACGATCGGAAAAAGTCCGATAGGACTTTGTTGTCGGAAAATTTGAGAGCAGGATCTCAAACTTTTTCCGTCGGAAATTCCGACGGAAAAAGTCCAATGGAGCCCACACACGGTCGGAATGTCCGACAACATGGTCCGATAGACATTTTCCGTCGGAAAATCCGACCGCGTGTACGGGGCATTATACCTGATATAAAATAACATGGAAAAAAAGGGGTATGCATATCAAAGAGAGCAGGAAAAGAGAAAGAAAGTAGGAAATAGGAAACGAAAAAAGAGAGATAAGAAAACAAAAGAAACAAAAAAAAAGGGGGGGGGGGGGGAAAAAAAAAAGATAATGAGAAGTACAAGGATGGCCAGTACACATGGGAAGCCCCCAGAACCACTGGATCCTCAAGTCTCAATCAATAAATTAAACATGAAAAGTGCATGACTTCATATATATACAATATTTAACCAATTGCAACGCTTTTTTAAGTATCCTAAAAAGACTGTATAAGTGTGGTAGGGCAAGGCCTTTTGAACTCTACCGCTTTCTGCCCAGAGTGATTAATAATTTTATGGTAGTGCTGTCACTGAGACCTTCAAAATTGATAGCTTGTTCCGACTGAATTTGTTTTTCGTAAATGATACCAGCAGAAAGGTGCATTTATAAGCAAACAAGCAATAGTAGTTTTATGTGTTAAAATTATGATAAGTGATTATAAACTCAATAAAAAAAAATAACAGACAGGTTTATACTTACCTGCTCTGTGCAATGGAATTGCAAAGAGCCACACTGATCCTACTCTCCGCCCCCCCCCCCCCCCCCTTCCTGGTGCCCCTACTATTCTTGGCAAACCACCATAGGGAGCCGCTTTCTATCCTGGCACACCTGCTGGCAAGGAATGCTGTCGGCTCAGTGGAGACTGAGAACTGAGCAGTCAGTGGTCATGTGATCACTCAGTTCTCTGGCTCGCCAATGCTACAGCCACATGGGTGAGTACATTTGTTTGTTTTTTTTTTGTTTGTTATTTCCCACACTTCTCCTTTAAGTAGTGAAGGGGTGTGGAGATGACAGCCCCAAAGCTGATAAATGTGAAGCCTAACTTCAATTATATAATAAAAAAAATCTATAAGCCTTGTCATTCCTGCTCCCTGGATTTTTCTACATACCCCTCTTCTTAAAAGCTTCTGAAAATCATGCTTTAAGTGGCTCATGTGTGACCTCAGATCTTTCCAATTCATGATCCAGTGGCATCCTGTGAGTGGAGTAGACATGTCCCTGTGCAGTGACAAGTATCTGTGGTCAGCACTGGAGGCTGTCTGAGGGCTACACCTTCTGTAGTTTGAGGGCCTACAGGGGGTAGAGCCATGCCTGCCTGTGCCCTGGTTTCTGGCTTGAGCCAGGCTGGGTATCATTCAGCCTGGATGCGGGAAGGCAGCTATTGGACTCAGTGGATGTTCTAGGGAAGTGCAACTGGATGAAGGGGAGTATTGCAGTGAAAATTGTTTGCTTATGTTTACGTTTATTTAGAAGCTGGACTTCAGAAGCAAATCAGTGATGACAGCTCCCGCACATTTCCCTGGAGCCAGAAAAAACAGTCAGGGCTTATACAATTTTGTACCCTGTTACAAAATAGCCCGAAACGTTGATTTCAGTTCTTGTTTATGTGTATCTAAATGTGTTTTACATTTTCAGGCATTTCTATCAGCCTTCTTTCAGGTGGTCATTCCAGTAACAAATTTCCTGTCCTAGGGTGACAACACTCACCTGTTGCACTATCTGTGGAGGAGCAGTGTTGTCACCTTAAGCTCATCTCCAGATTGGACTACAAATACCTCCCTCTCTCTATGACCTAGGGAGGAGGAGATGCACCCAGGACGGTAAAAAAATGCTGGATTTATATCAGGATCAACAGACATTTCTCTGTACTTGCAGAAAATATACCGTATTTATCGGCGTATAACACGCACCCCAAGTTTAGGAGGGGATTTTAAGGAAAAAAAATTTTAGGAGGGAAGTTTAAGGAAAAAAAAATTACATTTAAATGCCCATCAATACAGCCTTGTCAGTGTCCATCTGCAGCCTTGTCAGTGTCCATCTGCAGCCTTGTCAGTGTCCATCTGCAGCCTTGTCAGTGTCCATCTGCAGCCTTGTCATTGCAGCCTTGCTCCAGTGTCATTTGCAGACTTTAAAAATGGCGCCGCTGAGATACAGAGCCGGATGTCCTGTGTATCTCAGCGGCGATCGATAGTTCTCGGCCATTCTCTGCAGCTCTCAGCCGTTCTCTGCGGCTTTCGGCGGCTCACTCGAGACTGCGAGAGCCACCGAAAGCCGGCAAAAGCGGCCGAAAGCCGATAAGAACGGCCAAAATCGTCTGAAAGCCGGCGAGATCGTCCGAAAGCCGCAAGAACGGCCAAGAGGCTCACAACCGGCAGGGGGTCGGCGTATAACACGCACCCACAATTTCCCCCTGATTTTTAAAGGGGAAAAAGTGCATGTTATACGCCGATAAATACGGTACTTAACCCTAAAGAAGAAAGCTAATGCAACCGCCATGTCAAATGCCCCGTGCACAGGATCGGAAATTCCGCTAGCAAAAGTCAGATGTGAGGTTTTGGTCGGAAATTGCGACCATGTGTATGCTCCATCGGACTTTTGCTGGACATAATTCCCACCAGCAAAAGATTGAGAGCATGTTCTCTATTTTTCCAACTGAAATTCCGATCGTCTGTAGCAATTCTGACGCGCAAAATTCCTACGCATGCTCAGAAAAAATTCGATGCATGCTCGAAAGCATTGAACTTCATTTTCTTGGCTTGTTGTAGTGTTGTGCGTTACTGCGTTCTTGGCGGTCGAAAGTGCAGAAAACTTTTGTGTGACCGTGTGTATGCAAGCCACGCTTGAGCGGAATTCCGTCGGAAAAACCATCCAAGATTTTTCCGACAAACTCTGATCCTGTGTACGGGGCATAAGGATTGGTAAACTGCAGGATATTACATTTTTGTTCTTGGGTTTAGAAAATATTTAAGCTGTGTGGGGCGAAACAAGTCTCTGCCCTCTACCCTTCTACTGGCAGAGTCCATAACTAGACATTGTTCAAATATTACCAGCCGTGTGAGTGGAGCCGTTGAAGTTAATCTTTTATTTTTTTTATTTGCAGATACCACATATGTTCTAGGACACTACAAGACAGAGCAGTGCAAAAAGCCTCCACGACTTTGTCGCCAGGGTTATGCATGTCCTTATTACCACAATAGCAAAGATAGGAGGAGAAGTCCACGCCAAAATAAGTACAGGTATGATATTAGGATAAAATAAGTGCCAATCAATATAGAATTGATGATTTGCATAAGAATGATTAAAAAAACGTTGTATGTCTTATCAAAAAACAAAATGGAAAGTAAATGAACAGAAGAGTAATCCAAATCAAATCAACATTTGGTGTGACCACCTTTTACCTTCAACCCAGCATCAATTCTTCTAGGTAAACTTGCACCCAGTTTTTGAAGGAACTTGGCAGGTAGGTTGTTTCAAACATCTTGGAGAACTAACCTCAGATCTTCTATGGACGTAGGCTGCCTCAAATCCTTCTGTCTCTTCATGTGATTCCAGCCAGACTCCATGATGTTGAGATCAGGTCTCTGAGGGGGCCAAACCATCTTTTCCAGGATTCATTGTTCTTTACATTGCAGATAGTTCCTAATGACATTGGCGGTATGTTTGGGGTCATTGTTCTGTTGCAGAATAAATTTGGGACCAATCACATGCCTCCTTGATGGTATGGCATGATGGACAAGTATTTGTATTTCTCCGCACTGAGGACACCATTCATCCTGACCAAATCTCCAACTCCATTTGTAGAAATGCAGCCCCAAACTTGCAAGGAACCTCTACCATGCTTCACTATTGCTCATAGATTGTACTGCTCTCCAGTGGGACATTTAACTGCCTCCTGCTACAGCCAAATATTTCTAATTTGAATCATCATCATCATCACAATGGCACCTTCTGCCATTTTTCTACACCCCCGTTTTCATGCATTATTGAGGCCCTTAGCCTTGTTTTCACATCGGAGGTATGGATTTTTGGCCACAATTCTTCCACGAAGACCACTTCTGGCCAGACTTCTCCAGACAGTACATGGATGTACCTGGGTCCCAATGGTTTCTGCCAGTTCTGTGCTGATGGCACTGCTGGACATCTTCTGATGTTAAAGCGAAGTAAGCATGATGTGTCTTTCATCTGCTGCATTAAGTTTCCTTGGCTGACCACTGCATCTCCAGTCCTCAGTGTTGCCCATTTCTTTGTGCTTCTTACAAAGAGCTTGAACATCTTGAAACCCAAGTCTGCTTTGTATTTTTTGCCTGGGAGAAACCTTGCTGATGCAGTATCTTGCAGTACCTTGTGTCTTGTTACTGTGCTCATGACCTGTGACATGAAATTGTCTTTTCACAACTTTAGCAGCAGAGTTTGGCTGTTCCTCGCTCAGTTTAGCCTCCTACACCGCTCTTTGGCCCCTTTCACACTGCGTTGGCGGTAAAGCAGCGCTGCTTTACCGTCGTTTACCGTAGTTTTAGCAGCGGTGCGGTTTTAACCCCCGATAGCGGCGAAAAAGGGTTAAAACCCCGCAAAGCGGCGCTTTGCCGGCAGTACTGCCGCGCTGCCCCATTGATTTCAATGGGCAGGAGTGGTATAGGAGCGGTGAATAACACCGCTCTTTCACCACTCCAAAGATGCTGCTAGCAGGACTTTTTTTACCGTCCTGCTAGCGCACCGCTCCAGTGTGAAAGCCCTCCAGCTTTCACACTGGAGTGAAAGGACCCGCTTTTTTCAGGCGCTATACAGGCGCTAATTTTAGCGCTGTAGCGCCTGAAAAACGCTTCAGTGTGAAAGGGGCCTTTCTGTGTTTTAGTCTACATATGAAATGTTTAATTATTAGCACCTGCTTAGTATATTTGGTTACTCATACACCTGACTCTAATCCTACAAAATCCCTGATTTTGTGCAAGTGTAATGCTGGTTTGAAACCAAAGCGTAATCACAATTATTGATAAGATTTCGATTCATTCACTTTTCATTTTGTAAATTGCTAAAAACAAACAAAATATATATTTTTTTGAAAGCATTCTTACTTTACAGCATTTCTCCACACCCGCCTAAAACCTTTGCACAGTACTTAATATACATCCCAATACACCTAGTAAACAAATGCCATATTCTTTACTTACTTTACTCGTTATGCAGCCAGACACATAATCCTCCTAAAATGTAACCAAACTCACGAAGTGAACTCCAAACACTTAACCCCACTCCTAATACACACACACACTGTACCCCTAAAATGTAATCTTTATTTTTATGTTAATCAAGTTTTGCTCTGCCTCCACTCACCTTCTGGTCCCTACTTTTGATCCTATAATGTTAATGGGTACCTCACAGAACATATGCTCAATTAAATTTCCTCAGTTTGTTACAGGTTGAGTTTAAAGTGATTGTAAAGGTTTTTTATTCTTATAAAACGACAAACATGTTATACTTTCCTGCTCGGTGCAATGGTTTTTCACAGAGTAGTGGCAGTCCTTCTCTTCTGGGGTCCCCTGCTGCCCCTGAGTGCCCTCATAGCATAGCACCCGCCCAGGCTCCATGCCGAGTTGCACTGTGTGTGACTTGGCCCCAACCCCTGCTCCCTAGGTACTGGATTTGATTGAGATCAGGCTCTGGTTAGTATTTAGGAAGGGCAGGGGAGAGCTGAAAGTAAAAGTTTTTTTGCCTTAATGCAGAGAATGCATTGAGGTAAAACAAAACCTTTAGCCTTAACAAACACTTTAACCGCTTCCTGACTGCCTCACGCAGATATACTGAGGCAAAAGGGCACATACAGGCAGAATCACATACCTGTACATTGCCCTTTAAGAGGCGGGAGGAGGAAATGCTAATGTAAACAAGCATTTCCCCATTCTGCCTAGTGACAATGTCACTGGTCACAGCTCCCTGTAATCGAGAGCGGTGATCAGTGATCAGTGATGTGTCACACACAGCCCCTCCCCCCCACCGTTAGAATCATTCACTTAAGTGACACACTTAACCCCTACAGCGCCACCTAGTGGTTAACCCCTTCACTGCCAGTCACATTTACACAGTAATCAATGCGTTTTTAATTGCACTGATCGCTGTATAAATGTGAATGGTCCCAAAATGGCGCCAAAAGTGTCCGATCTGTCCGCCATAATGCTGCAGTAATGATAAAAATCGCTGATCGCCGCCATTACTACAAAAAAAAAAGATTATTAATAAAAATGCCATACAACTATTTTGTAAACGCTATAACTTTTGCGCAAACCAATCAAACGCTTATTGCGTTTTTTTTTTACCAAAAATATGTAGAAGAATATGTTTCGGCCTAAACTGAGGGGAAAAAACTTTTTTTAATATATTTTTGTTGGGGATATTATAGCAAAAAGTAAAAAAATTATTTGTTTTTTTTCAAAATTGTCTCTATTTTTTTGTTTATATCGCAAAAAAATAAAAACGCAAAGGTGATCAAATACCACCAAAAGAAATCTCTATTTGTGGGAAAAAAAGGACGTCAATTTTGTTTGGGAGCCACGTCGCACGACCGCGCAATTGTCAGTTAAAGCGACGCAGTGCCGAATCGCAAAAAGTGCTCTGGTCTTTGGCCAGCAAATGGTCCGGGGCTTAAATGGTTAAGCATGCATAATGTTATACCCCAAAAATGGATTGCAATAGGCACAGAAAAGTTGCCCCATTTTCATTGCATAGTTACCCCTGTACTGGCATAGCTCACTCCATCTGCCTAAAGTGACATCTTCCATTGTGAGTGACAGACAAGTGCACATCTTTGATCACCTGTACATCGCCCTTGTTAACTTTAAGAGTATGGAGGTTGTAGCTTAGGCCCCTGGAGATAAACTTGGCTATAGGCTACTGCTTAGGTTGCATTGTGGATGATCTATACTTATAAACCGGATTCTTTCTGTTGGCAAATGCAAATCATTTTCTGGTTTACCTGGATTTCACATTCTTTTCTTCCATAGATCTTCCCCATGTCCAAATGTGAAGCATGCTGATGAGTGGGGTGACCCTAGTAAGTGTGAAAGTGGAGATTCATGCCAATACTGCCACACAAGAACAGAGCAGCAATTCCACCCCGAGGTAAAAGTTCCCCTCTCTTGTCCCTTTATCCAACTTTCGTTCTGTTTCTCACCACCATATGGGGCTATAGTGTGTCATCAGTTCTAACATTCCTTTTCCCCTCTTGCATAGATTTACAAATCTACAAAGTGCAACGATATGCAACAGTCTGGCAGCTGTCCACGTGGGCCATTTTGTGCCTTTGCACATGTTGAACGTAGGTTGATTTATCACACTTCAGTGCGTAACTTGTACACTGTACTGAAAAAAATTAACAAACCTTTAAAGTAAATCTAAAAAAAAAAAAAAATGTTGATAGTGTTCAAGTGCTAGAACCCCTGTGAGGATAATTTTGCTGTAAGAGAGAGGTAGCACTGAGTTTTTCAGATGGATGGTTTTAGTCCCATATTTTTGTGGATTATGAGTATTGTAGGGAGGATTTACTGTGGTAGCTCAACATGAAAGTCTGTGACACTTGTACTGTATTGATGAATAAGGAGTGCCATAATGAATAGTCTGAGATTTAGAATTGTGAGGGAACTTGATTTTTTTTTTTTTATAATTTTGTATACTTAAAACAGCCAAAACATTTGGATAGGGGCGGGACAGCTCCGGATAATTTGTCACGGAAGTGGGTGCAGATACCTGTATTATACAGGTATCTGCACCCCCCTCCCCCCTGAAAGGTGCCAATTGTGGCACCGGAGGGGGGGAGGAATCCGATAAGCAGAAGTTTCACATTAGGGTGGAACTCCGCTTTAAAACAAATGCCAAAGCATTTGGAACACAGCCTAGCTATTAAGCTATAGCTACATACCACACAAGCCCCTAACACACATCTAATGGCTCATAATCCAATGATTCCAAGTATACCCATAAAAAGGGGAACATGCTAAAACATGTTTTGGTGTTTTATGTTTGCAAAATTGGTAATACATTTTTTCTCAAAATTGGAAATCTTGGATTCTGTCTGTGACTCTGCTGGGGATATTTACCCGCTATATTTGTGCTGGGGATCATATGTTTTTGGTATAGTAAAATGAAATATCAAAAATGTGGAACAGGAGGTAAGGGAAAATCTTCCAATATGGACACATGTTCTGATGACAAGAAAGGATTTCCTCTCACTTCCTGTTGTGTCTCTGAGACATCCCACAGATGAAAAATCTGACGGGGGTTCTAATGACTTCCTTCTCTATCCAAAACAAAAAATTTAAATTTTAATCATTTTGACTATAGCTGCACTTTAGCTGCCTCCCACCCGGCCTATAGACGAATGATGACTGAGCAGGAGCTCTCCTATCCTGGGTAGACGTCATATGACGTCCTCCCAGTCAGGCACCTCACAAGGACCCTAGGGGCTGTACTGCACCACAATCTGTCTGCTAACAGATCACTTTACCAAACCGGTGCCAGTACCATGTGATCTCTGTGACCAATCACAGCAATCACATGACAGTTGTACACAATGAATAGCCTTCATTCACAGCCATTCTTTGTGTACTATTGTGTTAATCTCTGAGATTGGTCACAGTGATCACATGGTACAGACAGGGCCAATCACAGTGCATCTGTACCATGTGATAGCTGTGGCAAATCACAGTTTCACAATAGTATACAATGTATGAATGGATGCCATTCAAAACCTGATTGCTTATAGCAGTAGTGATCACTGTTATAAGCAATCATAGTGTGTAAAAAAAACATCCCGATCACTTTCCCAGAGTAGTACAGTGCCACTATGGTAACACTGTACTGCTTTGTTCATGTAAAAAAAAATCGTACAAAAAAGAAAAATAATGTAAAAAAAAATGATTAAACATATTGTCACCAGTCAGTGTCCCTGATCACCGCCACTCCAGTCACATGGTGATGCTGCACTGCTCTAGTGACAGTATGTAAAAAAAAAAAAAAATTGGAAAAAAATACGAATTTTATTAAAAATGTTTTAATTTTCCCAAAAATTGTGACAAAAAATTGCAAATTCAAAAAACTTACCATGCCACTTACTAAATACCTTGGACTGTCTAATTTCCAAACAGGGGTCATTATGGAGGGTCATTGGCATGCTTATTGTTTATGACATATTACCTTCATTCCACATTTGTAAGCTCGGGAGGTGACAATTTGTCCCAGGCACACATTGCTGCAGATGTTTCAAATCTCTTACCTGCTTGCTTAATAGTATTATACTGTTCTTGTTATAGAGTCTCTTCTATGTGATGACTTACAATCTCCTTCAGCTGTGTCAAGCCCTACACAAACTGGACCTATTATGTATATGCCTTCGGCTGCTGGAGACTCTGTTCCTGTGAGCCCATCCAGCCCCCATGCACCAGACTTCAGCAGCGTATGTTGTTGCACTTTTATTTGAATTTTTTTTTATAGAAATATTTTACTATGTGCTTTTTTTGCAGTTGTAATTCTATTTTCATAACCTTACCCACACTTTCCTGTTACCAGGAGCCGTGCAGGGTGTTTGACAGTACAGTCAAATAGGCACCAGTAAAGCTGGTCATACACTGATCAAAACTTAGCTGGCTCATAGCGGTTGAAAGAACGCAATTGTTGAATTATCTTCCGTCGAAAGGAAATGTTTGATAATTTTCCGCCGATGAACAGTTGCAGCCAATTAGCTGAAGCCACTGATCAGTGTATTCTGACATCGGTGGGCGCCGCTGTCAGAATAATTTGTCACGGCAGGGGAGTTCCTCCACCCACTTCGTATGTATATATGCTCACCAGATGAATGAAAAAAGAAACAAAAACGTGTATCGCTGGTTTTAGATATTATGAACACTGTAATGTAACAGGCCTTGTCTTACACACACACCCTCCCCTGTGAGAACACTTTGGCTTTTATTTGGCTCTCCCAGCACAGAGCCCTGCAGAGTGAGGGGAGGAAGCAAAAAGCTTTCTTAAAGGATAAGTTTACTTATGCAGGTAATAAATGTGCATCTATTTTTTTTTTTGTTAGGAGCCTGCACTGCAGAGCATTGCACCTGCGATCTGCTGCAATGTCAAGCTCCTGCCAACTCTCAGTACAGCTGTCTGCCCAATTACTGAAGTCTAGGAAGAATCATTGAGCAACAAGAGTGCTCACCAGCACCCTTGCAGTTCATTGAGAACTACTAGCTGTCTGCCACGATTGAGGATGGTACTTGTAGTTCATTCATTCACAGTACTCTGTACATGAATGATGCGGTTGTGGGCAGAGCCACGCACAGGCACACTGTTTTGAAATTGTGACAGTGGGTGCGGGAGAGGATCCACCGCCTGGTGTCACATTGGGGGATCGGGGTGTGAGTAGGTGCTTTAGTAACATGCTACACCCTGAATATGGCGTAACACGTTACCAGAGTTGAACTTATCCTTTATTCATACATTACAAGACAGCAGGGACCAGCCAAATTTCAATCGGTGTGTGCCTTGCCCTTTCAACAAAAGTCGATCATTGGATCGACTTCTGTTGAATGAACAAGTTGGAAAACTTTTCGCGATCAGCTGCTGATCAGTGTACTTTGACAGCAGCAGGAGCCACTGTCAGAATACAATGTCCTGGCTTTGGGGATTCCTCCATCCACCTCATTCGTGTTGATAAAAGACTTTGTTTTTTCGTTTATCCCACCGCCTGATCAAAAAAAAAAAAACAATGCACCGTCTTTGGCCAGCTTTGGTCTGTTGGGTTATGCTCCACTTCCAGGTGGTTTAACACTGGAAAATAGAACAGCTTGACACCAGCAACATAACCCCTCCCCTCCTAGCATTTTCTTGATTCTCTAAAGCAATAGCTGGCTTCCCAATGGTTCCTTATGGATGGCTATATCCCAGACCTTGGTGAGAAGCATGGGTAAAACCTGTAAGCTGCCACAGTCACTGAATCCTGGGGATGGCTCTCACCTTGGCAGGTGGTTGCATTGAGTGAGCTTGCTGGCTGGGTGCTGTACAGGTCCAGGGTCGTGTTCTGTTGAAGCAGAGCCCAGTCTCTGAAGTCTCCACGGTTGTATGCGTGTTGTAAGGGCCTCTTATGTGGGGGTACATAGTGCTGTCCTCTGCCTCTGGAAGTTTGGGTGATTTAGGTCTAGGCCTCTGTCCCCAAAGAAGCTACTTTTTGACCTTTCCCTACCACCCTTTCTTGGGTTGGAATAGGAGGAAGTGGAGAAGGGAGGGTGCAAGGAAGCAGACTCCTCCTAGTTGGACGAATCCTCTGAAAAGTACTCCCAGACCTCTAGTATGTCCCATTCACAAAGATCCACAGTGAGTTTTCTCAAAGGTGGTAAGAACCTGAAACTGTCACTACAGGAACCTTTGGGGCCTAAGGTGTTAGAGATGGGGTCTTGGAAAGCACCCAAACCAACCAAGTCCTGTCTATTGCATCCTCACATTAAAAATGATCTGTACAAGGACTAGAACCATTGCAGTTAACTCCGATTGGAAGTTTTCGCAAAAAGTGCATGGTCCCTGCAGGGTCTTACCTAAATAAGACCTGTGCAGTACTCGTGGAAATCTGTCATGGTCCCAAGATATCTTCTTGTCTCGGTTCAAAATGTTATGTCCAAAGGCTACTGCTTGAGTGTCCCTTCTTTTTTCCCTTTATGCTTCATTTTATTGAACGTGCCTACTTTACCCAACAGAAAAGTGACCCCCTGTTTGCCGCTCTGGTCCAGTTGTGCTCTCACATCGCCATTAGGCTTGGGCACCATGAACAAGTTGGAATAGTAACTGTGAAACCTTTCTGGTTCTGGAACAGGGGAAATGACCCCCTAAGAGCACAACTGGATCAGAGTCAGACAGGGGCTACTTCAGGTCCTGAAGCACTTGAACAAATTTTTACCTGTTTGAAGTTCGGTATGGAATCTATACAGTCAGTGGTTGCTTCTATCCATCCAAGGGATTTCCTGGCCTCAGTGAACATCAAGGATGCCTACCTCCACTTCCTTGTATTTTATTGTCTTTAGTACTACCTGCTCTTTGCAGTGGCAAAACACAACATTTTAAGTTTGTGGTTCTGCCTTTAAGCCTAGCCATGGCACTGTGAGTATTCACGAAGGTGCTAGCCCCATTTTGGTTTTTCTGCAAGCCAGAAGGATTCCTATTCTGAGGTATCTGGATGATCTGCTCCTTCGGGAGCAATCTAGAGATGGCCTGAAGGACTTCAGCTGGGTCCTCAATCTCAAGAAGTCCACCCTGAAGCTATTGCACTGCCTGGAATATCCTGGATATGGCCCTGGCATGAGATTTGCTTCCTAAAGAAAAGCCAAGGACTCTCTGCCTCTGCATGAGGGTGCTAGGGTTGATGGTAACTATTTTGAGGCAGTGCCATTTCAGGCAGTTTCATTTAACATTGTTGCATTCTGACATCCTGGTTTTCATGGATTGCCAGTTTATGCCCAGGGCCTTACAGACCGGGATCTTGTGGTCTCCGCGATTCCCACTGCTCTGAAGACCAGAAAGCCGCCTTCTCGTTGGAATTGCAACCATGCTTGGAAAGCATGCTTTGCTTGGTGCGAAAAGGGAAAGCTTAATTCATGGACATACTCAGTGGCACGTGTTTTAGTACAGTCAAGACTAGACTATAAAAGGTCAGGTTTCTGCCTTGGCGGTGCTCTTTCAGAGAATGCTAGCCTCCTACTCCTTGGTTAGACTCTGTGCAAGGAGTGGCTTACATTGTTCCAATAGTACACTTTCTGCTCAGTGGGATCTTAGTCTAGTGTTGTCAGGCCTTCAGAAGCCGCCAGTTGAATCTATTTGGGAATTTTTTTTCCATCTGCTGTCATACACGGTTGCCGTTCCCATGTCCCATGGCTATCACCTGAATTTGGAGGGTGTCTCCTCCTAATCTTTCCTTGTGCTTCACAAAGACATGGTTGTTTTGAGACCACCAAACTCCTTCCTTCCTAAGATGGTCTTAGTGTTTCATTTGAATCAGGACATTGAGTTGCTTTCTTTTTGTTCAGCCCCAAAATATCCTAAGGAGAATGCTCTACACTGCCTAGATGTGGTTAGGGCTGTGTGAGTCTACCTTGCAGCCATAACCTCAATTCATCAATCTAACACCTTGATTGTGTTGCTTGAAGGCTCCAAGAAAGAAAAGGGTGCCTCTCGAGCCACAATTGCTAGGTGGAGTTGACAAATCATCACCCAGGCATACAACCTGAAAGGTAGGGTTCCACTCTTTCCTGTAAAAGGCCACTCCACCAGTAGTTTTGGTGCTTTGTGGGCTTTTCAACATCGGGTTTCCCTGATCTGTAAGGCAGCCACCTTGTCTTCTGCCCATACATTCAATAAGTTATACCACATTGATGTTTAGGTCTCGGTGGGGACTGGCCTCAGTCAGAAAGCCCTACCGGTGAACCTGTAGGGGCCTTCTCGGTTATTCCTCTTCTTGCTCTATTAAGAAAATTGTTTCTGTTCGGCCTGTTAGCCATTTTTTGCTGTTGCCCCCTTTCATGGGATTGCTTTTGATGTCCCAGTAATCTTAAGAATACATTTTCCTGTATCCTGTGATATACGATTAAGGAAACTGGATTTTTTTTACTTACCTGTAAAATCCCTTTCTTGGAGTACATCAAAGGCAGTGGCGGAATTACCAGGGTCGCACCAGTCGCATTTGCGACTGGGCCCTCGGGTTCCGCCACTGTAGGGGGGCCTGCCGCTGCCCGGGAGATAATACAGTGCACTCACACCGTCATTCACGGGAGTCCGCTCCGCCCATCTTTTCCAGCCGCTCCGCCCATCCTCCCCGTGAGTACTATGCACACTGCACAGGCTCCGCCTATCCTCTCCACCCATCCTCTCATCCCGCACTCAGGGGCACAGTCCCCGCCCACTTCGCACATCCTCTCCGCGGCTCCGCCCATACTCTCCACCTGCACTTACAGGCACAGTCCCCGCCCATCTTCTCCAGCTCCGCCTGCACTCACAGGCCCCGCCCATTCCCTCTGTTCACCCAAGCAAGACCCAGAAAGGAGGGGGATTCGGAACCAAGTGATCTGCAAGTGAGTGGCACCCATGACTTAATATCAACACTGCCACTGATCCCCACACCACCACTACTGCACTGATACCCCCCACACCACCACTACTGCACTGATACCCCCCCCCCACACCACTACTACTGCACTGATACCCCCCACACCACCACTACTGCACTGATACCCCCCCCCCCACACCACTACTACTGCACTGATACCCCCCACACCACTACTACTACTGCACTGATACCCCCCACACCACCACTACTGCACTGATACCCCCCACACCACCACTACTGCACTGATACCCCCCCACACCACTACTACTGCACTGATACCCCCCACACCACCACTACTGCACTGATACCCCCCCACACCACCACTACTGCACTGATACCCACACAACACCACTACTGCATTGAAACCCACCCCCTCACACCACCACTACTGCACTGATACCCCCCACACCACCACTACTGCACTGATACCCACCCCCCCCCCCCCACACCACCACTACTGCACTGATCCCCACACCACCACTACTGCACTGATACCCACACCACCACTACTGCACTGATACCCACCCCCCCCCACTACTGCACTGATACCCATCCCCCCACACCACCACTACTGCACTGATACCCACCCCCCCACACCACCACTACTGCACTGATACCCACCCCCCCACACCACCACTACTGCACTGATACCCCCCCCCACACCACCACTACTGCACTGATACCCACCCCCCCCCCCACACACCACTACTGCACTGATCCCCACATCACCACTACTGCACTGATCCCCACACCACCACTACTGCACTGATATCCACCGCCCCCCACACCACCACTACTGCACTGATACCCCCCCCCACACCACCACTACTGCCACTGATACCCCCCCACACCACCACTACTGCACTGATCCCCACACCACCACTACTGCACTGATACCCACCCCCCCCCCACACACCACCACTACTGCACTGATACCCCCCCACACCACCACTACTACTGCACTGATACCCCCACACCACCACTACTACTGCACTGATACCCCCCCCCCCCCACACCACCACTACTGCACTGATCCCCACACCACCACTACTGCACTGATCCCCACACCACCACTACTGCACTGATACCCCCCCCCCCCACACCACCACTACTGCACTGATACCCCCCCCCCCCACTGCACTGATACCCACACCACCACTACTGCACTGATACCCCCCCCCCCACACCACCACTACTGCACTGATCCCCACACCACCACTACTGCACTGATCCCACACCACCACTACTGCACTGAAACCCCCCACACCACCACTACTGCACTGATACCCCCCACACCACCACTACTGCACTGATCCCCACACCACCACTACTGCACTGATACCCCCCACACCACCACTACTGCACTGACCCCCCACACCACCACTACTGCACTGAAACCCCCCACACCACCACTACTGCACTGATACCCCCCACACCACCACTACTGCACTGATCCCCACACCACCACTACTGCACTGATACCCCCCACACCACCACTACTGCACTGACCCCCCCACACCACCACTACTGCACTGAAACCCCCCACACCACCACTACTGCACTGATCCCCACACCACCACTACTGCACTGAAACCCCCCACACCACCACTACTGCACTGATACCCCCCACACCACCACTACTGCCACTGATCCCCACACCACCACTACTGCACTGATACCCACCCCCCCACCCCACCACTACTGCACTGATACCCCCCCACACCACCACTACTGCACTGATACCCCCCACACCACCACTACTGCACTGATACCCCCCCCCCACACCACCACTACTGCACTGATCCCCACACCACCACTACTGCACTGATACCCCCCACACCACCACTACTGCACTGATACCCCCCCCCACTGCACTGATACCCACACCACCACTACTGCACTGATACCCCCCCCCCCCACACCACCACTACTGCACTGATCCCCACACCACCACTACTGCACTGATCCCCACACCACCACTACTGCACTGAAACCCCCCACACCACCACTACTGCACTGATACCCCCCACACCACCACTACTGCACTGATCCCCACGCCACCACTACTGCACTGATACCCCCCACACCACCACTACTGCACTGACCCCCACACCACCACTACTGCACTGAAACCCCCCACACCACCACTACTGCACTGATCCCCACACCACCACTACTGCACTGAAACCCCCCACACCACCACTACTGCACTGATACCCCCCACACCACCACCACTGCTGCACTGATCCCCACACCACCACTACTGCACTGATACCCACCCCCACACCACCACTACTGCACTGATACCCACCCACACCACCACTACTGCACTGATCCCCACACCACCACTACTCCACTGATACCCCCCCCCACACCACCACTACTGCACTGATACCCCCCACACCACCACTACTGCACTGATACCCACCCCCCCCCCCACACCACCACTACTGCACTGATCCCCACACCACCACTACTGCACTGATACCCACACCACCACTACTGCACTGATACCCACCCCCCCCACTACTGCACTGATACCCATCCCCCCACACCACCACTACTGCACTGATACCCACCCCCCCCCCACACCACCACTACTGCACTGATACCCACCCCCCCACACCACCACTACTGCACTGATACCCACCCCCCACACCACCACTACTGCACTGATACCCCCCACACCACCACCACTGCTGCACTGATACCCACCCCCCCACTACTGCACTGATACCCATCCCCCCACACCACCACTACTGCACTGATACCCCCCCACACCACCACTACTGCACTGATCCCCCACACCACCACTACTGCACTGATACCCACCCCCCACACCACCACTACTGCACTGATACCCCCCCACACCACCACTACTGCCACTGATACCCTCCCACACCACCACTACTGCCACTGATTCCCCCCTCCCCCCACACCAATACCACAACCACTGCTGCCACTGATCCACCCCATCATGACCACTACTTCCACTGATCCCATCCTTGCCACTGATACCATTCTCCTCCCCACCACTCATCCCACCCCCGAAACGGCCTCCCACACCACGGATCCCATCCTCCCACCACCGCTGCCACTCATTTCATCCAATGTCCTCCACCGCTGCCACTCATCCCATCCAATCCCCCTTCCACTACCACTCATCCTATCCAATCCAGCCTTCCACTACCACTCATCTCATCCCACCCTCCTCCAACCATCACCCTTGCCACTGATCCCATTCCCCCCCCACCACCTTTGCCACTCATCCCATTCAATCCCCCTACCACTAATCCCACCCCCCCAACCACAACCCTTGCAGTTGATCCCATCCCCCCCTTACTGCTGCCAATGATCCCATCCCTCCTCCACCATCGCTGCCACTGTTCCCATCCCCACCCAACCACCACTGATCCCATTCCCCCCACAGCTGCCACTCATCCCATCTCTCCCTCACCGCTGCCACTCATCCCACCCCCCACCACCGATGCCACCGATCCTATCCCTCCTCAACCACCACTGATCCCACCCCCCACCAACACCGCTGCCACTCATCCCAGGGGCGTAACTACAGGGGTTGTTCCCCCTGCATACACAAGTCCCTCTCCTCTAGATTCACCAAATTTAGTTTGCTTAAGAAACTGAAGCAATGCTGGAAGTGTGTGTGTGTGTGTGTGGGTGTGGGGGGGGGGGGGGGGGGTCTATAGGTAGTAGCGTTGTCAAGCTTTGCTATTTGCCAAAGTCCATGCACCTGAATTTGGAGCATAATCCAATAGCCCAAGAATGAACTCTCCTGTGTCATGTGATGTATTCCAAGAAAGAAATGTTACAGCTAAGTCAAAAAATACCTTTTTCCTTACCTGATCCTCTGTCCTTACAGGCTCCATCAAGACAGTAAGACCTGTCCCCACAGGCTCTTCTCTTCAATGCTCTGGTGGTCAGATGCCCTCTGACATCATCAAGACCAAATCAGAGCCCATATCCTTTCATTGGACATGAGCTCACCAAGAGACAGTCCAGTGCTGCAGCATGGGGAAGTAGAGGAGAGCATCAGCTGTTTGGAAAGCAGAGGATCTGATAATTACAAGTTCTTTTAGCGGCTCCCTAGGCCTCAACAAGCATTTAACAGTGCCGAAGCAGCCCCATTGCAAGGGAGGATTTTTTCTTTCCCAGGGATGAGCTTAAGGCTGGGTTCACACTATTGCCGCATGTGGCTCACAACAGGGGTTCAGTGCGTTCCCGTTCACAGTTTTAGGTCTGATTTCAGCCTGAAGATTTGGGCTGAATTCGGATCTGAAACGGACCAAAAGACACACAGGACCCCTCTGCAAATTCACACTGGAGCCTCAGCAGAGATGTGTGAACCGGCTTCTTAGAGAGCTGGTCACAATCTCCTACCATGCAAATTGGATGCGGAGAAACCCGCATCCAATTCGCATAGTTGTGTGTTTAATTTACCTTGCTAAAATATTAGGTCATTATTGGTGTATATCATTTACATGGAAAAAAAAAAACACAATGTGTAAATTGGCATGCATTTCATTTGTAATTCAAACTATAAAAATATAGAAATGAGCACCAGACCAAAATCGAATAAAAGAGTCCAAGATGATTTTATTTGTTGATAAAAAAAAAAAAATCATATAAGGACATCCACCGCGTTTTGGGGCAACATCACTCCCCCTTCATCAGGAAACCAGTGACTTCACAGATCTATATTAGAACAAGTAATGAACACTACTCATGGAGAAATAACCTGACAGGCATCAATTGCTTTCAGGCTGTTCCTTCGTGAGGGAATTTCATACTGGTCCTAGTATAGATCTGTGAAGACACTGGTTTCTCTGATTCCATCCAAGTTTTATCCTGTGTTGAGCCCTGATGAAAGGTGAGTGGCGTTGCCCTCAAAATGCATTGGCTGTTTTTTCAATTTTTTTTTTTTTTTTTTGTCAACAAATAAAATCTTGAACTCTGTTATATGATTTTGGTCTAGCTCTCTTTTCTGTATTTTTATGGTTTGAGTCACTGTTGGGTGCCCATCGAGGGGAGCCGTCTCACCAGATCTACTGAGCTTGGTTGAAGTTTTTCCTTCATCTGACTACACTTGCAAGTCTTAGGGCTCTTTCACATGGGGCGGATCAGTGCAGATCCGCCCCGTGGATAGCCGCTTGCTCAGCGGGGATCGCCGGAGCGATCTCCGCTGAGCAGGAAGATGACAGGTCCGTCTCTGCACTCCGTGCAGGGACGGACCTGTCAGAGCGCCGCTCTCCCCTATGGGAGATCGGGTGACGACGGACGTCATCCGATCCGCTCTGCAGACGGATAAAAAAATTGGGTTTTCCTCCGTCTGCAGAAACGGAGCATAGCGGGCACGGACGAGAGCGGGTGTCAGCGGATGCTTATCCGCTGACACCCGCTATCCCATAGGGATACATGTATGTCCGTTTTTCATCCTAAAACGGAAGGATGAAAAACGGACATACGGTCCGTCAGTGTGAAAGAGCCCTAAAGGTTCCCAGCAGCTCTTTTAATATGCTGTTCTGGAGTGCTTTTTACTTGTGTTTGTTTTATAGATGACCCTATGCTTCCTCATAGCGGATAGAGTTTGTAATTTTAACTGTAATTCTTCTATCTTGGCAGGTATGGGGTAAAATGAGCCACCTTCCCACCAGTCCAACACCAGCAGCAGTAAGTAGGACTGTATTTATTCCTTACAGTGTGAAGTTGTGTACTCTGTGATGAGGCTATACTTAAGAAAGTCAAGTCTTTATTGTAGTCTACTTATCTACTTTAATTTTTTTTTAATTGTTGCTCATAATGTAGTTTTATATATATATATATATATATATATATATATAGCTATATATATATATATATATAGCTTTATATAGTGGCAACATTTTGAGCACCATTTTATGAAGTATAGGGAGATAATACAGTTACAAAACATCTCAGTACAAGAGGATTAGGGGGCCTTAAAGTGGAACTTTACTCTCTGCAGATTGACTTACGCTTTCTGCCTCCACCTCCTCAATAATGATACCCGTGTGGAGGGGGGGGGGGGGGGGGGGGCTATTTATTATGTTTTTAAAGTTATTTTCTAGCAGCCCTGGCCTAGGCCAGAATGGTGTGTCCTGCTCCCACGGCATCCTGGAATATCTCCATCACTTATCCCAGGAGGCTACAAAACGGCCAGGAGCAAAGCTGACACTTTATTGGGGCTCAGGCTGCTTGAACCCGGTAGAGGCAGCTGGCTGTTGAGGACCAAGATGGCAGCAGGGGACACAAGCTATGACACCCAGACAACAAATAGTTGCAGTACAATGATAGATCTACTGGGCAAGTTGAGTATGTTTTTTTTCAGAGAAAGCAGCATAGCTGGTAGGAAGGGGTTGGAGGCCGGAGGTCAAGTTAAGTTCCTCTTTAATGAGGGTTGCTTGCCGTTGCCAGACCATTGATTTTAACAATTTTACAATTGATTATATGTGCATTTAACGTATTTCATCATTATTATTTACCTGTAAATGTCCCCCTTGTTTAGACATCTTGGATGTGATGACAGTAGCCCCAGCAGACTCACAGCTGTCAGTCAACAGACACTATAGCATTAGCTTTTTTGCTCCTCCCTTGACAGCAATGTAAAAGTTTTGGTATAGGGGTAGGGGTAGGACAAAGGAATTAGGACAGCACAGACAGTAATTATATACTTCCAGAAGAGGAGAAGGCTTTGGCATGGTAGGAATGAGGGATAACTGTTAGGTCACTTTCGCACTGAGGCGGCAGTAGAGATAAAGCGGCGCTAATTTTACCAGACGATTTACCGCTGTTTAAGCTGCACTTTGCTGCCACTAGCGGTGCGCTTTTAACCTCCCGAAGTGGTTAAGTGTCCACAAAGCGCCACTGCCGAAGCAATTTGCAGGCGCTTCGGCGGCACTGCCCATTGATTTCACTGCACCGCCCCAAAGATGCTGCTCTCATCCTGCAAGCACACTGCTCCAGTGTGAAAACACTTGGGCTTTCACACTGGAGTGACAGGAGAGGCGCTTTACAGGCGATATTTTTAGAGATAAAATGCCTGTAAAGCGACTCAGTGTAAAAGTGGCCTTACAGGAGTGGTTCAATTCCCTAGCAACTACAAAGGCGTGTTTGTGAATAAAAAATCCTTGTGGAAAGAAAAACGCTGCAAATATATTTTAAGTTGGTGACAGGTTCTCTTAAAGCAGACTATAATAATGGTCCTTGCTGTTTGCATAACAAGTTAATAATGGCAGCTGTCTATGTTCACATGTTGCTGTGCAATTGAACTAGCTAGAAAATGTGATTCCTACAGGAAGAATTAAAGTGTTTCTAAAGGCGAAATTTTTTACCTTAAGGCCCCTTTCACACTGGGGCGTCCGGCGGTAAAGCACCGCTATATTTAGCGGCACTTTTTCGTTGTTTTTGCAGGGGCAAAGCACCGCTACAGCAGCGCTTTGCCGGCGCTTCGGTAGCGGTGCCCATTCAGTTCAATGGGCAGGAGTGGTGTATACGCTGCTCCTTCACTGCTCCAAAGATGCTGGTTGCAGGAGTTTTTTTAATGTCCTGCAAGCGCACTGCTCCAGTGTGAAAGCCCTCGGGCTTTCACACTGGAGAGACAGGAGAGGCACTGTGCAGGCGCTATATTTAGCGCTGTAGCGCCTGTAAAGCGCCTCAGTGTGAAAGGGGTCTTATGCATTCCCTGCATTAGGGTAAAAAGTATCTCAGTAAGTGTATCGCCCCCTCACCTCCCTATATACTCTCCTGAGTCCTATATTAATCCAGCGCTGTGCCCATCTGCAGCCAGTGCTGCTCTCCCTCCCTCTTCACACAGGCACAGAGGCAGCAACAGGAGCCATTGGCTCCCCCTGCTGTCAATCAAATTCTGTGGGGGGGAGAGGGGGTGGGGCTGAGCCGTGCTGTGTGTGTCTATAGACGAACACAGCCCGGAATGGGAGCAAGCCCACAGGTGCTCCTCCATAGGAGGTTGGCACACACCAAAGAGGAGGAGCCTAGCGTGCCAGTGGGGGACCCCAGAAGAGAAGGATTGAGGCCGCACAGTTCAGTACCAGTGCAGGTAAGTAATATGTTTATTATTTAAAAAAAAAACTTTGCAATCACTTTAAAGCACAGCCATCTTCCTAAATGTCATAGCCCTGTCCTTTTCTGGAAGTGTCCAATTATAGTCTGTGCTGGCCCAGCTCCTCTGCCCCTCTTCTCTCTAGATAGCTGGGGCTGCTGAACTTATGTCCAGAAGCAGTTTTAGAATGTTTGGATGTCTACACTAGAGAGACTTTTACTTCACTGTTCATATGGGGAGATTTTTTGTTAAAATGTATGGTCTGATGACAGGGTCTCTTTAATGGGTCACTGACCCAAAACAACTATGCAGTCCAACAGCTCCATCCTGCCGCTTGGTTAATGACCCACTAAGTCGTTAAAGCAAGGATAAGAACGGCAACCCTAGAGCCAGCACTTTGAACAACAAGTCAGCAATGGCTACTCCAGTTTTACTCGCTTGACAAGTTCCCATAAGTTGCTGTAACATCGTTCTCATTTTAAATAGCAGGATAAAAAAGCCTTGCTGTTGTCTGACAGATACTATGTGCCAGCATAGGAAGCCCAACTCATCGTTGCGGCTCTCCCTCGGGATCCCTTGGGAAGCCACAGAACCTGGATAGCCTTGGTTTTCACAGTGACCTCTCAGGCAGCTACAAAAAAGCCCCAGGGTGTGAGCGGGAAGACTCCACAGGGACTGATTATCTGAAGAGCTTTAAAAGCCAGGTCAGTATATTTGGTTTGTGTCTTTGTCATTATGGGACCCTGTCTGTTGCCCCTGCACTCACTCTTCTGTTGTGTATTGTGCCTGCAGTGGCCCATTTATGTGCAGTAGCTGTTCTAGAACTGTGTGCCTCAGCAGTATCAAACTGAGAGCTCTGTTGTCTCACATTCTCACTATTTGTTTTGCCAAGGCAAAGTTAAAACCGCACCCGATGGAGCACAGAGGTCAAGATCAATCCCTTCTACAGTCAAAGCAGGTAAGGCAGGAAATTGGGTTTCTTTTCTAGTAATAGTCTATGTGTATATAAGTAAGATGCCTCAGGAATGTTTTTAACTGAACTGTTTAACATACCAGATTTTGTTATATAGATACGTATTAATGACATAGTTACATTAACACATTCTGCACCTCCTGGTATAATTTTACTGCTTTTTAGCCTATTTAGGCCCCATGCACACGAGCCGCTGTTAAACGCGCGTTCAGAGACAGTTGGACACTTTTTTCAACTGCCCCTGAATGCATGCAATGTTATCCTATGTGTCCATGTACACAGTCTTGTTTTTTCCCGTTTTTATGCAGTTGCGTTTAACCGCTTCCCGACCGCCTCCTGCACATATACGTCGACAGAATGGCACGGCTAGGCAAAAGCACGTACAGGTACGTTGCCCTTTAATTGCCTAGCCGCGGGTCGCGCGCGCACCGCCGGTGGCGCGCTCGTGACCCGGTTGGGAGCTCCGTGACCACGACCACGGGACCAGCGGACCTGATCGCCGCTGGTGTCCCGCGATCGGGTCACAGAGCTGAAGAACAGGGAGAGGTCTGTGTAAACAAACCTCTCCCCGCGCTTCCTACTCTGCGTGTCATTGATCGGCTGTTCCCTGTCATCGGGAAAGCCAATCAATGACGTCAGATGTCAGCCCCGCCCCCTAATGTTAAAAAAAACACACACGTCACAGCCCATAACCCCTCCCCTCCCCCTAGTGGTTAACTCTTTCACTGCCAGTGTCATTTATACAGGAATCAATGCATTTAAATAGCATTGATTGCTGTATAAATGACAATGGTCCCAAAAATGTGTCAAAAATGTCCGATGTGTCCGCCATAATGTCGCAGTCACAATAAAAATCGCTGATCGCCGCTTGAAAGGGGCCTGGTCAAGTGGTTAACCTCGTTTTTCCAGAAGCAAAAAAATGGGTTCAGACACTTTGCTTTTCCACGTTTCAGACGGAAAACGCGGCTAAACGCGGCACCTGCGTTTAGCCGTGTTTGCGCTTATAAGCGTTTTTAAAGGAACCCAATTTATTGGACCATAAAACTCAGAAATATGATGGTAAACCATAAAAAATACCAAAAAAATTTGGTTTAAAATGTAGTAATTACTTTAGATAGTTCATAGAGCATATATACTCACTGATGCAATGCCATAAAAAACTCTAGTTTTTTAGGTGGCTTAGACAATGAGGAATGCCTCCACTTCTTTGCCCCAACCCTTCATCCAATCTCTAATCTAATCAGTGACTCCACCTAGTCTGACCAAAGCATAGCAATGTCTTTTTTTCACAAAGAAAAACCTGCATACCAATGTCTAGTCAGCCCCAACCCCCCCCCATGTTCCTGAAATATCCAATGGACATTCGCTGTGCCATCAACGGATGGGTCCAATATCGACGAGCTCTGACTCTGGACCTCTCACGCAATTTGTGACGATGTTGCTGCCTCATCAAGAGCAAGATCAGGAGCATTTCCTGACATATATTCAATATGGGATCCATTTCCAAAAAAAAAAACACAGAAAAAGAGGCAAATGCAAGTGTACAGCTGCTCTCTTTCTGCTGCTCACTCTGATCAAAATGGCAGAAATCGTTAATAATACATGCTTTCTGCGATGAGGTGGAGATAACATCTTAGTCTCCCTCCAGCTGTTAGGATGTTAAATTTGCATAAAGATTGGGCCAAGTATCATTGAGTTTAGGATGCCCATGCTACATCCACGATTGCATATGAGATATTCTGTACAATGTCTGTAACTGCCCTGTTCATGTAACTCCATGTATTGTTTGACCTATATTTGTAATTGTTGACTCTTCCAATAAAAAAAACTTGTTATTTGGAAAAAAAAATAATACATGCTTTCTGAGCTTGGGGAGGGTCTATATGATGTTATCTTTACAACCGCTTATAGATGCAAACGCGGTAAAACGCGTCTAAACGCAGCATTAAAACGTGGGTCTCGTGTGCATGGGGCCTTACAAGAACCGTAGTAAGGGCTGTAAACAAATGGTATACTAATAACAAAATCATTGACAGTGTCACATAGAATGCATCTAGCTTTAGAGAGGGAAGTAAGTCTGTCTTAGTAGCTTTTAATTGAAACCTCTTATTAAAAGTTATGGAGTTGTTTCGTGTACGTCACTGAATTCCTTATCACAGGATGCTCTATGACATGTTGTGATATCTTTCACTGGCCTCTAGGTGGCACTGTGTACTGATCACTGTGCTAATAGCAAAATATAAAATTATAGACCGGGGTTTCTTAACCAGGGTTCCTCCGGAGGTTGCTAGGGGTTCCTTGAGCAGTGAGACATTTCTGCCCAGTTAAAGGGGAGTTCCACCCAAAAGTGGAACTTCAGCTTATTTGCTTCCTCCTGTTTTTGACAGGTCCCCATTATCAACTTCTGGAGATGGTGCTGTGGCCCCCCTCCTCCGCCGCGGGGCCAATTAGAAAGCGCAGCACGCTTCACGCAGTAGGGAACCGCCTGTGAAGCCGAAAGGCTTCACTGCCAGTTTCCCTTAGTAGAGATGGCAGCGTCAGCACCTGACAGCCGATCTTTAGATGGCTGGGGTGCCAACATCACGGACTCCCTGGACAGGTAAGTGTCCATATATTTAAAGTCAGCAGCTACAGTATTTGTAGCTGCTGACTTTTAATTTTCTTTTCCCCAGGCTGGAACACCTCTTTAAGTTCCCATTGAAATCATTGATCCTTTTAACTATCTGTAAGGGGGGAATTCCTCTCAATGACCTAATGTATCATGAGTTATAGGGGGTTCCCTGATAATAGAAAGTTATTTCAAGGGTTCCTCTGTGTTGAGAAGGTTGAGAAAGGCTGTTGTAGACTGTAGCTCAAACACCTCAGTTCTACATTATCTGGATGAACTATATTGCAAACGTAATCTATTTGCGTCAGTGGGTAAAGTAAACCTGTACTGAGAGAAATATGGAGGTTAACATCACTGGTCTGTTTTGAAAATGCTAGTTTCCTGGCTGACACTTAACTCTAATGGCTTTCACTTTGCCTGGTAATGTCAAATTGACACTTTGCCCCAGCACCTCAGCCCCCCCTTAGCCCACTGAAACTCGCCTCTCCAGTGTTCCCCTGCCAATACGTCTTCCGTTAGAGCTGAGGCAAAGTATCTGGTACTTGTAGGTATGGGGAAGCTTGTGACCTTCTCCCATAATGCAATGCCCTGGCTTAATGTCCAAACATTAGTCCCTAGCGCTGTCACCTGACAACTGCTGACACCAAGTATTTTGATAGCAGCTGCAATGGAGAAAAGAGTGGCGAGGAAACATTGAAGATGAAAGTATCAGTGGGTTGATTGGCAGTGGGGCACATTACACAGACACTATACATTTGCTCTGTGTTTTTTTTAAATCCTACTAACCCTAAAGAGTTTGTAATAAAGAATTTCTGAATTACGTGACCTCATGAATGCTGCAGGTCATTGACTCAATGTACTGAAAGTCATAAGATCAGTAGGACTACCAGGAAGGTAGCATTTTCAAAGGAGGACAGTAATTGTAGCTGCCTGTTGGCACAGGTTTCCTTTAAAATAACCTGTTCTTTGCCCATGCTGGGAAAAGTAGTAGGATTGATTTTGTGGTCCCTTCCCAGCAGCACACACTAACCTTTTTTGAATTCTGCCACCACTCCATTCAATCACAGAGAGCAAAAAATATATCCAATACTGCTGGGTATGGAGGAGCATATGACTCACTCCCCTTATACAGGGCTCCCTTTTTTCTTTTTTGCTTCCATGGCAGAGTTAAGGAAGGTGAGTATATGCTGCTGGAGAAGGGGGCACTAAAGTAAACCTGTTGTTTTGCTTTTGTGGGCAAAGCATAGGTTTGCTTTAAGATAATCTGTATTGTTAATGTGTATTTAATAGGCTTTTTCATGCAAAATGTTCTTAAAATAAAATATGCTGTGTGTCATATTCTGTAACACAGCCTTGCCATGTTGTTATCATCATTACAGGATGCATTAGGAATAATGCCAATGGGGAGTCCACTGACCTCAAGCATTTCCTCTAGTATTACTTCTAGTCTAGCTGCGACACCCCCCAGCCCTGCAGCCATAAGTGGTACTCCTGGTATGAATGCCAATGCTCTGCCCTTCTACCCAACCAGTGACACAGTAGAATCTGTCATAGGTAAGATATACGTTGCTCTTTCAGAAACTGTGACTAGTTAAAAGGCGAACAACCTCTCCCTCCCCATCACCATCACTAATGGACAGCATTACTGTTCTGATTTGAACCCCTGCTGAGCAGCTGTCTGTTTTTTTGGCTATCTTCAGACACCTATTGCTTTTCTTTTTTGTTTCCAATGTCAATGTCACAAGTTAGGCCATAGCCAAGATTCAAACTGCTAATTGGCAGGATGAATGTACCAAGTTGATCGATCAACTTGGGTACAACCAGCCTGCCAGATTGAATGAATGAATGAATGAATGACTTGTATAGCGCAACCTATGCGAACTGAATCGCCTCAGGGCGCTTTTTGCCACTGGTGTCCATCTGTGGTATAGTGCGGTCCTTGCTCTGTGGGGTCCTGACACGCTTACAAACACATACACATACAACATACACATATTTGGCCAATTTTATCGACAGGATCTAATTAACCTACCAGCATGTCTTTGGAGTGTGGGAGGAAACCGGAGCTGCCTATGATTATCGCTAGCGGTTGCTATAGCCACTACCGATAATCATCCTTATAAATAGCAAAGTTAATTTCAGGAGTGAAAAGGAGTAAGCCTGTCCGATCGTCTATTAAAATAAACAGGTTTGCTTTATAGGCAAATTTAGAATCCTGTACTTGTCTTCTTCACACTGTATAACTTTACCAAATACTAGAGCACCAGAAACAACCTAATATACAGTATCTCACAAAAGTGAGTACACCTCTCGCATTTTTGTAAATATTTTATTATATCTTTTCATGTGACAACACTGAAGAAATGACACTTTGCTACAATGTAAACTAGTGAGTGTACAGCTTGTATAACAGTGTAAATTTGCTGTTCCCTCAAAATAACTCAACACACAGCCATTAATGTCTAAACCGCTGGCAGCAAAAGTGAGTACACCCCTAAGTGAAAATATCCAAATTGGGCCCAATTAGCCATTTTCCCTCCCCGATGTCATGTGACTCGTTAGTGTTACAATGTCTCACTCTCTCATGCTGGTCACTGGAAGTTCAACATGGCACCTCCATGGCAAAGAACTCTCTGAGGATCTGAAAAAAAGAATTGTTGCTCTACATAAAGATGGCCTAGGCCACAGGTGTCAAACACAAGGCCCGCTGGCCGAATCTGGCCCTCCAGGCCATTTCATGTGGCGTTCGCACCTTTCCTGCAGCTTGCAGGAGAGCTCCAGCCCTCCTCTGGTCCTCCTCCAGACCCCTACTTTCTACTTTCTGCTTTCAAGCAATGCATCCAGCTTCTTCCCAGCAGCAGCATAAGGAAAGGGGGTGCACTGTGATGTAAGGGAGAGTGATGGACTCAACTTCTGATGGTGGGGTGGCTCTTGACATCTAATTTAAGGGGAGGGGATGTGCTGGACATCTAATCTTACAGATACAACCTGATTGCCCCTTTGAGGGCAATCAGGATGCTTATGTGGCCTACGATGAAATTGAGTTTGACACCCCTGGCCTAGGATATAAGAAGATTGCCAAGAGCCTGAATCTGAGCTGCAGCACGGTGGCCAAGACCATACAGTGGTTTAACAGGACAGGTTCCACTCAGAACAGGCCTCGCCATGATCGGCCAAAGAAGAGTGCACGTACTCAGCGTCATATCCAGAGGTTGTCTTTGGGAAATAGACGTATGAGTGCCTCCAGAGGTTGAATGGGTGGGGGGTCAGCCTGTCAGTGCTCAGACCATACACCGCACACTGCATCAAATTGGTCTGCATGGCTGTCATCCCAGAAGGAAGCCTCTTCTAAAGAAGATGCCCAAAAAAGCCTGCAAACAGTTTGCTGAAGATAAGCAGACTAAGGACATGGATTACTGGAACCATATCCTGTGGTCTGATGAGACCAAGATAAACTTATTTGGTTCAGATGGTGTCAAGCGTGTGTGGCAGCAACCAGGTGAGGAGCACAAACACAAGTGTGTCTTGCCTACTGTCAAGCATGGTGGTGGGAGTGTCATGATCTGGGACTACATGAGTGCTTCCGGCACTGGGGAGCTACAGTTCATTGAGGGAACTATGAATGCCAACATGTGCTGTGACATACTGAAGCAGAGCATGATCCCCTCCTTTCAGAGACTGAGCCACAGGGCAGTATTCTGACATAACGACCCCAAACACACCTCCAAGACGACCACTGCCTTGCTAAAGAAACTGAGGGTAAAGGTGATGGACTGGCCAAGCATGTCTCCAGACCTAAACCCTATTGAGCATCTGTGGGGCATCCTCAAACGGAAGGTGGAGGAGTGCAAGGTCTCTAACATCCACCAGCTCCATGATGTCATCATGGAGGAGTGGAAGAGGACTCCAATGGCAAGCTGTGAAGCTCTGGTGAACTCCATGCCCAAGAGGGTTAATGCAGTGCTGTAAAATAATAGTGGCCACACAAAAATATTGACACTTTGGGCCCAATTTGGACATTTTCACTTCTTTGGTCAACCATGGCGAGGCCTGTTCTGAATGGAACCTGTCCTCTTAAACCGCTGTATGGGCTTGGCCACCGTGCTGCAGCTCAGTTTCAGGGTCTTGGCAATCTTATAGCCTAGGCCATCTTTATGTAAAGCAACAATTATTTTTTTCAGATCCTCAGTGCTCTTTGCCATGAGGTGTCATGTTGAACTTCCAGTGACCAGCATGAGGGAATGTTAGTGATAACACCTGCTCCTCATTCACACCTTAGACATTGTTGAAAAAGAGGGGAATGGGGGATTTGGGACTTTATATGAGGCACGGAAAAGCAAATAGGTAGTAAGGCTGAACAAGGGAATTTTATTGGTATATAAAAATTGGTAAACATACATATACTGTTATTGCCAAGGTGGTTAGTAAACACAGTAACAATATCCATAATGATAATACAGTTGTCTCAAAAAGTGGCGACTGATATCACATAGTAAAACTTTAAGCACAATAAAACAACAGTAGACAATTGTCATAAAATTCCATAGTTCCAGCCATATTCAGAAAGGATAAATGGATGATTGTAAAATATTATTTGCCGGACCTAAGGCCTCGCTGAACCTGTAAGGGTAGTGATGGTATCGTAGCTTGGAGATCTCGATATGTCTAAAAATAAAACACGGCATTATACAGCTCTACGCGTTTCGTGGCTGACACGCCACTCGTCAGGAGCACCTTAGACATTGTAACACTAACGAGTCACCGGGGAGGGAAAATGGCTAATTGGGCCCAATTTGGACATTTTCACTTAGGGGTGTACTCAATTCTGTTGTCAGCGGTTTAGACATTAATGACTGTGTGTTGAGTTATTTTGAGGGGACAGCAAATTTACACTGTTATACAAGCTGTACACTCACTACTTTACATTGTAGCAAAGTGTCATTTCTTCAGTGTTGTCACATGAAAAGATATAATAAAATATTTACAGAAATGTGAGGTGTACTCACTTTTGTGAGATACTGTATGTGTGAGAATGTGTGAACCATTGTCTCCCAAAATACAGCTGTCAGTGCCCGAGTGACCAGTCACCAGGCCATAGCCCATAGGGTGGGGAGTGTATATAGCCCTGTATATGTTACCACTTTCTCACATAGTAAAAAGCTACACGTGTTTTAGGGGTCTCACACAATAAATCGGGGCATTGGGGGAGAGTGGGGAAATGCATGCTTTTTGGACTTCTTGTAAGGTGTACCTGTTCCTTTGCCTGCTATGGTCAAAGTACCAGCTTAATTTTAAATGATATAAGGATATAAATGTATCTTTTGGAATCAGTCTTGTCCCATTGTATTTTTAATAAATATTTATGCTCAAAGCTTATCTCCTTATTTTTTTTCTTTCTAAAGCTAGCTATACAGACATAGGTTTCTCCATCAACACTAAAAAGTGTGGATGGAGGAATCTCTCCTGCTGACTATTGTATTCAGACAACCACAGCACCTATGGCAAACTGAATACCTGAACGGTGACTGCATCTGATAGGGTGCAATCCCTGTTCATCCCACAATTGGTGCGGACAGGGCCACCTAGGGCTTGAATTGCGGTTTATTTACCAGGTCAAAAATTGGCTGTGTATTACCAGCTCAAGGGATACATTCTCTTGTCATACATTTTTAAACCACCATCTATATTTTTCAGGCAACAGTTTCCTTAATACTTTTTTTTCTTTCAGAATCTGCCCTGGATGACCTTGATTTAAATGATTTTGGTGTTGCCGCTTTAGAGAAGTCATTTGATAATACCACAGTTACCACATCTGGTGGTATAATGATAGGTAATTGATCATGTTTTGCTTTTTTTTAATATCACATTAACTATCATCATTGCTGATTTTATATAAGCTGCTTATATTTTCTATTATAATTACTCAAACCCTAAACTTTTATTTTTTGTTTTGGATATTGGTTATAGTGTTTTCTTTATTGCCGTCTGTCTCCAATGGGGCAGATGTGCGTCTCTTCCTGTACCAGTGACTGTGGTCACTGCCAAGAAAGGAACTGGGAAAACTTTCCAACAGAGACTACATTAAAATACTCAATACTTAATCATTTAAGACTGTGGAATGGTCACTATTGATCCCTGTTCCTAAAACTTTAAAAATGAAAGTTTTGATTGTGAATATGCCTCAAAGCTGAACTCTGGCCACATTCATTTAAATGCAACCCCAATTCCAAAAAAGGTATTTTTGAAATTGATGACAGCAACACGTTTCAGGGACAGGGCAACACAAAGCTGGCAAAGTAAGTGGTACTAACAAGGAAGGGCTGGGAGACAATTTTGTACAGTACCTTGAAAAAGTATTCATACCCCTTGAATTTGTCCACATTTTGTCATATTACAACCAAAAACATAAATGTATTTTATTGGGATTTTATTTGCTAGACCAACACAAAGTGGCACATAATTGTAAAGTGGAAGGAAAATGAGAAATGGTTTTCAAAATAAATAAATATGTGAAAAGTGTGATATGCATTTTTATTCAGCCCCCTTTACTCTGATACCCCTAACTAAAATCTAGTGGAACCAATTACCTTCAGAAGTCACCTAATTAGTAAATAGAGTCCACCTGTGTGTAATTTTAATCTCAGTATAAATACAGCCATTCTGTTAAACCCTTAGAGATTTGTTAGAGAACCTTAGTGAACAAACGGCATCATGAAGGCCAAGGAACACACCAGACAGGTCAGGGATAACGTTGTGGAAAAGTTTAAATCAGGGTTAGGTTATAAAAAAATATCCCAAGCTTTAAACATCTCACGGAGCACTGTTCAATCCATCATCTGAAAATGGAAAGAGTATGGCACAACTGCAAACCTACCAAGACATGGCCGTCAAGCAGCCAAGAGGCCCATGGTAACTCTGGAGATCCACAGCTCAGGTGGGAGAATCTGTCCACAGGACAAATATTAGTCGTGCACTCCAAAAATCTGGCATGTATGGAATAGTGACAAGAAGAAAGCCATTGTTGAAAGAAAGCCATAAGAAGTCCCGTTTGCAGTTTGGGAGAAGCCATGTGGGGGACACAGCAAACATGTGGAAGAAGGTGCTTTGGTCAGATGAGACCAAAATTTTACTTTTTGGCCTAAAAGCAAAACGCTATGTGTGGCAGAAAAATAACACTGCACATCACCCTGAACACACCATCCCCACGTGAAACATGGTGGTGGCAGCATCATATTGTGGGGATACTTTTCTTTGGCATGGACAGGGAAGCTGGTCAGAGTTGATGGGAAGGTGTATGGAGCCAAATACTGGGCAATCTTAGAAGAAAACCTGTTAGAGTCTGCAAAAGACTTGAGACTGGGGCGGAGGTTCACCTTCCAGCAGGACAACAACCCTAAACATACAGCCAGAGCTACAATGGAATGGTTTAGATCAAAGCATATTCATGTGTTAGAATGTAGGAATCTCTTCTGCTGACTGTTGTATTCAGACAACCGCAGTCAAAGTCCAGACCTAAATCCAATTGAGAATCTGTGGCAAGACTTGAAAATTGCTGTTCACAGATGCTCTTCATCCAATCTGACAGAGCTTAAGCTATTTTGCAAAGAAGAATGGGCACAAATTTCAGTCTCTATCTGGTAGAATCATACCCAAAAAGACTTGCAGCTGTAATTGCAGAGAAAGGTGGCTCTACAAAGTATTGACTCGGTGGTTAAATAAAAATGCACGCCACACTTTTCAGACATTAACCACTTGCTTACTGGGCACTTAAACACCCTTCCTGCCCAGACCAATTTTCAGCTTTCGGTGCTCTCACACTTTGAATGACAATTACTCAGTCATGCAACACTGTACCCAAATGAATTTTTTGTCCTTTTTTCCCACAAATAGAGCTTTCTTTTGGTGGTATTTGATCACCTCTGGGTTTTTTATTTTTTGCGCTATAAATGAACAAAGACCGAAAATTTTGAAAAAAAACAAATTTTTCTTTGTTTCTGTGATAAAATTTAGCAAATTATTAATTTTTCTTCATAAATTTTGGCCACAATTTATACTGCCACATATCTTTGGTAAAAATAACCCAAATTAGTGGATATTATTTGATCTTTGTGAAAGTTACAGACTCTACAAACTGTGGTGCGAATCATACAAAATTGATCACATCTGATGTACTGGTGACCTATCTCATTTCTTGTGACCCGAACAAGCCAGGAAAGTACAAATACCCCCCAAATGACCCCTTTTTTGAAAGTAAACATTCCAAGGTATTTAGTAAGAGGCATGGTGAGCTTTTTGATGTTGTCATTTTTTCCCACAATTCTTTGCAAAATTTATAATTTTTTTATTTTTAATTTTTTTCCACAAAATTGTCATTGTAATAGGTGATCTCTCTCACATGGAATGTGTATACCACAAATGACACCCCAAAATAAATTCTGCTACTCCTCCTGAGTATTACGATACCACATATGTGGGACTTTTACACAGCCTGGCCACTTAGAGAGGCCCAACATGCAGGGAGCGCCATCACGTGTTCTAGGAGCATAAATTACACATCTAACTTGTTGACTACCTAGTACACTTTTGAAGGCCCTGGAGCACCAGGACAATGACACGTGACACTGACGTGGCACTGATGACAGGTGGCAATGATACGTGGCACTGATGACACGTGACACTGATGTGGCACTGGTGACAGATGGCACTAGTATGGAGCACTGATGACACGTGACACTGATGACAGACGGCACTAATACGGGGCACTGATGACACGTGACACTGACAGATGGCACTAATATGTGGCACTGGTGACAGATGGCACTAATACGTGGCACTGATATCATGTGGCACTAATACGTGGCACTGATGAGAGATGGCACTAATATGTGGCACTGATGACAGATGGCACCGACACGTGGCACTGATGACACGTGACACTGATGACAGATGGCACTGATACGTGGCATTGATGACACGTGACACTGATGACAGATGGCACTGATACGTGGCATTGATGGCACGTGACACTGACAGGTGGCACTGATGACAGATGGCACTGATACGTGGCACTGATGACAGATGGCACTAATATGTGGCACTGATGACACGTGACACTGACGTGGCACTGACACGTGGCACTGATGACAGATGGCACTTATACTGGGGACAGGTGGCACTGGCAGATGGCACTGGGGACAGGTGCACTGGGGACACAGATGGGGACAGATGGATGGGGACAGATGGATGGGGACACAGATGGGGACAGATGGATGGGGACACAGATGGGGACAGATGGATGGGGACACGGATGGGGACAGATGGATGGGGACAGATGGATGGGGACACATGGATGGGGACACATGGATGGGGACACAGGTGGGGACAGATGGATGGGGACAGATGGATGGGGACAGATGGATGGGGACACAGATGGGGACAGATCGCACATTTCGTTTTTTTATTTTTATTTTTTTACTTACGGCTGCTGCAGTCATTTATCTCTCTCTCCTCACACGCTGTCTGTGTGAGGAGGGAGAGCGGCGCTGACAGATGATCTCATATGTTTACATATGAGATCATCTCTCATTGGACACGCCGATCTCGCTGTAAACGGCCAGCACAGAACTTCCCCGATGCGCGCTCTCAGGAGCGCGCATTAGGGAAGTAAACAAGAGGACGTCCAGGGACGTCCTCCCAGCAGAGAGCGTCCGCGCTGCAGCCGTCTTTCGGCTATAGCGCGGGCGCGAAGAGGTCAAAAGAGAAGTATTTATTTTTTTTTTTTTCACCCAGTCCGATGCTGCATCTGTTCCCCAGCGCCTCTGCACTAAGAACCGAGCGATCGAACGTCGACCGGGGTGTCAGTCCAGGCACCTGGCGGATCCAGACGTTTATTGTCGTGATGATGTGGTGCCTGGACTGATTCCTGTGACGTCAGCAGAGAGCAGATTTCAGTCCTCTCTCTGCTGAAAATGGGTCACAGGAGTGCAAAACGAATTGCACTTCTGTGACCCATAGGAGAAACCCAGCCAAAAAAGCTCCTTTAATTTGTAAATTTTTGAAAACTATTCATCATTTTCCTTTCACTTCACAATTATGTGCCACTTTGTGTTGGTCTATCACATAAAATCCCAATAAAATAAATGTACGTTTTTGGTTGTAACATGACAAAAAGTGGAAAATTTCAAGGGGTATGAATACTTTTTCAAGGCACTGTAACTTATTAGGTGAATTGACAACAAGGCAGTAATATGATTGGGTATAAAAAGAGTGTGTTCGAGAGTCAGTGTGTCTCAGAAGTAAAGATGGGCAGAGGTTCACCAATCTGTGAAGAGCTGCATCTAAAAATTGTCAAACGATTTCTGAATAATGTTTTTCAACATAAAAGATTACCGAGACTTTAAATATATCATCATCTACAGTACATAATCTCAAACAATTTAGAGAATCTGGAGAAATCTCTGTGTGCAAGGGACAAGGCTGAAATGCAATATTGGATGCCCTTTAGACGGCACTGTATTAAAACCAGGCATGATTCTGTGATGAACATCACTGCATGGGCTCAGACATACTCCAAAAATCACTGTCTGTGAACACAGTTCGCTGTTCCGTCCAAAAGCTCTATCATGAAAAGAAGAAGCTATTTTTGAACATGATCCAGAAATGCTGCCAACTTTTCTGGGCCATAGCTCTTTTAAAATGGTCTGTTGCAAAGTGGAAAACTGTTCTGTGGTCAGACAAATGGAAATTCAACATTCTTTTTGCCAACCATGAGTGCCACGTCATCCAGACTAAGGATGAGAGGGGCCTCCTGGCTTGTTATCAGCGCTCAGTTCAAAATCCTGCATCTCTGATGGTATGGGGGTGCATTAGTGTGTATGGAATTGGCAGTTTGCATATCTGGAAAGGCACTGTCAATTCTGAAAGATATATCCAGGTTTTAGAGCAGCATATGCTCCGATCCAGACAACATCTTTTTCAGGGAAAGCCTTGCATGTTTCAGCAGGACAATGCTAAACTGCATACTGCATCTATGACAACAGCATGGCTTTGTAGTAGAAGAGTCTGGGTGCCTTACTGGCCTGCCTGCTGTCCAGACCTTTCACCAATAAGAAAATATTTGGCGTATCTTGAAACCAAAAATATGGCAAAAAAGACGCAGGACTGTTGAGGAGTAACGAATCCTATATTAGGCAAGAATGGGACAACATTCCTCTCTCAAATCTCCAGCAACTGATCTCCTCAGTTCCCAGACATTTTTGTTTGTGTTGTTACACTGTACTGCACATGAAAACTCACTGCAAAGCATACTAACAATTCATTTTTTATACCTTTGCCTCCGCTTTCCATGATGACACCCGTGCATTTGATTGCCAGCAACAGGAGCCAATGACTCCTGCTGCTATCGATCTTCCCCGGGAGGAGGGAGACAGTGGCAAGAGCCGCTGCTCTCATGCACATCGCTGGATCGAATCAGGCTCAGGTAAGAATAAGGGGGGGCTGGGGGGGAGTGCATTAAGATGAAAAACCTTAAGGCTTTAGAAGCACTTTAAGGCTTTCATTCATGTACTCCTAGTACTGATGATACTTCTTAGTTAGCAGGATTGAACCAAATCAAATGTATTATTCGCTGTTCGAATTTCATTCAGTTCCTGATTAACTGGCTGAAATGTAATCATTGGGTGGCCCTGTGGACCACCTCTTGCCCAGCATTCCTTGGTTGACAAATTGAAGGAGCCGGGTGGAAAATTGACAGCTGAACATTGGAAACATCCAATTAGATTTTTTTGATAGTCGATGAGGAAGGCTGTCGAAATAAAACAGCTGCATAAAATCTGTTGGTGTATGGCCAGCTTTACTAGCAAATTAGTGTAGAGCTTCCAGATTCCATCTGAAATGTCTGTTTTTTTTTTTTTTTTTCTCATTTACATTTTTAATTTGTTCTCTCTAATTGCAGGTGGCAGCCTAATGCAGAGTTCTGCTCCTGTAAACATCCCTGGATCTTTAGGCAGCTCAGCGTCCTTCCATTCCACATCTCCATCTCCACCTGTAAGCATCTCCTCACACTTTATGCACCAGACCCCTGGAGCACATAGCCAATCAGAAAACACCTTTCTCAGTACATCAGCCACTCCTGGGTCACTAGGTAAGTGACTGTACAGCAGCAAATTGAAGTAATGGGACATCTATGGTAGGGTTGTTCCTTCCTGAATTTAGTTTTTAGTAACTTCATATTTTAACATTCATGTTCATTGTTAAAGTTTACCTTGTTTTGTTTTTATGTTTATAGGCTTAAATGGCATGAATAACAGTATATGGGAACATTTTGTGTCAGGCAGCTATTCTCCTGGGACGTCACCTGCGTTCCCCTCTGGGGCAGGTGGGGCCGAGCTTGTTAGATTACGTCAGGAGCTGGAAGATCTTGGCAGAGCTCTTTGACCCTACGCACATGCAGGGGGATTTTTCGCACATTTGCAGACTGCAAGTTGGGGACAACCATGACAGCCCTGTCTTTGCACATGCATAGGAGACCACACGTGTGTGCAGATGGTCTGCCGTGACCCAAAGCAATGTGGCACATAAACGTCATTCTTGCCTAGGCCGTGTGTACGCGGCATTAGTGTGAAGTGGTGACATTCCTAGATGCAAATACCTGATGTAGAATTTGTCATCTGGAGCCAATTTTCTTGGCTTTGGCTAACAAGTCACACAATACGTTCTTACCTGGGTACTGCTGCTTTCCTGGGCCTCACCACTACTGGGTATAGCAAAACCGATGCTTGCCTCACTTCCAATATTTTCTTCAGGCACATCTTGGAGGAAATTCGTTTTCAGGGGTATCCCCACACTCCTGGCTGGAATATTCCCAACTGCCATCCTCTCAGTGGCTCCCTGGAGCTTGGAGAAATCATCCACCATCTGTGAAAGTATACTATTCTTGCAGAGTCTTGGTGAGGATTCTTGTTGGAAGCAGGAACGACACTGGGGACAAGAAGCTGGCATTCCCTGTAGAGACCAGCACTGGGTAATACATGTCAAGCAGAAAGTGTGCCCACAAGGAATGGTCACAGGTTCTCGGAAAAGGTCCAAGCAGACTGGGCAATACAAATATTCAGAGCAGAGCAAAGGAACGTTCGCCATCTCTGGATACTTGGGTTTACAAACACTGAGTCCACCAGGAAGATGTGAAACAATAGCAGGATATGTCCTTTGCTGTACATCTCCCTCCTACACAGCTAGCATCTGTGGAGAGATAGTCAGGAACTTAACCTTATGATGCACAACATTAGTTCCCAGGGCATGGAATTGAGCTGAACTCCAGCCATGAAAAAAAAAACACTTTTGTTTAGCACTCTGCCTACTTCTAGGCAATCTATAGGCTTTTAGGTAGTGCTACCCTCTTAAGGGGCACTGGATTGTGGGTCCCCTAATCTTGCACAGCCAGTCAAAGTGCATTTTACCACTTGCAACTAGACACAGAAACCAGTACTTGGCTTGTTTTTGTTGTTTTATTGGGGGAATAACAACTTGGATAAAGATTAGTGGTTATGGGATGCCCAAAACTGAATTCAACAACTTTGAGGACAGACCTTTCCATATACTGTTTGCAGGAAAAAATGGATCCCAGACAGTACTCCCTCCAGAATAGTTTCAATCCTAACAGGATTAGTAACCAATACCCCGACTGCTGACAGCAGCTCTATATCCCTTTTCTTGCAACTGGCAAAGTCCCAATCATTTGCAGCAGCTCTATGTCACCTGGCTTTCTCGGAAATGTCCCAGAGCAAGGGATTTAGGTTAGCTATTACACTGTCCCGTGCAGGGCTTTTTTTCTCAGAGAATAGGTGCAGGAACTCAACCATGCCCGCCACACACACATACCTGCCAAATGGCATCAAATAGTAGCTCTTCCCTCTGCATACAACCTAGGGTTGCCACCTTTTCTTCAAGTCAAACCCGAACACTATAGCAGCGCACAGCTATATTTTATTTTGTTTTTAAGTATAAACTGTACATATATTTTGCTATTAAATAACATTTCTAATCATATGAAGTTAATAACAACCTACATCAGAGTCCACAGAGTTCCCCTTTTACATCTGAACTTAGAGTTCCCTTTCACTGTAAGGGGGGACTCTGCAGACTCTGATGTAAGGGAGAACTCTGGGGACTCTGGGAACCCTGATTTAAGGGGGAACACTGAGAACTCTGATATACGTAGAGGACTCTGATGTAAAGGGGAACACTGTGGCCTCTGGTGGAAAGGGGTACTCTAATGTAAGGGGTGCTCTGAGAACTCTGATTTACCTTAGTGTACTCACTCAGAGGTAGGAGAGCGAAGGGGGAGACTTCAGTCACAGACAGGGATAGATGGTGAGCTCACTCACCCTTTGGCAGTCAGCACCTCTCATCCAGATGTACTGTATCTGAGGCTGCTGGACTTCAAATTTCCTGCCCCCACTTTCTTTTTCTGAGGCACAGCGCCAGGGATTGGAGTGTGGGCAGACACAGAGGGGTAGGGGCGGGAGGAAGAGGTACAGATCTAGCCCTCTCTCCTCCCCCTGTCTGTCTGTGTATGTGTGTTTGGGGAGGGATTGTTAGTGCTGACTTTGGGCAGCATGAAAGACAGTGTAACAGAGATTCTCAGCTGGGAAGCCATAGAGTGGTCTGAATAATGTGTCCGGGTTTCAGGCAGTCTGAAACCCGGACGCATGACTCCAAACCCGAACTGTCCGGGTGAATCCCGGACAGGTGGCAACCCTAATACAACCCCCTCCCTCCACTGCCCTCATTTTCACCCCCTCCTTAAAAGCTCCACCATCTGTCATATGTCTTACCTTTATTGCAATATTAAGCTGAAACACCTATCCGGCTGTAGTACCTCCCAGCAAACTATACTATATTACAGTCACTTTCAAGGGAGATCATGCAGTAGGAGCATCAACAACTGGTCACCAGGGAAAAAATGGAGACCACAGAGGGTGCAGCCTACCACGCACCCTCTCCTGTCCATGACTGCACTGAACCCTGCGCACCTGAGATAAGCTACCACTTGTAAACACAGAAGCTGGACTTCAGTGTTACCAAGTGATAGTGGTGAGCAGGGAGCAGAAGACCTGAGTCAGAGGTGGTGGAACGGAGTTCCCCCTAGTTCCCACTGAAAAAAAGCCCTGGTCCCATGAAAGCTTGCTAAATATTGCATCTGGCAGCCCTCTCCCTTGTTGGCCCTGGGGGTGATAGATAGAGGTACTCAAACTGTCCCCTTGGCTCCTGCTGCCTTGGTTAAGACTACTGTTCAGGCCTTCTGCTGTACAGGTCTTCCTATGCTAGACAGTGTGTCTCCTGGATGAGACTAGAGGTGTAAGGAAGGGCATGCCAATAGACAAGATGGCTCCTCTGGACGAAATTCTGTTCACAGGTTAATATGTGTTCCCTTTCATGCTCGCAGATATTGCGCACTTGGTAATACAAATGCACATGCACATTTACATGCACATACCTGTGCACTTGCGACAGATGTTGGCGCCAAATGGGCTATTTAAACTGAGCCACTGCTCAGGATCAGGGCTGCTTTGTCTTAAGCCTCCTGTGTATACTGTGTTCCTGTAATTCTGTATCCTGATTGCAGTTGCTCACCTGGCTTGTCTTAAACACTCTCTGAACTCTGCCTGCACTGACCTTGGCTTGTCCCCTGACCTCCGCTTCTGTCTGCTCCATTGGCTCCTGCTTCACTGATTGGTTCCAGACCTGGCTTGTTTCCTGACCACGCTCTTGCCTGTGCCCTGTACCAGATCCATCCTGTCTATGTATGACCAGGCCTGCCTGATCCTGCCACTCCTTCTACTGTCACCAGTACCTGCCTACCACCCTGCTGTTCCGGCTGACCTACTATCTGCTACCAGCAACCATCTCCGTCCCAGCTGCCCGCTGTCGCCAGTGTAAGCCTGCCTACCAGCTCGTCTGCTTACTGGAGCCTTCTATCTACTTAGGTTGTCCAGCGTGGACACCTGCCCTGCTGCTAGCGAGATTTACAGGTCTACACTATCAGGGGCCCTGAGTCAGAGGTGTAAGAGAGGCCTTCTTCATCATTTCAGGCTCTGCTACCAGGTACGCGTATTGATGATTTCTCTCTTCTGCTTCCTCTCCTTCCTTCCTCAGCTCCAGCCTGGAGGCAGAGCCCCTCAGTTTTGGGGTCCCCTCTCAGGCCTCATGATCTTCAGCTCAGCACTGCATCCTTCAACCAGCAACAACCCCTAACTGGCCAGGATCTTTAATACTTAAGGGCCATCTCCCCACTTTCTGGGCTGTCCTTGTCCAGGGGTTAGGCAGAGATTCCTTGAATATTCAGGCTTCCATTTCCATACCCCTCCCACAAAGCCCTGGAACTTTCTAGAAGCTTTCAGAAGCTGGGGGGTGTACTAGAAGCACAGCCTGCAGAGTCTGTCTTAAGATATCTAAATCTGAACCCACAGCAATTACCCAGACTCACTTAGGCTACTGTGGGTTAGCTAAATTTTCCTATCAACTTTATATGCTAGAGGGTGCTACATTCATTTAAAAATAATGTTTCTAAGACCCACATACCTTAACCAATGGTCCCAAAACAGCCAATGTCCTAACTGTCTGATCTTCAGCCATGCTTAATATGTTTTTTCTGTTGCCTTCCTGTGGTCATAGGATTGCGTATATGGAGTTTTTCTATTTATTTTTCTATTGGTAGAACCAGGCCAGTCACGACAGGACAGGCAAAACAAGCAATTGCTTCGGGCCCAGAGCTGGCCTGGGGCCCAAGCCACGCCGCCGGCCGCAGCTTCCTATAAGCAGGGCCGTCTTTAGCACAGGGCAAATGGGGCACATGCCCTGGGCCCAATCTTTGTAGGGGGGCCCGCGCTACTTGTGAATTGGGGCCCCGATGACGGCTTTGCAGAGTGCACAGAGGACACGGGAGGCTGTATTCCCGATCTAGCCAGCAAAGAGGGGGCGGGGCTGAGAGCTCCACTGGCCCAGCCCCATGTAGCCTGTATGCTCGGTTAGAGCAGTGATCAGAGTGGCCGGTAGCTCCACTGACGCGCCCACTCCGATCACTGCTCTAACTACAGCCGCTCTGTTCCCAGTGGAGCTCCCGGCCCCGCCCCCTCTCTGCTGGCTAGCACGCAAAAACAGCCTCCTGTGTCCTCTGTGCACTCTGCAAAGCCGTCATCAGGGCCCCAATTCACAGGTAATGTCAGCAGTCTGGTAATCTCATCCAGTATGTCTGCAGTCTGGTAAACTCATGCAGTATGTCCGCAGTCTGGTAATCTCATGCAGTATGTTCGCAGTCTCTGGTAATCTCATGCAGTATGTCCGCAGTCTGGTAATCTCATGCAGTATGTCCGCAGTCTGGTAATCTCATGCAGTATGTCCGCAGTCTGGTAATCTCATGCAGTATGTCCGCAGTCTGGTAATCTCATGCAGTATGTCCACCATCTGGTAATCTCATGCAGTATGTCCGCAGTCTCTGGTAATCTCATGCAGTATGTCCGCAGTCTGTTACTATACAAGATAAGGGGTATGGTGTGACCAATACAGGTTAAAATTTAACCTGTATTGGTCACACCATACCCCTTATCTTGTATAGTAAGGGAATTATCTATCTCAACTCGCATTACTTCGACTTAATAGTCTCATCATCAACTATTATTGTCACATATGATTGCTACACTTAAAGGGTTTACGTCTTTATCCCATTACTGCCACCTTGTGGTAGATTTGGCCACCTCCCTGGGGAACAGAGCAGCACCACCCCCACTTCTATATATCTAGTTTGGTAGGTACGGTTTGACCTACACCAGGTGCCTGCAGCAGTCCCCCTACAGTCAGTCCCCACCACCCGCCCTTACCCTACCCCTTCCACGGTAGCGCAGGAATACCCCACTACATGTCCGCAGTCTGGTAATCTCATGCAGTATGTCCGCGGTCTGGTAATCTCCTGCAGTATGTTCGCAGTCTCTGGTAATCTCATGGCTTTGCGTGCGTGCGCGGGGGGGGGGATTGGGGGGGCCTCCATGTCCATTTTGCTTGGGGCCCCCAAATTCCTTCAAACAGCCCTGGGTAGAACTAGATGTACTTACATCATTACATAGTTAGTCAAGTTGAAAAAGGGAAACAAGTCCATCTAGTTCAACCAATATAAAAAATAAAAATAAATCATACAATCCCATATACATAATCCACCACCCACAGTTGATCCAGAGGAAGGGGAAAAACCCCAGAAAAGAATGATCCAATTTGCTACAGCAGGGGAAAAATTACTTCCTGATCCCTCGAGAGGCAATCGGATTTTCCCTAGATCAACTTTACCTATAAATGTCAGCACCCAGTTATATTATGTACATTAAAGTGATTTCAAAGTCTCGTATTTTTTGTTTTTTTTAAATAACAAACATGTTATACTTACAGTGCCTTGCGAAAGTATTCGGCCCCCTTGAAATTTTCAACCTTTTGCCACATTTCAGGCTTCAAATATAAAGATATAAAATTTAAATTTTTTGTGAAGAATCACCAACAAGTGGGTCACAATTGTGAAGTGGAACGAAATCTATTGGATATTTTAAACTTTTTTAGCAAATAAAAAACTGAAAAGTGGTGCGTGCAAAATTATTCGGCCCCTTTACTTTCAGTGCAGCAAACTCACTCCAGAAGTTCAGCGAGGATCTCTGAATGATCCAATGTTGTCCTAAATGACTGATGGTGATAAATAGAATCCACCTGTGTGTAATCAAGTCTCTGTATAAATGCACCTGCTCTGTGATAGTCTCAGGGTTCTGTTGAAAGCGCAAAGAGCATCATGAAGACCAAGGAACACACCAGGCAGGTCCGTAATACTGTTGTGGAGAAGTTTAAAGCCGGATTTGGATACAAAAAGATTTCCCAAGCTTTAAACATCCCAAGGAGCACTGTGCAAGCGATCATTTTGAAATGGAAGGAGTATCAGACCACTGCAAATCTACCAAGACCTGGCTGTCCCTCTAAACTTTCAGCTCAGACAAGGAGAAGACTGATCAGAGATGCAGCCAAGAGGCCCATGATCACTCTGGATGAACTGCAAAGAACTACAGCTGAGGTGGGAGAGTCTGTCCATAGGACAATAATCAGTCGTACACTGCACAAATCTGGCCTTTATGAAAGAGTGGCAAGAAGAAAGCCATTTCTCAAAGATATCCATAAAAAGTCTTGTCTAAAGTTTGCCACAAGCCACCTGGGAGACACACCAAACATGTGGAAGAAGGTGCTCTGGTCCGATGAAACCAAAATCGAACTTTTTGGCCACAATGCAAAACGATATGTTTGGCGTAAAAGCAACACAGCTCATCACCCTCAACACACCATCCCCACTGTCAAACATGGTAGTGGCAGCATCATGGTTTGGGCCTGCTTTTCTTCAGCAGGGACAAGGAAGATGGTTAAAATTGAGGGGAAGATGGATGCAGCCAAATACAGGACCATTCTGGATGAAAACCTGTTGGAGTCTGCAAAAGACCTGAAAGTAGGACGGAGATTTATCTTCCAACAAGACAATGATCCCAAACATACAGCAAAATCTACAAAGGAATGGTTCACAAATAAACGTATCCAGGTGTTAGAATGGCCAAGTCAAAGTCCAGACCTGAATCCAATCGAGAATCTGTGGAAAGAGCTGAAAACTGCTGTTCACAAACGCTCTCCATCCAACCTCACTGAGCTCAAGCTGTTTTGCAAGGAAGAATGGCAAGAATTTCAGTCTCTCGATGTGCAAAACTGATAGAGACATACCCCAAGCGACTTGCAGCTGTAATCGCAGCAAAAGGTGGCTCTACAAAGTATTAACGCAAGGGGGCCGAATAATTTTGCACGCCCCACTTTTCATTATTTTATTAGTTAAAAAAGTTTCAACAATCCAATAGATTTCGTTCCACTTCACAATTGTGTCCCACTTGTTGGTGATTCTTCACAAAAAAATTTAATTTTATATCTTTATGTTTGAAGCCTGAAATGTGGCAAAAGGTTGAAAAGTTCAAGGGGGCCGAATACTTTCGCAAGGCACTGTACCTCCTATGTGTAGTTGGGTTTGCACAGAGCAGCCCCGATCCTCCTCTTCTCTGGTCCCTCTTCACTGCTCCTGGCCCCTCCCTCTTATCGAGTGCCCCCACAGGGGGCAGATATAGATATCTGTAGGTAATCAATAGCTATAGATTGCCATTAGCAACCTTTAGGCATTTGACTATAGTGATCTATACAGTATGGTTAAATTACATGGAGCAGGGCAGATGGCTGTCTTTGCCGTTAAAAGAAGTATGCGTTCCACAGCCGTCCATCCAATTCTTCTTCTCCAATCTTCTACAAATCAATAACACAGCAATTCATTAATTAAGCGTTACCAATGAATTAAACACTGCTCTGAGCAGTGTCTTCTGCAATAAAAGTGGTGTATTATACTCTACTCTCTATGAGCCGTCTTCTTCTGTACAATGTAGTAAAAATAGAAGAAAGGAGATTCCAGTCCACCACCCAGTGGATATAAAATGGAGCTGCAACACCTAGATTATGAGAACTGCCAACACAGACTGCTTCCCAATTCATGGAGTGCATGTCGGATCTGCACTGACTGGTGTTATTGTGGTCTCTTCTGTAACTGAAATGTAAATTGAAGCACCACACCACTGCTAAAAACTCCAAATATGACTTTATTTCAATACAAGTCAAGGGAAAAATCTAAAGAGTCTTAAATGTGTTTCGGGGGTCCAAAAACACCACCTTCATCAGGGCTTGAGATTGAAAAGCAGGTGAATGGACTAGAAGAGAGCTGGACCTTTAGGCCCCTTTCACACCGGGGCGTTTTTCATGCGGTGCAGCGCTAAAAATAGCGCCTGTTCACCGCATGAAAAAATCCGGCCCCATTTACTCCAGTGTGAAAGCCGGCGGGCTTTCACACTGGAGCGGTGCGCTAGCAGGATGACAAAAAAAGGCGGCGCTCTGCGGGGGGTGTTTAACCCCTTTTCGGCCGCTCGCGGGGGTTAAAACCGCACCGCGAGCGGCCGAATACCGCGGTTAAAACGACGGTAAAGCAGCGCTAAATATAGCGCTGCTTTACCGTCACCGCGGCTCCCCGCCCCAGTGTGAAAGGGGCCTTAATGTTTTTTCTTCAGGTGAGATTACAAGCACAGGTCTTGTTACCTGTTGCAGCTGGCTTGTGCATTGTTTTCAATAAAGCCCAGATGCAGCATTTTGGACTCCCAAAACGTGTTGGCTACCTTTTGGATCGCTGAGCCCTCTGACCCATTTATTGGGAAAAAAATTTTATCTGGACCTTTTAGCAGTGGGGTGGCGCTTTAATTATATTACAATACCAACAAGACTGCGAAGATCCTCAGGTAGATGCTGCCTGCCTGGAAATCAGAATATTTATATCAGCATCAGTACTGTAAGATAGTGAAAGCATCAGAATTTACTTCCTCTTTAATGCAGTAGAGAAAAGTCAGGTCACCAACTTGGTTCTGCTACCTGGCAAGGCTGTGTAAATTGCAGAAATAGATGGACAGATATACAAATTATTTTACAGATAATACAGCTCCTGAATATATACTATATTTTAGCTGTGTTTTCTTGAGATCAGGATCTTTATTCCTACAAAGGTACAGAACATTCAAGGATAGAGTATCCATAATAATTGACATCACATGGCAGAAGTTGTCCTTGAAGTTATGAGAGTAGTTGTCTATGTATTGTTCCAAACAAGATTCTTTTACACAATTCTGACCTCACTCACCTCCTTTCTTCCTTGGGAATCTATTCTCACACTACTGCGGAAGTTGAAATGTCTATTTACGCAAAGCTTCCCTAAGGAAGCATTTGTTCAATCAATCAGTTGAAATATCCAAAAGATGCTGGCTGATATTATATCTTCTAAATACAGAAACACACAAAAATCTTTTACAGGATATACTTTACATAACCCTCATAATAAGTAATGATAATATTGTCACTTTTTATATCACCTTGTTGAAACATACAACAGTGTATAAAAATTCAGTTCAAACTTAAAAAGTAAACCCCAATCAATGATCAATATATTACATTTAAGGCCTCATTGACATGGGCATACCAATCTGTACACTCATGCAAAGGGTTGTGTTTAGCGTTCACCATGCATGCAATCAATGACAGGCGGACAGGGACCCGCATGCATCTCCAAGCGCATCTCCGAGTGTACATCTGTGTGGCACTGATGCATAGATTAGAAGGCAGTCTGCTTGCATTCTCATCCTTCATGCCTATTAAAAAAGGTTATCAGACCCATAGGTCTGTGCAGCCTATTGAATTAGGGGGTGCACCCCAAATCAAGATGACTGATGTATATGTATGACATACCTCAACTATGGGGATCAAGAGCCACATAAGCCGATGCCTCCTCTGTAGTGCTGGCTCCTGATCTTCAGGTCAGTGTGAAGCAATACACCGGGCATAATAGTATAGGGCTGCTTTCACACTGATGTGCTGCGGTTTACCCACACCGCGGGTGCAGTGTATTGGCAGCTTTCCTGTGGGTTTGCTGCGCTTAGCCATAGACTTCTATTATTTCACTTTCTGAATGCAGGAGTTTTGGTGCGCTCTCAGAACGTGCACCACACCTGCAGGATATAATAAATCTATGGCAAAGTACAGCTAACCCAGGAAAGTTGCAGATGCACTGCGCTGCACACGCGGTGCAGGTAAACCGCAGCACATCAGTGTGAAAGCAATCTTATAGGGGGGCTCATTTAGAAATTGCAGTTTGGAGGAAGGTAAAACGCCATAGTCAAGATGTGTTTTTACCACCCTGCCCCAACCGCACTTTGGTTGCAGTGGCCAGGGGTGTACACATGTCACAGCCGCAGCAAGAGTTATACACCCTGTCATGGTTGGTGGGGTTAACACCTGTCAAGCATGACCCATTCAAGTGACTGAGGCCGCTCTACAAGTGCCCTGCAACTTTGTGCAGTACAAACGAGGGGTTAAAGCAGGCAGCGTTGTGTTGCTTTCTCATCACCTGCTTTAATCCCTTGGACCCTGCAGAAACATGCAGTTGTGGGGCGCTTGCAGAATTACTTGAATGGTCGGAACTGGCAGGCGGTAGCAACCACTGAAAGCAACAGGTGGTTTGATTCCCACTGCGGCGTGTGTACACCATTGGCTGCTGCCATAGCAGCTAAAGGCGATGCATACTAGCTCATTATGCCTTTGTTTTGCTTTTTTTTTTTTTTTTTGGGAGGGGGGGAGGGGTTCAGAGGTTTACAACTTCTTTAACCCCTTAAGCCCCGGACCATTTGGCTGGCCAAAGACCAGAGCACTTTTTGCGATTTGGCACTGCTTCGCTTTAACTGACAATTGCGCAGTCGTGCGACGTGGCTCCTAAACAAAATTGATGTCCTTTTTCCCACAAATAGAGCTTTCTTTTGGTGGTATTTGATCACCTCTGCGGTTTCTATTTTTTGCGCTATAAACAAAAGAAGAGCGACAATTTAAAAAAAAAATCTACATTTTTTTTCCTCAGTTTAGGCCGATACAAATTCTTCTACATATTTTTGGTAAAAAAAATCACAATAAGTGGTTATTGATTGGTTTACGCAGAAGTTCTAGCATCTAAAAATTGGGGGATAGTTTTAAGGCATTTTTATTAATATTTGTTTTTTACTAGTAATGGTGGCTATCAGCGATTTTTATCGTGACTGCGACATTATGGCGGACACATCGGACATTTTTGACACATTTTTGGGACCATTGTCATTTATACAGCAATCAGTGCTATACAAATGCACCGATTCCTGTGTAAATGACACTGGCAGTGAAGGGGTAAACCACTAAGAGGCAGTTAAGGGGTTAAGTGTGTCCTAGGGAGTGATTCTAACTGTGGGGGGCGTGGCTACGTGTGGCACGTCACTGATCACCGCTCCCGATTACAGGGAGCAGCCATCAGTGACAGTGTCCCTAGACAGAACGGGGAGATGCTTGTTTGCATTAGCATCTCCCCGTTCTTTCTCTCTGTGAGACAATCGCGGGTATCCCCGCGGCGATCGAGTCCGCTGGACCTGCGATCCTACTGTAGCGCCGATACTTTACTAAAGTGTGCGCTATAATGTAAATCTAGTTTTCCCAGAACTGTAACAGAGTTCTGGGGTTTAATTGTACAGGTTCTTTTACTTTGGCATCAGTTTGGCTGGGCTGTACTGAAGTTCTGCCTGATCATAGGTGCAGTGAGGCACCTGTGACAGGCTGAAAACCAAGCCTGGTTGGATGTGTTAGGTACCAATCTTTCTCGGAGCCAATCAGTGGGCGCGTCTGGCCCCGCTGTGTAGTCTGGGAAGGGGTATTTAAGATGCTGAAGTCAGTGTTCGTCTACTGCCTTGATTCCTGGTTCCGGTCCGGACCAACCCCGTGTGGGTTCCCGGACCCAGGAGTGTCTGCTGTCCCCATGAGCATGGTCACCCTGACCAGCCCCAGAGGCCCTCATGGTCTGGGGTGGGGATCCGTCCGTTCCCGAGCCTCGAGGCCCAGTAACTGAAGGAGGATTCGGAGGTGTCCCGGTGTGCTCTCGGCATTGGAGAGACACAGCAACTCGTACAAGCGACCAGGGGAGGACTTTTCAGAAGGAGGGCCAAGAAGCTGGCTGCCTGGTAAGAGCCTGGGAGCTGAGTTGTATGGACACTAGAGAATCCACACTTCTCACAGTATCGCCAAGAAGGCTGAGAGATCCAGGTACTGTGGGAAAGGTTCCTAACTTATCTTCGGTTACAATCTAGTCTGTGGCAGAGACTTTGCAAATTTTCCGGATCACATGTTGGCTGCTAAATCTATGGTTAGAGGTTTATCCAGCAGTGAAGCGCCCAGTTGCGAGTGGCTACTCTCTGGGCTATCTAAGAGACATTCAATTGATGTCAGCAGTTCTAAGTGCCTGAGTTTTATCACCCGTACCCTCTATTCCCAATTGAGAGACTGTTATAGTTGGATGTTACCCCAGCAAATAAAAATCCTCAAAAGGACTTTTGTGTGTCGGCTTCTGAAGTTACTGGGTACTAACCCTGGGAACCCCTAGACAACGGACGAGCTATGAGGAGGTAATTGGTAAGCCCAGAAAATTCAAGGTCGCCCCAAGGGGTTATGGCCGCTACACTACTCACGGAGTTTGCCGGCGGCGCGCATGCGCCCACAGGCCGTCTCCTAAAGGGCAACGTACAGGTACGTTAGTTTGCCTGTACGTGCCATTCTGCCGCAGTATATCTGCGTGAGGCGGTCGGCAAGCGGTTAAGGACTGTGGTCAGTGTGTGCTGTGCATACACTGTGAAAGGGCGCAGCAGCAATCCTAGCAGCTGACCTGGGTACTTACCTTGTTTGCTGGGTTTATTATAAGCTTTGCTTTCTTCTCAATTCCACAGGGTTCAAGATTGGTTTCCTCTTCTTCCGTGGTTCTCTTCTCTTACAATTTAAATTGATTAGATTGGGATTGGGTATACTAATTGAACACAGGTTTAAGTGTATCTAAAGTCACAACTTTTTTTTTTAGTTTTGTTAATAATCAAGAGAGTTCACCAATCATGTTTGGTTTTAATGCTGTCGGTTGCCCCTTCTAGGGGGATTTACCCTATTTGTTCGGGTGACCAAATTTCACAATTTGCCATGTGAACAGAAATAAAGCAGAAACGTCTTCCAATGAAGACACCTATAGGGAGTTAAAAATAAAAGATTATCCCCTTTCTCTTTTTTAGCTCTCTCTACACCCAGTCCAAGTAAACATATGAAATGCTCTTTTAAAGAGAAAGAATATATTCACTGTTCAATTTAATTGGTTATATAGCAAATTAAGGACTTTGAAGAGCAAACCTTGGTGGATCACTTTTCAGAGATCAGTGCATGTGTGATTGACAGGCATTTAGTTGATGATACTGCCACCTCTTGAATGTCTTTTTTTTGTTTGTTTTTTTGTACTACCCTCCGAACATGAAGAGAGGACCATTTTTGCTGCACTGTAAAGTAAAGCATTGCAGCCGCAGCATGTGTACAACTCCATCCAGCTGCCTTTGTAGCTTAAAGAGGAACTGCAGTCTGCTCACATTATTTGTAATATATATTTGCCATTTTGAAGCTTCCCTCCAACCACTTTGCATATTATTTTATATATGCTGTGATTCTGTACTTGCCAAATATGGTGCAGAAATCTCCTTCCACTGAGTCTGGCTGCAACCATTTTAACTGTGGGCAGCTGAAGCTGTGCCTGTTCACGTACTGGATTTACAGAAGCACACCTCCAGCCCTGCAGCTCTCATTGGCCCTCTTATGACTCATCCCCCCTCCCTTCCTGGTAAACTCTCACGAGAGTGAGAGAGAGAGCTGTGCTTGATGTCATAAGCCTAGGCTAATGACCAGACAAGAAATAGGAAGTGGGCTGTATAAGGTATTTACTGGCAGAAAAAAAAATGTTTTACTATCCAAAATTAAAACAACAACAAGGGCAGAAGATTTAATAGATGGAAAGTTGAAAAAAATGACTGAAGGTCCGCTTTAAGGGTAGCAGTTGGGGGGCAGAAAAATGCAACACATCTGCCATATTTTTACTGCATCCCCCCCCCCCCCAACTGCAAGTCTAAACTAAGCCTTAACTACAATACTTTGCATTTTTACCCCCTTCCTGCCCAGGCCAATTTTCAGCACTGTTGCAGTTTTTAATGACAATTGTGCAGTCATGCAACTCTACCCAAATTTTTATAATTTAGTTCACTTTAGAGCTTTCTTTTGGTAGTATTTAATCACCATTGGGTTTTTTATTTTTTGCAAAATAAAAAAGGCAGTTTTTCTTTGTTTCTGTTATAAAATTTGGCAAATAAATACGGTAATTGAACTTCATAAATTTGGGCCAAATGTATTCTGCTACATTTATTTGGTGAAAATAACCAAAATATGTGTTTATTATTTAGTCTGTAGGAAAGTTATATGTGAAAATCAATCGATCCTGGTGTTCTGACGGCATATGTCAATTCTTGAGGCCCAAAAATGTCAGGACAGTACAAATACCCCCACATGACCCCTTTTTGGAAAGTAGACAATCCAAGGTATTTAGTAGGAGGCATGGCGGGTTTTTTGAGGTTGTAATTTTTTTCATAAATTTTTAGAAAATAAAGAAAATGAAAAAAATAATTCACAATTTTTTTTTTTTTTTTTTTTTACATACAGTCACCAGTGCAGTACAGTGTCATAATAAAACTGGTTTGGAAGTGATCAGGGACACTTCTTTCTATATTTCACATTACATTCTTTTTCTTTTACGATTTAACACACTGTGACCAGAGCAATACAGTGTTACCATAGTAACATTGTACTACTCTGGGGGAGTGATCAGTATTTGTTGTACACATTATGATTGCTTATAACAATAAGCAAGCATTTTACTAAATGAAATAGATTCATACAGTTTGTTTTGTTGTGATCAGCTGTAAATTGGCCTAGTCTGTACCATGTGATCACTGTGACCATTCACAGCTGGCAGCAAAATTGTACACGATGGCTGGCATGAAAGGAAGCCAACCATGGTTTACAATTGTTATGTCATCTGCTGTGATTGGTCACAGCGGTCACATGGTGACGGCAGCAGGCCAGTATACTAATCAGTCATCGGCTGTGTCTGATTGACGCAGCCAGTGACAGATTCCGCCGCAGTGCAGCCAGGTGTGATCTGAGAAGGCGTCATATAACGTCCACCCGGATCGACTAAAGTCCTGCCCAGTTTATAGCAAAATGACACTAAAGTGCATCTAAAACCAAAGTGTATTGCTCTATTATTTCTTGAGGAACACAACATTTCTTATTTATGAATTCACTATACAGGGGGTCCCCGACTTACGAACGCCCGACCTACGAACATCCCCTACTTACGAACGAGGCGCTGCGGGGACCCTCCGCCATTTTCCGCCGCGTTCCGCCGTGTTTTGGCCGTTCTGCGCATGCGCGGCCATTCGGAGCCTCGGAAAACTTCGGAAATGTCCGTAATTTGCCGCGCATGCGCAGAACGGCATTGGACGGAACATCGGAAATTTCCGGAAATGGTCGTATTTGTCAGTCTGCGCATGCGCGGCCGACTTACGAACATTTCCGACTTAAGTACAGGCGGGCAGTCCCTAACGAGTTCGTAACTCGGGGACCCCCTGTATCTGGTCTCTCACAGTACACAACATGGAAACACAATCATTTTAGTAAATATAAACTACTAAATACCAGTACTACTAAATTGTCCAGCCAAGCACTGGTTAAAGCTTGTAGGGGGAGTTTTATAAATAGGAGACTGCAAGACTCCTGACCCTATGTGTGTACAGCGCTGATTGGCCCTTTGCTGATCACATGCACTCTCTCAAGAAAAAAAGAAAAAAACTCTAGCAATACATACCAAACTGAGTATGTGCAGCCTGACTCCATAGGCTCTGTGTTATCAGGAAACTATCAGGGGACAGTGAAAAGAGGGGAGGATCAGAGAAGACAGGATCAAACAGCCTTTTTACACAATGTGGATGATAACCTCTCAGGTTCCATAGCGAGCTTGCATGCTTTACTACTACTATACAGACTGATTTTACTGTTGTCGGTTTAGTAACACTAATGCCGCGTACACACGTGCGGACTTTTGCCGGCGGACCTAGTCCAGCGGACAATCCCGCGGGACTTTCCAGCTAGGTCCGCTGGACTTTCCGAGCGTGTGGACTTGCCCACACACGCACGGACTTCTCCAGCGGATAATCCGCCGGCCAAAAGTCCGCGGGACTTTTGAAAATGAACGGACTTGCCCACACACGGAGCAGTCCGTTCATTTCGAACGTAACTTCAGGTTACGTAGCTAGCGTAGGCAGTAAATGCCGCCGCGCTAGCTCCGCAAGCTGGCATGGATTTAAAGGGAATCCCCACGCCGAAAAAACGGCGTGGGGGTTCCCCCCAAATCCAAGTCAGACCCTTATCCGAGCACGCAGCCTGGCAGGCCAGGAAAGGGGTGGGGACGAACGAGCGCCCCCCCCCTCCTGAGCCGTACCAGGCCGCGTGCCCTCAACATTGGGGGTGCCCTGGGGAAAGGGGGGCCGTGCGGCCCCCCCACCCCAAAGCACCTTGTCCCCATGTTGATGAGGACAAGGGCCTCTTCCCGACAACCCTGGCCGTTGGTTGTCGGGGTCTGCGGGCGGGGGCTTATCGGAATCTGGGAGCCCCCTTTAATAAGGGGGCCCCCAGATACCGGCCCCCCACCCTATGTGAATGAGTATGGGGTACGATGTACCCCTACCCATTCACCTAAGGTGTAAAATGTAAAGTACAAAAACACACACACTTTTGAAAAATATTTTATTGCACTGCTCCGGGGGTCTTCTTCCGTCTTGGGGGTCTTCTCGCCGGACTCCTCCGCTCTCTTCTGCTCTTTTACCTAGCTCTTTCACGAGCGGGGGGAGTCCGGCTACCTTCTTCGTCGTCGCCGCCGTCGTCTGGGGTCTCGATCCGCCTTCGGGGGTCTTCCGGGGGTCTCTTCTTCTTCTTCTTCTTGTCCTTCTTCTTGTTCTTCTTCTTCCGATGTTGACCCGACGCTCTCTCTGCCCGGAATGCTTGTGACGCTCTGCGCTGAGACTTATATAGGGGAATGGGGACAGGGTCCGTTCATTTACGTAACCTGAAGTCACGTGCTAAATGAACGGACTTGCCGATGAGCGGCAAGTCCGTTCATTTCAAAAGTCCCGCGGACTTGCCCACTAACGGCGGGATTGTCCGCTGGACTGCCAAGTCCAGCGGATAATTTTAAAACAAAACTTAAAACTTTGGTCCGCCAGACTTAAAACTTAAAACTTTGGTCCGCCAAAAAGTCCGCCGGCGCCCACACACGAGGGGATTATCCGCTGGACTTCAGTCCAGAGGATAATCCCGCGCGATTGTCCCTTCGTGTGTACGCGGCATAAGTGCCATCACCTTGGGTCCGAGTCCTAGCTACTTGATAAATGAGAGATCTAAAGATAAGTCAATTTTGTGCTAGCCTGGCAATGGTGTTATCCTCAAAGCTGTAGTCAATGGTTCCAACCATCTAGTAGCTGGTCTCCCCTTTACCTGGTTCCTTCAATCCTCCCAAACATTATTTCCTTCTCCAGTGATCTCTGTTCTGACAGTGTGATCAAAATATAGCAGTCATAACTTCATCTTTTGGGCATTTGGGCCATAAATCCTCCATTAACCATCCTACTCAGTTATAATAAGCAGCATGAAAACCAGAATTAGAAATATTTACCACAAGAGGGGAGGGAGATATGTTCCTCAGTGCACTCCGAAACTGAGATTTTATGTGTAGGGACTTTGCTATAAAAGCAGGCTGTAGCCTGAATCAGTTTGTTGGTGCTGCAGGTTTGAGATATGCTGGATGACTCTATGGTTCCCTTCTTACCAATAGAAGAGTTGGTATGTCAGAATTTGAGTATTGGGAACAAATGTATAAAATAATTATACTTTCATATCTTTCACAGTACCTAGAGTGTGGGGGTTGATCAAGGGGAACATAAACATTGAGTTTACCTTCACTGGCAGCAACTGTGTGTAGATAAGTAGAGGCTGCAGTGTATCCTCCAACCTGAAGGTAGCACTGTGCCATTTCTTCAGACTCGCAGGATTCCATTGAGGACCAATTATCCCCAGCTGTGGGCTCCAGGGAGTCATCTTGGGGAGGACGGTAATCCTATTGGACACCGAAAGCCTACAAGATATGTTCAGCCATCTTGGCTATCTCCATAAATAGGAGATTCTGAATTGCGCTCAGTGTGCCTGCAGTATGGAAGTAAGATAGGGACAGAGCCCCACTGGATAGGGAGTAGGCATATTATCAGGCAGAGGTACCTGTGAAGGACAAAAAGAGTAGATGTTCCCTTTCATGGTGTCTCCTCTGTCAGCCTCCTGGACAGTTCCTACTCGGATATTTGCAGGGGCATTTGGGGATCTCAGTGTGACCAAGCAATATCATAGCCCCCTCCAAGGGAAGTGCTCCTCTGGCATTCTGTGGTCTGTATGTGTCTGATATATTACTATTGGAAAGTGTCTAGTTTATAAACAGTGCCCTCTGCTAATGCCTGAAGAAGTAAATAACCTGTAACATATGTTGTGCCATTGATGTAAATTGACTATTTTCTGCAGTTAATATCTACAATATAACCAAAATGTATGTATCCACATGTATTTACTTATTTTTGGGTGCACTGCTTAGGCCCCAGCTACACTTGGCATAATCGTCAGGATGATGGATTCATCATCCTCAGTGGCGGGTGTGGTGAGAGAGATGGCCAGGCTGCCTTATGGTAGCTGGCATTAATCCAAAAGTTTAATGACATGCACGTTTGTTCAGATCCCTGTTGCATGCCTTATTGATTAAGCCATCACTTTCCTGGAGGGTGGGGCCAATTGGGCCATGTTAGGACATAGGACATGGAAACAAAGCTAAGCAAATCAACTATGCATGAAAACATAGGAACTGAGGAGCAGAAAAATGGCAGCAGGTGCTTTGGACTGATGAGCGGTACAATAATGAAATTCTGGAGGCAACACTGAAGCATGGTGGAGGTTCCTTGCATGTCTGGGGCTTCATTTCTGCATATAGAGTTGGAGATTTGGTCAGGATCAATGGTGTGCTCAACGCTGAGAATTAGACAGATTCTTATCCATCATGCCATACCATCAGGGAGGCGTGTGATTGACCCCAAATGTATTCTGCAGCAGGACAACGACCCCAAGCATACCATGTCATTAGGAGTGATCTTCAGTGTACAGAAGAACAAGGAGTCTTGGAAGTGATGGTTTGGCCCCCTCAGAGCTCGATCTTAATATCTTGGAGTCTGTCAGGAATTACATGAATAGACAGAAGGATTTGAGGCAGCCTACATCCACAGACGATCTGTGGTTAGTTCTCCAAGATGTTTGGAACAACCTACCTGCCGAGTTCCTTCAAAAACTGTGTGCAAGTGTACCTACAAGAATTGATGCTGGTTTGAAGTCAATTTGGATATTTATTTTTTTACATCCTGTTACCAGAGCAGTGCAGTGTTACCAAAGTGATTGGGGTTTTATTTGCACTATAATTGTTAATACAACCTTGATGGCTGTATAAGCAACCATTTCTTACAGTTCTCAGCTGCATTCATACAGCCATTGAGAACTACTGTGTTTGGCTACAGCTATCTCATGGTACAGGGAGGCTAGGCCTGGCCCTGTACCATGCGATTACTGTAACGAATCACAGATTTTACAGTAGTTCTCAATGGCTGTGTAAATCACAGCAATGTTTACTACTGAACATGTGATCGTTGTGAGCAATCACATGGTACCTGGATGGAGCACAGCCGCTCAGTAATCGGATCAGTGATCGGCTGTGTCTGGTGCACCTCCAGGGGCATGCACGAAGCGCAGTTCTGGGAGGATGTAACGGTGCGTCCTCCTAGAACGACGCTTGTCCTGCCTGGCCACTGTACATATATATGTTTTAAAGGTGAAGCTATCCTTTAAATGCAGAACATTATACCTAGAGATTCTAAAGTTGTACACAGGAGGTTAAAAAATTAAAGTCAGTAGCTACAAATACTGTAGTTGCTGAATTTTAATATTAGGGCACTTACCTGTGATGTTGGCACACCAAGCCGATCTTTGGTTCAACTCCCGGGTGCTGCCGCCACCATTCATGGTAAGGTAACCAGGCAGTGAAGCCTTTTGGCTTCACTGCTGGTTCCCTACTGCACATGCGCGAAGCACGCTGTACTTTCTAATTGGCCTGGTGGTGGTGGAGGAGGAGGGAGGCCGAGATTCCGGGAGATCAGGCCGCGGCCCGTCTCCCAGAAGTGGGGAAGGGGACCTGTCAAAAAACAGGTCCCTCCCCCCCAGAAAGGTGCCAAATGTGACACCAGAGGGGGGGGAGGAAGCATATAAGTAGAAGTTCCACTTTTGGGTGGAACTCCGCTTTAACTATGAAAAACTATTACTAACATAAATAGTAGAAAAAAACTACTCCGCTTCAGAACAGAGTCAGAACAGTTTATTTTTGACATTTCCAAAAAAGGCTGATTCATTTCACATATAGATTTATTTAATATATAAAAAAGGAGACTTCACATGTGAAGATTTTGATACAACTCTTTTCTGACCATGCCCAACTGGGCAAGCTCAGTGTAAAAAAACAAAAAACAAAAAAAAGACAAAAGGAACTAGTTTTTAGTCCAGGAGAGAGGCTGGACATTGCTATAAAGGACATCAGGAACAATGAGAATGTACTGCAGTAAAAAGCATACAAAAAAAACTCACTGAACTGCCATTTTCTGAATTCAGGAACATCAAACACCTGTAAAACACTGTTGGCAATTTATAATTAGAACTAAAACTTCTGAAAGCTTACTTTTGGTTCTGCTACATCAGTCGGCAAACTGGGGGACATTTTATAAACATCGAGTAATGAAACCAATGAATGTGGAAATCCTTTCAGAAATTCATCGGCACAGATTTTGTACTTAAGGTAAACCTGTGACTAGACTATGGACGTATAAATGTTAACATATTCTGGACCAACAAGGGCTTTAAAACAAGTCTGCATTGACTTCTGTAGCACTGTGGAGTAATTCATTCTCAAAGGCACTGACATGGCAGCTCATCTCTCCTAGCTTCCTCTTTGCAGCCTGCCATCTCTTTAATGTAAACAAACAGCAGGTGTTGTAAACACTGCAACCTAACTTTTGTTGTAAACTTTGAGGATGAATTTCGACACAGTACCTGCATCTACAGAGGTCAATGATGGCTGGTTTTAAAGCTCATTTACTGCTAGTTAACAATATACTGTATATAAAAGTTTAATGTCCATTTCCTAGCCACAAGTTTACTTTAAGTCCAATTTTTACTCTAAATAGATTTTAGGATAATGTCATAAATGCACCAAGCCAGTTTTCCCACACTAGTAAAGGTAACAAACGTAAAATCTCATACTGTTAAACTTTTGGGGGAATGAAATGCAATTTGTTTGTAATAAACCCCTTTCCAACTTCATTTGAATAAACAATGTTTGTAACTTATCAATTGCTTACGAGCGTACCGCCATATAGCCTTCCACTTTCTTCATACCACAGTCTGCATATTGGGGCTAACGTATAAAACTGGTGGAAAAGTGAAGGTTTGGCCTAATGCAGACACTTGTGCTTGTCTTTGAACACACATCTGAAAAATAGCTGGAAACTGAACACAAGGGAGGTACTTTTCTGTTTTCACATATTAGCACCACGGTTGCATACACGCCATCATTACCTATGCGTGCAGTACTCTATTACCTAACAACAAATCCAACTGAAAGAGTAATAGCTCTTAACTGATATTGAGATGGATCTGAACATTATTTGGACATAAATAACATCTTCTAAAACAGACAGTTAAAACACCTGCAGGACATCAAGGTTTAAAAGAACTGGTTGGTTTCTATAACATGTAAAGACCTTGTGGTATAAGGAACTAAGGAGACACATCCTTTGTCAGTATCCTTTGTTAATTTATAGCCATGCAGGCTGCAATACTTAAACTGTGGGCATTTTTTTTCCATAGTGGAGAACTTTAGGCCTCATTTTAAGCCCTGCCCAAAACCATGACTATATATTTTTTTAAATGTCAACACTGAAGAGAGACATAATTGTTCTATTATTAAAGACAGATACCTTTGCGTTTCTGATTGCAAGAAATTAGGTTGTTAATGCAAAAGAAAAATCCTTTTCGGACACTCAATACTGAAATGATTACTTGCATGAATGAATAATCAAATTGATTTTATAGAATAACTTTATCTAAGTGAGACATGAGAACTTGATCTCTAACCCTATGTTAGAATGCTTCAATTCCTGATATCATTTGACACACAGAGAATTCTTCAGGCATTCTAAAGAGGGGGGAGCTTAAGCAGAACCCCGTTGTGTTCAAGACTGCTTTACTCAAGGCTGGTCTCAGGTAAGTGCTATCTACAACCACCATTCTGTTTACAAGGAATCTTCACTCAACAAATGTCTTCGGGAAGTGTTGTGTTCCTTATTCAGCATGTCACAATAATGACCAGCTTTAGACTCGCCTTGGAAATTTTTTGGAGAGTTTATCAAGATGCGGCTTGTAGGTGGGAAAACAGACATTATTTGGTCCCGATAAAATATATCACAGAGGAAATCTTGCATTTCGTTATGCCAAGATATGTAATCTGGAAAGTAATCCTTAATAGGAGGTTCTAGAAATGATAGAATACCGAGTCTCTCAGAGGAAGAAAAACTCTGAGGCTTTGTGGCAAGTTCCAAAGGAATGACATTTTTTTTCTTTGTTTAAAAGTGCTCAGCTTCACTAGGATTCCATTGTATGAATATATATTGATTTATAGCAGTTTATATAAAAAAAAGGAGTTTTGAGGAGCCTGGGAGTCAGGCTTGCAGAGGTCATGGCTGCAGAACGGGTTTTATATTAAGCTGACAGTTAGGGCAGTCTCCATCCTCCGCAGCACATACTTCGCAAAGCACGCCATGTTGGCACTGTAGCATTGCTCTATTCTGGTCCTGACACTTGTGACATTTTACCGATTGGAGCTGAAAAATTGCCTACAAGGAAATAATAAAAGACTGTGAGAGAACAATTTGGTCATAACAATAGTAAAATACAATTTATATAAAATCATAAAGGAAAGGCAAAATGCCAAAAAATAAAAATATATTATATGGCCATATGTTTATGGAGACCTTGTTATGAGCTTGTTGTACATCCAATTTCAAAACCATGGCCATTAAAGTGGACTTTGTATCTAAACACCAAGGTACACTTTTTCAATGAGGTCCCTCTCCCCTTTAATTATCTGCACCAAAAAGGTTAAAATAAAATAAAAATAAAAACATGAGGGGGGATAGTTAAAGCGTTTTTAACCCCCCCCCCCCCAAAAAAAATGGATGTTATATGACACAGTGCTTGCCCTGTGTCATTTGGCACCCTGTAACACCTAAAAAAATCCTGACAGTTTCTGCCCTCCCGCCTGTAAACTGACCACGGTGTATCATGGCTGCTGAGCCCTGACACCGAGGTCAGTCTATGTGCCTCCGTCATCCGCAGCCCTGCTGTCTCCTCTCTGCTCCTGTGTCCTCTTCCCCCCTCCCGTCAGCTTGTGACAGCGCCGCCCCCCCCCCCTCCTGCTGCTTGTATAACTGTAACATGTATGCACCATCAGCACTATCGCCTATTGTAGTGTCCCCCTCTGTGTGTGATTTATAAAAAAAAAAAAAATGCTGTAAATACCCAATTTCGGAGTCGAGATCCACGATCACATGACCGGCCGGCTCTCTCCTCCTCCTCACCACCTGACTGACGTCAGCGGGGTAATCTCGGCCCCTCCCGCTGCATCTGTCAGAGGAGGAAAGGAGAGAGCGAGCCGGTCATGTGATCGTGGATCTTGGCTCTAAAATTAGGTATTTACAGCATTTGTTTTTTATAAATCACAGCGCTGACGGCGCATACATGTTAGAGTGGCTTAACAACCACTTTAACAAACCCTTACCCCCATGGTCCCTAGACAAGGAAGAAGTTGCCATCTTTCCAGCAAGATATCAAAGAATGCCGAGTACCTCAAACCTCATGAGAAGTCTACAATGCATGGTGCTGTAGCAAGATCTAGTTACAAATTTGGGTATTTGGCATTCCATCAGGATCTGCAGTATTGAAGTCGAGGGAAAGTTAAGTGTTTTAGGACTCTTTCACCCAAAGGTGCTTTTTTACCTTTTTGCTCAACTGATTAAGATGTGGTATGGATGACCCCATACACCAGGGGTGCCCAACCAGTGGCCCAAGGGCCGCATGTGGCCTGCGGTGCCCTCTGACTTGGCCCGCGACCTCCTGCTCTGAGAAGGTTGGTTGGCAAACCCATATTGCGGCTTGTTAACCCATCCCAGGGCATCAGTGTTGTAAATGAAGCCATCAGTAAGCAGGAGGTCGCAGGAGGAAGCACAGCTGCGGACGGAGCAGAGCCACATAATCCAATGCTTCCTGTATAGTGATACCTCCTGTCACATGTGGAGTAATACCATGTGCATTCTGCCACGTCTGGCAATACCTGAATGGAAGATTGTTATTAAAGGTAAGTTTATTACTTTAAAAGCAGAGTTCCACCCAAAAATAGAACTTCCGCTTTTCAGAATCCCCCCCCCCTCCCTCCCCAGGGGAGGGGGGAGCAGATACCTGTATTCCAGGCATATATAGCCGCAGTATCCGCGGACATATATGCCATATCCGGCACCCCCCCCCACCGCTGTCTTCAGGGGGAAACACACAGGTCCCAGAAGACAGCAGGGACCAGTGGGATTGCGCAGCGCGACTCGCGCATTGCACAGTTGGGAACCAGTCTGTGAAGCCGCAAGGCTTCACTTCCTGATTCCCTTACCGAAGATGGTTCCGACATTGCGGGCGCCCTGGACAGGAAGTGTCCATATTTTAAAAGTCAGCAGCTGCAGTATTTGTAGCTGCTAACTTTTGAAAAAAATAAAAAATTTGGAGGAACTCCGCTTTAACTCACAGTGTATTTATGTATGGGCATATCTGTTCTGCAGTGGTTATTGGGCTGATTTCAAACTTATTTGCAGGTGCAGTGCAACTGCATGTTACCTGCACTGAGCCATAGACTTCTGTTATTACCTGCAGGTTTGGTGCGCTTTCAAAAAAATGCACCACTCCTGCAGAATATAATAGAAGTCTATCGCAAAGTGCAGATAACCTACAGGAAACCCACAGGTGCACTGCGCTACACCTGCAGTGAGGGTAAACTGCAGCGCATCAGTGTGAAAGCAGCCTTATGCCGCGTACACACAGTCGGAATTCTCATTGGAAAAAGCTCTGATGGTTTTACCGTCGGAATTCCGAGGGAATTTCGCTCAAACTGTCTTGCCTACACACGGTCACACCAAATTCCGACGGTCCATAACACCACGCCTTAAAAACGTTCGACTGCACTATAAAAGGGAAGTTTATTGCTTCTGAGCATGCGTCGAATTGTTTCTGAGCATGCGTTGGAATTTTGCGTGTCGGAATTGCATACACACGATCGGAAAATCCGATAGAAAGGTTTTCCGTCGGAAAAATTAAGAACAGGTTCTCAATCCAAAGTCCGTCAGGAAAGTCCGACAGAAAAAGACCGATGGGCATACACACGGTCGGAAAATCCGATCAAAAGCTCCCATCGGACTGTTTCCATCGGAAATTCCGACCGTGTGTACGCGGCATTAGGCCCCTTTCACACAATTGGTCCGACCCAATCAAACCCTCCATTCACCTCTTTGGAGTGGCAGATGAAAACCGACTTGTGTCCAAGCCAGGTTACCAAGCTGCTTAAGTGGCCCTCGCTCTTCAAAAGGTTGGGCACTCCTGCCATACACGCTGCGGCTGCTCAGCATTAAAAATTCTCAAAGGTGTTCAATAAGGTTAAGCTCAGGGGTCTGTACCGGCCAACCATGTTCCTCCACAGCATAAGCTTTAAACAAAGAGGTTGATTTAGTTAAACTGGAGAGTGCAAAAGCTGGTGCAGCTCTGCATAGAAACCAATCACCTTCCAGGTTTTTTGACAAAGCTTAATTGAACAAGCTGAAGTTAGAAGCTGATTGGCTACCATGGACAACTGTACCAGATTTTGCACTCTCCAATTTTAGTAAATCAACCCAATGTCTTTACGGACCTGTCTTTGTGCAGAGAGGCACTGTCATGCTGGAATTAAAGGGACATTCCCCAAACTCTTGCCACAATTGTCTAAAAAGCATAAGAAGTATTCTTTTACTTAAAGTGGTTGTAAACCCTCGTTTACAACTTTAGGTTACAGGTAAGCCTATATTAAGGCTTACCTGTAACCAACAAGGATATCTCCTAAACCTGCACGGTTTAGGAGATATACCTGTATTTGCATGTGCCGACGTCATGCGGCACATGCGACAACTGAAGCAACGGCGCTATATGCCGATGCTTCAGTTGTACTATGCCGATCTCGTGCGCATGCGCGGAGTGACGGCATCGCAGCTCTGGCAAATCACAGCGCCGGAGCCGCGATACCCGGAAGTCACTTCAGGAGAACATGTCGGTGGTCGGAGGGGGAGAAGAGGACCGATGCCGGGGCTTCGATCTCAGGTAAGTGATACATAATTAGCTAGTATGCTATGCATACTAGCTAATTATGCCTTTGTCTTGCAGGTTTTTTTTTTTTTTTTTCGTTTTTTTTAAGAGGGTTTACTTCCTCTTTAAAACATCTAACTCAATATTTTTTTAAGGATGTCCACATACTTTTGACCACACCATTAATATTGTCCCCCTTTAGTGATGCTGAGAAATGTTTTAGTGTTACATGCACTTGGCTCTGGGTCCACAACAGAGAAAAGAAAGCAAAAGCAATTGTGTTTTGTACAAGAGGTAGAAAGGAAAGGCGAATGTAATAGCCCCCATTTAACAATTTCAACTTCTGCCTGCTTATTCTGAAGAGGGCCCTACAATCCATAGGTGAATCAAGTGATGGAACTCTGCAGTATGGACACATCAAAGATTACCAGATACTTGTAATGGAGGACAGTGAAAATTCTGCTCAACAGCCACCTCCCGGAAACACTTTGTACAGCAGGTAAAACTGAACTTTTACTGTAGAAAAATACAAGACAGAACACAAGGACACGGTTTATAGGGAAACTAGAATGTCTTTCAGTAAGTAAGCATATTTAAATCTGAACTCCAGGCAGATATAAAAGACACAAATGAGTGCAGCTCATTACATGTATTTAGGAAAACAACTAGAGTAAGTACCTGAATTTGAAGTGGTATTAGCCTTTTGCAAATCTGCTATACAGCACAGCTCAGACTAGATGGAGAGAAAGGATAGGGAGCCAATCAGGTGTGCTGTATGCAAATATGTTAACAAGGATCTGATAGAAGGAGAGAGCAGATTGGGTACATAGATGATCCCGTCAGACTGCGAATGCCCTTTCACTGTCCAGTCAGAAGGCTGGGGATGAGCAGATTGGGTAGAAGGATGAATACATCAGACTACTGATGCTTAAGCCCCATACACACGGTCGGACTTTTTCATGGATTCTGTCCGATCGGACAATGTTGTTGAAAAATCAGACCGTGTGTATGCACCATCGGACAGTGTACGTCGGATTGTCCGACGGACAAAGTCTTATCTCCTGCTGGAAAGATTTGCCGACAACAAAGTCCGATCACACCAAATCCGATCGTGTGTACGGTTGTCCGACCGGACAAAGTGCTACGCATGCTCAGATCACATTACAAGACCAAAGCTATTGGCTACTAGCCTCTACGTAGTCCCGTCGTAGGCAACAAACGTCACCACGTTCAGAATGATCGGATTTTCCGACAATTTTGTCCGACCGTGTGTGTACGCAAAACCAACATCAGACAAAGTATGATGGACAGGATCCGACCGACCTGGTCCGCGGATTGTCCGACCGTGTGTATGGGGCTTTACTGTCCACTCAGAGGGCTAGGGATCAGTTTGGGCAGAGAAACAATCTCATTAGACTGCTGATGCCCTTTGCTTCCCACTCAGCAGGCTGGGGATGAGAGAGGACACCACTGTATTCCCTAACTGAAAGTGATGTCACCCACCTGGGTGTGTTGTGTGATGGGGCTGGGTAAGCCTCGTAAATGCAAATCTTTGGCAGGTAATCAGCTCCCTTATATGTATTTCATCTGTGCATTTAGAGGTTTGCCTGGAGTTCAGCTTTAATATATTTCTTTAATTTTTACCTGCACATAATTCTCGGTGTAAGTTTCACCTTTTTAACAAAGCAGCGGCTATTTCCATGACTTTATGGGACATAAAAAGGTGTAGATTCTGTCTGTATTGACTAAAACACTCAGCTTCACTAAATAACATCTGCAGAGATAAAATTAGTTAGACCTGACAGGTAGACTGCAATGACCAGGGAGAAAAGAGTAAAGCACAACCTTTGTGCAACACTACTAAGAAGAGCCTGTATATGCAATAACCAAATATAGATGGCATCATGTACATATTAAAATGCAAAGCATACACAGAAATAGGAGTTTGAAAACTAACAGATTCATAAACAAGTTTGATTTCCATTTGAGTCATTAAATAAAGTTACCGTATATACTCGAGTATAAGCCGAGTTTTTCAGCACATTTTTTTGTGCTGAAAATGCCCCCCATGGCTTATACTCGAGTCAAGCACTTTTCTGCAGCAGAGAATGACATTCTCCGACCCGACTTTGGGACCCTGTATCTCGGGTCACTTAGTGCTAGGAACCCCAAATTTGGTGTGCAAACCCAGTGGAACTAGCACTAAAACATGGTGGGGTTCCTATCACCAAGTGGCCCGAGATACGGGGCCCCAAAGTCGGTCCTGAAAATGTCAAGCACTTTTCTGCAGCAGAGAATGACATTTTCTGAACCGACTTTGGGGCCCCGTATCTTGGGGCCACTTGGTGATAGGAACCCCATCTTGGATAAGTTGTAGTGCTAGTTCCACTGGGTTTGCACACCAAATGGCCCTGAGTTACAGGGCCCCGAAATCTGTCAACTGTGTCCATTTGCAGCAATGTCATTTCGGAACCCTTTGGGTCCAGAGACCCCAAATTTTGGCTGCAGCTAGGCAGCATCTAGGAACCCTTAACTACCACGTTTAAAGTTCAGGGGACCTATGGCTGCAAATGGGCACAGTAAGGCATGCAAATGGGCACAGTGAGGCTGCAAATGGGCATTGTTGACCCTCTTTACCACTTACAGTAGCTGCGCATTTCTCACCTTAGACTTATACTCGAGTCAATACGTTTTCCTAGTTTTTTTGTGGTAAAATTAGGTGCCTCGGCTTATATTCGGGTCGGCTTATACTCGAGTATATACGGTAGATATTAAAGGCTAAATTCACCTTTTGAAAAAAATATAAATAAATGTACATATTTTTGAAAGTAAAAAAAAATGTGCATTTATTATTTTTTTTCTAAGGAGCCTTCAGAGCATTGCTTCCCCGATCAGCAGATAATGGCTGCAATGCCAAGATCCTGCAGACTCTTAGAATAGCTGTCTGCCCATACCTCAGATACAGGCATACAGTAACTTGAGAACAGGAAGAACAATGAAGTACGAGAGCGCTCACTAGTGCCCTCACAGTTAATTGTGAACTACAAGCCATCCGCCGCAATGGACGACAGTACTTGTAGTCTATTCATTCACAGGAAATTGTGGTGGAGCCTCGCACTGTTTTTAAATTGTGACAGCGGGTGTGGGGAAAAGATCCCACCAACACAACCTGGTACTTTGTGGTATGGAGGAGCATGTGATCCAGAAGGGTCACAGAGCAGTTGTGCTCATAACTTCAATGATTAGTTTTCAGTCACATTGGTCTGTCCACTGGTGAGGCCAGAGATGATGGCAAACTAGCACAATGCAAGTCATTCTAGAACTTTTTACCTTTAACTACAGCCCATAATACACCAGTGAAGACAGTAGATTGAACCTAACACCCATTCACAAAACATAAGAATTTTTATACTGGCCGGGCCATGGGTCAAGTCTTACAGGGAGGCTAAACGTAATTTGGTTTCTGTATTGGAAAATGTAGCAATTTCAATTATGCCTGAGCAATACTCAACATTTTCCCTTCAATTGCATCTGAAAAAAAAGCAGTGTACTTCCTAGTATGTGAGTGTGCCTAGGCAACCTTGTGCACATAGCCTCATAGCTGTATATCTGCAGTGTATTCTCCCTACTAGGAAGAGGAAGCAAAGCCCTGCCTCTACCAAGATGATCACCACCACACAAGGTGCAGAACAAGACATGCTACGTCAGCTGCAGAAAGACCACAGGAAACACAGGTGGCTAGCCTTTTGTTCTCCTGCTTCTTTTTTTGCACTGCTTCCAAAGTTTAGTTCCTCTTTAATCACTTGCCCATTGCAATATGTATATATACGCTGCGGTTTGCAAGTGGTTTAAGAGGATTATGGCTGCTCCCATAGGCGCTCAAAGAGTAAATACTCTTTGATCGACTCTATGGCCTTGGAGGTCCGAAACTACATCATGCGTCACTTCCGGTCCAAGCTGAAAGTAAATACATTTTTTTTAGGCAAAATATAAAAAAAATTTGACCCAAGATCTCTCCATAAAGAGGACCTGTCATCTTTATTTCTATTACAAGGGATGTTTACATTCCTTGTAATAGGAATAAAAGTAAAAAAAAAAAATATTTAAAAGGGGACAGTGTAAAAAAAAAATTCTTATTTTTTTTTAAATTTAAAGCACCTCAATCCCTCTGTGCTCACGAAACGCATATGTAATTCTAGCGCTACACCTCCTTTATAACTCTAAACAGGTAAACTGTAAAGGCATTTAAAGCATCCCCTAAGGAGATTTTTAAGTACCATAGTTTGTCACCATTCCAAGAGCATGCGTAATTTTAAAGGGTGACATGTTAGCTATCCATTTACTCGGCGCAACATCACAAAAAAATGGGGGTAAATATTGTGTTTTGTTTTTTTCTAATTCATTAAAGTGCATTTTTACCCCAAAAAAACGCTGTGCAAATACCATGTGACATAAAAAATTGCAACAATTGCCAATTTATTCCCTAGGGTTTCTGCTAAAAAAGAAAATTATAATGTTTGGGAGTTCTAAGTAATTTTCGAGCAAAAAATATTGATTTAAACTTGTAAACAAAAAGTGCCAGGAAAGCCTGGTCGGCAAGTGTTGTCAAAGATGAGGGGCAACATCTCTCAAAAGAAGAAAAAAAAACGTTTTCTCACAATATGCCCTACATATGATACTGTCAAATGCGCTTGTGATCCATATTTTGATGATATTTTATAATTTAAAGACTCCTCCATCTATACTTTTTTCTTTGTATTTGTACATTATTGGTGCATTGATAAATATTTAAAAAAAGTAGTTTTTTTTTTTCTTTTTTTAAGTTTAAATGGATTTCCTCATGAAGAAAACCACCTCTGGATTTAGGTTCTGATGGAAGCTGTAATTTCCTTAATCATGGGCTGTATGGTAGTTCTGGGTCAGAGGAGCTAAACCCGTTGACCGAGTCACTGCCCTGGAACTAGCAGTCATCACACGAGTCAGAGCACAGCTACTTCTACTACAGCTTAAAATACATTGGTGTTTGGGCCCCTTTTAAGGCAGAATGCCATAGAAACCCAAGGCTTCATTCATAAAAATTTACTTCTCCTGAGCATGTTGAAGAAGCATCAAATATGTTCACTAATGGCAGCTTATACTCACCTTCCCTCGAATAATCCCCGTCCCTCGCCAGCACCTTCTTCTCTGTGCCAGTTTTCTACCACCATCTTCATTGGCCAGCATAGGATGACATCACTCCTAGGCATGCGTAGGAGGCAGTCATTCTGGCACACAGGGATCTGGCTAGTCGCTGTAAGCTGAGGCTCAGTTTACTTGCTAGGTGAGGCTGCGAACAGGCACGTAGGTGTATTTTATTGCAGAAAATGTCTCTTCTGTCACAAAAAAAACCTACCTGCTCACAGCAAACAGAAGAAATTTAGTTCCGCTTTAAGAGTTAATTTACACTTGCTTCGACTTCATATATTAATGAGCCTACCGCTTCAACATGCTTCTTTGATGTGTTTTTTATGCTTCAGTGGTGCTTTTTTGAAGCTTTAATGTGTGTGCTGATATCTCATACCTGCAATTTCTCCAAAACAAAGCGAAGCTAAAGCTGAATTAAAGCCTCTCAAAAGCTTTAGGTGCTTCTAGCAAGCTTTGTCACAGATTTCTATGGAGGCTTTGAAGATGCTTTGAAGCACCACTAAAGTGACATGGGGTATAATTTTTTAGCAAAGACGATGCAAAGCAAAAGCAAGGTGTAAACAGGACTGTAAGCTAACCTTTTTTTTTTAGTGACAGGAGCTTTGACTGGCGTTCAGAGAGGTTTAACAAAGCGTGTCCAAAGCCTTGTTTTGAAGCAAGTGTAAACGAGCTACAAATCAGTTCTAGTAAATTTGGACTTTTAGTAACACATAATTAATGTACAAGCATATAAAGTAGTTTACATGCACTCACATCAGTTAAAGTGATACTTAAGGTAAATCTTTTTTTTTTAAATAACAAACATATCATACTTACCTCCAGTGTGCAGCTCGTTTTGCACAGAGTGGCCCCGAACCTGGTCTTCTGGGGTCCCTCGGCGGCTCTCTTGACTCCTCCTCGCATCAGATAACCCCCTGGGAGAAGCACTCTCCAGGGGGGTTACCTTGCGGTCAATAGACACCGAATTCAGGACCCGGCCCGCCCCCCCCGGCGGACGTGTCATTGGATTTGATTGACAGCAGCAGGAGCCAATGGCTGCGCTGCTATCAATCTATCCAATCAACAGCTGAAAACCCCCTAGCAGAGAGACAGCGCGTCCCCGTGGAACAAGTTTGAGGGCGGTTTGGGTGCCGGTCACTGCCAGGTGTTTTTTCACCTTAATGCTTAGGATGCATTAAGGTGAAAAAACACGAACCTTTACAACCCCTTTAACATACAAATGCATCTGCATCTTTTTCCTTGCAACAGAGGTAAAGAGAGAGAGAAGCATTAAGGGCCTTTAAAGAGAACCTGTCACTAGACCTTATTTTTTGTGTACATAAAATGTAAACAATGAAGGGTCTGATTTTAATATGAGCAGATTGGAGGAGGTGTCACTGCTGTCAGAATTCAGGGCTCTGCTGTTTGTGGACTCCTATAAGCCTCTCTGCCTTATTATGAGATAAATAAAAAGATTTTTAGTGAGCCTCAAACATATCAGGGGAATACTACAGAGCATCACCTGAGTGACCGCTGGGGATACTGATGTCACATCCAACATGGCAGCGCCCAGAAGCAGTTTTAGGCCTGTTCAATATGGTAATATCAATAACTACAGGAGGTTAGTTGCACAAAATTAGGTAATTTGACGTATAATCTTACAGTTGTTGCTGATAATAATATTATGGAGACAGGGTCTCTTTAACAGTGTGTACTTTACAATCACCCTGTAACCACATAAAGGAAACTGGTGCCTAGGACCATACTAATTACCTGCTCTGACATACCAACTCTTCTATTGCTAAGAAGGGAACCATAGAGTCATCCAGCATATCTCAAACCTGCAGCACCAACAAACTGATCCAGGCTACAGCCTGCTTTTATAGCAAAGTCCCTACAAATAAAATCTCAGTTTCGGAGTGCACTGAGGAACATATCTCCCTCACCTCTTGTGGTAAATATTTCTAATTCTGGTTTTCATGCTGCTTATTATAACTGAGTAGGATGGTTAATGGAGGATTTATGGCCCAAATGCCCAAAAGATGAAGTTATGACTGCTATATTTTGATCACACTGTCCGAACAGAGATCACTGGAGAAGGAAATAATGTTTGGGAGGATTGAAGGGGAGACCAGCTACTAGATGGTTGGAACCATTGACTACAGCTTTGGGGATAACACCATTGCCAGGCTAGCACAAAATTGACTTATCTTTAGATCTCTCATTTATCAAGTGGCTAGGACTCGGACCCAAGTTGACGGCACTTAGTGTTACTAAACCCACAACAGTAAAATCAGTCTGTATAGTAGTAGTAAAGCATGCTTGTTATACTCGCTATGGAACCTGAGGGGTTATCATGCACATTGTGTAAAAAGGCTGTTTGATCCTGTCTTCTCTGATCCTCCCCTCTTTTCACTGTCCCCTGATAGTTTCCTGATAACACAGAGCCTATGGAGTCAGGCTGCACATACTCAGTTTGGTATGTATTGCTAGAGTTTTTTTCTTGAGAGAGTGCATGTGATCAGCACAGGGCCAATCAGCGCTGTACACACATAGGGTCAGGAGTCTTGCAGTCTCCTAGTCATAAAACTCCCCCTACAAGCTTTAACCAGTTCTTGGCTGGACAATGTAGTAGTACTGGTATTTAGTATTTTATATTTACTAAAATGATTGCGTTTCCATGTTGTGTACTGTGAGAGACCAGATATAGTGAATTCATAAATAAGAAATGTTGTGTTCCTCAAGAAATAATAGAGCAATACACTTTGGTTTTAGATGCACTTTAGTGTCATTTTGCTATAAACCGTGGCGGCACTTTCGTCGATCCGGGTGGACGTTATATGACGCCTTCTCAGATCACACCTGGCTGCACTGCGGCAGAATCTGTCACTGGATGCGTCCATCAGACACAGCCGAGGACTGATTAGTGCACTGCCTGCTGCCGTCACCATTAGACCGCTGTGACCATTCACAGCAGATGACATAACAATTGTAAACCATGGTTGGCTTCCTTTCATGCCAGCCATTGTGTACAATTTTGTTGCCAGCTGTGAATGGTCACAGTGATCACATGGTACAGACTGGGCCAATCACAGCTGATCACAACAAAACAAGCTGTATGAATCTATTTCATTCATTAAAATGCTTGCTTATTGCTATAAGCAATCATAATGTGTAAAACAAATACTGATCACTTCCCCAGAGTAATACAATGTTACTATGGTAACACTGTATTGCTCTGGTCACAGTGTGTTAAATCGTAAAAGAAAAATAATGTAATGTGAAATATAAAAAGAAGTGTCCCTGACCCCTTCCACACAGTTATATGATGACACTGTACTGCACTGGTGACTGTATGTAAAAAAAATAAAAATTGTGAATTTTTTTCTTAATTTCCTTATTTTCTAAAGAATTATGACAAAAATTACAACTTCAAAAAACTCTCCATGCCTCTTACCAGTGGCATCGCTAGGGGTGGCATCTGGGGCTATAGCCCCGAGTCTCTAGGGCTGGGGTCGGAAACCCGTCCACCGTGTTCTATCTGTCAATTGTGACCAGGTGTCAGGTAGATTGTGTCTCTTGCTGACCCCAGGTTAAACTGTTCCTCCCCAGTGGCATACTATAGCAGGTGAGTAGTTCAGAGCAGAAGGGAAGGAAAGCCGAGAAGGCGGAGCGGGTGAGGACAGAGTCTGGCGGGCAGGCTGAGCAATGAGTATAGAGTCCGGTGGGGTGGGCGGAGCGGTGAGGAGAGACTTGTGGGCGAGCGGCCGGAGCAGTGAGGAGAACCTCGGGCGGGCGGACTGGTGAGGAGAGACTCGGGCGGGCAGAGCGGTGAGGAGAGACTCGGGCAGGCGGAGCGGTGAGGAGAGACTTGGGCGGGCGGAGCGGTGAGGAGAGACTCGGGCGGGGTGGAGCGGAGCCACTCTCCCACACCACTCCTAACAGACTTTAACAGCTTGATAACTATTGAGCAGCAATTTACTATGACCAAAACCATCCTCATAGAAATAACACCTACTTAGTCAAACTCCCTTAAAGGTCTAATGCAGGGTTTTTCAACCAGAGTGCCACGGCACCCTGGGATGCTGTAAAGAGCCCTAAGGGGTTCTGCAGCAAAAGCAAAAAACAAAAGCAAATCTTGAGCCTTTTTTAATTCGCATGCAACCTCCTGTGGGACTGACATTGGTTGGGAGCCCACCCAGCATATTTGGTTTCCCCTTACTTGCCTCCACGGAGGATACAGAGAACAGGTCAGCAAAGGTGGGGTCTTCGGTGCTCTTCTCTCCTCTTCATATGCAACTCTTCTGCCCCAGCTTCTCCCCATGCAGCCAGAGGTGTTGGGTGGGACCTCCTTCCCTTCTCCCACAGGTGGCTACAATGACTGATCCAGCAGCTGAATATGAAGGAGCAGAGAAAACAGCTCTGGAAGTCTTTCTTCATCTCCATCTTAATTGGTGCGGTAAATGGCAGATGGAGAGAGCAGGAATGCCATGCTTTTGCACACTCACTGACACTAAATACCGCTCTTTGACTGGCACTACATGCCACTCCCTGACTGCCACTACATACTGCTTGCTGACTGCCACTACATACTGCTTGCTGACTGGCACTACATACTGCTCGGTGACTGACACTACATACCGCTCGCTGACTGCCACTACATACCGTTCACTGATTGGCACTACATACCGCTTATTAATTGGCACTACATACCGCTCGCTGACTGGCACTACATACTACTCGTTGACTGGCACTACATACCGCTTATTAACTGGCACTACATACTGCTCGCTGACTGGCACTACATACTGCTCGCTGACTGGCACTACATACCGCTCACTGACTGGCACTATGTACCAATTGCTGACTGACACTACATACCGCTCGGTGACTGACACTACATACCGCTTTTGCACACTCACTGACACAAAATACCGCTCTTTGACTGGCACTACATGTCACTCCCTGACTGGCACTACATACTGCTTCCTGACTGGCACCACGTATCGTTCGCTGACTGACACTACATACCGCTCGCTGACTGGCACTACATACCGCTCGCTGACTGCCCCTTCATACTGCTCACTGACTAGCACTACATACCGCTCACTGACTGGCACTACATACCGCTCACTGACTGCCACTATGTACCAATTGCTGACTGACACTACATACCGCTCGGTGACTGACACTACATACCACTCGCTGACTGGCACTACATACAGCTCGCTGACTGCATACTGCCCTGTCCTGCCAGTAAACTGTTCACATATTTATACAGGTACAAGGCAACTCTGCCTCACAACCTACTGACCACAGAACTCAGCCTTACATACTACATTTAGGGCTTGTTCACACCAGGTGTGGTGCGAGAATGCGTGAGAAATTGTGCATTTTTCCACAATGCACAAAAATACGCTGCATTTTGCATACACAAGTGGATGCCCTTAATGGGACAGTAAGCAGCCAAATTTATTTTCCAGACAATCAATTGAATAAATACACCCAGACAACATATTTGGATTTTATTGGCAGTGGCTTTATTTATTGGTTTACAATATTCAAATTAACTCTTATTAAACTAATCTGACGAAACCCCCTTTTATATAGGGGTCCACTAGGCTTCTAGAAGCTTCCATGGCCAGTTTTCAGGTTTCAAGGATCCCCCCTTTTACCTGTTTCAAGGTACCCTGACCTACTTTCTAGGGGGAGCCTTGAAACCCCTTAGCTGCCACTGACCCATTAGAAAAGGGGTCGGGGGAACTTTCACATTCTTAATGAAACCTCCATGCATTTAGGAAATGCAAATGTATTCTCCTCCGCTAAAACGCATGGTACCTCAGTACGATGTCTTTTGGTGCAGTGTGATTTTATGAATTGTGCCTTTTTTTCTTGCTTCACATGCATAGGGCAACCCATTGAAAAATGGAATGCGGGGAAACACACAAAAAAGTGCACGTGTGCTCAGAAGCACCTCCTGGTGGGCGGAGTGGGTGAGGACAGAGGCGGACAGGCAGAGCGAGTGAGGAGAGAGTCCAGCGGGCGGGCTGAGCAGTGAGAAGAGAGTCCAGCGGGCGGAGCGGTTGAGGAGAGACTCGGTTGGGCAGAGCGGTGAGGAGAGACTCTGTTAGCAGGTTGCTTTACAAGACACTGCAGGAGTACTATTTAACATATCGTTTTTTTGGTTACTAAAATGCATTCTTTCGACTCTGATGGTCTGATCCCCTCTGTGCTGTAGTATTGCCCTTTCTCTGTACCCCATATAGCCCTATCCACTTTGTAATGAGGTCATACTTTAACAACTGCAGAAAACACTATATTATTATGTAACCCTCTTTAAATGGAACCTGTTCTATGGGAATTTTAAATTCTTTTTTTTTATTGTACACTGTTAAAGGTTAGTGTAGGACTAAAAAGGTGCACCCAGGTGATCTTTGATCTCCTCCATGTTGTTCAAGTAGATCCCCACCTCTTAAAGGTTGCCTACTCCTGCTCTAGGGTGACCAGGGCTGGTGCTGAGGCAGAGGGGTGGGGGGTGGTCTGCCCTGGGTGTCATACACTGGCAGGTGTCAGGCCGACGTCATGCGCTGTGTCAGCTTTAATTTGAATCGCCGGGCACCTGCCGTCACAAAGATCTGCCTCCTAGTATTGTTCCTTTGACAGACAGCACACTTGTCCAATGGACTTTGCTGCCTATCATAGGTGTGAGCCAATCCAGTAGGCGGGACTTATGTGAGACCAGGGCACCCAGCGATTCAAATTAAAGCTAATACAGTGGGAGATGCCACCTTGTGTGATGCCTCTTTCGCTGGCTGGCTCTCCTCTTCCTCTCCTCTCTGATCCCCGACACAGGTGAGGGCAATGTGGGCACAGGTGAGGCTGTGTGATGTCTCTTCCGCTGGCTGTCTCTCCTTTTCCTCTCCTCTCTGATCCCCAACACAGTTGAGGGCAATGTGGGCACAGGTGAGGCTGCATTCCTGAGGCACAGGTGAGGCTGCATTCCTGAGGCACAGGCGAGGCTGCATTGCTGGACACTGGTGAGGCTGCATTGAAGGGGCACAGTTGAGCCCTGCATTCTTTATGTAGCGCACTCCTGAGCTCTGGGGACCCTGATGTAAGTTGGGAGGCTCTTTGGGGACTCTGACGTAAAGAGGGAGAGGGGGCTTTCTGGGGACCCTGATGTAATGTGGGGGGCTCTAGGGACCCTGATGTAAGTAGGGGGCTCTCTGGGGACCACACACACACACACACACATGTATATTATATACATGTTTATGCCTGCCCAATCGTATGACTTTCTTTACTTCGCTTCTATGGGCTCTAGCCCCAGATCTTCTGTAGACCCAGCAATGCCCCTGCCTCTTACTAAATACCTTGGATTGTCTACTTTCCAAAAAGAGGTCATGTGGGGGTATTTGTACTGTCCTGACATTTTTGGGCCTCAAGAATTGACATAGGCCGTCAGAACACCAGGATCGATTGATTTTCACATATAACTTTCCTACAGATTAACCACCTGATTACTTTGCACTTAAACCCCCCTCGTGACCAGACCAATTTTCAGCTTTTGGCGCTGACGCACTTTGAATGACAATTGCGCAATCATACAACACTGTACCCAAAGGAAATTTTTATCATTTTTTTCCCACAAATAGAGCTTTCTTTTGGTGGTATTTAATCACAGCTGGGGTTTTTATTTTTTGCTAAAGAAACAAAAAAAGATGGAAAATGTAAAAAAAAGTAAAAATCATGTTTAATAGTTTGTTATAAAATTTTGCAAACAGGTAATTTTTCTGCTTCATTGATATGCGCTGATGAGGCGGCACAGGTGGACACTGATAGGCTGCACTGGTGGGCACTGATAGGCTGCACTGGAGGGTACAGATAAGTCGGTACTGATGGGGACAGCAAAGATGGCACTGATGGGCACGGATGGGTGGCGCGGATGGGTGGCGCGGATGGGTGGCACGGATGGGTAGCACCGATGGGTGGCACCGATGGGCACTGATGGATGACACTGATGGGTGGCACTGATAGGTGGCACTGATGGGCACTGATGGGCACTGGTAGGTGACACAGATGAGCACTGGTAGGTGACACAGATGAGCACTGGCTGGTGACACTGATGTGCAGCACTGGCACTGTGGGCACTGAGAGATGGCACTGTGGGCACTGAGAGATAGCAGTGTGGGCACTTTAATGGGGCAAATGTGGGGGCACTTTAATGGGACAAAGGTGGGCATTGTATTGGGCACATCGCTGGCACATTGCAGTGAGAGGGACTGATGTCCCTCTCACTGCCGCCGGTGATCGGCTTTTTTTTTTTTTCTCCTCGCGCTGTCAGCGCGAGGAGGAAAAAAAAAGCCGATTACCGGCTCTGTTAGTATCACATGATCAGCTGTCATTGGCTGACAGCTGATCACGTGGTAAGGGGTCGGGATCGACCCCTTACTCGGATCTGTGATCCAGCGAGTCTCACAGACTCGCTGATCACAGAGCGCGCCGCGCGCGCCCTTCAGGGGGCGCGCAGGCAGCTCGTGCCCGGGACGACGTCAATAGACGTAGTCCCGGCACAATAGATCCGCGCTGTAGCTGTCATTTGGCTATAGCGCGGGTCTATAGTGGTTAAATAATAAACACAGATTTTGGTTATTTTCACCAAATAAATGTAGCAGAATACATTTTGGCCCAAATTTATGAAGTTCAATTATTTATTTGCCAAATTTTATAACAGAAACAAAGAAAAACTGCCTTTTGCAAAAAAATAAAAAACCCAGTGGTGATTAAATACTACCAAAAGAAAGCTCTAGAGTGAACTAAATGATAAAAATTTAATTTGGGTAGAGTTGCATGACCGCACAATTGTCATTCAAACTGCAACAGTGCTGAAAATTGGCCTGGACAGGAAGGGGGTAAAAATACAAAGTACTGTAGTTAAGGCTTAGTTGAGACTTGCGTTTGGGGGGGTGGGGATGTAGTAAAAATATGGCAGATGTGTTGCATTTTTCTGCCCCCCAACTGCTACCCTTAAAGCGGACCTTCAGTAATTTTTTCAACTTTCCATCTATTAAATCTTCTGCCCTTGCTGTTTTAAGTTTGGATAGTAAAACATTTTTTTTTCTGCCAGTAAATACCTTATACAGCCCACTTAGCCTAGGCTTATGACATCATGCACAGCTCTCTCACTCTCGTGAGAGTTTGCCAGGAAGGGAGGGGGGATGAGTCATAAGAGGGCCAATGAGAGCTGCAGGGCTGGAGGTGTGCCTCTGTAAATCCAGGAAATAAACAGGCAGCAGCTTCAGCTGCCCACAGTTGAAATAGTTGCAGCCAGACTCAGTGGAGGGAGATCTCTACAGCATATTTGGCAAGTACAGAATTGCAGTATATATAAAATAATATGCAAAGTGGTTGGAGAGAAGCTTCAGAATGGCAAAGATGTTTATATTACAAATTATGTGAGCAGACTGCAGTTCCTCTTTAAGCTACAAAGGCAGCTGGATGGAGTTGTACACATGTTGCAGCTGCAATGCTTTACTTCACGGTGCAGCAAAAATGGTCCTCTCTTCATGTTCGGAGGGTAGTACAAAAAAACAAACAAAAAAAAGACATTCAAGAGGTGGCAGTATCATCAACTAAATGCCTGTCAATCACACATGCACTGATCTCTGAAAAGTGATCCACCAAGGTTTGCTCTTCAAAGTCCTTAATTTGCTATATAACCAATTAAATTGAACAGAGAATATATTCTTTCTCTTTAAAAGAGCATTTCATATGTTTACTTGGACTGGGTGTAGCGAGAGATAAAGAGAAAGGGGATATTCTTTTATTTTTTAACTTCCTATAGGTGTCTTCATTGGAAGAGTTTTCTGCTTTGTTTCTGTTCACATGGCAAATTGTGAAATTTGGTCACCCGAACAAATAGGGTAAATCCCCCTAGAAGGGGCAACCGACAGCATTAAACCCAAACATGATTGGTGAACTCTCTTGATTATTAACAAAACTAAAAAAAAGTCTTTAGATACACTTTAACCTGTGTTCAATTAGTATACCCAATCAATTTAAATTGTAAAGCCCCATACACACGGTCGGACTTTTTCATCAATTTGGTCCGATCGGACAAGGTTGTTGAAAAATCAGACCGTGTGTATGCACCATCGGACAGTGTTCGTCGGTTTGTCCGTCGGACAAAGTCTTATCTCCTGCTGGAAAGATTTCCCGTCAACCCGGTCCGATCACACCAAATCCGAGCGTGTGTACGCTTGTCCGACGGACAAAGTGCTATGCATGCTCAGAAGAAATTCTGTGACGGAAGCGCTCGGTCAGGTAAAACTACCTTTCCTAATCGACACAGCACATTCGTCACGCTGCAATGTTAAAATGTCTTTAATGCAGCGCATTCTCTTTTTCTTTACAATGCAACAAGAATGACATGTTTTAGCTGCTCCTATTCACCCGCACTTCTCACAAACTTACTTCTTTATTACTTTGCAGCATTTATACACTACATGTTTATTTTTACTCAGATCGTAATACAATCTTTCTTATTTTTTTACCCAGATTTTTTTTTTTTGGGGGAATACATATTTGAAGGAGATTTTTTTTTTTTTTGGAGGGGGTTTGTATGTCTCAACTTAGCAAAACCACATTATTAACATTTGTATTTCTTGCTTACATTTACTAGGAGTTTGTTGGTTGTTGGTGCCCCTTGTTAATTCTAGGATTAGTGAAATGTACCTGCCTACTCAAAGAAAAAAACTGTCATTGTAGAAAAGTAAAACACAATAGTCAATGATTATTTCAAATCAAAAAAACCTTTATTTAAGTCTCAGCAACAGACCAAAGAGGAACGCAGCCATGGTGAAACTTGGGGAATTTGCAAAGCCTTGGACACCCATGGCAACCATCATTTTACAGACTTAAACAATTGGGGGCATGAAGACTACCTATCTAAATAATAAGGGAGCGCAATCTGGTCCTGAAGTCCAAAACATCCGGAACTGCAGCAGATGCCATCTAGGTCCCCAGGCTCTGGTACTACGAGAGGCTCCATCTTCTCTCAGACCAGACTGAGTCCAGGTTGTCACTCTCTTGTCTTCCTTGTACGCTTCCTTCCACGCCGTGGTGCTGGTGCTGGTGGGGTGGCAGAAGGAGGAGGAGGAGGCGGAGCAAGGTCACTCTCGCAAACATGTGTGAGGGGAGTCATCTCCCCAGCCATCCCCTCATTTAGTATTTTGAGGATGACCTCCTCACACATGCTGCGTTGCCCCGCCTCCATACCCGTAAATTTACTTGTAACCAAGGAGGCAAAGGCCTCCTCGTAGGTGGGTGTGGCATAGAGGGAGGCTGAGGCATCTTTTATCAGCTGGAGCGCTGACTCTCCCACCTCCCCCATGTTTTTCGCCCTTCTGTAGGGAAGGCGGAGGGGAGAGACTTGGGAGACAGTCAGGCTCCTACGCCTACCCCCCTGTTGGCTGCCACTACCCCCTGCCTCCTCCTGACTGCCACCTTCCACAGCCACCTCCTGGCTGAGGTCTTCCTGTGTATGAAAAAGGGACATAGTTTCAGTTATTTGTTCATCAAACACACACAATTCTCATCTAGTGACTGTTGCAAAATGTTTTCAAATACAAAACCATACAATTCTCAGCCCTGCAGTTTAGATTCTTCCCAAAAATGTCTCCCACACCACTGTCTGTTGATATGTCAATCACGTTAGGAAATAAGCAATTGGGGATCCTGAATTAACTGAACATCATTCATTATTCAACAAACTGGTTCCAAAACTACTATACCTGGAACAAGCTGGGCACCTGCACATATTCCTGACTGGAAGGCCCAGGTTGGTCCTCGGAATCCTCATCAAGGGTGGCGTGCGTGGAAGGACGCGTGCAAGGAAGAGTCGAGAGTGACTTCCTGACAGTAGCCTGGTCTTTGAGAAAGTGGAGCCTCTCATAGTACCAGAGCGTGGGGACATAGACATCAGCTGCTGCAGCTCCAGATGCTTGTGACTTCAGGACCTTATTGCGCTCCCGGAAATAGGTAGTCTTCATGTTGGTGATCTTCACTTTTAAGTTTGCGACGGTTGCCATGGGCAGGGTAGGCTTTACAAATGCCACCAGTTTCAGCAGGGCTGCGTACCTCTTTGGTCTGTTGCTATAATCCCTGTGTTTTGCCTGCCATAAGAGGGGGAATTGCCGGTATTTATCAATGAAGTGTGGGAGAAAGCTCACGTTGTAGAAGGCATCCATCACCTCTGCAAGACACAACGCCACACAAAACAATATAAATAATGTCAGCCTAAACTCTCCTAATCTTCTCCATAAAGAAGCCTCAAGTTCTAATCAGTCTAGGCTAGTTATGTACCAACGTCAAATTGTACCTTCGTTTGTAGCGATCGTCTCGTGCGTGAGCTTTCTCTCCCCTCGTCTCCCAGATCGTGGCTACGACACAGGCGTGTGACGTTTTATATACAGTGCGCATGCGTCAAACTCCGCCCGCCCCTGACGATCTTTCTCGTCTATTCCCCACCCCTTCTCTTTACGGCGCAGTGGGGAGAGCACATGGCGGGGACACAGCAGGTGCGCCCCAAATATCCCCCCAACGAGGAGGAGGACGAGGAAAGTCCGGAGGCAGAAACGTCCCGATCCCGGAGCCTGAAATTCAAGGCCTCCAATATGTCATTTGGAGAAATGTTGGAGATGGTGGACATATTAAAGAGGAGCGACTATGATGGGAAGTATGGGCCTTACCTCAACCCCAATGTCCGCAAGGCCAAGATCATGTCTAAAGTTGTGAGAAGGCTGTACAATCATTTTGGGGTACAACGATCCAAGGAGCAACTGAGGAAACGCTGGTCAGACCTGAAACTGAGGGAGGCCGATCAGTACAGAAAGATCAAGAGAATTCTTCAAAAAAGTAAGTAGTTGTGTTTTGTGTTTGATTTCTTGCTTGCATACTGCTCCATGTGGTTTGATTTTTACAAAGTTGTACATTCCAAAATGGCCACTTTCATGTTCGTCTGTGCATTCGATCGTACTCAGCCTCGATCTTTCTGCCACTGTCATGGTCGTGTGTGTGTCCATTCGATCGTACGCAACCTCGATCGTGCGGCCACTTATAATACGATGTTTGGTGTTTTTTTGGGGGAAAGGAAGTTTGTTCTCCCTAGAAATGTCATCCAGAATGTAAAGCCAATTTCTTCAATGTAAAGGAGAGGTCACCCAGTAGCTGTTTACCCATCTGGACTCGAGAGCACTAGTGCTGGGACACCCAAACCCCCTTTTTATTAGCCTTTTCCACACATGTGCTCCAGTGGATACTAGAGGGGGGTCTCCATCACACAAACTTCTACCAAAAAGCTAGTCAGTTTAGCACCTTTACAAAGTGACTACATTCATGTAGTTGACATTTGTAACTGGCCAAACTAAAATAGTGTCCGTCACTTTCAAGCAATGTTTGTCATTTCCTATTTCTGCCCTCAATAGTTTGTGTTGCTAAATCTTCCTTTTGGACATTCTCATAGGGGAGCGAAAACTTGGGCCGTCTGAGGAAACCCCCAAACCAACACCTCCCAAAAAAGGGGAAAGAGCAGAAGCAGAGGAGGAGGAGGAGGAGGAAGGAGAGATCATCGAACTTGGAGAAATTGTCACCACAACAGGTGAGTGTGGGAGAACACAGCTACTGGTAAGCTAATCCATGTATGGCTGCCTCATTTCCAACACCCCATTTTTGTTTGTTTGTGGTTTTTAGGTGACGTGGATGTTGTGGAAGAAAAATCGCACTTTACCACAGAGAGTGCCCACGTACTCATCGGAGAGATAATGGTCTGCAATCGAGATCTAGATTACATAAAGCAAAACATCAATGATGTTCAACAAAAATTGAAGAACATCATTGATGTTTTAGGAAAAATATGAAAACGCACCAAGTAATTAACACACATTTGTGCCTGCTTCTGAACACATTTGCAACTTAAAAACTGTCTGAAATTTGGAACATGCACACATTGTGTCCACATGTGCTAGCTCCCACCATGGTGGATGAATGGCAACGTTTTTTTGGGGGTGCAAACACTTTACGAACTACGAAAGTGGTTGTGGTGAAGGGGTTGCACCCCCAAAAAACGTCCATTCATCCCCATGATGGAAAATGGCACTTTTGAAGCTTCTAGGCATGTGTTTTCCCATCTAATGACCATTTTCAGACCCAAATTGTGTGCATGTTCCAAATTTCCACTTTTCGGGGGTGACCCCCCCATGTGATGAAGGCAAGATCAAACACACTTTGAACATATAGTCATGTCTGATCTTGTCTTCACTTTACAAAGTTGAACTTTCCAAGTTCCTAGGTTCTGTTTTGCTCCATGCCTGGTTTTACCAATTGCGGAATGTTTGTAAACAATGTTGTAAATAACCAAGATGTTGTCAGTTTTGGCGTGAAGATTGTAAACGCACTTGGGAATGTTTTCCTAGTAAACTTTTATTTTTCTAAATGTGTGGCTTCCTTATTTAAAAAACACAATGCATTATGTATGTAAAATGAAAAGGATATGGGGGGCAATGGGTGTTATTTACTAAAGGCAAATCCACTTTGCACTCCAATTTTCTTTCCCGGGGAACTTTTTCAATGCACTTGTAGAGCATAGCGGATTTGACTTATGTAAATGACACCCACAGTGCTTTGTACGAAAACACGGAGCACAGCATTTTGGAGAATACACACATGTCAGACCTGGTGATGAAAAGGAGTATTTTGGGTGTCAGTTATGCAGTACAAACCTTCTCTAGACCAAAGATTAGGTAGCAAACACACAACATGAGAATAATCTTTTTGGGAAGAAGAGACTGTTACCTCCTTTTGCCCAGAAAGTGCATTCCCACTGTCGAAGGCAAAGGGAAAAAATGTCAAAGTAAAATAAGCTAAAAAGAAGACTGAAATGACATGAAATCATAGGTTGGTTAAAATATCAGATTTATTAAAAAATGCCTCTCACACATCGTCAGGCAGAGCAATGGCCCCCCTACCCACAAAGTACTGCATATATTGGTCCCGGACCACACGGGCATTTAGAGGGGGCAAGCCTGGACGTGCCACTCGAAGGGCTGTGAGTTCGGCATTTGGAGGGCCCTCCACATCTGGGCCAACGGGCACCACATAGTTCCTGTTATGTCTTTTGAGGAAGTTGTGCAATATGCAACAGGCAAGAACTATGTGGTTCAGTTTGTATTCCGCCAAGTTAAATGCCGTCAGGAACAGGCGGAAGCGGCTGGCCAGGATGCCAAAAGCGTTCTCCACAACTCTTCTGGCTCTGGACAGCCTGTAGTTGAAGACCCTCTGGTCCGGGGTGAGGGTCCTCATCGGGAACGGCCTCATCACATGGGGAGTCAACGCAAACGCTTCATCTGCGACAAAGACGAAGGGGAGTCCTTCGGCATTCTCCTCTGGAGGTGGCAAGCACAGACTGCCACTTTGGAGACGCCAGTAGAACTCCGTGTGCGTAATGGCCCCACCATCCGATATCCGGCCGTTCATCCCCACGTCCACATACATAAACTCGTATGTTGCCGACACCACCGCCAACATCACTACACTATTAAACCCTTTATAATTATAATAGTAGGACCCCGAGTTGGGCGGTGGGACGATGCGGACGTGTTTCCCATCAATTGCCCTCCGCAGTTAGGAAAGTCCCAACGGCTGGCAAAGTGGGAGGCCACAGTCTGCCATTCCTGTGGCGTGGAAGGGAACTGTGGAGTGAAACAAGAAAAAAAATTAGTCACTTTGCACCTAAACATTGCAAGCAGATTAGACAATCAACATCTTGGAACAAGAGCATTGTCTAAAATTGGAGGCTGGAAAGTATTTGCACAGAAAAGTAGAGGCTCCCCTTCACAGATTACTCACCCCCCCATCAATCCCCCCACTTCTGATGGGCCATTGGCAATAACTAGGGGTTTTGGGGGGGGGGGGTGGTGGACAGCTAACCCTCTGCACTTCATTGATTGGCAAATGGCTCAATAATGTGGGCTAGTTTGGCCAGACCCTCTGTACTTAACACTATTGGCAGGCCACAGGAAAGATCAAATAACATTTCAACCCCCCCCCCCCCCCCCAAAAAAGGCAGGCACAGGGGGACATTATTAAATTACCAAGCAAGCTAATAGGAGGGAAAGAAGACAAAAAAAATAGGAAATGGAATGTATGGAGGCAGTCCCTTGCACTACATGCTTTGCTGAATTCATCCCTAAAGATGCGCACTATAAAGAGGTAGGTATATAGTGTGTATGGACCTTGGGAAAGCCAGCAGATAAAGGATTGGTACCATCTGACAGAGCAGTTGGGGGAGGGGGTTCCTAATGAGTTTGCCCCCCCCCCCCCACCAAAAGAACAAAAAAAGGGGGCTCTACATGAAGTAAACCACACAGCAAACATTTGTGCATATTTTAGGGGGTGTTTTGGGGCAAACAATACTATGCAGCAGACAAAAGACATTGCTTAAGTGACTAGGCCATAGGTGTCTATTGGGGCAGAAGAGCATGCTGGTGAGGTAAGTGAAGGGAAAAATGCATGAAGGAGAAAAGGGGCACAGCATATTAGAACATATTGCAATCATGGTAATTAGGGAAGGAGGTCAAAAATACAAGTCATTAGCAAACAGAGCATACATAGAAGGGAATAGTAAAGTAGAAATGTTACCTTAATATAGTCCTCCTGCAGGACCTGAATGATGGCAGAACAGGTCTCTGGAATAATGATTCCCAGGGCCTGGGGAGAGATACCTGAAGAGAACTTCAAATCCTGAAGACTTCTCCCTGTCGCCAAGTACCTCAACGTGGCAACAAGCCTCTGCTCCGGAGTAATGGCTTGTCTCATGCAGGTATCCTGCCGGCTGATAAAGGGGGTCAGCAAAGCCAAAAGACGGTGAAAATCGGGGTCCGTCATCCTGAGAAAGTTCCTGAAATCATCAGGATTATTCTCCCGGATCTCACGAAGCAAAGGCATGTGCGAGAACTGGTCACGCTGAAGCAACCAATTCTTGGTCCACATACTCCTCGTCACTCTGTTCATGGACGGGTCTTGGGTCAAAGCTAAAAGCCCGACACCAATTCCGCGTACAGCACGAACTCGGCGACGAGTACGCACGGGAAACATCGCTCAGAAGGTCACAAAAGGTCGGCTGGTCAGAACGGACAAACAGAAAGCACCGATAAACAGCAAGGCCTGAAAGAACGAAGTGAATACCAGCAACGAGCAGACAATAAGCAGTGCAAATCAAAGCGTCCTATATCAAGATATAGGCCGCAATGACCAACAAATGCGAACTGACTACACGCACTAATAAACAGATACGCACGACAAGCACAAACTGAAGAGCAGTAACGATCTGAGTCAGAAAACTGAGAAGCGCGAATCTTAAGTCACCAAACTTCCACTAACTCTCGATAAACACGGGATCAGCAGAAGGAGCCCAACGGGTGCCTGACGTGGTGCTGAACTTCCCTTTTGTAATCTCGTGGACGACGACTTACGTCACGACGTTCTTCCGGACCGAATATTCCGACAACGTAGTCCGACCGTGTGTACGCAACGCCAACATCGGACAAAGTACGTCGGACAAAGTCCGACTGACCTGGTCCGCGGATTGTCCGAGCGTGTGTATGGGGCTTAAGAGAAGAGAACCACGGAAGAAGAGGAAACCAATCTTCAACCCTGTGGAATTGAGAAGAAAGCAAAGCTTATAATAAAGGCAACCCAGCAAACAAGGTAAGTACCCAGGTCAGCTGCTAGGATTGCTAATAAAGTGTTAGGATTTAATTACACTTTAAAGCTTAAATAGAGGCTGCGCCCTTTCACAGTGTATGCACAGCACACATTGACCACAGTCCTTAACCGATTGCCGACCGCCTCACGCAGATATACTGCGGCAGAATGGCACGTACAGGCAAACTAACGTACCTGTACGTTGCCCTTTAAGAGATGGCCTGTGGGCACATACGCGCCGCCGGCAAACTCCGTGAGTAGTGTACCGGCCATAACCCCTTGGGGCGACCTTGAATCTTCTGGGCTTACTAATTACCTCCTCGTAGCTCGTCGTTCGTTGTCTAGGGGTTCCCAGGGTTAGTACCCAGTAACTTCAGAAGCCGACACACAAAAGTCGTTTTGAGGATTTTTATTTGCTGGGGTAACATCCAACTATAACAGTCTCTCAATTGGGAATAGAGGGTATGGGTGATAAAACTCAGGCACTTAGAACTGCTGACATAAATTAAATTTTTATTTATTTATTTATTACAGGATTTATATAGCGCCAACAGTTAAGGCAGCGATTTACAATATAAAATGGAGACAATACAGTTATAATACAATAAAATACGGGAGGATTAAGAGGGCCCTGCTCAGAAGATTTTACAATCTAATAGGGTGGGGGAGGTGGTACAAAAGGTTGTAACTGTGGGGAATGAGCTGATGGAAGTGGTAAAAGATTAGTTGGAGACGTGATAGGCTTCCCTGAAGAGATGAGTTTTCAGGGATCGCCTGAAGGTGGCTAGAGTAGGGGATAGCCGGACAGGTTGAGGCAGCGAGTTCCAGAGGATGGGAGAGGCTCTGGAGAAATCCTGGAGACGAGCATGGGAGGAGGAAATGAGAGAGCTTGACAGGAGGAGGTCTTGAGAAGAGCGGAGAGGACGGTTTGGGATATGTTTGGAGACAAGATTGGCGATGTAGCTCGGGGCAGAGTTGTGGATGGCTTTGTAGGTTGTGGTTAGTATTTTGAATTTAATTCCCTGGGTGATTCCGAGCCAGTGTAGGGATTGGAGGAGAGGGTTGGCAGATACTGAACGGTTGGTAAGGTGGATAAGTCTGGCAGCAGCCAGACTGTCTCTTAGATAGCCCAGAGAGTAGCCACTCGCAACTGGGCGTTTCACTGCTGGATAAACCTTTAACCATAGATTTAGCAGCCAACATGTGATCCGGAAAATTTGCAAAGTCTCTGCCACAGACTAGATTGTAACCAAAGATAAGTTAGGAACCTTTGCCACAGTACCTGGATCTTTCAGCCTTCTTGGCGATACTGTGAGAAGTGTGGATTCTCTAGTGTCCATACAACTCAGCTCCCAGGCTCTTACCGAGCAGCCAGCTTCTTGGCCCTCCTCCGAAGAGTCCTCTCCTGGTCGCTTGTACGAGTTGCTGTCTCTCCAATGCCGAGAGCACACCGGGACACCTCCGAATCCTCCTTTAGTTACTGGGCCTCGAGGCCAGTACAGCCCAGCCAAACTGATGCCAAAGTAAAAGAACCTGTACAATTAACCCCCAGAACTCTGTTACAGTTCTGGAAAACTAGATTTACATTATAGCGCACACTTTAGTAAAGTATCGGCACTACAGTAGGATAGCAGGTCCAGCGGACTCGATCGCCGCGGGGATACCCGCGATCGTCTCACAGAGAGGAAGAACGGGGAGATTCTAATGCAAACAAGCATCTCCACGTTCTGTCTAGTGACACTGTCACTGATGGCTGCTCCCTGTGATCGGGAGTGGTGATCAGTGACGTGCCACATGTAGCCACGCCCCCCCACAGTTAGAATCACTCCCTAGGACACACTTAACCCCTTAACTGCCCCTAGCGGTTAACCCCTTCACTGCCAGTGTCATTTACACAGGAATCGGTGCATTTGTATAGCACTGATTGCTGTATAAATGACAGTGGTCCCAAAAATGTCAGATGTGTCCGCCATAATGTCGCAGTCACGATAAAATCGCTGATCGCCACCAATACTAGTAAAAAAAAAATATTAATAAAAATGCCTTAAAACTATCCCCTATTTTTTAGACGCTAGAACTTTTGCGTAAACCAATCAATACACGCTTATTGTGATTTTTTTTTACCAAAAATATGTAGAAGAATACGTATCGGCCTAAACTGAGGAAAAAAATGTTTTTTATATATATTTTTTGGGCATATTTATTATAGCAAAAAGTAAACAATATAGATTTTTTTTTTTCAAAATTGTCACTATTCTTTTGTTTATAGCGCAAAAAATGGAGACCGCAGAGGTGATCAAATACCACCAAAAGAAAGCTCTATTTGTGGGGAAAAAAAGGACGTCAATTTTGTTTGGGAGCCACGTCACACGTCACAATTGTCAGTTAAAGTGACGCAGTGCCAAATCGCAAAAAGTGCTCTGGTCTTTGGCCAGCCAAATGGTCCGGGGCTTAGGTGGTTAAAGAGGTTGTAAACCTCTGAAAACCCCCCCCCCCCTCCCAAAAAAAAAACTGCAAAACAAAGGCATAATGAGCTAGTATGCATCGCCTTTAGCTGCTATGGCAGCAGCCAATGGTGTACACATGCCGCAGTGGTAATCAAACCCCCTGTTGCTTTTAGTGGTTGCTACCGCCTGCCAGTTCCGACCATTCAAGTAATTCTGCAAGCGCCCCACAACTGCATGTTTCTGCAGGGTCCAAGGGATTAAAGCAGGTGATGAGAAAGCAACACACCGCTGCCTGCTTTAACCCCTCGTTTGTACTGCACAAAGTTGCAGGGCACTTGTAGAGCGGCCTCAGTCACTTGAATGGGTCATGCTTGGCAGGTGTTAACCCCACCAACCATGACAGGGTGTATAACTCTTGCTGCGGCTGTGACATGTGTACACCCCTTGGCCACTGCAACCAAAGTGCGGTTGGGGCAGGGTGGTAAAAACACATCTTGACTATGGCGTTTTACCTTCCTCCAAACTACAATTTCTAAATGAGCCCCCCTATAAGATTGCTTTCACACTGATGTGCTGCGGTTTACCTGCACCGCGTGTGCAGCGCAGTGCATCTGCAACTTTCCTGGGTTAGCTGTACTTTGCCATAGATTTATTATATCCTGCAGGTGTGGTGCACGTTCTGAGAGCGCACCAAAACTCCTGCATTCAGAAAGTGAAATAATAGAAGTCTATGGCTAAGCGCAGCAAACCCACAGGAAAGCTGCCAATACACTGCACCCGCGGTGTGGGTAGACCGCAGCACATCAGTGTGAAAGCAGCCCTATACTATTATGCCCGGTGTATTGCTTCACACTGACCTGAAGATCAGGAGCCAGCACTACAGAGGAGGCATCGGCTTATGTGGCTCTTGATCCCCATAGTTGAGGTATGTCATACATATACATCAGTCATCTTGATTTGGGGTGCACCCCCTAATTCAATAGGCTGCGCAGACCTATGGGTCTGATAACCTTTTTTAATAGGCATGAAGGATGAGAATTCAAGCAGACTGCCTTCTAATCTATGCATCAGTGCCACACAGATTTACACTTGGAGATGCGCTTGGAGATGCATGCAGGTCCCTGTCCGCCTGTCATTGATTGCATGCATGGTGAACGGTAAACACAACCCTTTGCATGAGTGTACAGATTGGTATGCCCATGTCAATGAGGCCTTAAATGTAATATATTGATCATTGATTGGTGTTTACTTTTTAAGTTTGAACTGAAGTTGTATACACTGTTGTATGTTTTAACCAGGTGATATAAAAAGTGACAATATTATCATTACTTATTATGAGGGTTATGTAAAGTATATCCTGTAAAAGATTTTTGTGTGTTTCTGTATTTAGAAGATATAATATCAGCCAGCATCTTTTGGATATTTCAACTGATTGATTGAACAAATGCTTCCTTAGGGAAGCTTTGCGTAAATAGACATTTCAACTTCCGCAGTAGTGTGAGAATAGATTCCCAAGGAAGAAAGGAGGTGAGTGAGGTCAGAATTGTGTAAAAAAATCTTGTTTTGAACAATACATAGACAACTACTCTCATGACTTCAAGGACAACTTCTGCCATGTGATGTCAATTATTATGGATACTCTATCCTTGAATGTTCTGATCCTGATCTCAAGAAAACAGCTTGAGATCAGGAGCTATATTATCTGTAAAATAATTTGTATATCTGTCCATCCAGTTTTGCAATTTACACAGCCTTGCCAGGTAGCAGAACCAAGTTGGTGACCTGACTTTTCTCTACTGCATTAAAGAGGAAGTAAATTCTGATGGTTTTTACTTCCTCTTTATTCCCCTGCAAAGTAAAAGCATAATGGGCTAGTATGCAGCGCATATTAGCCCATTATATGGCACTTACCTGCAAAGGAAGCCTGCGATGTCCATGCTGGTGGAAGCATCCATCTTCACCCCTCCTTTTGGGGCCACAGACTCCGGCTCTGTGACCCGCACTTACCCCATCTTGGTCACGGGCTTCCTCCGGGTGGCAGCTTTACCATGCGTCTCCTCCTTCCTAGGCTTCATAAAGACGTGGCTTCCCCTGCGTTTCCTCCTTCCTCGGCGGCCAAGAGGATCACTTCTCCCCTCGGCCAATCGGGTCTCTGGACCCGCTTCCTGAGATTGGCCGTGAGGAGAATCAGGAAGACAATAGCGAATATTAATTTGCTATTGTCACACAACTGGGTGGGCTCGGGGCGCAGTGCCCTCCGGCTTTAATCATGTGCTTCTAAAAAAGAAAAAAAAACACCCATTGGAATCCATGCATCCAGTGCCCTGCATGTAAATTAGGCGCACGGATTAGGGGGGTGACACCTCTGCGCCCCAGTATGGATGGGCCACCGTTGGTTTATTAGGTGCAATAAAATACAAGTGGCAACTCACATGGAGTGAAGTATGACAAGCTCATCAGAAATGGGATGTCAGCGTTGAATGTCCGCGATATGGACCGCTGGGGAAAGGAGGCCAGGCAGAAGTCCTCAGGTGGAAAGCTGAGCAGAGGGGATGAAGCTGTACCGCAGCGTGGATCACAGCACGTGCAGATGATGTCACTGGAGGGGGTCATGATGCGTTTCCGAGTCTGTGTAATGCTGAACATGAGCACTCCTTCGTCAGGCTTGGAAATGCGCCATGACTTGCCCCCTCCGGTGACGTCATCTGCGCGCGTTGCGGTCAACGCCGTGGTCCAGCTTCATCCCCCGCTTCATCCCCTGCTAGGCTTTCTACTTGAGGATTTTCGCCTGGGCTCCTCCACGCAGCAGCGGACCCTGGTGGCCCACATCACAGACATCGAGCGCTGACATCCCGGACTCCCCCTTCTGGTGAGCTTGTCATACTTCACTCCATGTGAGTTGTTCCTTGTATTTTATTGCACCTAATAAGCCTGTAAACTGCCTGCCCTTAGAGGCACTTTTTCTTCTCACTTCTGCCTGTCATTTAGAGCCTGCTTCGGCTTCTGCTCCTGTGAATAAGCCTGCCCTAGTGCTTGGACACCATGTCTCAGGATCCCCCTATTCTTGTTGGATTACTTCCTCCTGTCCTAGGAACTATATGGACTTCTTATGGACCTCTTATGAACTATTTGTATTGGGGCTGCCCCCTCACACAGGGTCTGGTTACCTGTTGGCGCCTTCTATCCGTGTTGTGTTTAGTGTCAGAGAAAAGATGCAAAAACTGCCTGGTTACAGAAGGATAGTCACGGAAAATGAAAGAATTGCGCTTGACCCGTAAAGTTAACTTATTGGTTTCACTATCTTACAGTACTGATATAAATAATCTGATTTCCAGGCAGGCAGCATCTACCTCCCAGAGGATATCCACAGTCTTGTTGGTATTGTAATGTAGTTAAAGCGCCACCCCACTGCTAAAAGGTCCAGATACAATTTTTTTTCCCAATAAATGGGTCAGAGGGCTCAGCGATCCAAAAAGGTAGCCAACACGTTTTGGGGGTCCAAAATGCTGCATCTGGGCTTTATTGAAAACAATGCACAAACCAGCTGCAACAGGTAACAAGACCTGCGCTTGTTGTAATCTCACCTGAAGAAAAAACATTAAAGGTCCAGCTCACTTCTAGTCCATTCACCTCCTTTTCAATCTCAAGCCCTGATGAAGGTGGTGTTTTTGGACCCCCGAAACACATTTAAGACTCTTTGGATTGTTCCCTTGACTTGTATTGAAATAAAGTCATATTTGGAGTTTTTAGCAGTGGTGTGGTGCTTCAATTTACATTTCAGTTACAGAAGAGACCACAATAACACCAGTCAGTGCAGATCCGACATGCACTCCATGAATTGGGAAGCAGTCTGTGTTGGCAGTTCTCATAATCTAGGTGTTGCAGCTCCCTTTTATATTCACTGGGTGGTGGACTGGAATCTCTTTTCTTCTATTTTCACTACAGTGTACAGAAGAAGACGGCTCATAGAGAGTAGAGTATAATACACTACTTTTATTGCAGAAGACACTCCCATGGCTCAGGTTCTGGTTATGTCACATGGTCAGCTGAAGTTGCTGTGTATGCAGGTCTCTATTCACCCAACTGGTCCCTCATGTCACATGTCACATAGTTACATAGTTAGTCAGGTTGAAAAATTACACAATTACACTATAAGTGATCCATATAGTGAACAGTGAGGACAAGGGGGCACTCTTTACGTCTAGAGGAAAAAAGATTTAATCTCCAAATACGGAAAGGATTCTTTACAGTAATGCCGCGTACACACGGTTGGAATTTCCGATGGAAACAGTCCGATGGGAGCTTTTCATCGGATTTTCCGACCGTGTGTATGCCCATCGGTCGTTTTCTTTTTTTTTTTTTCACTCAAAAAAAACTTTTATTGGTAACAGGTAAACATAATAATACAGCTTTGAAAATGTACAGGTTGTTCGCATGTTGTCATCAGAGTAGGCATCCAATAAAGCAAATACATTAGCATCCACGTGTACAAATTGTTGTCATAGTTCTTACAGGGTATACATCTATGGTTGTGTCTTGTAAGTACAGGACTAGTAGGTACATTCTACACCCCATTAAGTGCATGTCTCAGAGTTCTGAAGCCACCTGTCCCATATCTTGTTATATTTTTCAGGGCATCCTCTGTTAATATACACAAACTTCTTGTAGGGGAGAAAAGAGTTCACATCAGCCTTCCATTCTATAATATCTGGGGGTAGCGGTCTCATCCATTTCCTAGCTATCACTTTCCTGCTGGCAAAGAGGGTCTCCTGGAGGAACGTCTTGGTGTGTCTGTCAAGGGTATCTGGGAATATCCCCAACAGACATTGCTTGGGGTCTAGAGCCAAAGGGGAGCCCATATTATCGTGTAGAAACTCCACTATCTGCTCCCAGTAACCCTGTATCCTGTGACACGTCCAGAGCAGGTGAAAAAAGGTGCCTTGCGCAGAAGTACACATGGGGCATGTGCTGGGTTGCTCCCGTTTGTATTTAGCCACTCTGAGAGGGGTGAGGTATGCACGGTGCAGTATATTAATTTGTGTCATTCTGTCTGAAAGCTTGGGGATACCTGTGTGCACGTTTCCATCGCCTCTTCCCATTCCTCATCTTCCAGGGGGCCTAGGTCTCCCTCCCAGTGTGGTTTCAGGTTGTATGCTATTTTAGCTGCAATAGGTGTTGTAAGCATGTTGTAGAAGCATGATATGAGCTTACTGGGGTCAGTATCTTTAATGATTGCCATGATAGGATTAGGAGTGGGCTGTGGGATTAGTTGAGCTAGTTGTGCCTGAGCTACGTGTCTTAGCTGTATGTACCGGAATTGCATGTGGTCTTGTAGTGTAAATTCTGCTTTGAGTTCCGTGTATGTCTTTATTGCTCCATTCGCCAGCAGGTGATTCAAGTAGAAAATACCTCGCCTGAGCCAGAGATGAGCATCTTGGAAGCTATACATGTCCTGCAGTTTCTTGTTGTGCAGTGGAGTGTAGTCATTCAGTGGGGGTATACCCAGTTTAGAGATTGCTAGGTCCCATATACGATTGTAGTGGTATGTCAGGGAATACCTGTCTCCACCTGTCTCATTGGCCGCGGTACCCGTTGTAATCGCATAGATTGGGTCGTTTGTCAGTTGCGCCCATTTGGGACATAGTAGTGCAAGGAATCTGTCCCTGTCTACCTTGTCAATATGAAATAATTGAGAGAGCTGAGAGGCAATGTAGTAAAGGTTGAAATCTGGTAATGCCGTACCCCCCCTGTCCGTGGGATTCTTGAGTGCCTGCCATTTTAACTTGTGTCTATTTTTCCCCCATACAAATGGTTTGAGAAGAGCTTCAATTAGTTTAAAGTATCTAAGGGGTAAGTAGACCGGGGAGTGCCAGAGGACATACAAGATCTTAGGGAGTAGGATCATTTTTATGAGGTTGATTCGACCCCAGATACCTAGGGGTAGGCGGGACCACGTTTGTACTTTAGTTCTAATTAAGGGGATCAGAGGTTCAATGTTAAACTTGACGTAATCAGCCGGGGATTTGGACACATGGACTCCCAAGTATTTAATCACGTCTACTCGTTGCAAGGGCAGGTCAGCCTGCGATGCAGGAGGTGGAAAGCTGTCCAGGGGAAGAATCTGAGATTTTCCCCTGCTGAGGGTGAAAAGTTCAGACGGCCACCCATTTGCCACCACCCTGGCCACTGGCTCATAGTAGAGGAGCTGTACCCATTTGATGAATCGTGGACCAAAACCATATCTCTCCAGGCAGCCCCATAGGTATTTCCACTCTACTGAATCAAATGCCTTGGCCGTGTCTAGGGACACCACCACCCTAGTACCGACATTGTCATGGAAGGATTGTAGGTTCATAAAGAGCCTACGGAGGTTGAAGGAGGTGTTGCGGCCAGGCATGAACCCCGCTTGATCAGCGTGGATTAGAGTGAGGATAACTTGATTCAGGCGAGTGGAAAGTGTTTTGGCGAGGATTTTTATATCGACCTGGAGGAGGGAAATAGGGCGGTAGGACTCCGGGAGACCAGGGTCCTTGCCCGGTTTGGGTATTAGCACTATGGTGGCCTCTCTCATGGATGTCGGTAGAGTTTGTGTTTTAATTAGGTCATTATATAGAGCAAGTAGCTTGGGAGTGAGTATCTCTGTGAACTGCGAGTAGAATTCTATGGGGAGGCCATCTGAGCCAGGAGTCTTAGCTCTGGCAAAGCTGGCTATCGCCCCTGCAATCTCTTCTTCAGTGAGAGGTGCTTCTAGTAAGGTGACCTGTTCCTGGGATAGTTTGGGGAATGAGATGGATTCAAAAAACCGAGTCATGGGACCAGGGTCCTCTTGGGCTGTGGACGTGTATAAGTCTGTATAGAATTCTTTGAATTTGGAGGAAACAGTCAGGGGATCTGAGACAGGTTGGTTTCCAGAGTCTTGGAGTGTAATAACCACCGGGGGTCTATCCTCGTTGTGCACGAGGTAGGCAAGGAGTTTACCCGCCCGTTCCCCCAATTCAAAATGTTTTTGCTTGCTAAAAAATAACTTCTGTCTGGCTTTTTCGTATTGGATTTGGGTAACTGCTCTGGCTTGTAATTTTAGTGCGTCTGCATTGTCTCGTGACGGGTCCCCCCTGTATTTTTGTTCCGTCAGGGTTAATTCTGATATTGCTTTGTCATAAGCTGCTGCGGAGTCCCTCTTTATCAGATTTATTCTAGATTGTAGGGTGACACGGGCATGAAGTTTAAAGGTTTCCCAGACTGCTGCGGAAGATGCAGAGCCAGCGTTTTCCAAAAAGTGCCTGCCCAATTCAGTAGATATGCTGTCATCTTCAGGGAGAAGCAACAGCCAGAATGGGTTTAGACGCCACGTCCGTGAAGGTCTGTCTTGTGGGGTACTAAGTGTAATGATGTATGGGTGGTGGTCTGAAAGGAGTCTGGGGCCAAACGACGCCTCCCGCAGCCGGGGAAGGAGTCTCTTGGAAACAAATATAAAATCGATGCGTGACATAGAGTTGTGTGTAGAGGAGAAGCACGAGTATCGACGTGTGTGAGGGTATTTGTATCTCCACGTGTCAGCTAGCTGAAAGGAGGAGACCATTTTAGAAAGTCTAGATTCCCCAGTCGTTTTCTGAATGGTTGGCATAGTCCTGAGTCTGTCCAGGTCTTCATTAAGTGTAGTATTAAAGTCGCCCATCCATACCGTTTGTGCTGTGGGATATTTGGCTATGAACTCAAGGCCCTCCGTAACTGTCGCGGGGGAGAAGGGGGGAGGGATATATGAGGCCAATATGAGGAAAGGTTCCCCATGTAATTTAGCAGACAAAAATACATGGCGGCCCTGGGGGTCCAGACAGAGCTCCGTCAGTTCAAAATGGACTGATTTGGCTATAAGAATTGACACACCCCTGGAGTGGGAGGTGTAGGTGGAATGATATGCCCATCCCACCCAAGGTCTGCGGAGTGCCCTCTGCATCTGCCCCTCTATATGCGTCTCAACCACTGCCATGATATCAGCTCTCTGCCTCTTCAGGAACGTGAGGGCTGCCGAGCGCTTAACCTTGTCTCGGAGACCCCTCACGTTCCAGGTCAGGAATTTTAAAGTAGCCATGGGTGTGCTTGTGAACATATTTGTAACCCATCCTCATAGGCTATCAGCATCATATTTAAAGTGGCCATTGTGTATACCATCTTTACAACATACTCGTTAAGTGGATACCTGCAAGACAATGAATAAGACATAGCATAATACCTGATCGATAGTTTGCCCTCAGCAACATGTATTCTTGAGTGAATAACTTTGACCTGCAGCCCACCATGTAAAAGCGGATATGAAAGTAAAACATACAACCTTAAACAGAGTACATGAGAGGTAGGTGTTGCACATATGTAGTCTTCTGAATTTCACTTTGGTGTTGGTCCTAAAACCATCTCGTGCAAAAAATAAAACATTACCATATGGTTGTTCATAGACAGGTGGGCTGCATATCTTAACTGTGCGTGGGGGTAACTTACGCTGCACTACACACATACGTGGTAGGACTAACAGAGCTCCTGCTACATGAGTAGCCACATATGTAGTGTACTAAACCTCCTGGGGGGGACAGTAACGAATATTGCATATAAGTAAAAAGTGATGATTGTTCCACGGTGTTTACCATTGTAATTGTTGGGTAGAAGCCTCAGCAGTTCAAAGGAGAAGTTTTGTTTCTCCAGCCTCAGCCTCGAGGGGAATTTAAAAAAGAAAAAAAAAAAAAAAAAATAGGGGGGGAGGGGGTCAGGGAAACGGTAAGGGGGAGAAGGACAAACAGAAGAGGGGGGGTATTGGGGGGGACTGGGGATAAAAAAAATTTTAAAGGGAGAAAAAAGGAGGAGGAAAGGGGGAGATCCCTCTCAGCTCGTGGCCAGGACTGTCCAGAACCCTCATGACTCGGCCTGCAATCAGCAGGTAAAAAAGGGGGGGGTGAGGATGCTGTCTCGTGGTGCAGGATGGCAGACAGTACCAACGTGTATTGTGCAGGGTCTCAGGCAGAACATGCCTGGGGCAGTAGGTAAACAACAAAGCCCCTTTCTGGGGGAAAAAGGAAAAAGGTTAGAGGAGTATTACCCCCAGGCTCTTCACTCTGCTCCCTCCTGTGCTCCACGCTGTTCAATCCAGGTAGCTAGGTCCTCCGGATCTTCAAAGAAGGAGACTCTGCCATCATGTTCCACTCTGAGCCTCGCTGGAAATAGCATTGCATACTTGATATGAAGGGATCTCAGCCGTCTCTTGGCCTCCATGAAGCCCTGTCTGCGCCTCTGGACCTCCGCCGAGAAGTCTGGAAAGATGGCAACTTTGGCATTTCCCAGGGGGATATTACCCCGTTCCCTGGCCATTCTGAGTGCTGCGTCTCTGTCCTTGTAGTTTAGGAGTTTGGCTATGAATGTCCGTGGGGGGGCCCCGGGAGGTGGTGGTCTGGCCGGCATGCGGTGTGCTCTTTCAACGGCTAGCATAGGGGAGAATGCTTCTCTGCCATAGGTGTTAATCAGCAGCTGCTCAAGGAATGCGGTCGGATCTTTCCCCTGTGATCCTTCAGGGAGGCCGATCAGTCGAATGTTGCACCTCCTGATCCTATTCTCCATGTCGTCTTGCTTTGAGAATAGCTGCTGGATCTGCCTGTGTATGCGTTCTGTACCGGCCTGCAGTGGCGGGAGTGCGTCTTCCACGAGGCCTACCCGTGTCTCCACCCCGGTAACCCGGTCACGGAGCTTGTGGAAGTCTTGCCTGATGAGGGATATGTCGACTTTCACCTCCTCCATCTGTGCGGTAAGCGAGGTGCGGCATAATGTTATGGCCTCAAGGAGCTTGTCCGTGTCTCCCGCTGTCCTCTCCCCACTGACCTTCTCAGCGCCATTTTCCTCCACCTCGCCCCTCTCCTGACGGCGGAACTGCTCGAGTTTGGCGGCGGCGTTTTTCTGGGATTTCGGTGGAGACATGCTGTCCTCGGTCTGGGGCTTCACCCTAGGTGAGTAGGGGATCTTAATTCCACTCGTGGGTTGCAGGATGGAATGGATTGCAGGATAAACGAGCGGAGCTGTGTAAAGTGCGTCCTACTCCATGCGCCGTCAGGCCACGCCCCAGCGGTCCCATCGGTCGTTTTCTGTCGGAATTTCCGACGGACTTTGGATTGAGAACCTGTTCTTAATTTTTCCGACGAAAAACCTTTCTATCGGATTTTCTGATCGTGTGTATGCAATTCCAACACGCAAAATTCCGACACATGCTCGGAAACAATTCCACGCATGCTCAGAAGCATTAAACTTCCCTTTTATAGTGCAGTCAAACGTTTTTTAAGGCGTGGTGTTATTGACCGTCGGAATTTGGTGTGACCGTGTGTAAGCAAGACAGTTTGAGCGAAATTCCGTCGGAATCCCGGCGGGAAAACCATCAGAGCTTTTTCCGACGAGAATTGTGTACGCGGCATAAGAGCTGTGAAAATGTAGAATAGACTCCCTCCAGAGGTGGTTCTGGCCAGCTCAGTAGATTGCTTTAAAAAAGGCCTGGATTCTTTCCTTAAAGGAGTTGTAAAAGCAGAAGGTGTTTTATTTTAATGCAATCTATGCATTAAGATAAAAAACCTTCTATGTGTAGCAGCCTCTCCAGCACCCCCTACATACTTACCTGAGCCCCATCTCTCTTCAGCGATGTCCATAAATGTCTGAGCCATCCGGGACCTTCCTCCTTATTGGCTGAGACACAGCAGCTCCGCTATTGGCTCCCACGGCTGTCAATCAAAGTCAGTCAGCCAATCAGGGGAGAGAGGGGGCGGGGCTGAGTGGGGGGATTCTATGTCTGAATGGACACACAGGGCTGTGACTCTGCTCCAGTGCCCCCATAGGAAACTGCTGACTGTGGGGGCACTCGATAAGAGGGAGGGGCCAGGAGCAGTGAAGAGGGACCCGAGAAGAGGAGAATCCGGGGGCTGCTCTGTGCAAACCCAACTACACATAGGAGGTAAGTATAACATGTTTGTTATTTTAAAAAAATACGAGACTTTGAAATCACTTTAACCACTTCACGACCGCTCACTGTATATATACGTCATTTTTTTGAAGAGGGATATCTCGGTAACGGCAGCAGCTGCTGCCACAACCGAGGTATCCCTCTTTACAGTGAGCGGTCCCCTTTCCGATAATGGTGGTCATCGCGGCGGATTCGCCGCGAGATCACCGTTATCGGCGGCGGGAGAGGTGCCCCCCCCCCCTCCCCGCCGCTCTCCCGTGCCTTCCGCCGCTTACCGGAACCGCCGGCAGCGGCGGAGGCGATCGGGTCCGTTCCCTGCCTGTGTATAGAGATGAGTGAGGCTAAGATGGCCGCCACTCATCTCTATACCATAGGAGGGCGGAAGCGACGTCAAAAACGTCACTTCCGCCCATACGTCTTAAAGAGAAATTTACAAATGTCATTTTTTTAAATGACATTTTTTAAATTTTTTTTTTTTTTTTCCCATTGAAGTCCAAATATGAGATCTGAGGACTTTTTGACCCCAGATCTCATATTTAAGAGGACCTGTCATGCTTTTTTCTATTACAAGGGATGTTTACATTCCTTGTAATAGGAATAAAAGTGATCAATTTTTTTTTTTTTTTAAAACTGTGTAAAAAATAATACAATTAAGTAAAATAAATAATAAAAAACTAAAAAAATTTTTTTAAAACACCCCGTCCCGACGAGCTCGCGCGCAGAAGCGAACGCATACGTGAGCAGCGCCCGCATATGAAAACGGTAGTCAAACCACACATGTGATGTATCGCCGCGATCGGTAGAGCGAGAGCAATAATTCTAGCCATAGACCTCCTCTGTAACTCAAAAAATGCAACCTGTAGAATTTTTTAAATGTCGCTTATGGAGATTTTTGAGGGTAAAAGTTTGACGCCATTCCACGAGCGGCCGCAATTTTGAAGCGTGACATGTTGGGTATCAATTTACTCGGCGTAACATTATCTTTCACAATCCAAAAAAAAATTGGGCTAATTTTACGGTTGTCTTATTTTTTTATTCAAAAAAGTGACTTTTTTCCAAAAAAAGTGCGCTTGTAAGACCGCTGCGCAAATACGGTGTGAAAAAAAGTATTGCAACGACCGCCATTTTATTCTCTAGGATGTTAGAAAAAAAACAATATATAATGTTTGGGGGTTCTAAGTCATTTTCTAGCAAAAAAAACAGTTTTAAACATGTAAACACCTAAAATCCAAAACGAGGCTGGTCTGGAAGTGGTTAATTAATGTACATAATATAACTGGGTGCTGACATTTATAGGTAAAGTTGATCCAGGGAAAATCCGATTGCCTCTCGGGGGATCAGGAAGTAATTTTTCCTCTGCTGTAGCAAATTGGATCATTCTTTTCTGGGGTTTTTCCCCTTCCTCTGGATCAACTGTGGGTGGTGGATTATGTATATGGGATTGTATGATTTATTTTTTTTTTTATATTGGTTGAACTAGATGGACTTGTTTCCCTTTTTCAACTTGACAAACTATGTAATGATGTAAGTACATCTAGTTCTACCCAGGGCCATTTGAAGGAATTTGGGGGCCCCAAGCAAAATGGACATGGAGGCCCCCCCCCTCCCCCCCCCGCATGCTTCAAAATTGTCGCTCTATTTTTGTTTATAGCGCAAAAAATAAAAACTGCAGGGGCGATCAAATACCACCAAAAGAAAGCTCTATTTGTGGGAAAAAAAGGACGCCAATTTTGTTTGGGAGCCACGTCGCACGACCGCGCAATTGTCAGTTAAATCGACGCAGTGCCGAATCGCAAAAAGGGGCCTGGTCCTTTGGCTGACAATTGGTCCGGGGCTGAAGTGGTTAAAGTGTCCCTGTCCCCGTGTGTCCCCGTGTGCTCGCATGCAGAAGCGAACGCATAAGTAAGTCCCGCCCACATACCAAACCAAACCACACATGTGAGGTATCGCATGTGTTATAGCGAGAACAATAATTTTGGACCTCCTCTGTAACTCAAAACATGTAACCAGTAAAAAATTTGTGTGTGTGCAATTTTGAAGGGTGACATTTTAGGTATCTATTTACTCGGCGTAACTTCATCTTTCACATTATGCAAAAACATTGGGCTAAATTTACAGTTTTGTTTTTTGTAAAGCACAAAACATTTTTTTTCCAAAAAAAACGCGTTCGAAAAATTGCTGCGCAAGTACCGTGCTAGATAAACGACCGCCATTGTATTCTCTAGAGTCTTTGCTAAAAAAACATATATAATGTTTTGGGGTTCTATGTAATTTTCTAGCGAATAAATGATGATTTTTACATGTAGGAGAGAAATGTCAGAATTGTCCTGGGTGCTCCAGAACACCTGATGGTGCTCCCTGCATGTTGGGCCTCTGTATGTGGCCACGCTGTGTAAAAGTCTCACACATGTGGTATTGCCATACTCAGTAATAGTAGAATGTGTTTTGGGGTGTAACTTGTGGTATGCATATGCTGTGTGTGAGAAATAACCTGCTAATATGACAATTTTGTGGAAAAAAAATTAAAGAAAAAAAAAATCTTGATTTTGCAAAGAATTGTTGGGAAAAAAATGACAACTTCAAAAAACTCACCATGCCTCTTTCTAAATACCTTGGGATGTCTTCTTTCCAAAAAGGGGTCATTTGGGGGGTATTTGTACTTTTCTGGCATGTTAGGGTCTCAAGAAATGATAGGCCGTCAGTACTTCAGATGTGATCAATTTTCAGATATTGGCACCATAGCTTGTGGACTCTATAACTTTCACAAAGACCAAATAATATACCCAATTTGTACTTATTTTTACCAAAGATATGTAGCAGTATAAATTTTGGCCAAAATGTATCAAGAAAAATTACAAATTTGGTACATTTTATAACAGAAAAGAGGAAACATTTTTTTTTTTACAGAATTTTCTGTCTTTTTTCTTTTATAGCGCAAAAAATAAAAACCCAACGGTGATTAAATACCACCAAAAGAAAGCTCTATTTGTGTGAAAAAAAGGACAAAAAGTTCATATGGGTACAGTGTTGTATGACTGAGTAATTGTCATTCAAAATGTGAGAGCACCGAAAGCTGAAAATTGGTCTGGTTATTAAGGGTGTTTAAGTGCCCAGTGGTCAAGTGGTTAAATCGACTAGAGTGGACGATAGATTGCCACCCTCTATGAGAGAAGCTCTGGTGTTCTGATCCTTAGGCCCCTTTCACACTGGGTCGGGAGCCGCGACGACGGTAAAGCAAAGCTATATTTAGCGCTGCTTTACCGTCGGTTTAGCCGTGGGATTCAGCCGCTAGCGGTGCGGTTTTAACCCCCGTTAGCGGCCGAAAAGGGGTTAAAATCCCCCGCAAAGCGCCGCCGTAGCGGCGCTTTGCGGCTGTCGTACCGCAGTGTCCCATTGAAATCAATGGGTAGGAGCGGTGTAGGATCGGTGAATACAGCGCTCCTATACCGCTCCAAAGATGCTGCTAGCAGGACTTTTTTTACCGTCCTGCTAGCGCACCGCTCCAGTGTGAAACCCCGCCGGCTTTCACACTGGAGTGAATGGGGCCAGTTTTTTCAGGCGGTACAGCGCTATTTTTAGCGCTGTACCGCCTGAAAACCGCCCCAGTGTGAAAGGGGCCTTAAAGGGGGAAGGATCCTAAGGAGTGTGACTCATACCGCCCGATCTCGTTGATGAATGTGGACACAAAGATCTTAGCTAAGATTCTGGCAGGGAGACTTCAAATGGTCATCCTAAAACGTATTAATGTGGATCAAACGGGAATTATCCCGGATGTGCCCAGATGAATGTCAGGAGACTCTTTGTAAACCTTCAGGCTCGACATGACAACTCTGAGGCAAGAGTAGTGGCCTCCTTAGATACTAATCCTATGGGTTTGGCCCTGTCTTTATCTCCTGAGTGAGACTACTGTACATTAAACTGATTGTGAGACTACGGGTAAATGGCATTATCTCGGAGCCCTTTCCTATTTTCCGTGGGACTAGGCAGGGGTGTTCACTGTCTCCCCTTATGTTTGCCCTAGCCATAGAGCCCCTCGCTGCTAGGTTGCGGTCAAGTACTACCCTTTCTGCTCTTCGGGTGGGGCGGTTGGAGGAACACGTCTCATTATATGTCGATTATATGTCGATGACATGCTATTCCTTATTCCTTATTCCTACAAGACTCAGGTCCCTCACTCTCGGCGGCCTTTCCAATAATTCGGGGACTACTCTGGTTTCCATATTAACTGGGCTAAGTCATCCCTCTTTCCCATAGATGAAAATGTGATGGTTTCCGAAGATTGCCCCATTCTATTGTCTGGCTCTTTCAAATATATGGGGATCCTAATGCAACTCCCCATTTCTAAGTTTTTGGAGGTCAATATGGGGGGATTAGCCCTCTCGGACTTACGTTCCTACTATTTTGCCTCTACACTGGCGTTTTTTCCCCCCAGATTCCTAATGGAACTACGTTGCTGGAAGCTGCAGGGGCCACTTCACAGAAGACCATCTTAAATACGGTGTATAGGAAAGGTGTCCCAGGTAGAAGGGTGGATTCTGTGATGGCACTACCTGGTAGGAAAATTCATATATGTGCCCAGGAGGTGGGAGATGCCCCATTAAGGCTCTCACCTAATAGTCCGCTATGGTGTAATGGATCTTTGACAGAGTTCTTTAAACTGGAGGATAGCTATGTGTGGGCTCAATTTGGGGTGAAGTACCTACATCATATATACCAGGAAGACACACCTTTGATCAACTACGGGAACAGTTTGGGGTGCCCAGGACTTGGTGCATCAGATATGCTGCATCATGCGGCAGTAGCGCAGTTTGGTAGTGGAGAGGTTTTAGGTTTAAAATACCTCTCTGGAGACTACTCTGTTGGACCCTGATCCAGCCAAGAGAATTTCCAGATATTATCTGGCAGTGGGGCCTGGAGATCCTGGGTTGACAGGCAGGGCAAGGTCAAGATGGGCGGCTTTTGCACCGGAGGAGGGGTTGTGGCAGGAAGTCCTGGATACTTACCTTACCTCTGTCATATCTTCAACGGATAGGATGGTTCAGCTTAGGTACCTCCATCAGATGTATTATACATTGGTTCGATTATTTTGTATGCGTAAGAGAGACTCTGCAATTTGTCACAAATGCCCGGGGGCGGAAAGGACTTTTCTTTACATGGTGTGGGAGTGTACCAAGATAAGGCCTTTATGGTCTATGGTGACTGAATTTATAGCTGACAAATTTGATCTCCCTAATATATGTTCCCCTTGCGTTGCCTCTTGGGAATTTTTGACCAAGAGGAGTTGGATGTGTATACCAAATTATTCCTTAGGATTTTTTTTTATTTTGGTGGTCAGAAGCTCATAGCAAGGAGGTGGATCCATAGGGAACAACTGACATTAGGGATGTGGTTGAAGGTAATGAATGCTGCCATAATTCTATATCGTATGAAGTATGAAGCCCGGGATCCCCCAAGAAGTTTAGGAAGGTGTGGTTTCAGTGGGTGGAATCGAAGGATACATTGGAGGAGGATGTGGATCACTGAATGGTTAAAGGGTGAGGAGATGCTGCAAGATCTGTTTTTTTTTTTTTTGATAGACCCCAACTGAAGTTTGGGGGTACAAGTACAACACACTGTTATAAAAGATGGGGGTTTAGAGCAATATACTCCATCTGCAATTGCCCATGGTTTCATGTATATAGTTATATCACGTGAGGGGGAGGTTAGCAAGTGCCTTGGTCTTTCCAGGGTTCGGGGGTCTTTGTGGGAGGGAATGGGCATTCTGCTAATTTACTACTGTTGTAATTGCTGGGGTAAATGGTCTTTAAAAAAACAATAGCAGATTTCATGGATAACAGGTTTGGATTTGGGACTCTGGTAGAAATCTTTTATGACTGGTAATGCTGGCCTTATTGGCCGGTTTATTGTAGACTGTATATTGTTTTCATGCCTGTTTTTCTCTCACCTGCCATTTTGTATGTGAGTTATTTTTTTTATGCTAAATAAAGATCTTAAAAAAAAATAAAAAATAAAGTTGTTAAAAAGCTAGTTGCAGGCCACTATGTAACATTTATAAGTGAAAAAACACAGGTGGTATGCTCACTGTGGGAATGTGCTTTGAAAAATTCTGCTATTGTTTTCACACGATATATTTATTATTATCACCCTCAGGGAACATTATGTGTCCAGGTACTGTTTCCATTTTTAGCACTGACAATTGTACTCTGGAATTTCCTCCATCCTACTGCTAAGCAAATAAAATAGCCGTATGGAAAAGAAATTGTCAGTCCAAAGAAAGTGCTGTCTGTTACTGTGTTTACTTCACTACTGTTTCTACCTTATAACACGTGAAAATGGAGAATAAAGAGATGCCTACTTGTTTTGGGATTAAAACCATAAGCAGAGCTCAGTTTGTATAGAATATAGATTGCTGAATGAGTGGTGTCAGCCCTTCCCACTGTCTTTTGCTAAACTACATAACTACTTCCAATCTCAGATCTCTAAAATATAAAGGCTGTAGTCCAAGACAAGAACAGGGAGGACTCTTTGAGATAACACAGAAGTGTGCAGAGGACACAGGACAACTCAGAATTTCTGACACAAGGAATAGGTTTTTTGCACTTATCAAACAGGTATAATAAAAAAATGCTTCCAAATATTACACAGACCAAAAGGGATCAAATCAAAGAAGTTCATTATTAGGGCTTACATGTATGGCCACCAATCAAGCTAATGGTGGCCATACATGTTTAAATAAATAATTAATTTATTTTCTAAATTGATCTTTTCCTATTGGACTAGACCAGTGATGGTGAACCTTGGCACCCCTGATGTTTTGGAACTACATTTCCCATGATGCTCATGCACTCTGCAGTGTAGTTGAGCATCATGGGAAATGTAGTTCCAAAATATCTGGGGTGCCAAGGTTTGCCACCACTGGACTAGACAATGTATAGTTGACAACCCATTCAATCAATATGCCACTTACAGGGAAGTGTATTTCAATCAATATTTAAGATACTTTCATAAATGATCATACATAATCCATTGCATCTCTGTTTCCATTATGTAATCTTATAATCTGATAGATTGAAATTTAATTGTATTAAATTAACAAAGTATCTAAATTCTGCCAATTGATACAATATGATTGAGAATATTACAGCCTCGCCTTAAACGGTTTGATTCAATTCTGATCAAAATTGAGTCCTAATAGATCAAAAGGGAAGTTATGAATGTTCAATTGTTTGAAGATTCAATTGTTTTAAACGAATCGTACAATAATTGGATAATCATTACTATGTGTGTCTGTAAGCTGCGTCTCTCTCGGGTGCAGAAATATGTCGCAATTTACATTGGATGCCTGAAAGCGTCCGTGTGCATGATTTCCCCTCAATTTCATTCTTTGTGAAGTGTCCCTTGTGCTGCTGGCTAGTCCTCTGCCCCATACACTACAGCTGTAATCTTTTGGTGCTGTGAGGGGTTCATACGATGGGCTGGACCTGTTAAGAGTGCCAGATATGCCCGCTCATTCTCCCCCCCCCTCCATTTATAGACTGCACTATTGCTTCCGGCAATGAAAAGCAGTCTTTGAAAAGATGAGGTGTATTAAACCCTACAGCTCTGGAAGATTACAGCGACCAACAAGCAGCACAAGGGACATTTTGCATTGAATGTAAGTACTGTCCCTTGTGCTAATTAAAATATAAATACTAAAATTAGGCTTTACGCTTGCCATGCACTATTGCTTCAGCCTGTGGGCTGAATGAAAAAAACAGATTCCTCCATTCAAGCTACACATGGCAGATGGACGAATCTCCCACTAAGCCTACTTGTATTTTAACAGCTGGTGCTGCCGGCTGTCAAAAAAAAAAAAAAAATAGGGGCTACATCTGATTGGTTGCTGCTGCTTTCACTTTTCAATATATAGACAAAAAAACGGCGCTGGGAAAAACGTGTACAATATGAACGTGAAAAGAAACAAAAGATGTGCAGCTGCTGGTACAAAAAGTGCTAGAACTTTCAAATATGCTTAAACCAATAAAACAGCGCTGGCAAACAAAATTGTGATCAAATAATAAAAAATTCCCACAAAATTGACTTGCATCAAAAAATTGTGTATGATAAGACTATTATATACGTGAAAAATATAATAAAAAATAATCATAAAACTAATTCCATGTGTATCAAATTAGTGAGAAACCACAAACAAATATGTGATGAGAAATAAAAAAAATGTGAATGTGTCCAGTAATAAACCCAAAAAACCAAGACCAAAGTACATATAAGCTCCTCCTTGGAATGGACTCACCGGACCAGTAGACAAACAGCAGAGCAAAGAGCAGATATGCAGACAAGCTGTGATACGGCAAGCAGGCATAAAAAGCAAAGCTGGAGAAAAACAGGCCAGAGGATCCAGGGAGCGATGTATGCACACAGGGCACAGTAATTTTCTTGGGGGTGTTGGACCGGTAAAAGAAGAGAGCAAGTTGTAAATGCTGTAGCAGGATATTAAATGCGCACTCTGCGCTACTTACAGGATGCAAAGGGGAAGGCAAACTTCTCAGGCAACTTCTCAGATACTTCCGTGGTTGCAGCTGATCCAGTGTTCCACCGGTCCAACACCCCCAAGAAAATTACTTGTGCCCTGTGTGCAGAGTGCGCATTTAATATCCTGCTACAGCATTTACAACTTGCTCTCTTCTTTTACCGGTCCTACAATTACTGTGCCCTGTGTGCATACATCGCTCCCTGGATCCTCTGGCCTGTTTTTCTCCAGCTTTGCTTTTTATTGCCCCATCAATTTCTTCAATTGAGGGATGTTTGGACATTAGGTGGCAGACAGAGTCACCCACGTAGCAAATTTCATCCTGTTCCTCAATTTCTTCAATTGAGGGATGTTGGACATTAGGTGGCAGACAGAGTCACCCACGTAGCAAATTTCATCCTGTTCCTCAGGAACTGGCTGAAATCTGCATGATGTACAGCCAGCTTTGGTATGCTCTGCCTTGTTATTCTCTTTTACCTCACATAATGCATATGTGTTTCAACAAAGAAAGGGGCTTTAATGCACACACTGTACATATACTTCCTTGAGCAGCAGAGCTTTCTGTGCGTTGAGCTTCACACTGCAACTCTCTCAGCACAATGGCCGAGTTGTCAAAGACAGCTGTGACAGCCAATCACAGTGGCCATTTGATCTGCTGATTCTTCCCAACCTGTCCAGGACCCTGTCAACGGGATGCTGGTGCTGGGCGGGAAGGTGATAATGCTGAAGCTAAGATCCTGATATTACAGTATACACTAATGAAGTAAATACATTTGTCAGATGTCTTAACAATCTTAGAAGGTCACCTTGGATGCAGCATGAAGTCTTTGATAATACCGTGGAGAGGCTGTGATTTGTGCACATAGGTTGGAGATGACTGTGAGAATATGAGACCAAAGTAAAGCCAGGAGGCTGCAAGAGAAACAGATAAGAAAACGTGTATTAGTATTTCTTGTCATGAATGGGCAGATATTTCCTCCAACACCATAAATGTAATTTTCCAGAAGACTGCTTTGCATAGTTTAGTATCAACATTATAGTCCTACTTCCTATACATTGTATTCTGCACTAATGCTGAACCATGGTGTTAGAAGTTTTTGAGTTCATTATATTTTAAGTGATAACGGTTTCTGATAAACACACAAAAGTACATGTAATTGGTGATAGGTTTGAAGGTCACAGAACATACTGACTGAGAGCATAGACAGATATGGTTTTACTGTAAAGGTTAATTCTATTTTGGCATTACTACTCCGGATACAAGACTATGGGTGGAGTTATGCTATTTATCTTTAGACAAAAACCATATTAGGAATATATGCAAATTTGGGTGTCACCAGGGACATGCTGACAATACAGTATGAGACAGTATAAGTATGGAATAGGGATATGGTAGAATGAGGTAGGGGAGGTGTAGAGTGTGAAGGAACTCGACACTTTGGAGAATGTAACAGCAGATGTCTCTTCCTCCTTCGGAGGCCTAACCATGCATACGTTACTTAGATGTCTTGTGGGGTTATGATGTAAGAAAATAAATCTACCTGAACTCTAAAGCCGTAACCATGATGTCTTGTCTTTACTTATTCTTGCTGATGAATAAACTACCTTTCAAGTATTTTGGATGAGAAACCGATTCTTAATAGTATCAGAATGCTGCCTTGGAACAAGACATACAATTTTCTACACATATATCCTCTAAGGAGAAGAGGATATTGACTGACACATTTAAACAGACTTTGCTAATTCATCTTGAAAACGCTCTTGTAAGTAGAATGACGAGATAGAGATATTTTCCCTATTTCCACTTTTTTTCACATGGGCAGATTGATACTCTATGCCCTCTAGGCCAACTTTCTTGGGAACACCCCTGTCTACCAAACAAAGAGGCTAGGTATAAAATCACACTAACAACATCAGATTATGTATCCAGAGAAGGCTACAGGAGACAGACTGCCCACACATCAGCACACCTAGAAGCAATGACTAGAATAGTAGGCAAACTCCCTACTCTGCTATCACCTTTTCTGTAGGTGTACAGAGCCAGAATGGGTGAGCTATTGCTAGGGTAGCCTAAAGCTGAACTCTGTGATAAACAAATTTTGTCACAATACAGGAGTCATGTGTATTTTCCTTGAATCATGGTGTACTTTGTGCATTTCTTTTAGATCTGTGCAGTAATGCAGTGTGATACTTTACCTATCTGGATTCAAAGTTTGCTAGAGTCAGGATGGCACCCATTAAGAACCTGCGACGTATGTGTTGCTTTCTAATGTTTGCAGTCACCTGGTAGATCTATGCCACCTGCGGTTTTAGGCCTGGTCAAGAATTGTTGAGAGAGGCAGTATGCTTTCCCTGCCTGAAGGAATTCCCAAATGCACTAGTAAACTGATTCAGGAACAAACCCTGGACTTTTTTAGGGAGGATCTGGAACAAATATAAAAGGCGGGGTAGGACATTCATTTTGATCACGTTACTCCTGCCCAACCATGATAATATTGTAGTAGACCACCTGGCAAAATCTTTCTTGAGTTGCAGGAAGAATGGAGGAAAATGGGCCTAGAACAGATCCCCCACCGCAGGCGTAAGATATATTCCATGGTATTTTAGGTGTGTTTGGTAGCCTAATGCTTCAGATTTTTGCCAATTAATTTTGAAGTTGTAAATCTGACTATAGAGATGCAGTTCCGCTAGGGAGGTGATATTAACAGCTGGGTTAGAAAGAACAGCAGATCGTCTGCGTAGCCAGCTTCCTTGTGTAAACCTGCAGAATTGGAATTGGCCAAAATTCTGCAGAGCAGGGGTTCTAATGGAAGGACGAAAAAGAGGAGGGACAACAGGCACCCCTGCCTGGTCCCATTTCTTAGCTCAAAGGGTTCAGATAATATACCATTTACTCTGACGGATGCCATCAGATGTTGATAAATGGCCTCACTCCATCAAGAAAGTTCACTCCCAGACCAAGAGCACCCATGATTGCTTTCAAGTATGACCAGTCTATTCGTTCAAATGCCTTCTTGGCGTCGGTGGATAACATGATTTTCAGTTTCTTAGAGCGTGCCCAATGGATGACACTGAAAGGCTCTGGTGGTATTATTCTTAGCCTCCCGGTTGGGAACAAAGCCAACATGGTCTTGATTTATTAGCCAAGGGATTGGGACAGTAGTTTATTTGCGAGAATTTTAGTAAATAGTTTAAGGTCTACATTTAACATGGAGATTGGGCGATAACTATTATATTGTGTGGGGTCCTTTCCCTCTTTGGATATTACAGTGATTGCTGCTCTGAGTGTATTTAAGGGGACAGACCCTCCCTTTAGGATGGAGTTGTAACCCAATGTAAATGGTGAGGCCAAGCTGGGAGCGAATGTTGTATAATAGGCGACTGAGAAGCAGTCCGGGCCTTGAGCTTTATGGGGTTTGTTTTGTTTTAAAGCTTTCAGGAAATCCTCTGAAGTTATTGGGTCTTCCGCGAATTTGCAGATTTGCGAATTTCGAATTCCCGAATTTCCAAATTATTACATTTTCAAATTTCTGAATTTTAACATTTTCAAATTTCCGAATTTTCACATTTCAGAATTTCAAATTCCCAAATTTCAGAATTTCGGAATTTTCACATTTCTGAATTTCAGAATTTCGAATTTCTGAATTTCAAATGCCCTGAATTTCAGAATTTTCGAATTCCGAATTAGCGAATTCCGAATTCCCGAATTTCCGAATATTCACATTTTCGAATTTCCGAATTTCCGAATTTTCACATTTCTGAATTTTCACATTTCTGAATTTCTGAATTTTCACATTTCTGAATTTACGAATTTCGAATTTCAGAATTTCAAATGCCCTGAATTTTTAAATTTCAGAATTCCGAATTAGCGAATTTTGCGAATTAGCGAATTTCCAAATTTTTGAATTTCCGAATTTTCACATTTCCGAATTTTCACATTTCCGAATTTTCACATTTCCGAATTTTCACATTTCCGAATTTTCACATTTCCGAATTTTCACATTTCGATTTTGTGAAACGTAACGTTTGTGAACGTAACGAATACAAAGTTACGAATTATCCAAAATGAATGGAATGGAACAAATTAATAATAAATAATAATTAAAAAGTTTTATTATTATTATTGTTATGTTTTATTAGATTGTTATGTTCCATTTGTTTAAATACGGCATTCGTTTTTTCAGATAATTCGTAACTTCTGATAAATTCGTACTTGTTACGTTCACTAACAGACAAATTTTAAAGGAAATTCCAATACCTATAATTTAATATTTATCTATTTATGAAATTTCGAATTCCGAAATTCGAAAATTCAAAAATTTAAAATTGTGGAAATTCGAAACTTCGGAAATACAGAAATGTGAAATTTTGGAAATACGGAAATTCGAAATTTCGGAAATACGGAAATTAGAAATTTCGGAAATTCGAAGTTCGGAAATTCAAAATTTCCAATTTCCGAATTTCCAATTTCCGTATTTCCAAAATTTCACATTTCTGTATTTCCGAAGTTTCGAATTTCCACAATTTAAAATTTTTGAATTTTCGAATTTCGGAAATTCGAAATTTCCAATTTCTGAATTTTAAAATTCCTGGGGGTTCCTTGTAGTGGCTAGAGGTCATTGTGCCCTGATATTTGCTGACAGTTATTACTGGGGGTTATCATTGCTGTCCCTAACAGCTGCTGGGGGTTTAGATTCAGAACAACATACTCAAAGAGGCGGTGGGAAATTTAGACTTGCAAGTATAGTAAGATGAAGGATAACAAACAAGCTCAACAACTCTGGTGAGGCAAATCCCTTAAAGCTGTAGCGCACAACATTTATTTTTATTCACTTGAAGGTGTCCTAATACATTTCAAATGTTGACAACTATGGTGTTAATTTTTACATCCACTGACACCATATATAGAACGTATTTTTGTACTTGCTTACCAGCATTGCAATAGACAATGTTACTGCTGACCATTGTACTCTGTTTGCCCCAATGTGTTCTCGTCTGCATTCCTATTACATTGTGAATGGTTTCCTTATAACATTGCAGATTTAATTTTCTGACTAAGCCCGGCCATAGATGGTTCAGATCTTGGCTGGTTCAGCAGGAACCGGCCGAGATTCGAACCATGTATGGGCAAGCTGAATGTACCAAGTTGATTGATCAATCAACTTGGGTACAACCAGCCTGCCGGATTTTAAATGCGTTTATTGCTAGTGGCTGGTATAGCCGCTAGTAATAATCACTTCTTCTGCCAGCAGGGACAGATTCCCCTGCCCCCCTCCTGGGAGAATACAATGGCTCAGTGGGAGGAATTCCAATGCTCATACACCGGTGTATACTGGTTCCAGTGTAGGCATCCAATGCTCATACACCGGTGTATACTGGTCCCAGTGTAGGCATCCAATGCTCATACACCGGTGTATACTGGTCCCAGTGTAGGCATCCAATGCTCATACACCGGTGTATACTGGTCCCAGTGTAGGCATCCAATGCTCATACACCGGTGTATACTGGTCCCAGTGTAGGCATCTAATGCTCATACACTGGTGTATACTGGTCTCAGCGTAGGCATCCAATGCTCATACACCGGTGCATACTGGTCCCAGTGTAGGCATCTAATGCTCATACACCGGTGAATACTGGTCCCAGCGTAGGCATCCAATGCTCATACACCGGTGCATACTGGTCCCAGTGTAGGCATCCAATGCTCATACACCGATGTATACTGGTCCCAGTGTAGGCATCCAATGCTCATACACCGGTGTATACTGGTCCCAGTGTAGGCATCTAATGCTCATACACTGGTGTATACTGGTCCCAGCGTAGGCATCCAATGCTCATACACCGGTGCATACTGGTCCCAGTGTAGGCATCTAATGCTCATACACCGGTGTATACTGGTCCCAGTGTAGGCATCCAATGCTCATACACCGGTGTATACTGGTCCCAGTGTAGGCATCTAATGCTCATACACTGGTGTATACTGGTCTCAGCGTAGGCATCCAATGCTCATACACCGGTGCATACTGGTCCCAGTGTAGGCATCTAATGCTCATACACCGGTGAATACTGGTCCCAGCGTAGGCATCCAATGCTCATACACCGGTGCATACTGGTCCCAGTGTAGGCATCCAATGCTCATACACCGATGTATACTGGTCCCAGTGTAGGCATCCAATGCTCATACACCGGTGTATACTGGTCCCAGTGTAGGCATCTAATGCTCATACACTGGTGTATACTGGTCCCAGCGTAGGCATCCAATGCTCATACACCGGTGCATACTGGTCCCAGTGTAGGCATCTAATGCTCATACACCGGTGAATACTGGTCCCAGCGTAGGCATCCAATGCTCATACACCGGTGCATACTGGTCCCAGTGTAGGCATCCAATGCTCATACACCGATGTATACTGGTCCCAGTGTAGGCATCCAATGCTCATACACCGGTGTATACTGGTCCCAGTGTAGGCATCCAATGCTCATACACCGGTGTATACTGGTCCCAAAAATGTTTGTTACACCACAATATTTGCCATGACACGTTTTTTCTCCTACTCTGCTTTATTCTTACTAGTGCAGGCTTATGGTGTCATCATTAGTAAGTTCTGGTGGTGGACAGCTAGCACAGGGTTGATCAGATTGAAAATAATAAGTGCCAGAAAACACAATATACACATTACCAGTTAAAATTTTCCTGGACAAGATTTTGGTTCATGTACTGTAACTCAGACTCCACAAATTTCATCATTGGAATGATGCACTAAAGAGTGGAAAAAGAAAGGTGTTACAATAAGAAAAGGCAGGCAATCCGGCATACATGAGAAAAGCTAGCTTTGATTTCAAATAGCAGGCAGTTGGGCAAAGTCTAGATCTAAGGGCTCATATACACTTGCCCTCTTAAGAGCAATCCATTAGACATGTGCAGAAGGAAAACATTTGTTTAGTTTCGATTTGTTATTTACATAAATTTGTTTAATTCGTTTAATTCATTTTTGGAATTCTTTTTGTTGTATTCGTATTCGAATCGATTAAAATTTTCAAATTTGAATTTTCAAAAGTTTTTGAATTCATTTTGAAGAGTTTTCGAATTTGAAAAGTTTTCCAATTTCCAAAGAGAATAAAATAGAATAGAAAATAAAGGAATGGAATAGAAAAAATTGAATGGAATAGAAAAAATTGAATAGAATAGAAAATAATATAACAGAAATAATAGAATATAATAGAGTAAGACAGAACAAATAGATAGAAAATTAAATAATAGAATAGAAAGGAAATAGAAAGATTAAAACTATCTTCTGAAATTCGAATAGAATAGAAAAGAATAGAATTAAAAAAATAATAGAAATAATATTACCATTTTCCAAAATTCAAATAGAAACAATTTAAATTTAAATAGAATAGAGTAGAATAGAATAGAAAATAACACAATATTATAGAAAAAATAGAATAGAAAGAATATTACCATCTTCCTATTCTAATCTATTATTTTCTATTCTATTCAAATTTGATTGATTCTATTTGAATTTTGGGAAATGGTTATATTCTTTCTATTCTATTGTTTTTTTTAATTGTATTCTTTTTTATTTGTTTATTCTATTCATTTTTTTCTATTCCATTATTTTATTTTCTGTCCTCTTCTATTCTATTCCTTTCTATTCAAATGTATTCTTTTTGAAAATTAGAATGTCAGAAGATGGTTATATTATTATTTCTATTCTATTCTGTTGTTTTCGATTCTATTCAAATTAGAATGGATTCTATTTGAATTTTGGGAAATGGTTATATTCTTTCTATTCTATTGTTTTTTTTTTTATTCTTTTCTGCTCTATTCTATTATAGTCTATTCTGTGTTTCTATTCTATTCCTTTTCTTATGTATTTAAATTCAAATTTATTATATTTGAAATTCGAATTTCAGAAGATGGTTATATTCTTTCTATGTTATTCTATTTGTTTCTATTATATTCTAGTATATTCTGTTCTTTTTTCTATTTTATTTTGTTCTGTTTTACTCTATTATATTCTATTCTTATATTTTCTGTTATATTCTTTTCTATTCTTTTTTTTTTCTATTCTATTCCTTTATTTTCTATTCTATTCTATTCTCTTTGGAAATGCGAAATCTATTCAAATTCGAAATCTATTCAAATTTGAACACTATTCAAATTTGAAAACCATTACAATTTTGAAAACTATTTGAATTTTCGAAAATTTTTAAAATTCAAAAACTATTAAAATTTGAAAACTATTCAAATTTGAACACTATTTGAATTTGAACACTATTCAAAAACGATTCGAATTTCGTACAAATTTTTTTTCCGTTATTTCGGATTTGTTTAAATTTGAAACTATTGTAATTCGAAAATTCGTCTGAATTTCAAATCGGAAGGAAACGAACCGCACACGTCTACAATCCATGGTGGATCACTTTCGGAGCTTGTTGCGGCACGGACCTATTCGCTGGGGGGGCAATTTTTCCTGTGCCACAATGCAAAACATTGCAGATGCAGCATATATATACCTCTATACAACTGCCTGTGCAGCTTGTGGCAGAGGGGATGGTAAAAACACAACTGACCTCCAGCTGCAAGTGTGAACTAGGCCTAACAGGCAGACCTTTTCAATTCATGAGTTTCCTGCAGTCACATGTGGAAGGATGGACTCTGATTGTTTGTGATGGGTTATGGCATCTTACTATTCCTGGCTAATTACACAAGATAGAGTCAGATTTCCCCTCATCTTTACAATGAATCCATAGAGACCCGCCATATACTCACATCATTGGGGTCCCGGGAATCGCTGGCTTTTGCTATCGACTGAAGATGTTTGGCAATCCCAGAATCTAGCTGTGGTAGGGAGATATCAGAGGATGAGGAGAGAGATAGGGAACAACATAACATTTGTAGGGAGTGTGGGGAAAGGATAGCACCTCTGTAAAGCATTTAGTGATGTCCCCACTGGGGAGATTTGCCCGTACTTCCTGTCAGGGCAGAACGTGATGAAAACTCTCTCCAGTGGGGACACAGACTACAACAAACATGCCCATTATGTGGGCCAATGAACACACTAAAAATGATTGGTTTAACCTAAAAAAAATTCACATTTATACTGGCTTTTCAAAATATCAAATTGAGTAGTTGCAAAGCTAGGTGAAATGTTTACTGCAGCAGAACACGTGGAGTTAAAACCCAATTGAATAAATTCATTCCAGGTGCATCAAAACAAAAAAGGTATTTAACCCCTTGTTCACCAAGGTACATTTAGAAACATCTTGGTATTCAAGAGGTTAAAGTTACACTAAAAGATAATAATAATACACTGGTCTGAGGCTGGGTCCACACTATTGCAAATTGGATGCGTCTTTCAGCCAAAAATTCAGACCGAAATCGGACCTGAAATGGTGATCAGGAACTCACCGGACCCTTGGTGTGAGCCTCTCCATACAGAAGTGTGAACCCAGCCTAAAAGAAATTCTATTCAAGTATATATTCTTAACCACTTCCCGCCCGGCCTATAGCAGAATGATGGCCGGCGGTGGTTCAGTTATCTTGACTGGGCATTATATGACATCCAGCAGGATGTGGGGGGCGCGCATCATGGCGATCAGGGGTGTGGTGTGTCAGTCTGACACACTGCTACACCGATCTTGGTAAAGAGTCTCTGACGGAGGCTCTTTACCACATGATCAGCCGTGTCCCACCATGGCTGATCTCAATGTAAACAGGAAGAGCCGTTGATCAGCTTTTTTCTCACTCACGTCTGACAGACGCGAGTAGAGGAGAGCCGATCGGCTGCTCTCCTGACAGGGGGGGTCTGTGCTTATTGTTTATCAGCGCAGCCCTCCCACGGATGCCCGCCCAGGACCACCAGGGATCCCGCCAGACCACAGGGATGCCCACAAGGGTTCCCCAAAAGGTATGCCACCCTGGACCACCAGGGAGATGGCAATCAGTGCCCATCAGCAATGCCTGCCAGTGCCATCAGTGATGCCTATCAGTGCCGCGTATCAGTGCCCATAGGCGCCGCCTATCAGTGCCCACCAGTGCCACCCATGAGTGCCCATCAGTGCCGCCTATTTATTTATTATTTATTTTATTTTCACCCGTGTAGGCTTGCTCCCGAGCTACCCCGTTTGCGTCTATTGACACAGAGCCGCTGTGCACATGGCTGGATCTGAACAGGCACAAGTAAAAATAGGGGGTGGAGGGGTGGGGGAATCCTGCAGCAAAGAATGTTTTTTGTTTTACCTTAATGAATAGAATGGCTTAAGGTGGAAGTAAACCCTCCTATCATTTCCAGCCATGGAAGCTGCCATCTTGGCCTCTGTTTAATCTTCAACTGCCATGAGGCTGCACATGTCATCAGTTATGACACCAGCCATTGAATGGTTTAACAGTTTGGCTGAGAGCTTCAACCAATGTGACAGTTAGAATTTCCAGCATGCTGGGAATGTAACTTTTTTAAAACGATTAATTTGATGGGTTTACTCCCGCTTTAAAACATAACCAAAGGCAAAACTTTTGTTTTTAGTTTGGATAGAATGTAGAGCGAAAAGAATGCTTGTCAGTTATTATTGCTTTCTGTGCCCCCATTAACCATTTGCCGACCAGCCGCCTCAGTTATACTCCGTCAGGTCGGCTCTATTGCGTGAATCACCGTAGGTGTACGTCACTTTGTGCAATAGATACAGTGCGGTGCCGGAGCCGATGCGCGTGGCCGGCAGCCACAATGTCCACTGGCCACCCACAACGGTCCACAGAGAGGCAGAACGGGGATCTGTGAATGTAAACAAACAGATCCCCGTTCTGTCAGGGAAGTAGAGAGAGATCTGCTGTTCCTAGTGATTAGGAACCGCAATCTTTCTCTACTCCCTGTCAGTCCACTCCCCCCACAGTTAGAAACATCTCCCAGGGAACACATTTAACCCTTTGATTGCCCCCTAGTGTTGACCCCTTCCCTGACAGTATCACTTATACAGTAATCAGTGCATTTTTATAACATATATAACATATGATCGCTGTATAAATGTCACTGGTCCTAAAAAAAGTGTCAAAAGTGTCCGATCTGTCCGCCGCAATGTCACAGCCCCATTACTAGTAAAAGCAAAAAAAAATCTATCCCCTATTTTGTAGACGTATAACTTTTGCACAAACCAATCAATAAACGCTTATTGCGATTTTTTTTTTTTTTTTACCAAAAATATGTAGAAGTATACATGTTGGCCTAAACTGATGAAGAAATTAGGTAATTTTTATTTTTTGGGGGGATATTTATTATAGCAAAAAGTAAAAAATATAGTTTTTTTTTTCCAAAATGTCTGTCTTTTTGTTTATAGCGCAAAAAATAAAAACGCAGAGGTGATCAAATACCACCAAAAGAAAGCTCTATTTGTGGGGAAAAAGGGATGCCAATTTTGTTTGGGTACAGCGTCGTAATTGTCAGTTAAAGTAACGCAGTGCTGTATCGCAAAAAATGGCCTGGTCAAGGGGTTAAGAAGGTTCACCCTCTCAATTTGTCCTGTTTACTATTATCATTGGAAGTGAAAGAAAAAGAAAATTCCAAATTTTGGGTCCCCAAAGAATTCCCTTAAATAGATTAGCAGGGATTTCCTCTTAGTTCCTGTTTGGCTATGGGACAGGAAGTGAAGGGAAATCTCTGCATCGCTTACTGTATCCAAAATGAAAAAATTAATTTTGTCTATAGTTCTACTTTAAAGTGATACTAAAGTCTTGTTTTTATATTTTCCTCTGGGTACTCCGGTTTCCTCCCACACTCTAAAGACATGCTGGTAGGTTAATTGGCTCGTGTCTAAATTGTCCCTAGTATATGAATGTGTGTTAGGGACCTTAGATTGTAAGCTCGTTGAGGGTAGGGACCTATGTGAATGTAAAATGTATATGTAAAGAGCTACGTAAAATGACAGCGCTATATCCCTTAAATAATAGTCATTTACCTGGCCTGTGCTTGGTTTTGCACAGAGCAGCCCTAGTCATCCTCTTCTTGGGTCCCTCTTCGACTCTCCTGCCCCCCGCCAAGTGCCCCCACAGCAAGCAGCTTGCTATGGGGGCACCCGAGCTGCAGCTCCATGTGTCCATTCAGAAACGGATCCGCGGCCCTGCCCTGCCCCCTTTCTCTCCTCATTGGCTCACTGACTTTGATTGACAGCAGCAGGAGCCAATGGCGTTGTGCTGCTATCTCAGCCAATGAGGAGAGAAGTCCCAGTCAGCAAAGTCTCTCGTGCAACATTGCTGGACAGAGAGGGGGCTCAGGTAAGTATTAGTGGGGCTGAGGGGGGATGCTTCACACAGAAGGCTTTTTAGCTTAATGCATAGAATGCAATAAGATTATTATTATTATTCACGATTTTTATAGCGCCAACAGTTTTAAGCAGCGCTTTACAATGTAGAGGGGGGACAGCACAATTACAGTACAATTCAATACAAAAGGTACAGGAGAGCCCTGCTCATAGAGCTTACATTCTAAAGGGAGGGGGTGGTGGTACAAAAGGTAATAGCTGCAGAGAATGATTTGAGGGGTGGCTCGGGGACAGTTGCTAGGTGGGTGTGGGATAGGCTTCCCTGAATAAATGAGTTTTCAGGGATCTCCTAAAGGTGGACAGGTTAGGGGCTGATCGGTCATATCGGGGCAGGGAGTTCCAGAGGATGGGGGAGGCTCTGGAGAAGTCCTAAAGGTGAGCATGGGAGGAGGTAACAAGGGAACAAGAGAGCAGGAGGTCTTGGGAGGAGCGGAGGGGACAATTTGGGCGATATCTGCAGATGAGGTTGGTGATGTTGTGGATGGCCTTGTATGTTGTGGTTAGTATTTAGAATTTTATACGGTGGGGTAGGGGAAGCCATTGAAGGGATTGGCAGAGAGGTGCCTGTAGTTTTGCAACAGCTGGAGGGCCGCCAGTTTGAGACCCCTGCTTTAGAACCACTTTAACTTAAAGCGGTTCTGCACCCATTTCATTTAGTAAATCTCTTTGCCTTCCAAATCAGGCAAAGAGTACTAAATTAAATGTTTTTTTTTTTTTTTTTTTTTTACTTACCTTGTAATTGAAGACTTCCGGTCTTCTCTCTCTGCGGCGGCGGGCGGGGTCTCTGCGTCGATCGTCGTCACGCCGCACTGTCTCCTGGGATCTGGTGTCATTGATCCCAGGAGTCAGTGCGGGCATCTTCCGAAATCTTGCGAGATTTCGGCCACATCTTCCGAAATCTCCCGAGATTTCGGCCACATCTGCCGAAATCTTGTGAGATGTCGGCAGATGTGCCGTTACTGCGCACGCGCGAGTAACGGCGGTGCATGCTGGGCCATCTAAAGTTCCTGTGGGTGTTTCACATGCCCACAGGCAAGATGGCCCCCAGCACAAAAGAAGAAGACGAGGAACTTCATCGGACGAAAACCGGCGGCGATCGAGATGGAAGATGGAACAGGTGAGTCCCCCAATAAAGGTAAGCATCCTTTATATTCCGTCCCAAAAAAGTGCATAACCGCTTTAAAAAAAAAGTCTCTTCTAATGCTCTCAGTTCCTCCAAATCTCCAAATTCATTTTTTTTCTATGTTGCTCCTATTAGAAGGTGGCTTTGTTCATTCTCAATGGCCCCACTGTATGCAAGAATGTAGCCAACCTCTCTTGCTTGTTTCTGAGATAGACTATAGCCTATGGGATTTGTAGTGTACATAGAGCAGTGCATAAGACCACCACTAGCACACACTGCTTGTTCCAAACAGACATGAGGGGAAAAGGAGAAGTTCAGGAGCTCACGGAGGACATTAAAAGCTAGCAGTATAAGGATTAAAAATAGTTAAAGCGGAGCTCCACCCGCACCAAAAATATTAAAAGTCAGCAGCTACAAATACTGCAGCTGCTGACTTTTAATAAATGGACACTTACCTGTTCCAGGGTCCAGCGGTGTCGGCAGAATGTGACGAGCGATTGCTCATCTCTCAGCTGTCCCGCCGCCATCCTCTGTCAGGTAATCAGGAAGTGAAGACGCAACATCTTCACTGCCTGGTTCCCTACTGCGCATGCGCGAGTCGCGCTGCGCGTCCCTATTGGTCCTCGTTGTGTCCTGGGAACTGTGTTTCCCAAGACACAACGGGGCATCTCCGTATAGGGGCGGGACAGCCGGGATAATTCGTCACGGAAGTGGGTGCAGATACCTGTATTATACCCCCTGAAAGGTGCCAATTGTGGCACCGGAGGGGGGGAGGAATCCGATAAGCGGAAGTTCCACTTTAGGGTGGAACTCCGCTTTTAAGTTTCTTAAGAGAGTTTTTGTTATGCTGTATTTTTTCTCACCTGGCTCCTGTATTCCATGTAAAAGTGATCTGGGCAGTTATAGAGCTACTAAATGCAGCAGGGGCAATGGTTTTTGCAGCAGGTATGGAGCAAAGCATTGGTGTGCGCTCCACTGACCAGAAAGTGTCAGCAGTGGATGCCCCAGTTCGTTTTTAGCAACAAGACAGCACCTCCAGGATACGGAAATCGCTTGTTCTACACCCTCCATGGACATCCGGCTCACCATCTCAGTATCACACGCCCTTGGACATAGTACTTTTGTGAGTACAGCTATTTTTAACCCTTTACATTAAAAATGTCCACTATTTATTGCACTTAGAGTGGTGCCTTCTGTTTCTCTTCCCAGTACCTCCAGAGGATTTCTTTGCCGCTTCTTAGATCTTCAAACTGGGCTGCCTTCTAAAAACTACTGCTATTATTCTCCAAACCATATGACATGGACTGTCACAGAACAATATTTTAAGCTATTGTTTTTTTATTTTGGTGACAATTCACATGTAAGTTTGATTGGCCCATCCTTCCCCTGTGCTTTTTTCCCTTCCCAAAGTTTTATCTCCCCCGTACCTTCCACTAACCCATTTGTTCCCTTCCCAGTAGCAATTAGATGATAAACAGATATTGCCAGAATCAGCGCAAATCCACTCTACCAAACCTGTACAGGCTTTTTTATTGTCTATTAGTGACAGCTGCCATGAGAAAGCAATTGAAGTGAAGTCCCCCCAGGAGTAAACAAAACAACAATTAAAACCTAAAATGGATTTTACCTGTGAAAATATCCTAGAGGAGCCGAGGATGAGGGACTAAGCTCTGCAATGTGCAAGATCTCAAGTAAGCCCATACTATTAATACATATTTGTGATATTTTTTGATTTAGCATTTTTCCTATTTATGTGAATATTTGGTATTGGGGCACTACCTCACACAAAATAATGCAAAACTGAAAACTTTAGTATGTTCACATGGGCCTTGACAGAAAAAACACTTAACAGGCACATTTGTTGCATTATTATTTCAAAGTGCCTCCAATAAAAATACATATAATTAAAATGTGTGAGTGAATTTGTTTCTATCGCATTATCGCATTAATTGGATTTGCATTGTTTTAAGTATATTCTTGTTTTGAAACAACATTGATTCTTTCTTAAAACTGGGGGGGGGGGGGGGCAGTTTGCCATCTTCGCCCTGGGCACCAAATGGCCTTGTCCCGGCACTGCTCATGTGCACCATGGGCTTCTGCATGTGCACAAATGCCCACAGGTCTTCAGGACCCAGTGGAGACCCGCAGCACATCTACGCATGAGTTTCCTACCTGGATGCTACACATATCAAAGTACCAGATACTAGCAATGGTTGCCCACACACCAAAAACCCCATCCACCCCAACACACATCCACAGGTCTCTGCCGGGTCCCAAAGACTAGGCATAGACCTTCAGCATGCCTTCACACATGCTAGATTTTCAAAGATGGTGATGCAGGAGAGGAGTAAAACCCTTTGACAGAAGTGTTTACTCTTCCCAAGTCCTTACAAAACTATAAGAAAATGTTTTAGCTGGAGTTTACCAATTAGATAAGGGCTGAACACCCTCCTGTTTGGTTTGTAACAAAAAAAACTAAAGTCCATACCAGACCCTTCGGGCGAAGCGTTCGCTCAACTCTAATGACAATCAATACAGTGTAAGACTTACTTTTTGGGCAAGCGCCTGAACCACTCTACGGATCTCACGGTCCAGGCAAGCCACAGCACTGTCCAGCTGGTCTTGAAGTGTGTGTTGAAACTGTTCTGAGCTTATGATGTCACATGTCCTTTGTTGCAGAGTCTTCCAGTCCAGTTTCTGTGGTAATGACTGCACTATCAACCGCAGTTGTTCAATGTTGTTCACTACCAGGCACAACTAGGAAGGCAAAGCAAGAGTCACACATCACACAGGAATGAGAAAATTGGAAAAGTAGCATTTTCCAAATCCTTACTATAACCCAAATACTTTGGTGTCCATCCACCAATATCCCACTTAGTTGTAGTATCAAGTATCTAGCAAACCTTCAGATGTAAAGCCTAATGCCGCGTACACATGATTCCGGCGGATATCCAACGGACTTTCCAAACGAAAGGACTTGGGCACACACAAGCACACCAAAGTCCGACAGATTTGAACCTGATGACGTATGACCGGACTAGAATAAGGAAGTTCATAGCCAGTAGCCAATAGCTGCCCTAGCGTCGGTTTTCGTTTCGTCAGACTAGCAGACAGACGAACTGATTTTTCGACCAGGCTCTTGTCTGTCGGAAAGATTTGAAACATGTTTTTTTTTCTAGGTCCGTCGGACTTTTGGGAAAAAAAAGTCCGCTGGAGCCCACACACGATCGAATTGTCGACGGATTCCAGTCCGCCGTACCTAGTCTGCCGAAAAGTCTGATCGTGTGTACGCGGCAAAAGCCTTGTACACACGATCATATTGTTGGCCAATCGAGCGTCTGATTTTTGTCCAAAGGGCGTGTGCCAGAAACTTGTCTTGCATACTAATAGTACACAATTGTCGCCAAACAAACACGAATGTAGTAACGTACTACGAGGAATTTCAGCTCTTGAGCGCCACCCTTTGGGCCCCTTCTCCTAATTTTGTGTTTGGTGAGCATTGATTCCAAGCATCTGTGTTTTTACTTTTCACTTTTGTGTGATGGATTTGTGTACTGACCATACGAAAATCTGACACATCAAAAATTTACTAGCATGTCATCCAACATTTGTTGGCAGAAAGTTGGACAACAATTGTCAAAAGGAGCATACTAACGGTCAGATTTTAGGCCAGCAGTCTGTCAACAGACAATCCCCTGCCAACAATCTGATTGTGCGTACGAGGCTTTAGTTATGTGCTTCATAGATTAAGTTTATGTACAGGAGTTAGTTTTTTTTTGTTTCAAGAATTTCACCTTAATTTAGACAGTAAGGCCCCTTTCACACTGGGGCGTTTTTCAGGCGTTTTTCAGGCGCTTTAAAAAAAAGCGACTGTAAAGCGCTTGAAAGAAGCCTCATCTGCAATCCCAATGTGAAAGCCCAAGTGCTTTAAGAGCCCTTTCACACTGCCAGTGCCCGAAAAACGCTCGTAAAGCGCCGCTTAAACTAGCATCGCTTTACCAGCGTTTTTCGATCGCTTTTAACCCCTGCTAGTGGCCAAATAAAGGGTTAAAAGTGCCCACAAAGCGCTGCTGCCAAAGGCGCTTTTTTGGGCGTTTTGCAGGCGCTTCCCATTGATTTGGGAAGGGGAGCTTTAGGAGCGGTGTATTCACCGCTCCAAAAGCGCTGCAAGAAGCTGCTTGCAGGACTTTTTTTGATGCCCTGCCAGCACAGCGCCTCAGTGTGAAAGCACTCGGGCTTCACATTGGGATTGCAGATGAGGCTTCTTTCAAGCGCTTTACAGGCGCTTTTTTTAATGCTAAAATGCCCCAGTGTGAAAGGGATTTCAGTGTGAAAGCACTCGGGCTTTCACATTGGGATTGCAGATGAGGCTTCTTTCAAGCGCTTTACAGGCGCTTTTTTTTTAACGATAAAGCGCCTGAAAAACGCCCCAGTGTGAAAGGGGCCTAAGGAAGCATTGAGTGTACACTGCCTGCTGGATATGGCAAGTGGAAGTCTTAAAGCTGAACTCCAGGCTGATTAAATAACACAATTTAAGTAATTTATGTATTTATTAAAATCATCTAATATATGTACCTAAATCTGCCTTTATATCAGATTCATGTAAATCCTTGTACAGGAAGAGAGGGAGCAGCAAAATTAATAGTAAATAGTAGTGCAAGCAAGAGGTGTGCCGCTCCAGGTGAGATAACTAGGTGTATTGGATTCTACGCAAGGGTGCTAAAAAGGTGAACCTAGCCTTTAAATAATCCTTCCTCACACCTGTACAGGTGTGGACGGTGTCAATAGAGCCACCCCCTGTCCTATTTTTTTTGTTTAAAAACACTAGCATTAAAGTCACCATTAGGCATTGACCATCCATATATACAAACACAAAATTAACCAGTCAGGCACTAGGCTGTCAGTCAATACCTCACCAATATGGAGACCATTCTTCCCTATCCATTCTAAAAGCTTGGGGGTAGTCAATGACCAAACTACCTTGCCTAACTGCAGTGAAGAAAAGTGAGGTCACAGACCAGGAAAAGACCCATAGGCATGAGATGTTCCTTTCAATCTGGTCTCCTTTGGTCAGATCTATGATGACCCATTGTCTATGGGGCAGTACATAAAGCAATCAAGCATGTTAGAATGCCTTTTTCAATTGCAGTTATGTTCCTTGGAGCAGATACTGTACTGAATCTGCTTCCCCACTTGATTGCCATAAACATGCAACTAGAGCACTCCAACTTTGATGGAAATGTCTCAGATAAGACATCAGGAGACAGTCTGTAGGCAGGTGGAGTTGGATCAGGTCCCTTTCAAGGTCTGCTCATTCTATTTTTGGAACATTATGGGAGTCCCTATTTAAGATGGATGGTTCTGGGTTCCTGGGTCTTCTGCCTGGGAAAGGCTAAGGAAATTAAAGTTCTTCTAGAGGTGCTTGCTCTATCTGTTGGGTCCCCTATGGGTAGTGTGGTGTTTCAACAGTAGAGGATAGAAGGAGGGCTATACATCATCCGGGTGAGCTACAAAAAAAACCCCTTGCCTCCTGACTGCTATAATACTTCTCAATTCAAACCATTATTTGGACTTTAACATCACCATGATCTGGACTATTATGCTTTACCTCTAAATCAAGCAAGTATAAGACGTTATTTACAACTATGTGCCTCTGTGTGAATATCTAAGTGTAAGAAGTGCCTATTAGTACAGCCGCTGTCTGGATTGGGAAACGAGAAGGGAGTGTTGGTGCAGAACTTGCTGCTGGGTCCTGGAATTGGGTGCTTGGATTTTATATGTGAGTATTCCTGGAAGTGAGGAAGTTAATTATCAGGAGGATGGCAACAATAGGCCTCTGGCCACCAACCATGTACAGCGTGGTCTGAGAACCTCAAGGTCCCTGGAACCTGTGTATTTGGTGGTAGTCAAGCTGCTTGCAGTGGCCACATGCAAGGCACCCTGGGTACTGCCCACAAGTACAATTGTGCAAGCATGTCCAATTGTTCAATACCACCTATGCTCAGCTTTAGTTGTGCACTCTAATTAGGGTCACCTGTGCAAAAAGAAGAAAACAAATCAGTGTCAAACCTTGTTTGCAGCCTGTCCAGCATCCCTTTTGTCTGACAACTCCTCAGCTCTCCGCTTTATCATTGCGCAGTATGTAATAGCGATACGGCACATATCCTAGAAAAATCAGTTTAAATGACATAAGTCCATCTTTTTAGGGACATTCTTTTTTTAGGAATTATTTTACATTCTATGAAACTATTTGACATAAAATATATAGACACGATCTATAACACAACAAGGCAAAAAAAAAAAAAAAAAGAAAGCTAAGATATGTTGAAGATGAAGTACAATTTGTTGGACCATGTATGGACCATGGATGTTACCATATTGCATCCAGGGCCGGACTGGCCTACCGGGATACCGGGATATTTCCCGGTAGGCTGCCTGCCCTGGGGCCGATTTGCGGCTTCTGTGCTCCCCTCTCATGCAGGGCCGGACTGGGAATAAAATTCAGCCCTGGAAAAAATTTCATACCAGCCCCACAGCATTATTATACCAGCGCAACAGCATAACGTCATTATTTTCTGGTTCGAGAAAGGGAAAACCATATATTTTAAAGCACATTTGAAGAGTGTATTATATAAAAAAAAGACAGATATTAAATCACATAGGGATATATATATATATATATATATATATATATATATATATATATATATATATAAAAATAAGCAAATTCCAGTTAAAAGTGGTCAATCATCAAGGAGGACCCCAGGAACTCAGAACGTGGGGGGGGGGGGGGCACATTCCGCAGAAAGAATACACTAAGGTAAGGGGGGGGGGTTACTGATATAAGGGGAAACCCTTTATATCAGTGCCCCCTTACATTATTGTACTCTCTCCCCCCTTACATCAGTGACTCCCCCTTCAGACTGGCCTGGCAGTGCTGTCACTGACCTATTCTCAGGTGCACCAAGCAGGGCTCAGTCAGTCGGCTCCAGCTTGGTGGCTCTGGTTTTATCCTATAGTCTCCTCTCCACAGTCCCCACACGTCTGACTTCTCCCATGATCCCCATCCTGGCGGCGCTCCCACTCTTGACTCCTCTTCAGACTCCCTCAGAGACTGCAGACATGATACAGGAGATGGTCAGAGACTGCAGACATGATACAAGAGCTCAATGCAGCCTCACCAGTGCCCATCAAATGCAGCCTCACTGTGCCCATCAAATGCAGCCTCGCCAGTGCCCATCAAATGCAGCCTCACTGTGCCCATCAAATGCAGCCTCACTGTGCCCATCAAATGCAGCCTCACTGTGCCCATCAAATGAAGCCTCACTATGCTCATCAAATGCAGCTTTACTCTGCCTGTGAATGTGGCCTCACTGTGCACACCATTGTGGCCTCACTGTGCCCACCATTGCGGCCTCACCATGCCCACCATTGCGGCCTCACCGTGCCCACCATTGCGGCCTCACCGTGCCCACCATTGCGGCCTCACCGTGCCCACCATTGCGGCCTCACCGTGCCCATCAATGCAGCCTCACTGTGCCCATCAATGCAGCCTCACTGTGCCCATCAAATGCAGCTTTACTGTGCCGTGAAAGCAGTCTCACTGTGCCCATGAATGTAGCCTCACTGTGCCCCATGTCTCCGTCTGCAGTCCCTGTCTGTGGGAAGGTGTGTTGTTGATGCTCAGTACAGTACCTTGCATGCCAGCAGGATATCCATGATGGCCAGCAGCAGGCAGGGGCTGTTCTCGTTTTGGATGGGGACAGTGGCTCCTTCCAGAGGATCTGTTTGGTGTGAGATGGAGTGGTCCCTGGCCACCTGCACCTTCAGCCGTCCTCACTTTCCGGCCCCAGTCAGCCTGTCCCCTGGTCCTGGGGAAGTGGAGAGCACTGGGTGGGAGCTGGAGAGAAGGGGGAGCAGAGAGTACTGGCAGGGTTGGAGAGCACATGGGTGGGGGCAAAGAGCAGGGGGGTGTGGAGATCACAGGGGGTGGGGAGTGCAGAGCACTGGGGGGGGGGCAAAAATAACAGGGGTGGAGAGCACGGGAGGCTGAGAGCACTGGGGGAGGGTAAGAGTGTGGGGTGGCGAAGAGCACTAGACGGGAGCTTGAGAGCACTGGGGGGGGGGGCGGGGGGGGGGCAAAAAAACAGGGCTGGAGAGCACTGGGGGGTACAAAGAGCAGGGGGGGAGTGGAGAGCAATGGGGGGGGGGAGCTTGAGAGCACCCATGGGGGCCAGAAAGTACAGGGGTGGAAAGCACAGGGGACTGGAGAGCACTGGTGGGGTTGGAGAGCACATGGGTGGGGGCAAAATGCAGGGGGGAGTGGAGAGTGCTGGGGGGAGCTTGTGAGAGCACTGGTGGGGGAGAAAAAAAAGAACAGGGGTGGAGAGCACGGGGGCTGGAGAGTACTGTGGGGGGTAGAGAGCACTGTGAGGGGTAGAGAGCACTGGGATGGGGGCTGGAGAGCACTGGGATGGGGGCTGGAGAGCACTGTGGGGGGTGGGGAGCACTGCGGGGGGTGGAGAGCACTGTGGGGGGAGCACAGGGGGCTGGAGAGTACTGTGGGGGTTGGGGAGCACTGCGGGGGGCTGGGGAGCACTGTGTGGGTTGGGGAGCACTGCGGGGGTTGGGGAGCACTGTGGGGGGTGGGTAGCACTGCGGGGGGCTGGAGAGTACTGCGGGGGGTGGGGAGCACTGCAGGGGGCTGGAGAGTACTGTGGGGGGTGGGGAGCACTGCGGGGGCTGGAGAGTACTGTGGGGGGGGGGGAGCACTGCGGGGGGGCTGGAGAGCACTGCGGGGGGCTGGAGAGCACTGTGGGGGGGGTGAGGAGCACTGCGGGGGGCTGGAAGCACTGCGGGGGGCTGGAGAGTACTGTGGGGGGTGGGGAGCACTGCGGGGGGCTGGAGAGCACTGTGGGGGGTGGGGAGCACTGCGGGGGGCTGGAGAGCACTGCGGGGGGCTGGGGAGCACTGCGGGGGGGTGGGGAGCACTGCGGGGGGCTGGAGAGCACTGTGGGGGGGTGGGGAGCACTGCGGGGGGCTGGAGAGCACTGTGGGGGGTGGGGAGCACTGCGGGGGGCTGGAGAGCACTGCGGGGGGCTGGAGAGCACTGCGGGGGGTGGGGAGCACTGCAGGGGGCTGGAGAGCACTGTGGGGGGGGCTAGAGAAGGATGGGGAGAGGGGGGGGCAGAAAGAACAGGGGTTGAGGGAACTGTGGGGGGGGGGGCTGGAGAGTGTGGTGGGGAGGAGAGCACTGGGGGAGCACAAGGAGAATGGGGGGGGCAGTAAAAGAAGTTGGATGGGGGATCAGCAGGAGGGCCGCATATAAAGGAAATGAGCTTTCTATATTCCTCCATGCAGCCGCTGAATGCTTGATTCTCCTCCTCCAAGCATTCAGTGGCTGCATGGAGGAATATAGAAAGCTCATTTCCTTTATATGCGGCCCCCCTGCTGATCCCCCTATCCAGGCACAGTTTACTCACAGGCATCTCTCCTGTGTTTCACGGAGCTGGCCGGGTCTGTGTTCGGCGGCCGCTCCCGCTCTGCAACACGGTCCCGCCCCCCTAGACCGGCTGTGTGATAGGTGGATTCTATCTTCTATCACATGAGCCGGTCGAGGGGGGCGGGACCGTGTTACGGAGCGGCCGCCGAACACCCACCCGGCCAGCTCCGTGTAAACAGGAGCATGAGAGGGGAGCACAGAAGCCGCAAATCGGCCCCAGGGCAGGCAGCCTACCGGGAAATATCCCGGTATCCCGGTAGGCCAGTCCGGCCCTGCTCTCATGCTCCTGTTTACACGGAGCTGGCCGGGTCTGTGTTCGGCGGCCGCTCCGTAACACGGTCCCGCCCCCCTAGACCGGCTCATGTGATAGAAGATAGAATCCACCTATCACACAGCCGGTCTAGGGGGGCGGGACCGTGTTGCAGAGCGGGAGCGGCCGCCGAACACAGACCCGGCCAGCTCCGTGAAACACAGGAGAGATGCCTGTGAGTAAACTGTGCCTGGATAGGGGGATCAGCAGGGGGGCCGCATATAAAGGAAATGAGCTTTCTATATTCCTCCATGCAGCCACTGAATGCTTGGAGGAGGAGAATCAAGCATTCAGCGGCTGCATGGAGGAATATAGAAAGCTCATTTCCTTTATATGCGGCCCTCCTGCTGATCCCCCATCCAACTTCTTTTACTGCCCCCCCCCCATTCTCCTTGTGCTCCCCCCAGTGCTCTCCTCCCCCACCACACTCTCCAGCCCCCCCCCCCACAGTTCCCTCAACCCCTGTTCTTTCTGCCCCCCCTCTCCCCATCCTTCTCTAGCCCCCCCCACAGTGCTCTCCAGCCCCCTGCAGTGCTCCCCACCCCCCGCAGTGCTCTCCAGCCCCCCGCAGTGCTCTCCAGCCCCCCGCAGTGCTCCCCAACCCCCCGCAGTGCTCTCCAGCCCCCCGCAGTGCTCTCCAGCCCCCCGCAGTGCTCCCCACCCCCCCACAGTGCTCTCCAGCCCCCCGCAGTGCTCCCCACCCCCCCACAGTGCTCTCCAGCCCCCCGCAGTGCTCCCCACCCCCCGCAGTGCTCCCCAGCCCCCCCGCAGTGCTCTCCAGCCCCCGCAGTGCTCCCCACCCCCCACAGTGCTCTCCAGCCCCCCGCAGTGCTCCCCACCCCCCACAGTACTCTCCAGCCCCCCGCAGTGCTTCCAGCCCCCCGCAGTGCTCCTCACCCCCCCCACAGTGCTCTCCAGCCCCCCGCAGTGCTCTCCAGCCCCCCGCAGTGCTCCCCACCCCCCACAGTACTCTCCAGCCCCCGCAGTGCTCCCCACCCCCCACAGTACTCTCCAGCCCCCTGCAGTGCTCCCCACCCCCGCAGTGCTCCCCACCCCCCGCAGTACTCTCCAGCCCCCCGCAGTGCTACCCACCCCCCACAGTGCTCCCCAACCCCCGCAGTGCTCCCCAACCCACACAGTGCTCCCCAGCCCCCCGCAGTGCTCCCCAACCCCCACAGTACTCTCCAGCCCCCTGTGCTCCCCCCACAGTGCTCTCCACCCCCCGCAGTGCTCCCCACCCCCCACAGTGCTCTCCAGCCCCCATCCCAGTGCTCTCCACCCCCCTCCCAGTGCTCTCTACCCCTCACAGTGCTCTCTACCCCCCACAGTACTCTCCAGCCCCCGTGCTCTCCACCCCTGTTCTTTTTTTTCTCCCCCACCAGTGCTCTCACAAGCTCCCCCCAGCACTCTCCACTCCCCCCTGCATTTTGCCCCCACCCATGTGCTCTCCAACCCCACCAGTGCTCTCCAGTCCCCTGTGCTTTCCACCCCTGTACTTTCTGGCCCCCATGGGTGCTCTCAAGCTCCCCCCCCCATTGCTCTCCACTCCCCCCTGCTCTTTGTACCCCCCAGTGCTCTCCAGCCCTGTTTTTTTGCCCCCCCCAGTGCTCTCAAGCTCCCGTCTAGTGCTCTTCGCCACCCCACACTCTTACCCTCCCCCAGTGCTCTCAGCCTCCCGTGCTCTCCACCCCTGTTATTTTTGCCCCCCCCCCCCCAGTGCTCTGCACTCCCCACCCCCTGTGATCTCCACACCCCCCTGCTCTTTGCCCCCACCCATGTGCTCTCCAACCCTGCCAGTACTCTCTGCTCCCCCTTCTCTCCAGCTCCCACCCAGTGCTCTCCACTTCCCCAGGACCAGGGGACAGGCTGACTGGGGCCGGAAAGTGAGGACGGCTGAAGGTGCAGGTGGCCAGGGACCACTCCATCTCACACCAAACAGATCCTCTGGAAGGAGCCACTGTCCCCATCCAAAACGAGAACAGCCCCTGCCTGCTGCTGGCCATCATGGATATCCTGCTGGCATGCAAGGTACTGTACTGAGCATCAACAACACACCTTCCCACAGACAGGGACTGCAGACGGAGACATGGGGCACAGTGAGGCTACATTCATGGGCACAGTGAGACTGCTTTCACGGCACAGTAAAGCTGCATTTGATGGGCACAGTGAGGCTGCATTGATGGGCACAGTGAGGCTGCATTGATGGGCACGGTGAGGCCGCAATGGTGGGCATGGTGAGGCCGCAATGGTGGGCACGGTGAGGCCGCAATGGTGGGCACGGTGAGGCCGCAATGGTGGGCATGGTGAGGCCGCAATGGTGGGCACAGTGAGGCCACAATGGTGTGCACAGTGAGGCCACATTCACAGGCAGAGTAAAGCTGCATTTGATGAGCACAGTGAGGCTTCATTTGATGGGCACAGTGAGGCTGCATTTGATGGGCACAGTGAGGCTGCATTTGATGGGCACAGTGAGGCTGCATTTGATGGGCACTGGCGAGGCTGCATTTGATGGGCACAGTGAGGCTGCATTTGATGGGCACTGGTGAGGCTGCATTGAGCTCTTGTATCATGTCTGCAGTCTCTGACCATCTCCTGTATCATGTCTGCAGTCTCTGAGGGAGTCTGAAGAGGAGTCAAGAGTGGGAGCGCCGCCAGGATGGGGATCATGGGAGAAGTCAGACGTGTGGGGACTGTGGAGAGGAGACTATAGGATAAAACCAGAGCCACCAAGCTGGAGCCGACTGACTGAGCCCTGCTTGGTGCACCTGAGAATAGGTCAGTGACAGCACTGCCAGGCCAGTCTGAAGGGGAGTCACTGATGTAAGGGGGGAGAGAGTACAATAATGTAAGGGGGCACTGATATAAAGGGTTTCCCCTTATATCAGTAACCCCCCCCCCTTACCTTAGTGTATTCTTTCTGCGGAATGTGCCCCCCCCCCCCCCCCCCACGTTCTGAGTTCCTGGGGTCCTCCTTGATGATTGACCACTTTTAACTGGAATTTGCTTATTTTTATATATATATATATATATATATATATATATATATCCCTATGTGATTTAATATCTGTCTTTTTTTTATATAATACACTCTTCAAATGTGCTTTAAAATATATGGTTTTCCCTTTCTCGAACCAGAAAATAATGACGTTATGCTGTTGCGCTGGTATAATAATGCTGTGGGGCTGGTATGAAATTTTTTCCAGGGCTGAATTTTATTCCCAGTCCGGCCCTGATTGCATCTAATGTCCTATAAAATGTGCAGCCATAGAACACAGGCCTGAATTACCATTGGGCATTGTAGTCCTGGCAAAGAGACAATGTTACCCTCACACACAGAGACACACAGAACTGCTTGCTCTGTAGCCTCCCTATTGGAAGAGACTGAGAGCCAATCACCAGGAAACAGCAGCAGGAAAGTGTGGGATATGAAGTCTAAACACAGGGCAGCCTGATTGACTGTGTAAGGACTGCAAATCCCAGGCTGCACTGCTCAGAGTCAGGAGGATTGTGGGAGAGACTATAAAAGACAGGGAGTGACTAGGCCAAAAAATATAAAGGTAAGTAACTCCTGCGCTATTAAGATGAAGGTGAAGATAGGGGGCTAAATACACTGCAGCAAGCACCTGATTAACTGATCCTAAGCAGAAAAAATATATAAATGTATACGTGACGGCGTTGCGCTGTGTGTGGTATACAAATGTGTATCAACTCAATAAATAATAGAATATACAAAATATATAAAATACCATGTGATAAGAAAATTCTAGAACCAAATATGTGAACTCTATATAACAAAATGTGACATCGAACAAATAAGTGAACAAATAAATAAACAGTGTGATAAAGTCCAACATGCACCACTGGGTATGCAATAAAGCTGGATAAAAAATCAATATAGTTCGGTAATGAAAGTGATAAAACAAAAAACGAATTCCACTGTCACAGTCTGAAATAATCTTCCACACAAATAGTGAATCCCTCCACCGTAAGCAATCAATCGATCGATCAGTGTCCAGCTAATCTTCTAATGGTGGCACCTCTGTGTGCACAAGCCTCTCACCTTACTGCGGTAAGGTATATGGTATAGAAGGAATTATAGGTGATCTTCAAATGTCCTTTTGATCAGCTCCAGTGAACTTAAATGATCGTGGTCTCAGTATGTGGGGTTTAGATAAAAAAAGAAAAAAAAGACAGCCAATAGCGTAATCCCATATGAGGTAGTTTGTGGTGACACGCATAATAAATGAACTCACTTATTATATATAATAGCTGGCATCAATCCACGAGCGCCAAGCTCGTATCCTTCTGCCCAGATTTTGTAGTTAGAGTAAGTCCCTCTGTTAATATCCACAGTATGCAGGGGGAGTTTTAGACACAAAGAAAAGAAAATGCCCATAGTGTAATCCCTGTATAACAAGGTTTATTAAAAAAAAAAAAGCAAAGACGCATGTTTAAAAGCAGAAAAATAGCAGCAATCCATGAGCGCCAAGCTCGTATGTACAGCCAGTTACATGTAAAACTATTGCTCCAATCCTGACGCGTATCGTCACATCACGTGACTTCATCAGGCCAAAAAAGCCTTGTTCCTGGATCTCATGAGGAGAGCAACCTACCAAGGGGCACACAGTCTGCAGCCGTGCGGAACGTTCACGGGAGAGGCCGTTTCAACATCTCAGAGACAGAACGCCATCGCAAAACACATCTGCAGCCAGGAGTTGGTCGATCGCTGATTGCGTATAGGATTGGTGAGAGGGCCTTGCCCAGGAACCTTATTGCATTCCATAAGATACCACACCTGAATGCTGTGTACAGGCACCTATTATCTGGAACACATAAAGGAGTGCTACATCACAGCACCAGCTACTTACATTACTCCTCATTAGGGATGGGCGAACGGTTCGGCCCGAGCATGTTTGTGAACACCGAACAATATGCAGTGTTCGGGGCAAATTCAAAACCTGCCGGAAAACTGTTAAAGTCTATAGGACACTAACATGAAAAATCAAAAGTGCTAATTTTAAAGGCCTATATGCAAGTTATTATCATAAAAAGTGTTTGGCGACCCGGGTCCTGCCCCAAGGGACATGTATTAATGCTAAAAAAAAAAATTAAAATGGCCGTTTTTTCAGGGGCACTGATTTTTTTAATGCTTAAAGTGAAACAATAAAAATTAAATATTCCTTTAAATAGCCCCCCAAAGCACCTTGTCCCCATGTTTATGGGGGCAAGGGCCTCATCCCCACAACCCTTGCCTGGTGGTTGTGGGGGTCGGCGGGCGGTGGGCTTATCGGAATCTGGTACAAATGTACCCCTACCATTTCACAAAAAAGGTGTCAAAATGTTAAAAAAACAAGACACAGCTTGGGACAAGTCCTTTATTAAAAAAAATAAAAATGTCCCACGATATCCATTCATCTTATTATATCGCCAACGGACAGTAAACGGGTGACCCCGCCCCCCTCTGACGCCATGGGGAAGACATGGGAAAGTCCCGGTGGCGTCAGAGGAGGAGGGGCCATCTGGGTATGTCACCGGGTGGCCCCGCCCTCAGTTATATAAGAACTGTCAAAGGCGATGAAGCGTCACATGGCGGGAGCCTCCCATGGAGGTGGATCAGTGGCAGATTTTTTTTTTCTTTTTCGGTCCATCGGAAGATGAATGGACATCGTGGGACATTTTTTTTTAATGAATAATAATACATTTGTACCCCATTACCATTTCACACAGGGGGGCCAGGATCTGGGGGCCCCTTGTTAAAGGAGGCTTTCATATTCCGATAAGCCCCCCCACCTGCAGACCCCCACAACCCATTCACCCTCATCCCCACAACCACTGGGCAAGGGTGAGGCCCTTGTCCCCATCAACATGGGGACAAGGTGCTTTGGGGGGCTACCCCAAAGCACCCTCCCCACTTTGAGGGCATGTGGCCTGGTACGGTTCAGGAGGGGGGGGGGGCGCTCTCTCGCCTGCCAGGTTGCATGCTTGGATAAGGATCTGGTATGGATTTTGGGGTACCCCTACGCCAATTTTTTTTCATTTTGGCACAGGGTTCACCTTAAAATCCATACCAGACCTGAAGGGTCTGGTATGGATTTTTGGGGGGGGGGGGGGGCCCTATTCCATTTAAAAAAAAAAAAATTGGCACAGGGTTCCCCTTAATTTCCATATCAGACCCGAGGGGCCTGGTATGGATTTTAGGGGGACCCCTGGTAATGGACTGGGGGGGGGATCCCATGCTCTTTTTTTCAATGAGTTTTATCTATATTGCCGAGACCCGACAATTCATTACAGTCGCGATCAGTTTTAAATGACAATTTTTCCTTTAGAAATGGCATTTTGCTGTGGTACTGTTCTAAACACGGGAAAAATGCGCCATTTACAGGCATACTATAGACACCCCCAAGTACAATATTTAACCACTTGCTTACTGGGCACTTAAACCCTCCTCCTGCCCAGACCAATTTTCAGCTTTCAGCACTGTCACACTTTGAATGACAATTGCGCGGTCATGCAACACTGTACCCAAATTAAATTTTTATAATTTTTTTCCCACAAATAGAGCTTTCTTTTGGTGGTATTTAATCACAGCTGGGATATTGTATCACGTGTACGACACAAATCAACCAATTGTGTAAAAACAGTGTACTGTAGTGGTCACCTTTATATGAGTGGTCAAGGAATTTATCGTAGTGTAGCATCACCTATATATAGCAGCCCCAGTTCCTATAAGCCAAGCAAGCCTAGCCTACTGGTACATGGCTGCCCCCAGGAATGCCATGATCACTGGCCAGGAAGTACTAGATACTAAAGATAGGAAGAAGAGTTCCTCTGGTTCCAGGAGTGCAGTTGTCTGCAAGGGTTAGTTGGGACCAGTGTCTCACAGGAACATAGTCAGTCATGTGTGCAGATGGGTTGGGTAATGCGCAGGCAGAAACATGGTCAATAAACAGGCCAGGGTTAGTACAGGCAGCAGGCAGAGGAGTGGCGGTGATCGGGAACACTGTTGCTGGCTTACACTAGTCTGATGACACTGGGACAGGTGCAGACAATCAGAGACACCACTGCTGGCTTACACTGGTGTGGTAACACTGACTGGTGTGACGCAGATAAGGAACACTGTTACTGGCATACACTGGTCTGGTGTCACTGGGGCTGGTGTGGCGTTGGTCAGGAAAACTGTTGCTTGCTGCACTGGTCTGGTGTGGTGGCAATCAGGAACACTGATTTTAGCTACACTGGTCTAGCGACACTGTAGCTGGTGTGGTGAACTGTGACTGGCTATTAGGGTTTGTTCACACATGAGGTTGGGATGCTTTGCTTCACCGTTATGGCATGAATTATACCCCCTGTATGTCCACCTATCGTGACCCATTCAAGTGAAAGGGGATGCTTTTACAGGGTCCAAGGGGTTAAAGCAGGTGTTAAGGAGGCGATACAATGCCACCTCACTGTCTGTCAGATGCTGTCTGAAGAGTGATCCGAACACAGATGCTCTTCAGAGAGCATTGCACATGTGAACAAGTCCTTATGGTGAGATTGACTGGTGTGGTGTTGATCAAGGACACTAGGACTGGCCTGGCAGTGATCAGGGGCACTGGGACTGGCGTGGCAGTGGGACTGGCCTGGCAGTGATCAGGGGCACTGGGACTGGTCTGGCAGTGATCAGGGGCACTGGGACTGGCCTAGCGGTGATCAGGGGCACTGGGACTGGCGTGGCGGTAATCAGGGGCACTGGGACTGGCGTGGCAGTGATCAGGGGCACTGGGACTGGTGTGTCGGTGATCAGGGGCACTGGGACTGGTGTGGCGGTGATCAGGGACACTGGGACTGGTGTGGCGGTGATCAGGGACACTGGGACTGGTGTGGCGGTGATCAGGGACACTGGGACTGGTGTGGCGGTGATCAGGGACACTGGGACTGGTGTTACGGTGATCAGGGACACTGGGACTGGTGTTACGGTGATCAGGGACACTGGGACTGGTGTGGTGGTGATCAGGAACATTGGGATGTGTGTAGTGGTGATCAGGGACACTGGGACTGGTGTGGCAGTGATCAATAACACTGGAACTGGTGCTGCAGGGATTAGGGACACTGTGAGTGGGGTGCGGGGATTAGGGACACCGACTGGTGACAATATGCAAAATAAAAATGTATGTATAATTTTTTTAACTTTTTTTTTACCACAATGACACGTTACTGCTCTGGAGGGTGATCTTTTGTTTTTTACACAAGTATTGCTTATTACAGTGATGATTACTGTATAAGAAATCTTTTTAACTGTGTTTGCATCCATTCATAATGCCATTGTTTACTATTGTGATTGCTGTGATTGGCCACAGCTATTACATGGTATGGGGCCACCGTGACTGACCCTGTACCATATGATCACGGTGACTAATCACAGAGATCATAGTGATAAGCAATCGCATCATGAATGAAAGCCATTGTTTACTACTGGACATGTGATCGTTGTGATCGGTACCAGGCCCAATCACAGCGGCCCGTTATCCCACTTAGTGATCCGCTGTATTCCGTGGACAAAGCAGTCACACACATTCCCAGGGGCGCACATGAGGTGTGCGATTGGGAGGACATGTCGGTACATCCTCCCAGAACAAGGGAGCTCCTGCCCGGCTGTTTATCTACATTGGCTGGGAGGGAGGTGGTTAATTCCGGCAGCAGACAGGAAGTTGCTGGTACTGTTGCTGGAACACAGCACCACTTACTTTATGTAGCTAATGCTACTAGAGTCTATTACAGCACACACAGCGTTCACATCATTCTGTATTGGAAATAGTTCATTTGGGCCAGCTCAGTCCAGAAAATCTATAGACAGTAAAAGGAAAGCTGGAATTTTACTTGTGGAACAGTCAACCCCTGTACTCAGGTCTGCCCCATGAAAATAACTGAGGATCCTCATCTGTTGCTTAAAGTGGTTCTGAACTTTCGACCGTCAAGAACGCGGTGACGTACAACACTACGACGAGCCGAGAAAATTAAGTTTAATGCTTCCGAGCATGCATCAAATTGTTTCCAAGCATGCGTGATTTTTTGCGAATTGCATACAGACGATCGCATTTTCGGATCAGAACTTTTCCCGACTGAAAAATAGAGAACATGCTCTCAATCTTTTCCTGACTGGAATTTCGCCAGCAAAAGACCGATGGAGCATACACACGGTCGCATTTTCCGACAAAAAGCTCTAATCTGAGCTTTGCTGGCGGCATTTGCGATTGTGTGTACGCAGCATAAGATTTACACCATTTTTCCATCATACAACACTGCCATCCAAGGGTGGGGGGTAAAGGATACATCTAATATTCACACTACTTCTCCATAATACAACACTGCCATCTAGGGGTGGGGGGTAAAGGATGCATCTAAGATTTACATAATTTTTCCATCATACAATACTGCCATCTAGGGTTGGGGGCTAAAGGATACATCTAATATTCACAATACTTTTCCATCATACAACACTGCCATCTAGAGGTGAGGGTAAAGTATACATCTAAGATTTACACCATCTTTCCATCATACAACACTGCCATCTAGGGTTGGGGGTTAAGGATACATCTACGGTAATATTCACACTACTTCTCCATCATACAATACTGCCATCTAGGGGTGGGGGGTAAAGGATACATCTAATATTCACACTACTTTTCCATCATACAACATTGCCATCTAGGGGTGGGGGTAAAGTATACATCTAAGATTTAGACCATTTTTCCACCACACAACACTGCCGTCTAGGGGTGGGGGTAAAGGATACATCTAAGATTTACAAAATTTTTCCATCATACAACACTGCCATCTAGGGGTGGGGGTAAAGGATACATCTAAGATTTACACAATTTTTCCATCATACAACACTGCCGTCCAAGGGTTGGGGGTTAAGGATACATCTACGGTAATATTCACACTACTTCTCCATAATACAACACTCCCATCTAGGGGTGGGAGATAAAGGATACATCTAAGATTTACACAATTTTTCCATCATACAACACTGCCATCTAGGGGTGGGGGGTAAAGGATACATCTAAAATTCACACCATCATTTTATCATATAACACTGCCATCATCCTCTCCAATTGTCATGATCACCAATGTAATCGGGAATGAAAGTGAGTGTAAATAAAACAACCTGAGAGGGGATTTCCTTCACACTGGACTGATATCCTCTTATGTCCTACTTCAGAACAAGAGAAGAATGGAAATCCCCTAATTAGACAGAGGTGTCAAAGAAAAAGAATTACAGTGGTTTTAACCCTTCCCTGATCTATCCAAAATGAAAAAAAAAAAAAAAAGTTTAGACTTTAGATATATTTTAAGTTGGCACTATTTGGGCACTGCAACAAACTAGTGCTACCCATAGAATAAACTGGTTTAAACGGACCCAAAAATGTAAATATTGATCCAGTAATTCATGGGATAGTTTTTTTTTTAGGGTTACCGTTAGGGATGGGCCCGGTGTTCGATTCGAACCCTAGGTCTGGTATAGATTTTAAGGGGAACCCCAGCCAAAATAAATGGCGTGGGGTCCCCCTCAAAATCCATACCAGACCCTTATCCGAGCACGCAACCTGGCAGGCCGTAGGAAAAGAGGGGGGGCGAGAGCACCCCCCCTCCCGCCTGAACCGTACCAGGCCACATGCCCTCAACATTGGGAGGATGCTTTGGGGGTCTGAGACCCCCAAAGCACCTTGTCCCCATGTTGATGAGGACAAGGGCCTCTTCCCCACAACCCTGGCCGGTGGTTGTGGGGGTCTGCGGGCGGGGGGCTTATCGGAATCTGGAAGCCCCCTTTAACAAGGGGACCCCCAGATCCCGGCCCCCCCTGTGTGAAATGGTAAGGGGGTACAAAAGTACCCCTACCATTTCACCAAAAAACTGTCAAAAATAGTAAAAATGACAGGAGACGGTCTTTGACAATTCCTTTATTAAAATCTTCTTTCTTCTGGTCTTCCTTTCTTCATCCTTCGGTTTCTTCATCTTCTCCTTCCGGCATCTTCTTACATCTTCTTCTTCCATCATCTTCTTCCTCCGATCCGCTTCTTCTTGCGCTGGTCTTCTCGTTCTTCTCGTCCGGCATCTTCTTCCATGGCGTCGGCGTCGGTGTCTCTTCTTGGGCCGCTCCTCGCAATGGGAGGCTCCCGCTGTGTGAGGCTTCGCTGCGTCTGACAGGTCTTTTATAACGGAGGGCACCTGGTGACCCCGCCCCCTCTGACGCACGGGGACGCCATGGGGAATTCCCTATGGCTTTCCCCATGACGTCAGAGGGGGGCGGGGTCACCAGGTGCCCTCCGTTATAAAAGACCTGTCAGACGGAGCGAAGCCTCACACAGCGGGAGCCTCCCATTGCGAGGAGCGGCCCGAGAACAGACGCCGACGCCAAAGCCATGGAAGAACATGCCGGACGAGAAGGACGAGAAGACCAGCGCAAGAAGAAGCGGATCGGAGGAAGAAGATGATGGAAGAAGAAGATGGAAGAAGATGACGGAAGGAGAAGATGAAGAAACCGAAGATGAAGAAAGAAGAAAGAAGATTTTAATAAAGGAATTGTCAAAGACCGTCTCCTGTAATTTTTACAATTTTTGACACTTTTTTGGTGAAATTGTAGGGGTACATTTGTACCCCCTTACCATTTCACACAGGGGGGGGGCCGGGATCTGGGGGTCCCCTTGTTAAAGGGGACTTCCAGATTCCGATAAGCCCCCCACCCGCAGACCCCCACAACCACCGGCCAGGGTTGTGGGGATGAGGCCCTTGTCCTCATCAACATGGGGGACAAGGTGCTTTGGGGGTCTCAGACCCCCAAAGCATCCTCCCAATGTTGAGGGCATGTGGCCTGGTACGGTTCAGGCGGGAGGGGGGGGCGCTCTCGTCCCCCCCTCTTTTCCTGCGGCCTGCCAGGTTGCGTGCTCGGATAAGGGTCTGGTATGGATTTTGAGGGGGACCCCACGCCATTTTTTTCGCTGGGGTCCCCCTTAATATCCATCCCAGACCTGAAGGGCCTGGTTATTGAATTTGGGGGACCCCCAAGCTTTTTTTTTTTATTTTTTTTTATTTTTTATCAATGACATTTTTTTATGAATGACTTTAAATGAATGACTGTTCTCTGTGTTACGGGAGCCATCAATTCACATTAGCCGCGAGTGATTTTTCTTTTTTTCTTGCAAAAGCTTTTTTTCTTGCAAAAATTACCCTTTTTGCAGGGACAGTTCTAAGTACAGGAAACATGCGCCCCTTCACAGGCATACTATAGACACCCCCCAGGTACGAAATTTAAAGGAAAATTACACTTTTATTGTTTCAATTTAAGCATTATTAAAATCACTGCTCCTGAAAAAACGTCCGTTTTAAAAAAAAATATTTGCATTGATACATGTCCCCTGGGGCCGGACCCAGGTCCCCAAAACTTTTTATGACAATAACATGCATATTACCTTTAAAATTAGCACTTTTGATTTCGAACGTTCGCATCCATTAGAACTAATAGGGTTCTAAAGCTCGCACGGACTTTAGGTCCGTTCGCGGGTTCTGGTGCGAGCCGAACGGGGGGGTGTTCGGCTCATCCCTGGTTACCGTATATACTCGAGTATAAGCTGACCCGAATATAAGCCGAGGCACCTAATTTTACCACAAACACTTATTGACCCGAGTATAAGCCTAGGGTGAGAAATGCGCAGCTACTGTAAGTGGAAAAGAGGGTCAACAATGCCCATTTGCAGCCTCACTGTGCCCATTTGCATGCCTCACTGTGCCCAATTGCACCCAAACTTGCACCCAAACTTGCACCCACTGTGCCCAATTGCACCCAAACTTCAAACTTGGTAGATAAGGGTTCCTAAATGCCTCCTAGCTGCAGCCAAAATTTGGGGTCTCTGGACCCAAAGGGTTCCGAAATGACATTGCTGCAGATGGACACAGTTGACCGATTTTGGGGCCCTGTATCTCAGGGTCACTTGGTGCTAGGAACCCCATCTTTGGATATGTTGTAGAGCTAGGTCCACTGGGTTGGCACACCAAATTTGGGGTTCCTAGCACGGGGCCCCAAAGTCGGGTCGGAAATTTTTTTTTTTTTGCTGCTGAAAAGTGCTTGACTCCAGTATAAGCCGGGGGGCACTTTCAGCACAAAAAAAGTGCTGAAAAACTCAGCTTATATATACGACTTATATATACGGTAACTATTTTAAGGGTAGTAAAGTGTTTAGTAGTAGAGCATATGGCCAGGGGTTAAGGCGTTGAAGCGGTAGTAAACCGCATATAAATAGGAAAAAATCTTCCCCTGCAAAGGCAATGTCATAATGTGCTAGTATGCATTGCATACTAGCACATTATGAGAGACTTACCTTAAAACGAAGCCCCCCAGCTGTGTGCTGTCACTGCTGACAGGGCTTCCATCTTCCAGTCTTCCTTCCAGGTTTGCGGCTTCCGGCTACATGAGTGGCTGAATGGGAAATTTGACGTCACGCCCGCGGGAGCCGCTGTGTATGGGATGGGCTTTGAAGATCCACCACGGTCTACCCGACCTTCAGAGCGCATGCGCCAATGATGTCACCAGCTGCATGCAGTGTTAATATCTCCTAAACAGTGAAAGTTTAGGAGATATTCACTGTACCTACAGGCAAGCCTTATTATAGGCTTACCTGTAGGCAGGGCTTTGTTCCTCAGAGAATAGGTGCAGGGACTCCCCTCTTCCAAGTCACCCCTTGTCTCTCCCCCTACCCACCTTCAAGGACTGTCCCTCGACTCCACACCCTACCCACCTCCCAGCACTGTCCCTTTTATAGAAAACAGAACCAAGTATCATTTTGTTTTGCTAAGTAATTTTTATGGATGTTGTTAAGGATAATATGAAAATCAGTAAAATAGATTCCCTGCAGCCAGCAACAATAGGCTCCTCACGTAACAATAAATCCTTCCAGCAAACAATAGACCCTCAGCAACAGCAGATCCCTCCAGCAACAATAGACCCCCCACAAGAAAATACCCCCTAACAACAACAGATTTACCTCCAGAACAATAGACCCCCACCATCAACAGTAGATCTCCTAACAGCCAGCATTATTAGACCCTCCAGCAGCAAGAAACAATAGACCCCCTCCCTCAACAGTAGATCCCTCCCAGCAATAATTGACCCCCCCCAGCAACAATAGACCACTCCCTCAACAATTCATCCCTCCAAGCAACATACGATTCTCCAGCGGCCAACATCAATGGACCCTCATTACTCCCCAGAATCCCTTGCCATTAGATACATTCAGTGCTGGAGGTGCTGGAGGTGCCGGAACTGCGTCCCCCCACGTTCACACTGAAAAAAAGCCCTGCCTGTAGGTACAAGTGGTAAAACTGAGTTTACTACAACTTTAAGTATGGGAGTAAGGTTAGGGGAATGGACAGTGTTGTTGACAGTAGGTTAAATGCTGAATCTGAACTTTAGGTATGACTATTTTTACATGTGGCATACCTGTGGAATCCCCTAAGGGCTCATGTACACTACAGCTTCTAAACTTTTTAGGAGCTTTTGGCGTTTTTTTGCCAAAGCTCCTAAACTCAACTCCATAAAAGCCTATGTATCCATGCACACACAGGCTTTTACAAAACTTTAGAAGCCGAGCAAGGGACCTCCTGTGTTCAGTACGTAAAAGGGCAGCCACTAGGCCCAGGAAATTCTGAACATCTACTACAGTGATTTACAGCTTCCATGGGGATCCTACAGGTATGGCACATACATAATTACATTGGTCCAAGCTGTCCGAATGTAAACATTGCCATACCACGTGAAGACCAGGCCTTTTCTGCCACTTTTTTGTTTACAAGTAGACATGTGCAATTCGTTTCGTTCTGAATTAGTTTAACGAATTTCGACAAATTCCAAATATCCAAAATAACGAAAACCTGTTTAATGAATATTCGTATATTAAAAAAATTTGTACGTTTTTAATATTCGAAAATTCGTAAATTAGAAAATTCGTAAACTCGAAAATCCGAAAATAAGAACGAAAATTTTAAAAGGACTAAACTGAAAATAAGAACGAAAATTCAAAAACCTGAAATAACTAACTAATAATAACTTAAAGCAGAGCTCCACCCTAAAGTGGAACTTCCGCTCATCGGATTACTCCCCCCTCTTGTGTCAAAATTGGCACCTTTCGAATAATTAGTAACTTTGGATTAATTTGGATAATTTGTAACTTCGGATAAATTTGTTTCCGTTAATACCAAATTTAAAAAGAAAATTCCAATACCTATAATTTAATAGTTAGTTATTATTACTTAGTTAGATATCTATTATTTTGAATTTTCTTATTTTCGGATTTTCTTATTTTCTTATTTTTGAATTTTGGACTTTCCAAACTTTTCCAAATATGTTAGAAGCGAGAATCAGAATAAAGGAGAATAAAGGAGACAGTTTTTAAAAAACCCTGAAAATTTTGGTAATACCTGGATATACTACCTCTTGCTCTATCATTCCACCCGAAATGAAAAGTTTTGACGAGGCTTCCTTGGTGTGTAATGATTAGATTTCTATATACTGTAGACTTGCAGTGCAGTCACTCCTTACCTCAGTGAATTTCACCATTATCATAAATGCTTCCTCAGGATTAGGCCAGGCCAGCTGCTGCCATGTGCGTCCAATCTGTGTGAAGCATGTTGACAGGTCAACCGTGGAAGAGCTGTGCTTCTGCAACTCTGATAGTGGAACCAGCTAAAAACGACATAATAACAATATATCATTAGCACTGTAGGTATACTCCTGGTTGTATCCATCACCTGTCCCCAGGTACAGCAGACTGTTAAACGATGGCTTTAGCAGTTTTAGTTTATGATAAAGAATAGCACCTACTTAATTTGGTTTTGTTTTCAGTTTATGCCTGTAGTACAGTAGGGTTGCCACTTCATCCTTTTAAAACTGAACACATATTAATTACACAGGTTCTGTGGTTGCCAAACCACTGTATTAAATGTGTTAAATGTACAAACATACACCATACTACAGGGAGCATGCAGGTTGAGAGATGAACTTGGGCGTTCTTCAAACATACCTCTAACCTGACCCTCACGCCTTGATGAGGTTTTTGGACATCTTATTTCAAAGCCCTGGGCATTGATATGAAGTTGGCACCCTCTTTGCAGTTGTAAGAGACTCTACTCTTCCGAGAAGGTTTTCCACAAGATTTTAGACTACGTCTGTGGAAATGTTTGCCCATTCAGCTAAAAGAGTATTTGTGAGGTCAGGTACTGATGTTGGGTGAAAAGGCCTGGCTCACAATCAGTGATAGAATTCATCACAAAGGTGTTTCATAGGGTTGAGGTCAGGTCTCTGTGAAAGCTCCTCCAAACCAAACTCATTAGACCATGTCTTTATGGAGCTGGCATTGTGTACCTGAACTCAGCCATGTCCCCTTTTATTCATTTTTTAAAACACATCGTACATGATCATTGACTATGATCATACATGACATGATAACAAATTTATATAAATAACCAAAATCCTTTTTTTTGTTTTATGTAAATATAGTCATTTGGTTTCTTACACAGTCCTGGTAGAGGAGTAAAAAAGAACCAGTTGGTATTGGTTGGCTCAGCTTTGCTATGCTGTATGTAACTGCTGGAATCACCCTAAAGCAAAGTAAGGTTTACTTCTAGTGGGATCCCCAAAAGTCACAGAGCCTTACATAGCAGGATATTTTTACACCCGTGATTATAATTCTTCGTATTTTAAAGCAATAACTCACTTTTTACTTAGATCAGACTTTTTTTTAATTACTTTTTTTGTAATAAGTGTTCTTACCAGGTCTATCTGTACAGCTCTTTGGACTCTCTCAAGTGCAGTGGTATAAGCCTTCTTCAACCAGCAAGGCAACGCATCTGCAAACCATCGGTGGGATTCAGACAGTGGTAGAGTTCCATTCCTAGAAGATGGGAAGAAGGTCCAGTGTGATTTCTCAGATGACATTATGTGACTTCAAGCAAGAAATATTGTGTTTTGGCAAGGATGTAACTATAAATCACAGGATGTAACTATAAATCACAGGATACTGTTTTTTTTTTTTTGTTGGGGCCCCAAACTTACTGGCTCCTTACCTACCCTCTTTGCAGTACCCAGCATATACTGCATACTGTTTAATAGTCCTATTTACTATGGTGACCTTTATTGCAGATCTGACATAGCCCCCTTTCGCGTATTAATAATAAAGTTACTCTGCACCTTGGATGTACTGTCTATATAAATAGACATAATTGTGCAAAGAATAAATATGTAAATACTGCATTATTGTATTACCGCTAATATGATCCACATTGTTGCCCAGAGGCCTAGAGAGTACCCCTAATAATAACTGTTGGCCAGCCAACGGATATCAGTCACATCGAGCACTATAACTACACTGCCTTCGTATATCAAAAGGTCCTCCCAGGGCTAGGATGCTAAAGTGGACCCCCCCCCCCCCCCACACACCCTTGAGCGCTTTGATTCTGCCCTACAAAAACAAATATTAATTTAAGATGAACAAAAAAAAAGTAAAAAAAAAATAAGGGTTAACTAAAATAGTAACCACAACTTTATGGGTAAATTATTTAGGGGTTAACAAAAATGTTATTCTGTGATTTATTCTTACTATTGTGTTTCAAGTGCTACAGACACAAATTAGACGCAAAAAGTTTACATGCAAAAAAAAATAAAAAATCAGCAGCAAAAAATAAGGGATTAAAAGAGTTAATAATAGCAAATAAAAGGTTTATCATGCATCATCATACGCTGCAAAACACATGGTTACTGAGACGTGCTCCTTTTAAATGATCTCCCATTTATATTGATGGGCCCCCGATAGCACATCAACGTATGAAAAAACACATCTGAAAAATGTATATATATAGATATGTATATATAGTGCTGCATACATTGATGGTGCTATATAATTATCTGTAATAAATAAAACAGGGCCTTAATGATATTTTTAATTAATAATTTCATTTGTTTGATAAGATAGAAATAATCTCCGCAGAGAGAGGTTACCAAAACATCTGTAAGGCACTGCAAGTCTTCTATGGGGCTAGGTCTGACTCTGATTTTGTGATCACAACTGTGTAAGGACACTGCCGTCTAAAGGTGGAATCTTGTCCCCAGCTGTCTCTTCTGCCTGAAGATTACCTATTTGGTAGAAAGTTATGGAGGTTGTGAAGTTCACGCAGAGTGAGATAAAGTTGATACAACGAGTCAGAGAGCTGCTGGCGAGAGCTGTGATTGGCAGGTGGGAGCTGACTTAATACATTTTGGGAAACCTGAAGAGATGAAAAAAATTAAATAAAATAAATTGGTAGGTCAGATGGGAAGGAGCCAGAGTTATGCAGGTAACATTCTAAAAGAATTAGAGATATATACCAGTTCCTCCAGTTCCTGGAACGTCAGACTGAAGACATCAATCTTCATAGTGCTAAGGAGACAAGAGAACTATTAGATGTAGAAATTGTGGACCAGAACCAGAAAAGGCTTAGCCTTTAAAGGTATGGCAAGTCTTTTATCTTAACTGCTTCACGCCTAAGGGTAGAACAAATTTTAATGCCTAAGCACAATTTTGCAATTTTGACACATGTTAGTAAAACCGTACATATCACCACAACTACTTTGTGCATCCAGGTGGATTATACCTTGTTTTTTCAGGAAAAACTGGGCTTTCATTTGGTGGTAAACGGTAATGTATATCTCCTGAATTTTTTTATTTTATCAAAATTAGCTGTATATTACTTGTTAATACCATAACCTACCACCAAAGAACAACCCAAAATAAATTATCCTGCTCCTTACTATCGCAGCGATAGAACATATATGTGTATGTTAGTTTTTGTTTGTAACTGTAGTACAAACCCAGGAGCAATAGCCCTACCTAATACACACTGATGCTAATTAAAAAAAAAATCCTACCCACAATATACTGACCCTGACCTTTGACCCTTACTTGACCCAAACACTAACCCTGGCACTGACTTAGATTAAACCTTGATCTAGGTATTTTTTCTTTATTGTATTTTTATTATTTTTTATTCATTTTTTTCCTCTCTGCAAGGAAAGAGAAAGATACAATGTATCTTTCCTCTCCATTCACAGACAGAGAAAAACACAGGGGCGGACTTCACAGTGACCGATCACTGTGGTAGCCAATCAGAGGCCACTACAACAATCAGGTGACCCAGATTTAGGAGATCTGGGTCCCAAACCTTAGTACGGGGCCTGGGGGGCTCTTGGTAAGACCCCGGTCTCTGTGCTGAGAGTGCACTGTGCGGCACACTCCCAGCACAAAGGGAGATATGCACGTATGTGGTCCCATGGAAAAAAAGCCCAGTGAGTGGGACCGCATATATGTGTTACGCTGGCAGGAAGGGGTTAAAGTTGAATGCCAGGTATGATCTAATTACAGATTTACATTGTTCCAGCTTGGACCAATGTTCCAGCATGTAAGTTTGCATAGCTCATACCCAATGGACTCCTGCGGAAGCTAACAATCACTTTACTAGTCAGCACTACTACAGTGATCGTCACAATCTTCTGGGTCCTGTGTTGCTGCCATTCACAGAATGCCTTGTATTTTTTGTTCCATGATTACAAGACATTTTCTGATTGGATGGGGTGGAGACATCACTATCGTTACCTTGTCTAATCAGAGAATGCTTTGTATTCATTGAAAAAAAATACAAGTCATTCTTTAAATGGTGGCGGTGCAGAGCAAGCAACCCCCCCGTAGTTAATATTTAGTGGGGCAACTGCTCAGCACAGGACCTGGAAATCACAGTGATCACTGTAGAAGCACTGACTACTACAGTGATTGTCCAGGGGTCCCTCAGGTATTAGATGTGATTACTTACATAGTTCTAAGCTTGACCAATGTAAGTATTCAATTAGAATCACACATGAAGTTTTAATTTAGCTTGTGTAAAGCAACAAGTATTTCTGTGTTTAGATAATTACAAATATACGGTATACAGAAAAGTGTACTTCTTTAATTCCTTACTTGATAAAACACTTATTGAAGTATTTGTGACAATTCTGAAGGTCAGTGGTGACATCTGCCACCAGACTTAGCAAAGACTTCAAGTTTTCCTCATAGCCCTGCAAGAAATGACATATGTTATAGTTATTCTGCAAGAAAGGGAACTAAAGCGGTCAACTTACAATCCATTTTTCTGAAAACCAAAATAATCTTCCACAGAATCTGACATGTTATCCTTTAACACGGCGGCAGTACCATGAAGGTCAACAGGAGGAACTAAAGAGGGCTGCGGGGGACCACAGAGATAGACACTCCCAGATGTGTTGATTTGAGGGACATGTCTCACATATGGGGGCTGATCTACTAAAATTGGAGAGTGCAAAATCTGGTGCAGCTCTGCATAAAAACCAATCAGCTTCAGGTTTTTCTAGTCAAATGTTAATTGAGCAAGCTGAAGCTAGAAGCTGATTGGCTACCATGCACAGCTGCACCAGGTCTTGCTCTCTCCAGTAAGGTCGGGTTCACATATGTGCAAATTGGATGCGGTTTCCACCGCATTCAATTCGCATGACATGAGAGTGCGACCAGTTATCAATGGAGCCGGTTCACACATGTCTGGGGCGGCCGCAGTGAAAATTCCAGAAGGTTCATGTGCTTTTTTGGGTCCGGTTCAGGTGCGAATCCAGGGAAAAATTTGGACCTGAATCACACCTGTAAACAGGAAGGCACCGGACCCCTGTCTGGAAACCGCGGCTGCACATATGTGAACCTGGCCTTAATCTACCCTTGGGAGTGGAATTCAGCAGCATGGGCAGCTAGATATAATTTTGCTGGATATAATTTAGGTATGCTACAGGGTAACTTTTATTCCCTTTATTAATTTTGCCTTTACTGCCTTATGTGGAAAGGTGTTTCACAGCTTTAGCCCTCTTACTGTAAAGAACCCTTTCCTTAACTGCTTATTTTATTCATAGACAACTGGTACCTCCTTTGTCTTTTGTACAAACTTGGAATTTAAAGTTTGTTTGCCAAAGCTTTATACTGATTTAAAGTGGCACTAAAAGCTAGGTTTAAAAAGAAAAATATATATTCAAGGGGGTATTTTTAACTTAGAAAAGTCCCTTCTATTGCTCTCAGCCTTCCCCAAATCCTCAGATCCCCTTTTTCTGCTGCTGTGATCTGATTTCCTGTAAGAGGGTGGCTATGTTCATGCTTAACTGTATGTAGGAGCATATCCACCCTCCCTAACTCATGCCTGAGATGGACTATGAACTCTGCAGTGGTGGAACTACTAGGGTCACAAAGGTCACACTTGCGACTGGGCCCTGGAGTTCCGCCACTGTGGGGGGACCCAAGGAGCCTGGACTGTGGCTCCACAGCAGGGTTGCTGGTATCAGTTGTAAGCAGAGAGTTTCTATTACACTCTCTCTCTCACAGTGCTCAGACCCAGCACTGATAGCCCGCCACCTCCCCTCTCTGCATGAACAGGAAAGGAGAGACAAAAAAAATCTGGACCTGCTCCTCCTTCTCCCGCCCCTCTCTTCCTATGTGTGCCTGCAGCCCCGCCCACACTCCAATTCCTGGTAGCACTGTGCTCAGAAAGGGGATGAGTGAGTGGGAAAGTTTAGAAGCTAACAGCTACTGTACATGGTGGAGGAACTATGCAGAGCGGAGACTGCCTGAACCTCCTTCCTGGGGTGAGTGAACCTTCCATAGTGACTGAAGTGTCCCCCCTCCCTTCTCTCACCTGCCTCTACACTAATGTCGGGGCACACAGATGTAAGTGGGGGCTTTGGTGAGCAGAGACCCCCTTACATCAAAGTTCCCCTTTACACCAGAGTCCACAGCGCTCCCCCTTATATCAAAGCCCCCCCCCCTTAAATCAGGGTTCCAAAGCACTCTTTAAATCAGAGTCCCCCTTTACATTAGAGTTCACAGAGCTCCCACTTACAGTGAAATTCTGCAGACTCTGATGTTAAGGGGGCCTCTGGAAACCCTGACTTAAATGGGGCGGGCGCTCTGATGTAAGGGGGAATGCTGTGAACTCTGATGTAGGGAGGGCACTGGGAACCCTGATTAAAGGGGAATGTTGGGAACTATGATGTAAGTGGGGGCTCTAGTTACCAGAGACCCCCTTATATCAGAGTAACTCTTTACATTAGAGTCTGCAGTGTTCCCCCTTACATCCTCTCCTTACATCAGAGTTCTCAGTGTTCCTTCTTAAATCAGAGCTCCCAGAGTTCTCCCTTACATTAGAGTCTGCAGAGTTCTCCCATACAGTGTAAGGGAATTCTGTGGATTCAGATGTAAAGGGAAAATCTGCGGATTCAGATGTAAAGGGAAAGTCTGCGGATTCAGATGTAAAGGGTAACTCTACAGATTCAGATGTAAGGGGAACTCTGTGGATTCAGATGTAAGGGGAACTCTGTGGATTCAGATGTAAGGGGAACTCTCTGGATTCAGATGTAAGGGGAACTCTCTGGATTCAGATGTAAGGGGAACTCTCTGGATTCAGATGTAAGGGGAACTCTGTGGATTCAGATGTAAAGGAGAAACTCTGTGGACTCTGATGTAAAGGGGGACTCTTGTGATTAAATCCATATGATTAGAAATGTTATTTAATCACAAAATATGTGTATAGTGTTTACTACAAAAAAAATAGTTGTGTTCAGGTTTGGCTTGAAGAAAAGGTGGCAACCCTACCCACGACGGCAGGCAGAGGGCCTGCTGCAGAACATGTGATGGAATCCTGCTGCTGGACTGTTATAAAGGTCAGGGGGGTCCTGAAGTCTCTACTTATGCCTCTGACTATTGGATTTGTAGTATGCATAGAGCAGTGCACATGACCACAACTAACATGAACTGCTCATTCAAAGGAAATGGAAGGGGGGAGGAGAGGAAAGACTACTCATCTATGGCCGGCTTTAGACTAGGTAATGTCTTTGAACTGAAGCAAAAGGGCTGTTTTTAAATTTTTTTGTATTATTATTATTATTATTATTATTATTATTATAATACTTTTGCTGTATATGTTGACATATCAGGAATGTATTCATGCAGATTTGTAAAGTTCCCTTTGGCACACATGCTGGCAACAATTAAAGTGGTTGTAAACCTCAGACATGAAATATGAACAAATCATATCCCTCTATATTGTGTACTTGTCTCTATCCAGTAATACTGACGCGTTTTTCTGACAACAAGAAGTAAAAAAGTGAGTGGAGGAAACTCCAGCACCCCTGTGATTGAGTGCCTCAGCTCTGTTCCTGTGTGACGGGGACTGTGTCCCTTCCCTACAATTAGCTCTATCTGAGCTGTGCAGAGTGTAAATTCTACTCCCTACTTCCTGTTTTCGGAAAGCTCAGACGGGCCCTATACATTCTGCACTTTGAACAGCTGTAGAGCAGATAAACAAGTACAACATATGTCGGAGGCTTTGTTTAATCTGTGTGTATCACCTGAGGCCAGTCACTTTGTTGTGTATATGGAAGGGTTTACAACCACTTTAAGCCATAAGCATGCCTATTAATAAACTGTAGAAGAGGAAGCAAACTTTCCTAGGGACAGTCCTATCATGTTGGAAACTTGACTAGCCCTTAAAATTTCAGTTAGTTCCCAGTGGACAGTTTACCATTGTGTAATAATCAGTTACCAAATCTACCAATATCAGCCAAAAAAGATAACACTATTCTGACCCTAGTCTTACCTGTATCATTGGCTGTAGATGTTGTTTCTTCAGGTCAAACCACTCATGGGTCCCTGTCTAAATTGGAGAATGTAAATAAATAAAAAATCAGCCATGTACCAATTCCATTCTCTGAAAAGAGGGAAAATCTGTGCTGATTGCTACCTTGATAGCTTCAGTTATCCTGTCCTGTAAATTGGGGGTCGGTGAGCACAGTTCTCTGAAAGCCTTGGTCTTACACGTCTGTATCAGCACCCTGCATGTGAAATGAATCTATTTTTGTAATTGCATAATTGAACATGAAATAATGACCTCTTCCAACTCAAACAATATTCATATTTAATATTATATACAGTATGTCATGTAGTCATAAAAAAAAGTCCTTGATCAATAAGAGCTGTGTACACAACAGATCTTGTATGCATACTTTGGCTTTAGTAGGGGCCCCTGGTCTCCTAAAGCTAGGGATAAGGATAGGTGTTATTGTGGGGTCTATGCTTACTAAATATTCAAGAAAGTGCAAGATAGCTAAATGCACCTCGTATGCCCTGTACACACGATAGGATTTTCCGACAACAAAATCCATGGGATTTTTTCCGACGGATGTTGGCTCAAACTTGTCTTGCATACACACGGTCACACAAAGTTGGTCGGAAATTCCGAACGTCAAGAACGCAGTGACGTACAAGTCGTACGACGAGCCGAGAAAAATGAAGTTCAATAGCCAGTTCTGCTTTTCTGCTTGATTCCGAGCATGCGTGGCACTGTGCGTCAGAATTGTGTACACACGATCGGAATTTTTTTTAAGGAATTTTGTGTACACACGATCGGAACGGTTTTGTTGTCGGAAAGTTTGAGAACCAGAGCTCAACGTTTGAGTGATGGAAATTCCTATGGAAAATGTGTAATGGAGCCTACACATGGTCGGAATTTCCGACAACAAGGTCCTATGACACAATTTCCATCGGAAAATCCTATCGTGTGTACAGGGCATAAGAGTGTTGTTCAGGATGTGGGTACATGCAGGTACAAGCAGGTCAGAACAAAATACATACATCGCTCAAGTAGTCGAGGTTCCAGCAATTCGCCACAGATGCTCGCCCTGGCTCACCACCGTCCACAGCATATGTACATAGAAGGAATGGCCGCACACTGCAGGAAGATAAATGCTTGTAGGGATTCTTTATTGTCACTGTGCCAGACAGATATAACAGGATTAACGCGTTTCACACAACATACCGTGCTTGTTCACAACATGCACAGTATGTTCATGTGAAACGCGTTAATCCTGTTAGCATTAGAATCCCTACAAGCATTTATCTTACTGTGGTGTGCGGTCTTTCCTTCTCTGTACAGGTACAAGCAGGTACCAGCCTCCTGATGGCTGTCACAGATTTATTGGAAGGTTTTACCTTGCCAGCAATCAAACTGTCTATGATTGATGTCCTTAGTGGGCCTTGATTAGTCCGATATCTGTCCTGAACTTAAGGTTAGGACAGTTGTTGTAGTCAACTGCAAGTATTCACTTTGCCATTTTTGCTGAAATAAGTATTCTTTGAAAATCAATAACGCTGTAGGGCAATGCATATTTTTTTGTACAGATATAGGTTATTATTCTCACAATCTGGTGTGTGCCTGTGATTGTTTCATATGTTTGTAAAGGATGTTGTATTTTCAAATGTAAAGCGTTTTTTATTACAAATTAGTAATCATTTGAAGTCACTGACCTGAGCAAACCCTGGAGGCGTTCTACCGATTGGGAGGCGGACAATGGAAACACAATGCGATATCGCTGAATAACAGACATTCCATATTGCAATAGAGAGTCAAAGGATTCTGCCAGCTCCTTCCTCTGGAGATAATTAGGAGGATAAAAACAACAAATGGCCCTTACAGTGAACTTGGTGCAAAGTGATTCACTTTAAAGCAGTTTTTAAACCCAAAACCACAAATATACAGGTGATACTCGAAAAATTAGCATATCGTGCAAAAGTTCATTTATTTCACTAATGCAACTTAAAAGGTGAAACTAATATACGAGATAAACACATTACATGCAAAGCAAGATAGTTCAAGCCGTGATTTGTCATAATTGTGAAGATTATGACTTACAGCTCATGAAAACCCAAAATCCACAATCTCCGAAAATTTGAATATTACAGCCAATCAATAAAACAAGGATTGTAAATAGAACAATATCGGACCTCTGAAAAGTATAAGCATGCTTATGTACTCAATACTTGGTTTGGGCCCCTTTTGCAGCAATTACTGCCTCAATGCGGCGCGGCATGGAAGCTATCAGCTTGTGGCACTGCTGAGGTGTTATGGAAGACCAGGATGCTTCAATAGCGGCCTTCAGCTCTTCTGCATTGTTCGGTCTCATGTCTCTCATCTTTCTCTTGGCAATGCCTCATAGATTCTCTATGGCAGTGATGGTGAACCTTGGCACCCCAGAAGTTTTGGAACTACATTTCCCATGATGCTCATGCACTCTGCAGTGTAGTTGAGCATCATGGGAAATGTAGTTTCAAAACATCTGGTGTGCCGAGGTTCGCCATCACTGTTCTATGGGGTTCAGGTCAGGCGAGTTTGCTGGCCAATCAAGCACAGTAATCCCACAGTCATTGAACCAGGTTTTGGTGCTTTTGGCAGTGTGGGCAGGTGCCAAGTCCTGCTGGAAAATTAAGTCAGCATCTCCATAGAGCTCGTCTGTGGAAGGAAGCATGAAGTGCTCCAAAATCTCCTGGTAGATGGCTGCGTTGACCCTGGACTTAATGAAGCACACTGGACCAACACCAGCAGATGACATGCCTCCCCAAATCAACACAGACTGTGGAAACTTCACACTGGACTTCAAGCATCTTGCATTGTGTGCCTCTCCATTCTTCCTCTATACTCTGGATCCTTGGTTTCCAAATGAGATGAAAAAATTTGCTCTCATCAGAAAAGAGGACTTTGGACCACTGGGCAACACACCAGGTCTGTTTTTCTTTAGCCCAGGTAAGACGCTTCTGACATTGTTTGTTGTTCAGGAGTGGCTCGACAAGAGGAATACGACATTTGAAGCCCATATCCAGGATCTGTCTGTGTGTGGTGGCTCTTGATGCACTGACTCCAGCCTCAGTCCACTCCTTGTGAAAGTCCCCACCACTTTTGAATGGCCTTTTCCTGACAATCCTCTTCAGGCTGCGATCATCCCTGCTGCTTGTGCACCTTTTTCTTCCACACTTTTCACCAGAGGCTCTAATAGGCTTCAAAATAGGGTGGGCTCGGGCGCAGAGAATGGGAATGAAGCCCACCCAGGTGTGTTACAACAGTGAATGAACATTCGCTATTGTAACACCAATCCTCCTCCCGGCCAATCAGGAAGCGGGTCTTGAAACCTGTCACCTGAAAATCTGAAAGGACAGGCAATCCTATTGGACGCCTAGGATAAGGGGAGGAGACGCATGGACGGCATGATGGTGGAAAGGACACACAAACCGCTGTCCTATGCCGCTGCCCACTGCCGACATGTGAGGGGGAGGGCAAGCGCCCTCCTCTTCCTCCTAGCATACAGTGTTTGGCCCTGAACATCCAACCATGAGGCTTAAGCAGAACTAAATGAGAAAGGGAACAGAAAGGAGATCATTGATGCTGTGTAAGCTCCAATGTCACCCAACATGGAATGTACAAAGTCTTCACCTCCCAACTCCAACGGGGGAACAGAGGGGCATGGTAGCATGGACAAGGTATCAGTTTGTGGGAGAGTTATCCTTTTAAGTGAACCTGTCATGTTGTCTCAAATGGGCAAAGTAACAGCGTCTCCTTCATTTAACAATTGGGGGTCAACAGTGAGAACCTGAGAGGATCTCTTCAATTCCCTTAAACCAACACAGCATGCAGGACCAATTTAATTACTATGTTTTCATACAGGTCTCAGCTCAATTAAATATACATCAAATACTACCCCATAAATACCAGTCCCAACCATAATTTTTATATTGATAAAGCCATTACCAGTTCATCTTGCAGTCGTCCTTGGACCCACAAATACTCAATACTTGTTATGTGGTGCAGCAAACAGCTACTGCTGAACTCTAGACTCTGGTACAGTTTACTATATGCAAGCCACTGTCTGGAAGGAGAAAGATCAATAAATAATAATAGTAGTTATAGCAGTGATACAGGAGGGATAATAGTAATGAAAGGGGACAGATATCAAAGGCTGACAGAAAAGGTTACTAGAAAAGAGTTACCATCTATGATCAGAGGTCATTGAAGTCTAGATGCAGAAGGACTATACATTAACATGACAATAACTCTATGACTAATTTGGCTACCTAAGTCATTTTAGCATTGTTTTTAAAGGGCATTTGAGACTTTTCTTGCTATACCTCTCTATATAGCTCGGATTAATCAGAATTTTGACAATATGCTATATAGACATGCATTGGTTTATTAATATAGTGTAAGAATGCATTAAAGCGGAGCAGTTTCATTTTATTAATACTTAAAGTGGAGGGCCACCCTGTAAAAAAAAACTTGATAAAAATGTTAATAAAAATTTAAAATGAAAAAAAAAATATATATATATATATTTTTTTTACTTACCAGAAATGGCTGTTGCTAGGCAGATCGTCCTAATCTGCCTCTTCCTGTTCCACTGCGCTGTTCTGTCTTCTGCTCCTAGCGCCGTCTTCTAGTGAATGGGGCGCGGTGTGTTATGGGAACTGTGTGTCCCACAACACATCGTGTCCCCCATTCACAAAGCGCCACGCGACGACTCGCGCATGCGCAGTAGCCGCGCGACGACTCGCGCATGCGCAGTAGCCGCGCGACGACTCGCGCATGCGCAGTAGGAAACGGGCAGCGAAGACTACGGCTTCGCTGCCTGTTTCCCTTACTGAGGATGGCGGCGCTGGGACCGGAGCGCCGAGGGACATCTCGGCCTCCACGACCTACATCGCGGGCCCCCTGGGAGGGTAAGTGTACTTATTAAAAGTCAGCAGCTACCTTTTTTTTAGCTACTGACTTTTAAAAAAAAATTTTTTTGCTGAAACACCCCTTTAAAGACCTAAAAAAAAAAAAAAAAAAAACTTCTGTAGTGGTAGCTGGACTTTCATGGGGTAAACCTAAGGGACTATTGGTGCCTTCCTACATACACTCACCAGCCACTTTATGAGGTACACCTGTTTAAAGTGGTTGTAAACCCTTACAGACCACTTTTACCTACAGGTAAGCCTAGATTAAGGCTTACCTGTAGGTGCAAGGAATATATCCTAAACCTACGGTTTAGGAGATATTTGCAAAAGACAGACACCAATAAGCGTGCCGTTGCTAACGGCGATCATGCCGTTAGTAGCGGCTCCCGCGTGCATGCGGCCAATCACAGCGCCGGAAGGAAGATGGACGCTTCGTGGAAGAGGGGACATCGGTGACATCGCTGGCTCCTGTGTCAGGTAAGTGACACATAATGGGCTACTATGCGATGCATAGTAGCCCATTATGCTTTACCTTTGCAGGTAAACAAAGAGGAAGTAAAACCCATCAGGGTTCACTTCCTCTTTAATTACTTGGTAACACAAAATGCTAATCAGCCAATCACATAGCAGCAACTCAATGGATTTAGGCATTTAGACATGGTGAAGACAACTTGCTGAAGTTCAAACTGAGCATCAGAATGGGAAAGAAAGGGGATTTAAGTGACTTTGAACATTGTTGGTGCCAAACGGGCTGGTATGAGTATTTCAAAAACTGCTGATCTACTGGGTTTTTCACACATAACCATCTCTGGTGTTTACAGTGAATGGTCCGAAAAAGCGAAAATATCCAGTGAGCGCCAGTTGTGTAGACGAAAATGCCTTGTTAATGTTAGAGGTCACAGGAGAATGGGCAGACTGGTTCGAGATGATAGAAAAGCAACAGTTACCTTGGTTACAACCAAGGTATGTAGAATACCATCTCTGAATGTGCAACACATTGAACCTTGAAGCAGGTGGGTTACAACAGCACACCGGGTGCCACTCCTGTCAGCTCAGAACAGAAAACTGAGACTACAATTTGCACAGGCTCACCAAAATTGGACAATAAAAGGTTGGAAAAATGTTAGAAAAAAGTTTTGATTTCAGTTGCGACATTCAGACGGTAGGGTCAGAATTTAGCATAAACAACATGAAAGCAACACGAAAGCATGGATCCATCCTGCCTTGTATCAACGGTTAAGGCTGGTGGTGGTGTAATGGTGTGGGGGATATTTTCTTGGCACACTTTGGGCCCCTTAGTACCAACTGAGCATCGGTTAAACGCCACGGCCTACCTGAGTATTGTTACTGACCATGTCCATCCCTTTATGACTACAGTGTACCCATCTTCTGATGGCTCCTTCCAGCAGGATAATGCACCATGTCACAAAGCTCAAATCATCTCACCACTGGTTTCTTGAACATGACAATGAGGCCACTGTACTCCAATGGCCTCCACACTCACCAGATCTCAATCCAATAGAGCACCTTTGGGACGTGGTGGAATGCGAGATTCGCATCATGGATGTGCAGCCGGAAAATCTGCAGCAACTGTGTGATGCTATCATGTCAACATGGACCAAAATCTCTGAGGAATGTTTCAAACACCTTGTTGAATCTATGCCATGAAGAATTAAGGAAGGTTTGAAGGCAAAAGGGGCTTCAACCTGATACTAGCAAGGGGTACCTAATAAAGTGGGCAGTGAGAGTAAATGAATGATTTAAAATAAAAAAACATTAAAGGATTCACTGGCTTTAGTACTCTGTGTATGCACATCAGGAATTTTGACTTGTTGCATGTTTGTTTCAGTCAGTGACGTGAGTGGGCAGCCTCCATGTTTCATTGATGATATGTTTGCTTTACAGATTTGTAGCCAAAGTTAATATATGGGGTTAAAACTTACGCAAGTCCTTGGTGAAATTCCGACAGGTCTTTCTGCGCAGCGTGTAGGTAAAGTATCGTGGTACCGTGAGGACCTATTGCCCCATCCCATGTGGAGCCAGCAGCCTGATGTATGAAAGAGGATAGATGACAAGTAATTATATACAAAGAAGGTAATAAAATATGTAAAAAATCCCCAAAATTGTATTTTAAAGTTAGCCTAGAGTAGACCAAGATAATGCACACTGAAGTGTTTACATATTCTGAACAAAACATAAAAAGCACAAACATTCATTAATTCACCCTTTCATCTCTGTATCTATAAGCATTGTAGAGCTATTCATTTTTAAAGTTTACAACACAGGGACTGAAAGTTTTGTGTTTTTTTCACTGAGATCCAGTCAGACATCTAGAGTTAACAAACAGCAGATATTTCTAATGCCGCGTACACACGGTTGGAATTTCCGATGGAAACAGTCCAATGGGAGCTTTTCATCAGATTTTCCGAGCGTGTGTATGCCCATCGGTCTTTTTCTGTCTGAATTTCCGACAGACTTTGGATTGAGAACCTGTTCTGAATTTTTCCGACGGAAAACCTTTCTATCGGATTTTCCGATCGTGTGTATGCAATTCCGACACGCAAAATTCCGACGCATGCTCGGAAACAATTTGACGCATGCTCGGAAGCATTAAACTTCCCTTTTATAGTGCAGTCGAATGTGTTGTATGCCGCGGTGTTATTGACCGTCGGAATTTGGTGTGACCGTGTGTAGGCAAGACAATTTGAGTGGAATTCCGACGGGAAAACCATCAGAGCTTTTTCCGACGAGAATTCCGACCGTGTGTACGCGGCATAAGCTGTTGGAAACTGACTGAAATGCCACTGTAGAATTTTTGCTGTGATCTTTGAGGTTCTTTAAAAATTTGGAACTTCACATACTCTTTTTTTGCTTGTAAAAAGTATACAAATTATTTAATTCCCATAGTCTGGCCACACGTGCATTTAAAATAGAACTAAAGGCAAAACTTGTTATTTTATTTTGAATAGAGTAAGGGAGGGATATACAGTGCCTTGAAAAAGTATTCATACACCTTGAAACTTTCCACATTTTGTCACGTTACAACCAAAAACGTAAATGTATTTTATTGGGATTTAATGTGATAGACCAACACAAAGTGGCACATAATTGTGAAGTGGAAGGAAAATGATAAATGGTTTTCAAATTCTTTTACAAATAAATATCTGAAAAGTGTGGCGTGCATTTGTATTCAGCCCCCTTTACTCTGATACCCCTAACTAAAATCTAGTGGAACCAATTGCCTTCAGAAGTCACCTAATTAGTAAATAGAGTCCACCAGTGTGTACTGTAATCTCAGTATAAATACAGCTGTTATGTGAAGCCCTCAGAGGTTTGTTAGAGAACCTTAGTGAACAAACAGCATCATGAAGGCCAAGGAACACACCAGACAGGTTAGGGATAAATTTGTGGAGAAGTTTAAAGCAGGGTTAGGTTATAAAAAAAATATCCCAAGCTTTGAACATCTCACGGAGCACTGTTCAATCCATTATCCGAAAATGGAAAGAGTATGGCACAACTGCAAACCTACCAAGACATGGCCGTCTATCTAAACTCAGAGGCCGGGCAAGGAGAGCATTCATTAGAGAAGCAGCCAAGAGGCCCATGGTAACTCTGGAGGAGCTGCAGAGATACACAGCTCAGGTAGGAGAATCTGTCCACAGGACAACTATTAGTCGTGCACTCCACAAATCTGGCCTTTATGGAAGAGTAACAAGAAGAAAGCCATTGTTGAAAGAAACCCAGTAGTCCCATTTGTAGTTCGTGAGAAGCCATATGGGGGACACAGCAAACATGTGGAAGAAGATGCTCTGGTCAGATGAGACCAAAATTAAACTTTTTAGCAAAGTTCTGTGTGGTCTGCAAAAGACTTGAGACTGAGGTGGAGGTTCACCTTCCAGCAGGACAAGGACCCTAAACATACAGCCAGAGCTACAATGGAATGGTTTAGATCAAAGCCTATAATTATGTGTTAGAATGGCTCAGTCAAAGTCCAGACCTAAATCTCATTGAGAATCTGTGACAAGACTTGAAAATTGCTGTTCACAGAAGCTCTCCATTCAATCTGACAGAGCTTGAGCCATTTTGCAAAGAATGGGCAAAAATGTCACTCTCTAGATGTGCAAAGCTGGTAGAGAAATACCTAAAAAGACTTGCAGCTGTAATTGCAGTGAAAGGGGGTTCTACAAAGAATTGACTCAGGGGGGCTGAATACAAATGCACACCATGCTTTTCACATATTTATTTGTAAAAAAAATTGAAAACAATTTATCATTTTCCTTCCACTTCACAATTATGTGCCACTTTGTGTTGGTCTATCACATAAAATCCCAATAAAATACATTTACGTTCTTTGTTTTAACATGTGGGAAATTTCAAGGGGTATGAATACTTTTTCAAGGCACTGTAACCTCTGACAGATTTTCTATCTGTGTCCCATTTGGGAGATTTATCCTTCACTTCCTGTCCCATGGCCATAGCATGTCTCACGCCGAACTCTTCCTACATGAAAACACTGCGCCCTAGGCATCTATAGTCCCGGGAACGGTTTATTCTTGTTTCTTATATTCCAATGGAGCAAGAGTGTATTATACAATTTTGTGTATGATTTACCTATTTTATTGCATTTCCCTCTCTTCCAGGATTGGATAAATCAAAGGCACTTTTCTTAGAACTTCATGTGCTTTATCTATGTAGCAACCCCACTTTTGTTAGTTAAAATTGGAGTTAATTTTTTTTTTTTAAAGTGCAACAAGAGTGCAGGGACCTAAAGTCTAACAGGGGATTGAAAGTCAACTTTTTTTTGCAGAGTTTGCAAACTGTTGCACTTGACTGCCCAGGAATACAGACGCACAGGTATGTATTCTGCTGCAAACACAACATAATTTGCAACTAATTGTGCCACTAATTTGCTTGTGCTTGATAAATGCCCCCTTTTATGTATGCCTGGGGGTGTGTATATATGTGAATATCCAGCCTAATAAATGTATTAAACATTTTTTTAACCATATGACAAGTTGTATACCTGGTGTTGAGTGATCTCATGACGTACAAACTGCTGTAATAACTGGCGGTGGATGATGTAGCTGGGGTTTTTGCTCAGCATAGTTGCTCTCTGTAAGTGCAAATATCAGACAAATAATTTAATGATGGCAAACAGCATAAGCAAGAAAATAAAATATGCATTCTTCTATAATGCTTATTTTAAATATTTAAAATATAAATAACTTAAAATGTATTTTATTTAAATGTTTTCATAAACTTTAAAAGGTGAAAATACTGATGATTTTTTTAAATTTTTTAAATGAAACCTATACTAAGAAAGTATGAAGACCACTGTTATAGAGGAATAGTGCTGCGCTGTTTTTTAAGCTAAACTATAAAGGCTAAATTTTCAAAATAGCGATAGAGGAAGTTCAACAGAGTAGGCTGGTATTAGTAATCCTGATATAGAAAGTGCTTAGTGTGCATAGATAAATAGATCCAAATAGATTTCATACATAAAACCGCATAAAATTAATAAATATGGAAATTCTTCGGATAAGACACATAAGAGTCGCATAAAATCATATGAAGGTCGCATTTACGAGGTCATATCAAATTGTGAATAAGTGCTTAACGTGCATAAGTGAGGATAAAATTGGGATGTTAATAGAATTGCTTCAGACTATAATCGCATAAAAACTATAATCACATAAAAACGCATAAAGTTGCATAGAATTGCATAAAAAGTTGCATGTCAAAATTTGCATAAAAAGGTGGGTGTGAGTGAAAAGAATAAAAATTCACATATAAAGGTCATAAATATATATCATCATAAAAAAAGGTATACAAGTAAAGTTCATCAAAAGTATTTTGTGGTATCGGCAAAAGCGATGTGATAATAAAGTGCCAAAAAAGTCCGTAAATGAAAGCCTCCCTCTAATCGGGCTATGATGTAGGCTTCAGTGCTGTTGGTTGTGAATCCAGGTTATAGTGAATGATAACGGTGCTAGTGGGTGTTTTTTCTCAGGGTTGTGATAAAATAACTGTGGGTGACTTCTGCTCTTCCGTGATCTATGGTACGGATGTCCCCTTACCTTACCGCTGTAAGGTAACAGCGTATATGAGTGCAGTGGATCCTGGGGGCCTCTGAGTCCTCTGGGTGGCGTCTCCCTTAGGTTCCAAGTACTATGCGTCTCCTTGGGGGGTCCCTCCTAACACTGGTGCGAGAGTGTGTACCTCACGGATAAGTAAACAGGGAATGCTCGATAGTGTAGTATGTTAGGTAATTTTATTTGTAAAAAGTAGCAGACAAAGTAAAAAACTCACATTTAAAATGGTAATTTAGTACATAGAAAAACGAGCATCGAGCTCGTACCTCACTTCCGGTATCTGTATGTGACCCAACGCGTGTTTGTCGCGGTCACATGACTTCATCAGGGGATGACCGTGACCGCGACGAACACGCGTCGGGTCACATACAGATACCAGTGAGGTACGAGCTTGATACTCGTTTTTCTATGTACTGAATTACCATTTTAAATGTGAGTTTTTTTACTTTGTCTGCTACTTTTTACAAATAAAATTACCTAACATACTACACTATCGAGCATTCCCTGTTTACTTATCCGTGAGGTACACACTCTCGCACCAGTGTTAGGAGGGACCCCCCAAGGAGACGCATAGTACTTGGAACCTAAGGGAGACGCCACCCAGAGGACTCAGAGGCCCCCAGGATCCACTGCACTCATATACGCTGTTACCTTACAGCGGTAAGGTAAGGGGACATCCGTACCATAGATCACGGAAGAGCAGAAGTCACCCACAGTTATTTTATCACAACCCTGAGAAAAAACACCCACTAGCACCGTTATCATTCACTATAACCTGGATTCACAACCAACAGCACTGAAGCCTACATCATAGCCCGATTAGAGGGAGGCTTTCATTTACGGACTTTTTTGGCACTTTATTATCACATCGCTTTTGCCGATACCACAAAATACTTTTGATGAACTTTACTTGTATACCTTTTTTTATGATGATATATATTTATGACCTTTATATGTGAATTTTTATTCTTTTCACTCACACCCACCTTTTTATGCAAATTTTGACATGCAACTTTTTATGCAATTCTATGCAACTTTATGCGTTTTTATGTGATTATAGTTTTTATGCGATTATAGTCTGAAGCAATTCTATTAACATCCCAATTTTATCCTCACTTATGCACGTTAAGCACTTATTCACAATTTGATATGACCTCGTAAATGCGACCTTCATATGATTTTATGCGACTCTTATGTGTCTTATCCGAAGAATTTCCATATTTATTAATTTTATGCGGTTTTATGTATGAAATCTATTTATCTATGCACACTAAGCACTTTTTATATCAGGATTACTAATACCAGCCTACTCTGTTGAACTTCCTCTATCGCTATTTTGAAAATTTAGCCTTTATAGTTTAGCTTAAAAAACAGCGCAGCACTATTCCTCTATCACATTCATTTTTTTGGGACCAGAAATCTCCTATCAGTGTTTGCCGCAGTATTAGATTACTTCACAGTACACACTAGGCAAGCGCAGAGATATCTCTCCTACACATGAAGACCACTGTTGCTGACTTCTTTCTGAAAATGATAATTTCCTGTCACATATTAGTGTATTCTAAGGTGCTGGCTGGGAACAAGTGGGCACATCAGAACTTCACTGTGACATTTTATTTATTAAGAAAGTACTGAGACAGCCAGGCATTTAGCATTTTAAATGGGTGTTTTTAGCTGTAAATTTTTTTTTTTTTAAAGTCAGCAGCTAAAAAAAAAGTAGCTGCTGACTTTTAATAAGTACACTTACCTTTCCAGGGCGCCTGCGATGTCGGCTGCGGAGGCCAACATGTCCCTCAGCTCTCCGGTCCCAGCGCCGCCATCCTCACTAAGGAAAACAGGCAGTGGAGCCTTGCGGCTTCACTGCCCGTTTCCTACTGCGCATGCGCGAGTCGCATGGCGCTTTGTGAATGGGACGCGCTGTGTTAAGGAACACACAGTTCCCAGAACACAGCGCGCCCCATTACCCAGAAGACAACGCGGAGGAGGACGGAGGAGAACAGAAGACCGAAGAAGACCGAAGATCACCGCGGAGTAGGAAGGAGGCAGATTAGGAAGACTGCCTAGCAACAGGGATTTCTGATAAGGTAAAAAAAAAAAAAAAAAATTCAAACGTTTTTATTTTTTTTTTAAAGAATATTAATGCTCTTTTTTTTTTTTTAGGGTGGCCCTCCACTTTAAGGAGGTCAGCTATGTAAAATCTAAAAGGTTAAAGCGATTGTAAACGATCACCTTGTACAACAGTTCAGTTTAAAATAAAAATACATGGCAAAACATTTGTGTATAGATATTAAAAAAAAACATTATAAATACCCTTTTTTCACTTTTTTACAAGTGTTCACATTCCCTCTGTTCTCAGCTGCATAAGAGTCGGGGGAGGAGAAGCAGCAGCACACTGATCTTCCCAGTGAATTGCTGTGCAGTTCAGGACAAATCAGATCATTGGAGGAGAGCACACTGAGTTCCCAGCATAGCTAGAGAACTGGCCACGGTGTGCTTTCCTGCTTAGCGTGGTCAGTTTTTAATAGGAAAGCAAGGAGACTGGCAGGAAAATAAAGGAAGCAATACAAAGAGAACAGGAGGCTTTCTCATACAAGTACCTGGTATGGCACGCACATATCAGGAACAAGAAGTTTTGGGATAACAAACAAAAAATACTTTGCAGACAATCTTTAATTCATTAGGGATTCCATCTATAAACTATTCATGTGCTGTATATCTATAATAAATCAGTTTTACACCAAGTAGATAAAAAAGACTCAAATTAACGCAGCTCTTAATTTTTTAACACATTATTAAATGTTTTAGTATTAAATGCAGCCATTGCAAGTACGGTAGCTAAATTTGACTTGGTATCAGTCTTGTATTATACAGCAGCACTCAGACTGGTAAAGAGAGAAGCATAACTAGGAGCCAATCAGGTGTGCTGCATGCAGATACACAGACATGGAACATTATGACAGAAGGAAAGAGCATAGTGTGATCAGAGGGATGACCTCAGTCTGCTACTGTTCTTTCACTGTCCGGTCAGCAGACTGGTGATGGAAATAAAGACTTGGGCTGAGTGTTTCTCCTCCATTCAGGAGAAGACTTGTATTTGTATCAGTAAATAATAGCCATACTCTGGTTGGCTTAGGTGGAGAGGCAGGTGGATGATGTCAGAATCTTTAGCTTTTTGTGGGCACAAATTTTAAAGTTTAGTCCTTTTTTAAAGAGGAACTGCTCACATAATTTGTAATAAAAACATATTTGCCATTTTGAAGCTTCCCTCCAACAACTTTGCATATTATTTTATATATACTGTGATTCTGTACTTGCCAAATATGCTGCAGAAATCTCCCTCCACTGAGTCTGGCTGCATCCATTTTAACTGTGGGCAGCTGAAACTGCTGCCTGTTTACTTCCTGGATTTACAGACATACACCTCCAGCTCTTCAGCCCTGCAGCTTACATTGGCCCTCTTATGACTCATCCCCCCTCCCTTCCTAGAAAACTCTCATGAGAGTGAGAGAGAGAGAGAGCTGTGCATGATGTCGTAAGCCTAGGCTTTTTACCAGACAAGAAACAGGAAGTGGGCTGTATAAGGTATTTACTGGCAGAAAAAAAATGTACTATCCAAAGTTAAAACAACAAGAGCAGAAGATTTAATAGATGGAAAGATGAAAACATGACTGAAGGTCCGCTTTAAGCCTTAATCCCTACAATTTCAATAATCCAGAATGGGAGAGCTATAAAAGTCCCCCATGAAAGTCAAATATGCAGAATATCTTTGTTGACCTCTTCTTTCTAAACTGCTAGTTGTCTGCCTGATATGCTGATGTAATAGTTACAATATTTTTTACTTTTTGCTATAGTAAATATCCCCCAAATTAAAAAAAAAAAAAACAACAATTTCTTCATCAGTTTAGGCCAATATATATTCTTCTACAAATTTTTGGTAAATAAAATCGCAATAAGCGTATATTGATTGGTTTGCGCAAAAGTTATAGTGTTTGTAAACTATGGGAAAGATTTATGACATTTTTATTATTTTTTTTTTTTTTTACTAGTAATGGCAGTGATCTGTGATTTTTAGTGGCACTGCGACATTGCGACGGACAGATTGGAGACTTTTGACACTTTTTGGGACCACTGGCATTTAAACAGTGATCAGTGCTATAAAAACGCACTGATTACTGTGTAAATGTCACTGGCAGGGAAGGGGTTAACACTAGGGGGCGATCAAGGGTTAACTGTGTGTTTCCCTCAGTGTGTTTCTAACTGTATGGGGATAGGTTTGACTAGGATTGACTCCTCTCTTCTGACAACACAGGGATTTGTGTGTTTACAGTTACATCCCCATGCTGGCGATCGTGCCCGCCGGCCACACGCATCGGGTCCCCCGCCGTGTAGCCCTCCGGTGGCCGAAAAAAAAGGTAGGACATACCCGTACGGGATTTCACCCAGGAGAGCCATTGTGCCGCAGTATATCTGCATGACATGGTCATGGAAAGTCAGTAGCTACAAATGCTGCAGCTGCTGACTTTTAAAATAAGGACACTCACCTGTCACAGGGTCCAGCGACGTCGGCACCTGAGATCGAACCATCCCTCGGTCCTCGGATGCTGCCGCCACCATCTTCGGCTAGGGAATCAGGAAATTAAGCCTTGCGGCTTCACTTCCCGGTTCCCTACTGCGTATGTGCGAGTCGCGCAGCGCAATCTGAATGGTCCCTGCTGTCTCTGGGACCCATGTGTGTCCCAGCAGACAGCGTGGCGGGACGGGGAAGTGGCATAGACTCCCGTGGGAGTCTATGCCCGGAAGTGGGTGCAAAAACCTGTCTTAGACAGGTATCTGCACCCCCCTCCCCCTAAAGGTGCCAAATGTGACACCGAAGGGGGGGGGGGGGGGGGGGGTCCGAAAAGCAGAGCTTCAATTTTTGTGTGACAAACACACAATGACAGTCGTACCACTTTGGATCCGACTTTTCCCTGCGACTTGAAGTCCGACATGCGTCCAACTTCAATGAATAGGGATCCGACTTTGATCCCCACTGTTTCTGGTATGAATCTTTAGGGGGAACTCCATGCAAAATGTTAAAAAAAAAAAAAAACGGCATGGGCCCCCCCCCCCAAAATCCATACCAGACCCTTATCCGAGCACACAGCCCGGCAGGTCAGGAAAGAGGGTGGGTCGAGCGAGCGGGGCCCTGCGCCCTCACCCCAAAGCACCTTGACCCATGTTGATGAGGACAAGGGCCTCTTTTCGACAACCCTGGCCGTTGGTTGTCGGTGTCTGCGGGCGGGGGGCCTATCAGAATCTGGAAGCCCCCTTTAACAAGGGGGCCCCCAGAACCCGGCCCCCACCCTATGTAAATGAGTATCCCCGCCCACAGACCCCGACAACCAACGGCCAGGGTTGTCGGGAAGAGGCCCCTGTCACCATCAACATGGGGGCAAAGTGCTTTGGGCTGCCCCAAAGCACCCACCCCCCATGTTGAGGGCATGTGGTCTGGTATGGTTCAGGAGGGGGGGCGCTTATAGGTGTATGGGCTGTACCCCCCTGATGGCGGCCCTGCCCCTGGATAATGTCACAGGCATTTTAAGATGGAGAGAATAGTGCTGAGTGAATGTTTGTGCTGCAGAGTTCCACTAACTGACCATTGACATGCTGCCATGTGCGTTAATTTGAATGACAAAATCTACTACATAATCATTGGTTGCCATCCATTAGACCTAAAGTCCTAGCAATCTGCATTGTTTTCAACCAGCAGGATGGCCTCTGCACCTAGGCTTGAATCTTCAAATTGTGGGTAGGTCTACAGTTCATACAGAAACTTGCCGAAATTAACAAGTGGTAAACACACCTCATTTCTAAAACGAAAGCAGCGTTGTCAAAAATTCTACAGGCTGCATACGCTTAAAGACAGGAAGGATGCCAGAGCAAAAAATATTATATCACCTTCTTATGCATTAAAAGAAATTGTAGATGACATCGTCCTCTATCTGGATAAGTCTCTGTTCGAGGTTCTAGATTGTACCAGCGGTCCTCTTTACATTTAAGATCCTAAGCAGAGAAAAAGACATCTGTATTAAACAAATTGTGGAAATTGGACATGCTACACGTGAACATAAAAACATAATCATAGGACACAGGGTCTGCTGAACTACTGCTTTCCCCTAATTTACAAGCATTTTCAAGCTGTCACAATGACAGCAGGGAGTTGCTGTGTAAATACAGCAACTATTAAAAATGTTCTGTTTTATTAAAATATGTTCTTATTTAACCCTTATTAACCCTTAATTTATCCTAATTAAATAACTCAGATGATCAAATAATAATAATATTTTCAAAAAGTGATACTTTACTGTCAAGTGTACACAAAAGGCTACAGCACATACTTGATCTATGTATTCCTCAGGGGCTGGTGAACTAGTGTAGAGATCCTACAAGTTGTGTCCAACAGAGATACAAACAGCAAGTGTTTATTGTAATACCCCTGCTTTAGAGCTTGTTTGCTTTGCCCCCCTGCAAAGTGATCCACTGTAGATTGCTTTTCAAAGCATGGTTGACAGGCGACTGGAAGGTGATATGTCACTTCCTGTTTTAGTCCTTACAAGCCTGTACCACCGCAACCATGTGCATTGCATGCGGTTGCAGAGCATTTGCGCTGCATCCCTATTAACTTGAATGAGTCAGTTTTGGTGGCAGTACTGCCTACCAAATCCGGCAAGGGGGTACAATTTTTGCCACAGTATGTGTACAGGGGCGGGATGTAAAACCACCTTTTACCGCCCTTTCCCTGCCCACATGTGTGAATTAGTCCTTACTCATTTTTGTAATATTAGTAAGCAGAAGAAGCCCTAAGCTATTATTTCTGCAAGTAAAAATCAATTCTGTTCTTACCCGAACTCGTAGTACCACATTGCCTAGAAAGTCATCTTGACCCTTGTCCTTTCGAGCATCCTTAAATATCCTGAAAATCACAGATGGGTGTCAATATCAGATTTGAAAGAATAGCAAGTAGAAACATCTTCATAAAGCTTTAAAGTGAACACAAGCCCAGACTATGCACACAAAATTATTTATATACTCTTAACAAGCAGTATAACAAGCCATCATTCCCTTCTGTAGCTATAGGCATGGTGGAGAAATTCATCTTCCAAGTTCACAACAGAAGCACTGATATCCCAGCTCCTCTCCCTTTTTATTTCAGTAGAGAACAGAGTTCTAGTGACCTGCCAGCCTTCCAATGTAAATGTACAGTAGGTGCTTGTAAAACAAAACCAACTGAGGTCTCTGTTGTAATCTTTGAAAATGAAATACAGTATATGCAGCTGGAAAGGTCATTGAGGACTTGTTAATATGAAGCTCTTTTACTACTTATGAATATGTAAATACTTTTACACATAACAGGCAAGCCTACACTAAGACCGCATGTGCATGTACACATTAAATCTCTACCGTTTTACCATTCCCGGGAAGCCCAGGTGCTGTGTACAGCCAGCCATAGGCATGAATAGCTATGCATGGCTGTCTGTGGGTATACGCCAGTATAGTGTATGGATGTATTCCTGGGTACAGAAAGCGTGTTTTCAGAAAATATGCCCATATTCTAAATGGGATAACCATATCTCTGTGGCTACATTTAGGAAACTGAGATAAGAGTGTGTAAGCTGTAAGTAAAATGTATTTACAGTGAAACCAAAGTCTATCCAAACACCAAATGCATCTGGCTGGCAGGCAAAGCAGAGAGAAGGAAATGTAGAGGAGGAACTAAATACCCTACCAGCAGCCAGCATCAGGCTGGCAGACACCCGCTGGTGGACACTGGAACTACAACCTTCTGCTCTGGGAAGCATAGTTCCACCAGCAGTTGATCCAGATCCTGACAACCACTGTATATCCCAGTACAGCTATGCACAGCCATTTATTTCTATGGGCAGTTGTGAACAGCACCTAGACTTCCCAGGCTCAGAAAAAAGACAGAATTTTATGTTGTGTGCCCCTAATGCATTTGTGTGTATGAGGTCTAACACTCATGTAGAGGTCTCCCTGACTTCCAAGGGCCTGATGGTGACCCCCAGAGCCAGGGAGAACTGACATTCCTCCTCAGGGTGCAGGTTTCTAGGCATAGTGGGTGTGGTGCAAGGTGGAAAGATTGGGCGGCAGTCACTTCTTCTAAAAATGAACAAAGAGGGTTTTATTTTTTTTAACAGGAACAGTGAGAGAGAGGGTTAGGGCACAGGACACCCTTAGGCAAATGCAATAGCAATTTGGCAAACTCTGCAGACAAAAATAGAACTAGGCAGACAGCAATACAGAAAAATGGCCTTTAAGCTGAATGCAGCAATCTGTATCTTGTAGCAACTTCTGTCTCCTATAGCAACAATTTATCTCACAGTATCCTACTGTAGATCTTCCAGTTTACCTCACAGTATTCCACTTTCGATCCTCAACTCACAGTATCCCACTGTAGAGCCTCAATCTCAGCTCGCCGTCTCTCACTAGACTTCTTGGACTCTCAGCTACTTGCTGGATCCCTCAATCTTCACCCACAGCTGAGCAATCTACTTATATTCAAGCTTTATTTGCAGCTACCCGCCGTACGCCTTCAAGCTTTACAGCTAACCGCTGTATTCCTGGATGAGTCTCCACTGAAGCTTTCCCACTTACTTCCCCTAGTGAAGCATCTGCTGTGGTACTCGTTAAGAACTTCATCCTTTCCAAACTTGCCTCTGGTAAGAGGAGTGGTCGTCCCTCTGGCAATTGCTTCTCCTTTACCTCCGGCAACAAACAGGCTCCCCTTGGGCAGAGCCTCTAACACATGTGGTTCCGCCCCAGGCTTCGGGCTTACCTCTACTGCTCCTCCCTTGTGGACCCTTGAATTACTGGATACGTAGACCTAGCAGCCAGTAGGACTCCTGTACAGGCCTTAGGCTTCAGGCCTAGCAACCAGGAGCTGTTTGACACACATCCACCCAGGCCGTAGCCCTGGGCATGAAAGAACCCTGATCACCTTACTCATCCCGAATAAATGGCCTATCCCACCATTTAAAGCGGCCAAAAGAAACTCCTGCTAATTGGCTGACACAACTTATTTACTCATCACCTGAATTCACCGTAATCCATCACCCTAGTGCCAAAAGCAACAGTGCCACCTATTGACAGAAGAGAGAAGACTACAAATTGAACTCAGACTTAGAGCAGAAATCAGTGGAATAAAGACTACCAATTAGCCAGGCTAGTTACCACCTAGCAAAACTAGATTTATTAGCAGCCCTGTTTAGGACCATGGTGCTACACTCATATAAAAGCAGTCCTGAATAATCAGCCCTTTTTACCCTTTAGGGTGGACTTAGTGATGGCATTTTTTTGGCACAGTGTAGCTTAGTCTAGGTATAAATAACAGTTACAATAATTCTTACCTCTTTAGTCCATGCAGATCTGTGAGCTCCCCGAGTTTTGTTTTAACAGATTCTACATCATCATAGTCCCTTCAGGAGAATAATAGAAACATTATTACAACAGTAGTATGTTGACAACAACACTATGGTTATAACACTATTGTAAACAGGTAATTTTTCTCCTTCATTGATGTATGCTGATGAGGCTGCACTGATGGGCACTAATAGGCTGCACTGATGGGCACCGATAGGCTGCACTGATGGGCACTGATAAGGCAGCACTGATGGACACTGATAGGTGGCACTGGTGGGCACTGATGAGTGGCACTGGTGGGCACTGATAGGTGCCACTGAGGGGTGGCACTGATGGTCATTAATAGGTGGCACTGAAAGGTGGCACTGATAGCTCTCACTGATTGGTGGCAGTGATGGGCACCGATGGCTGGCAGTGATGGGCACTGGTAGGTGAGACTGATAGGCAGAACTGCTAGCTGGCACTGATGAGGCACTGAGTGGCACCACTGGTGGGCATTGTTAGGTGGCACTGGTGGGCATTGATAGGTGGCACTGATTGGTGGCGCTGATATGCACTGGTGGGCACTGGCAGGTGGCACTGATATCCACTGGTGGGCATTGGCAGGTAGCACTGACAGATGGCACTGGTGGGCACAGGTGAGGTGGCTGCAACTCTTCCACTTCAGGAATGATGTCCCTTTCACAGAAGCCGGTGATCTGCTTTTCTTTCTCCTCACGCTGTCAGCTGCAGACATCTGCATTTCAAGGAATACCCTTTTACCTTTTGCTATCCTTTTCCCTCATCTGTTTTAATTACATTGGACTTCATCTAAAGGGAGCCAGCCAATTTAAATATAATAGTCTGCATATTGTTTTCTTTATGTTATGCAAGTTTTAATGGCCTGTGAGTTGAGGAGACAGAAGGGAGGAGCCTGAAGCAGAAGATACAGTGCCAGTTCTCTACCCTCCTGTTAACCTGTTCACATAGGTTTCTGTGATTGGGTTAATAGCTGTGTTCATTTACAGTTAAAGGAACTTGGTATAACTATATTGCCTTTTTCATAAGTATAGATAAAGTATTTGTAAGAGTGCCCTTTTATTATCTTACAGTGTTGCGATATACTTATTTTTGTGGTCTCACTAATACAGTAAACATACTTGTTTCTTTAATACTGTGTGAGTCTCTACTTATTAATACAATTGGTAAGATGACTGAACCCAGGATGTCAGAGGTAATGCAGGATTTGCAGAGTCGAGGTAATCAGTGGGGTACAGAGTCTATTAGCAGCCCTTTACGGGGGTACTGCTATACTACAGTGATCAGTGCTAAAAATATGCACTGTTACTATACTAATGACACTGACAGGGAAGGAGTTAACATCAGGCGCAATTAAAGGGTTAAAGTGATTGTAAAGCTTTGTTTTTTGTTTTTTTTAAATAACAAACATATCATACTTACCTCCTCTGTACAGCTAGTTTTGCACAGAGTGGCCCTGATCCCCGTCTTCTGGGGTTCCCCGGTGGCGCTATCAGCTCCTCCCCTAGGAGGTTAGCGCTCTCCCGGTGGGTTACCTTGCGGGTGTGCTCCCGAGTCCAGAATTTGCATCCATAGATGCAGAATGTCGGACTCGGCCCTGCCCCCCCGGTGCCCGCATCATTGGATTTGATTGACAGCAGCGGGAGCCAATGGCTTTGCTGCTATCAATCTATCCAATCAAGAGCCGAGAACCCCGGGCAGAGAGATCCAGCGTGTCTCCGCCGAGGGGGTCAGGTGAGTAAAATGGGGGGCTAGGGGGCCAGTTACTTTTTTTGAAAAAACATGAGGGTTTACAACCCCTTTAAGTGTGTTCCTAGGGAGTGTTTGCTAACTGTGTGGGGGTTGCTCTGACTGGAGGAAGACAGATCTGTGTTCCTGCTTAGCAGGAACACAAGATCTCCATCTTCTCCCCTGTCAGAACTGCGATCTGCCTTGTTTACATAGGCAGACCACCGTTCTGCCTCCCTCAGAAACCATTGTGGGACCTGCTGATAGGTTCTCTCTCTGTCCAATCAGCGAGCGATCACGCCTCCCCTTAATGGCTATTGCATAAAATTGTGTACAGGTATGTGATATTGCGTAATATAGCCGACCTGCTGCAGTACATTACGTGGTTGGCAGGTAGTTAAACCCTTTAAAACCTTTAAAATACCCTAAAGTGATAGTAAACTCTACTTTTCTACTTACTACTATTCTACTCAGCACCATTTAAAATCTTAATATAAGACTTACATGTAGATTCCTGAAAAAAACTTTAGGAAATGCACCGTATAAGATTTTTTGCCCAGTTATTAGTGCGATTACATAATTTGCGCATGCGGAGCATTGACGGCACACTGACTGACACTGACTGTGCCATGAATAGATGTAGTGATGTGCAGTGGTGTCCTTACTCCCCAGCATTGTAGCTCAATCCCACGAGAGCTCAGATTGTCCTCTGTTCCTGTCAATAGGTTTGGCTACATCCCACAGCACATGTGCGAGTTTGCCACTATGATGTAGCACAAGGGCAGAAGGAGGGCTGGGAATGCCATCAGTAGATTTCCCTAAAGATGACGCCGGCTTCAGCAGCATCATGAGAAATAAGAACATCAGCTACAATAAAAGTAAGGACACTAATGCCACTGTAACATATGTGGTCAGTTTGTAATGTGGATTGCAGTGCAACTGTGTGTTTAACAAGACTGGGCAAACTGAGCTTACTACTGCTTTAATACACGAAACAAGTAAAAAAACTGAAATGCACTGTCTACTTGACCATTATTATTATTATACAGAATTTATATAGCGCCAACAGTTCATGTGGCACAACATAAGGACAGAAAGTACAATTACAATACAACTTAATACAGGAGGAATCAGAGAGCCCTGCTTGTTAGAGCTTACAATCTTGTGGGGGGTGAGCTGATGGAGAATGTGGAAATACAGTTGTTAGGTGGGGGCAGGATATGGCCTCTCTGAAGAGGAGGGTTTTTAGCAATCTTCTAAAAGTGGACAGAGTAGGAGATAGTCTGACAGATTGGAGTAGGGAATTCCAGAGGATGGGAGAGGCTCTGGAGAAGTCCTGAAGGCGAGAATGCAAAGAGGCGACAAGGCAGCTAAAGAGCAGGTCTTGGGAGGTGTGAAGAGAAGGGTTTGGTTGAGATTTTAAGACCAGGTTAGTATTGTAGTTGGGGGGGGTCGAGATGTGGATGGCTTTGTAAGTTGTTGTTAGTATTCTGAATTTAATTTGTTGGGTGAGCGGAGGCCAGTAGAAAAATTGGCAGAGAGGTGTAGCGGACACTGATCGGTTTGTAAGGTAGATGAGTCTTGGACTGAAGAGGGGAACGCCTATATAAAGATAATCCAATGAGAAGGGATTTGCAGTAGTCGAGGCGAGAGATGACAAGGGAGTGGACTAGGAGCTTTGGGTGTCATTGGCTAGGAAGGGAGAATAGTTTGTATATAATGTATGTATGCGCTTTTGCTTACCACATATCCATAGTAAATTTTGCATTTTCATTGTCTTCTACTTCCCTAAAACACATTTTGATAGGGAAACAGATTTAGTTGAATTATTCTACATACATATAAATCTTAATTTCCCAATATTCATCCTGTCAGGACAGACCAAATGAATAATAACATTTTTTTATAAGATAGATAAGATAGAAAGAAGTAAAAAAAAGCAAAGGTTTTCCAATTTTTAAAAAACAGTAATTGGTTTCAGCCATTCTTGTGAGTCTATGACTTCCCTTCCCACCGGTTATGCCATGACACACAACCGGACTTTCCAGCAGACTAGGTCCGACGGTCTTCCCGACGGACTTTCTACAGAGTTCCGACGGACTTACGAACTAACGGACTTGCCCACACACGAACGGACCAAGTCCGTTCGAAAATCCGTTAGTTTTGATCGTGAGGACGTAAGACGGGACTAAAAAAGGAAGTTCAATAGCCAGTAGCCAATAGCTGCCCTTGCATCGTATTTGGTCAGTCGGACAAGCATACAGATGAGCGGTTTTCCCGATAGGAATTGAGTCCGTCGGACAGATTTGAAACATGTTCTAGTTCTAGGTCCGTCTGATTTTTTTTATAAAAACGAGCGGATTATCCCACACATGATCGGAATGTGCGACGGACTGATCCCGTTGGACCTAGTCTGCCGGAAAGTCCGGTCGTGTGTATGCGGCATTAGAGAGACATATTGTTGCGTTCCCCATTGCAATGATAACAAAGTTTAGCAGGGATTTTTTTTAACAGAAGATCAAATTTAAAACATTGCTAGGACTGGATCTGCAGAATTTTCATATTGAGGATCTATAAAGATCGAAAATAATCCTCCAAGAGGGGTTGTCGTTTTTCATAGTCATCAGAGGTGTGAGCCTTAAAATCAGAACTTATAGCAAAAATGTATGTATGCACTTTTTTTTGTTCCACCCATCTGGCTCCCCCCTCATACTTTCAGCAAATTGCAGAAAAAAACATTTATGGGGGTATTTTTTTTTTCAGTGCTTCTACCTTTCTGGCCTAGACCATAATGACCCTTTCCCTGTCTGAAGCCTCCTAGGATGCCCACATCATGGATCCGAGAAGGCTTCCAGGCCTGGAAGAGAATCCAGCCTCCCGTGTATAATCCAGGTTATAGGTTAGTGAACTGGGACATTGGATTGCAAACTCAACTGTTGGAGGAAGAGGAGTATCATGGATCAAAACTCATATATCGGAATATACTCCATCACTTTGAAATTTGCTTTCTTATATGAGGGTTGTCTTTACTGGAAGATTCTGCATGCTCTCTACATCTCAAGTTATCCCTTGCAGAGTGTTGATGTAGACACAATTCTTATTTAAATTCATAAATCCATCTAATACAAATTTTTTTCTGAATAAAGTGACCCCATACCACAGATATACCTACATTATGAAAGTTTCATCCCATACAGGATTTAAGGTCTGAGGTTTGACTTGCGTCCTATGTGTCTGATCCTCTGGAAGGGTGTTCCGGACCACAGCTTTCTGCTTTTGTTTCTTGTCAGGATTTGGACTGATATCCCTTGTGTGGTTGTCTGGCCGACTCTCAATTCCCAGAAGACAGTAGGGATCACTAAAACCTTCCAGAAAATGAACCGATATAACATTTAAAAGGAATCCATGATACAAAATTCACTAAATTATTTAAAAGGAATCCATGATACAAAATTCACTAAATTATAACATCAGTCAAAGAGTAAACAAAAGAAAATAAAGAAATGATTTAACAATTCAAAGAATTAATAAAGTATATTTAATCCTAACTGAATGACTTTTAGGCCGGATTCACACTTTTACAACAAACGTATGCTCTGTTTGCTATTCAGGGTGAGCTCTTTTGGTGGGGGGGGGGGGGGGCATGTCACATGACGTCTTTAGGGATAAAAAAGGGGCTGCCTCCATCAGTGGTTTCCTATGAGAGCCGTCTCAACTGGTCCGACACAAGTCAGTCCAAAGTGACTAATTTTTTTTTCTTGTTTCACTCCACAGTTCCCTTCCACGCCACAGGAATACTTTGGTCCGACTTTCCCACCGCCCAACTCGATCCTAACTCAGCCCATTGAATACTGAAGTTGGATCAAAGTCGAATCGTGGTCTTAACTGATCCGACTTTGGCATTGCGACTTGTGCACTGATGACGATGTCTTGAATTTCTTGAAGAACCCCTGCGCCAAAAAAAAGATAAAACTAAAAAGGGCATGGGTTCCCCCTGTGGGTGTCATCCAATTGACTATACCAGGCATTGTTTTATTTAAATAAGGAAGCCCTTGGAAAACATTCGGTCTGGCATGGATTTTATGAAGGGGAACCCCTATATGTTCAAAGTGTGTTTGATCTTGCCTTCATCACATGGGGGGGTCACCCCCGAAAAGTGGAAATTTTGGAACATGCACACAATTTGGGTCTGAAAATGGTCTATTAGATGGTAAAAACACATGCCTAGAAGCTTCAAAGTGCCATTTTCCATCATGGGGATGAATGGACGTTTTTTGGGGGTGCAACCCCTTCACCACAACCACTTTCGTAGTTCGTAAAGTGTTTGCACCCCCAAAAAAACGTTGCCATTCATCCACCATGATGGGAGCTAGCACATGTGGACACAATGTGTGCATGTTCCAAATTTCACACAGTTTTTAAGTTGCAAATGTGTTCAGAAGCTGGCACAAATGTGTGTAAATTACTTGGTGCTTTTTCATATTTTTCCTAAAACATCAATGATGTTCTTCAATTTTTGTTGAACATCATTGATGTTTTGCTTTATGTAATCTAGATCTCGATTGCAGACCATTATCTCTCCGATGAGTACGTGGGCACTCTCTGTGGTAAAGTGCGATTTTTCTTCCACAACATCCACGCCCACAACATTCACACTTTTACGACAAACGCCCCAACATTGGGAGCTCATGTCACATGACGTGTAAAAATCAGTGGTTTCCTATGAGAGCCGTCTCAACTGGTCCGACACAAGTCAGTCCGACTACTTTGGTCCGACTTTGATCCTAACTCAGCCCATTGAATACTGAAGTTGGATCAAAGTCGAATCGTGGTCTTAACTGATCCGACTTTGGCATGCGACTTGTGCACTGATGATCTTGAAGAAGAACCCTGCGCCAAAATAAAACTAAAAAGGGCATGGGTTCCCCTCCAAGACTATACCAGGCCCTTCGGTCTGGCATGGATTTTAAGGGGAACCCCCAAAATCCATACCAGATCCTAATTCGAGCACACAGCCCGGCAAGTCAGGAAAGAGGGTGGGGACAAGCAAGCGCCCCCCCCCCTCCTGAACCATACCAGGCCACATGCCACTAACATGGGGGGTGGGTGCTTCGGGGCAGGGGAGCCCTCCGCCCCAAAGAACCTTGCCCCCATGTTGATGGGGACAAGGTCCTCTTCCCGACAACCCTGGCCGTTGGTTGTCGTGGTATGCGGGCAGGGGGGCTTATCGGAATCTGGAAGCCCCCAGATCCCGTCCCCCCACCCTATGTGAATGAGTATTGGGTACATTATACCCCTACCCATTCACCTAAAAAAAAAGTGTCAAAAATAAAACACAGTACACAGGTTTTTAAAGTAATTTATTAAGGCAGCTCTGGCGTCTCTTTTCCGATTTTTTCTCCCCTCTCCGGCTCTTCTGCCTCCTCCGTTGATGTCTTCCGCCTCTGCCGGTGGGTGCGCAGTGTGCCACTACTTATATTGGCTTTGGGCAGGGTCACCGGAGGACCACCCCTTATGATGTCACCATCCATCATGCCCTGGGTGGTGACTTCATAAGGGGCGAGCCTACGGATGACGTCAACTGGAGACCCTGCCCCATGCCAATGTAAGTAGTGACACACCGCACACCCGGCAATAGAGCGGGAGAGAGCCAACATTGAAAGAAGAACAGAGGGAAAAGGCAGCGGAGAAGACCCGGCAGAGGCAGAAAACAGCGGACAGAGGGAGAATAACCGGAGAGGGCTAGAAGACATCAGTGGAGAGCGGAGAAGATCTGGATAGGGGAGAAGAACCAGCAGAAGACATCAGATAAGGAGGCAGAAGACTTTACCAGCAGAGTCGGAGAAGAAATCGGAAGCGACGCCAGAGCTGCCTTAATAAATTACTTTAAAAACCTGTGTACTGTTTTATTTTTGACACTTTATTTTTTAGGTGAATGGGTAGGAGGTTTCCTGACCTGCCAGACTGTGTGCTCGGATAAGGGTTTGGTATTGATTTTGGGGGGACCCCCACGCAGTTTTGGGAGGTTCCCCTTAAAAAAATCCATACCAGACCGAAGGGCCTGGTATGCTCTTTGAGGGGCAACCCATGCCATTTTTTTTTTTTTTTATTTGGCGTGGAGTTCCCCATGCCATGCCAAAGTTGGATCAGTTAGGACAGCGACCCGACTTTGATCTGACTTCAGTAATATTCAATGGGCTGAAGTAGGATCAAAGTTGGACCAAAGTATTACAGGGACTACTTTGAAGTTGGCACGATTTGAAGTTGTACTAATATGAATGGTTTTCATTGGAAATCACGTGAAACGACTTGTAACATAGTAGGTGAGATCGTAATCCAGAGCATCGGCATTCCAGCGCCACGCTGTTGCTATGTTGCTAATCTCTCTCTGTGCACGCCGGAACACACTGGGCGTGTACTAAACCCCCTGAGCTATAATTGGCCACAGGCATACTGCCTGTGGCCAGTTATGGCTCTCCTCGCTGCCGGCGCTGTGATTGGCCAAGCATGCGGAGTCACAGTGCATGCTTGGCCAATCATCAGCCAGCAATGCACCGCGACTGGCGCAGTGCATTGTGGGCCGTTCGTATCACACGAATTTGACGCGAACGGCCCACAGCATCGGCATTCCAGCGCCACGCTGTTGCTAATCTCTCTCTGTGCACGCCGGAACACACTGGACGTGTACTAAACCCCCTGAGCTATAATTGGCCACAGGCATACTGCCTGTGGCCAGTTATGGCTCTCCTCGCTGCCGGCGCTGATTGGCCAAGCATGCGGAGTCACAGTGCATGCTTGGCCAATCATCAGCCAGCAATGCACCGCGACTGGCGCAGTGCATTGTGGGCCGTTCGTATCACACGAATTTGACGCGAACGGCCCACAAAGTTCTGGTTTAGTTGAACGGACGAACAGCCGATGTTCCATTCGAACATGGGTTCAAATCGAACACCGGGCTCATCCCTAATGGAGAGTACAAAATCTGGTGCAGCTCTGCATAGAAACCAATAAGCTTCTAGGTTTTATTGTCAAAGCTTAATTACACAAGCTGAAGTTAGAAGCTGATTGGCTACCAGTTTTAGCACATCAACCCCACCATGTCAAAAAAATAATGTCCTTCAGTACTTTAAAAAAATATTGTTCTTCAATGCTGCCTGCCACATTGTAAACATGTATTTGGTCGAACAAAATCAGTCATCATCCCTGGCTCAATTGTTTACATTCAACTGCCTGCTGAGGAATCCCTCAGTCTGGCAATGAATGGAACCAGAATGTGTCTTAGTTTGCTAGGACACCAGTGACCGCTTGCGTCGTAGCAACCATGAGCCCCGAATGGGAAGCAGTAATACTGACACTAAAGGATGACACAGTCCATTTAGCTCCCCTGTTTCTTAAAGGGGTGTTGCGGCTGGAATTTTTTTTTTTTTAAAGTCAGCAGCTACAAACACTATAGCTGCTGACACTTAAAGCGGAATTCCACCCAAAAATGGAACTTCCGCTTTAAGCACTCCTCACCCCCTTACATGCCACATTTGGCATGTAATTTTTTTTTGGGGGGGGGGGGGGTGGGGGCTTCATTAGGAGGGGGACTTCCTGTCCCACTTCCTCCTTCCGCCCAGGAACCGCCTAGGCGACTCCTCCCTCTAGGCGATCTCCGATAAGCCCCCCGCCCGCAGACCCCCCACAACCACCGGGCACGGTTGTGGGGACGAGGCCCTTGTCCTCATCAACATGGGGACAAGGTGCTTTGGGGGTCTCAGACCCCCAAAGCATCCTCCCAATGTTGAGGCATGTGGCCTGGTCCGGTTCAGGCGGGAGGGGGGGCCGCTCTCGTCCCCCCCCCTCTTTTCCTGCGGCCTGCCAGGTTGCGTGCTCGGATAAGGGTCTGGTATGGATTTTGAGGGGGACCCCACGCCATTTTTTTGGGCTGGGGTTCCCCTTAAAATCCATCCCAGACCTCAAGGGTCTGGTTATTGAATTTGGGGGGACCGCCACGCTTTTTTTTTTTTTTTTTTATCAATGAATGACAGTTCTCTGTGTTACGGGAGCCATCAATTCATTAGCCGCGAGTGCTTTTAAATAGCTTTTTTCCTGCAAAAATGACACTTTTTGCAAGGACAGTTCTAAGCACAGGAAACCTGCCCCCCTTTCAGAGGCAACCTATAGACACCCCCCCCAGATGTGATACTGCAATGCTGTACCAACAGCACGCACACACAAATCCCCAGAAATAGAGCACATATTGTCAGCAGTCAGCAACACAATGACACGCTGACACTGAAACACAATATGCAAGGCCGCCGCGGCGGCGGCCTCTTATACCGTGGGGCGTGTACTAAAGCCCCTGAGCTATAATTGGCTACAGGCATCCTGCCTGTAGCCAATTATGTCTCTCCTCGCTGCCGGCGCTGTGATTGGCCAAGCATGCGGGGTCACAGTGCATGCTTGGCCAATCATCAGCCAGCATTGCACTGCGACTGGCGCAATGCATTGCGGGCCGCTCGCATCACACGAATTTGATGCGAGCGGCCCAAATAGTTCTGGGCTCGGCGAACGCCCGATGTTCGATTCGAACATGGGTTCGAATCGAACACGGGTTCGAATCGAACACCGTGCCCATCCCTAATCACCAAGTTTTATTTTGATGAAAGCTGCAGATTTAAAATTACAATAAAAATGCTTTAGAAATGATTTTTTATAATGGTAGAGCTAATATGAAGTTTTAGAGATCGGGGTTCAAAATACTTGAATTTGCTTAGTGCAAATTTTACAGATGTATTATTCAGACAAATGTATAAACTGATATATAAATATTCTCTTACCACTAACATCCTTCCCAAGAATTCCTTTTGCTTGTTTGACGGTAACTTTCACACAGAAAATTGGTGGCTGAAAACAAAAGGCGTGGAGTCTCAGAATCATCTCATTTACACCACATATGCTTGACCTGACTTATCACTAACAATATACCTGACTACACAGATCTCAGAGACCAGCATGCAATCATCACCAATGGAAGTCTAATGCCCCGTACACACGGTCGGAAATTCCGACGGTAAAAGTCTGATCGAATTATGTTGTCAGAAAATCTGATCGTGTGTGGGCTCTAGCGGACTTTTTTCCTCGGAATTTCCAATGGAAAAAGTGTGAGAGCAGGATCTAAAATTTTCCTACAACAAAATCCGATCTGACTTTTTCCGATCGTGTGTAGTGAATTCCGACGCACAAAGTGCCACGCATGCTCAGAAAAAATTTGTTGTTCCGAACGATCGGATTTTCCGTCAACTTTGTGCAACGACGTGTATGCAAGACAAGTTTTGGCCAAAATCCGTCGGAAAAAAATATGACGGATTTTGTGGTCGGAATGTCCGACCGTGTGTACAAGGCATTACTCTTATGGCATATGCACCGTACACACGATAGGATTTTCTGATGGAAAATGTTTGACAGGAGCTTGTTGTCGGAAATTCCGACCGTATGTAGGCTCCATAAACCATTTTCCATCGGAATTTCCTTCACACAAAATTTGAGAGCTGGTTCTCAAATTTTCCGACAACAAAATCCGTTGTCGGAAATTCCGATTGTGTGTACACAATTCCGACGCACAAAGTTCCACGCATGCTCGGAATCAAGCAGAAGAGCAGCACTGGCTATTGAACTTAATTTTTCTCGGCTTGTCGTACATGTTGTACGTCACCGCTCTTGACATTCAGAATTTCCGACCAACTTTGTGTGACCGTGTGTATGCAAGACTAGTTTGGGGTCAACTTTGCTTAAAGCGGAGTTCCACCCAAAAGTGGAACTTACACTTATCTGATTCACACATTTGGCACTTTTCTGGGGGGGGGGGGGTACCCTGTCCCCACTTCACACATGCACAGTACCGGTGTTCTATCGAGAAATGCCCTCTGTCGAAAAATTCCTCCGATGGGTCTGCACATGCAAAGTACGCAACGTCACTCCAGCTGATATGTTGATCAGCTGGCGTGACGTCAACGTGGCCCATCTGCAGATTGTCGGAGGCAGTATCTGACGATCTGATGAGCACCGAGAGAGAAGGAAATTGTCAGATTCTGCATTACTGTTGCGGGACGGGTTTTGGCTGTACTGCATGTTTTCTGTCTGTTGCAGGGTGGCTTGAGTGTGTTTTGGCGGGTTTTGACTGTGTCTAAGGGCAGGTTAAAACACACACAAAACCCGCCCTTCAACACACATACATCCTGCCCCACTTTAGCGAGGCAGGATCTGACAATTACATTCTCCTTTGGTGCTTAGCAGATTGTCGGATAATGTCTCCCCCGATCTGCGCATGCGCCGTGTTGACGTCACGCCAGCTGACCAACATATCAGCTGGAGTGACGTTTCGTACTGGGCATGTGCAGACCCATCAGAGGCAGTTTTCGATGGAGGGCATTTTTAGATAGAACACCGGCAATGGTGGTAGCAGCACATCGGTTGGGGTGTCGACATCGCTGGATTCCTGCACAGGTACGTGTCCTAATATTAAAAGTCAGCAGCTACAGTATGTGTAGCTGCTGACTTTTACATTTTGGAGGGGAGGTGGAACACCGCTTTAATCTTTTTTTAAGGTAAGCACCAGCCTGTATACCAGCTTCCTTCTTTACATCGGATGTCAAGAAGGAGGGTGCAGGCAGGGCCACCCACAAAGCTAATTTTGTATAGCTTATTGGGAACTGGCCAGAATTTGCCCAGTGTATGACCAGCTTTAGCCCTCGTTCACATTGACTGCGGCTTTGAAATCATGCAACTTCATCTGAAATCGCAAAATTTCAAAGCCGCATGTCAGTGCGACTTCGGGGGCGATTTGGAAGACATCTGTGCGGCTTCATGCACAGATGTCTATGCAAGTCACACCCAAAATCACCAAAAGTAATCCAGGAACCACTTTTCCAAATCAGTGTGGCACCACACAGTCGGCGTCTTGAACAATGCGATTGACGGCAATAGGGTACGACTTGTCATGCGATTTGACCTGTCAAATCACATGACAAGTCTCTCCAATGTGGATGAGGGCTTAGTAATGCTGAAAAACCGCTGTAAGAGAAAAGTACAGATTAGAGTATCGTATATACTTTTTTTGTGCTGATACTCGAGTCAAGCACTTTTCTGCAGCAGAGAATGACATTTCCCGACCTGACTTTGGGGCCACGTATCTCGGGGCCACTTGGTACTAGGAACCCCAAATTTGGTGTGTAGACCCAGGGGTTCCTAGCACCAAGTGGCCCCGAGATACGGGGCCCCAAAGTCGGTCAACTGTGTCCATCTGCAGCAATGTCATTTCAGGACCCTTTGGGTTCAGAGACCCCAAATTTTGGCTGCAGCTAGGGGGCATCTAGGAACCCTTAACTACTAAGTTTGAAGTTCGGGGGACCTATGGCTGCAAATGGGCACAGTGAGGCTGCAAATGGGCATTGTTGACCCTCTTTTCCACTTACAGTAGCTGCGCATTTCTCACCCTAGGCTTATACTCAAGTCAATCAGTTTTCCCATTTTTTTGTGGTAAAATTAGGTGCCTCGGCTTATATTCGGGTTCGGTTTATACTCGAGTATATACGGTATATACAGTGTCTATCTGACAGCGTATCTTTTTCCTGACTGTAATTGGGATTCTAGTTCTGTGTAATGTACTGCAATGTAGGGCGGAATGGTCTACATCCTGAAGTTTTTTCAGCATACCTCTTATAATTCCTCCTTGATTTCTGGCCAGGAAAATAATCAAATAGATCTTAGATCACCAGATTACCAACAAAAGGGAGTGGACTGGTGAAGCAATATCTGGGTGAAAAACTGAAAATCTAAAGGTGACACTAGATGGATCGAAATTTTAATCCATGTGTGGACACTGCCAGTCAACAGAAGTCAATCAGTCTGTGTATTCTGACTGCGGAGGAGTCCTCCCTGCTGCCTGGATACAATAGTCGAGTGGAAATTATCCCCCAAACCATCTTGAATGGGTGGATGAAGGAATCGGTTCAGATATTTTTCCTTGCCTGCTGGCTGAAGGACAAAACTGAGCCATGTATGTGCAGCATAAGAAGGTAGAGTACCACTGTATGTATCACATTACTCTTCTGATCAGATCATCCTGTACAATGAAAATCCCTATGTCATATCACCATTGTGTTTTATTTATACAAATTTGTGTGTCTATATCACCATTGTGTTTTATTTATACAAATTTGTGCGTCTAAATGAACTGTACTTTGTACTGCTACAAATACAGCCTTCAATAGTATGCTGCGGTTACCTCAAGGCCTTTAACACTTTCAAGGATGGCGTTGTGCTCTTCCGGATCCATGTTGAAGGCCTGTAAGAAACACAGGATTACCACAACTACCATAATATGTAACGGCTCTGTAATGCTGCCTATCACTTTATTATTATTATTACATATTATCATTATTTTCTCACTATTCTGTTAAGTTCTGAGAGAACAATTTATGCAAATATATACAGTATCTCACAAAAGTGAGTACACCCCTTACATTTTTGTAATTATTCTATCTTTTCATGTGACAACACTGAAGAAATTACACTTTGCTACAATGTAAAGTAGTGAGTGTACAGCTTGTATAACAGTGTAAATTTGCTGTCCCCTCAAAATAACTCAACACACAGCCATTAATGTCTAAAACGCTGGCAACAAAAGTGAGTACACCCCTAAGTGAAAATGTACAAATTGGGCCCAATCAGCCATTTTTCCTCCCCGGTGTCATATGACTCGTTAGTGTTACAAAGTCTCAGGTGTGAATGGGGAGCAGGTGTGTTAAATTTGGTTGTTATCGCTCTCACTCTCTCATACTGGTCACTGGAAGTTCAACATGGCCCCTCGTGGCAAAGAACTCTCTGAGGATATGAAAAAAAGAATTGTTGCTCTACATAAAGATGGTCCAGGCTATAAGAAGATTACCAAGACCCTGAAACTGAGCTGCAGGTTGCAAGACCATACAGCGGTTTAAAAGGAGAGGTTCCACTCAGAACAGGCCTCGCCATGGTCGCCTAAAAAAGCTGAGTGCGGAATTTCCGACAGAAAAAGTCCGATGGGAGCTTTTGGTTGGATATTCCGACCATGTGTATGCCCCATTGGACTTTTTCTGTCGGAATTTCCGACGGACTTAGATATAGAACATGTTCTACATTTTTCCATCGGAAATGCAGAGGTTATCCCGTTGGCAAGTCCGACCGTGTGTAGGCGGCATAACAGTTCTTTCTCAGTTCAAACTGGCTGTTATCTGCAAGCTCTCCTCTCCCCTGGGCTTTGATGTTCCTTGCTGTGTCCTCTGAATTCCCTTTCCCCTCACTCATTCATTCAAAGTTCATGTCAGCGTCTCCTCCAGCTGATGGGGGAGGGGGGGATTGTCACTGAAAACTTCTATGAACACAGGTAATCTCTCTACACATAGCACTGTTATATAAAAAGAGGAGACATGGTGAGGAGTGAGCTGTGTCTGTTCTCTGAAATGTACACAGTGCTATGTGTATAGAACATACCTGTGTACAGTACATAGGAGAGGAGACTGACAACTCCCCCCACATCTAAAGTGACCCCGACATGTCCCCAGAGTCTCCTTTATTGTACATACAAATCATCCCTCTGTCACTGATGTCATCACCCCCCCCCCCCCCCCCCCCACCACCACCACCGCCATCCCTCTGTCACTGATCCCATTCCTATCCCCCCCATCCCCTGTACTCCTATACAATCCCATTATCCCCAGTGCCATCACATGCCGTACAGAGCCATCACATGCCGTACAGAGCCATCACATGCCGTACAGAGCCATCACATGCCATACAGACCCATCACATGCCGTACGTTTCAGGTCATACAAGTGTGAAAGGGGCCTTACATATACTCAGTGAAATGACTGGCCTCATGGTACACAGAGATGAAACAAATCCTTCTACATAAGTTGTATCTGTTTATCTGCAGTTTTCTCTTCTCTACATCCTTTCAAAGTGAAGAATTTATAAAGCTTCTCTGAGCTGCCAGGAAAAAGGGGGTGGAGAGCTGAAGTTTCACTCTGCAGAGCTCAGTAAGGAGAGCTCTTAGAGCTGATTGGCGGGAAGGGACACACCCCCCTTCACACAGCACACAGGAACAGAGCTGAGGCTGCCAATCTGCTGGAGCTCCCTCCCCTTTCACTTTTTCTCTTTTAGAGTCAGGAAAACTTGCCAAAAGTGATTCATGTTGATAGCAGAGGAACAAAGCAGCAGACAGAAATGACAATGCTCCTAACTGAGACAAGTACATACTATAGAGCAGGGGTCCCCAACCACCTGGCCACAGGGACCACTACTGGGCCATGGCCCTTTGCAGCCGTGCCATGGGTGTGGCGGGGGGGCAGGGGTGGGCGGCATGAGAGAGCAAGGCAGGCAGGTGGGTGGATGAGAGAGCCGGGTGGATCAGAGAAGCAGGCGAGCAGATGAGAGAAGTGGGCTGGTGAGCAGAGATGACATTATTTCTCTCCGCCCGCCCCGCTTCACCACTCTTCCACCCTCACACTGTCAGAGCTGTGGCGGGGAGCAGAGAGATGACATCATCTTTTACCGCCCGCCCCACATCACCGCTTTCCCGCCCTCACTCAGAAATGACCACTGCACAGAGGCCTGCCTCTGTGCTAAATAAACAGTGCTGCCACCAATGCACTGACAATCCACATCTGGTGGCACTGGCAGGCAATGTGGCAAGCGACATTTCTTATCTGGTGGCAGTCAGCGTGGCAAGTGACAATCTGCATCTGGTGGCAGGGGATGTGGTAAGTGACAATCTGCAACTGGTGGGAAGTAACAAGCTGCATCTGAAGGCAAGTGACATGGCAAGTGACAATCCACATATGATGGCAGGCGATGTGGCAAGTGACAATCCGCATCTGGTGGCAGGCAACGTGGCAACTCACTTTCCGCATCTGGTGGCAGGCGATGTGGCAAGTGACAATCCGCATCTGGTGGCAGGCGACGTGGCAACTGACTTTCCGCATCTGGTGGCAGGCGATGTGGCAAATGACATTCCGCATCTGGTGGCAGACGACAGTGGGAAGTGACACGCTCAGGGCTCCCACTGATTCTGCATTATGGTAATTTGAATTATCATAATCTTTCACATTTTACAAAAAAATTGGGGCAAATATTGTGTTGTTTTTTTTTTCAATTCATTAAAATGCATTTTTTCCCCCAAAAAAATTGGTTTGCAAAAATGCTGAACAAACCGTGTGACATAAAAAATTGCAACGATCCCCAGACGTTCATACTTTAAATCCTTAACGATGCACATGCTGAATGCAGCTAAACTATGCATCCCGGTCCTATGGGGCAAATCCAGGGCCCCCTCAACTAAATAATGGTTTCTGAGAATCAATAAAATTGACGAAATGGAAGAGCTCATAGCCATTTCCCATGAAAATATCTCCAAACATAATAACCGCTGGGCCTGCTGGTCCCATTTCAAGACCACCTCAGAATACACCCAAACCATACACCCACACAATACCTAAAATGATCTTCTACTTCACCCTTTCACCTACCCCATAACACCCTATTAAACACTAAGTGCACAGAGGGATTGAGGATGGATGGGTCGAAGTTCAGGGTCATATAGGAGGCACTTGCCCCTCTCTCGTCTCGGCCTACCCCATCCTCTCATATCCCAGCTGTACCCCCGTCTCTACAAACTTCCCCTCCCCAAAAATGCACCCCCATAATCCTTACTCCTACCTATAACCAAATACCCCCCCCCCCCCCCCACCTTCCCCCCTCCACCTTCTCACACACAACCAAAGGAACAAACCAAGACTACCAGCTGGACTGGTGGTCTTGATCCACTTGCAAAACACAAGTAACATACACTAAATGACTCAGATAATGTTGAAAACATACCCAACATACCACCCTACAGAAATACCAAAGATCAATACAACTTATTCTAATGCCGCATACACACGGTCGGAATTTCCGATGGAAACAGTCCGATGGGAGCTTTTCATCGGATTTTCCGACCGTGTGTATGCCCATCGGTCTTTTTCTGTCAGAATTTCCGACAGACTTTGGATTGAGAACCTGTTCTTAATTTTTCAGACGGAAAACCTTTCTATCGGATTTTCTGATCGTGTGTATGCAATTCCGACACGCAAAATTCCAACGCATGCTCGGAAACAGTTTAACACGTGCTCAGTCGAACGTGTTGTATGTTGTGGTGTTATTGACCATCGGAATTTGGTGTGACCGTGTGTAGGCAAGACAGTTTGAGCAAAATTCCGTCAGAATTCCGACGGGAAAACCATCAGAGCTTTTTCCGACGAGAATTCCGACCGTGTGTACGCGGTATTAGAAACCGTCTCAAATTTCAACACAATAATACTCAATGTGAACCCACCCTCTCAGAAATCCGATGAGCTCAACTTTCAGAGAAACAAAACTCTCACCCTAACTGCTATTGATCTAATTATCCAACATTCTCAAATAAACGCTGATACTCGCCACTATGCCTCCACAGTTGATATACGTGTTTTCCTTGATGATTGACATAACGTCTTTATATATCCTTAGACCGTTGGGTCCATGTAACTACTGTTATACATGTACAACTATGTCTAATTTTTCTCTTTTTACACTTTAATAAAATATTATGAAAAAAATAAATAAATAATTGCAACGATCATCATTTTATTCTCTAGGGTCGCTGCTAAAAAAAAAGTATAATATTTGGGGGTTATAAGTAATTTTCTAGCAAAAAATACTAATTTAAAAAGACCGAAAAAGCCTGGTCTTCAAGTGTTTAAAAAGTCAGTAAAATTCTGACTTAATACCGAATCACCATCGATCATTTTGTTAGCGCAGTGTCGAACATAAGAGGTTTTGAGCAATCTCCATTTTTAATTTTCCAATGTTTACATGCCAAGTGTACACGAGTCCCATAGTCACATGTCCACCATACAGTTTAGGAACATCCAGATAAGAGATGTCAGTTTAAACACGTGAAAGACAGTTTTGCTGAAACCATCATGAACAAGACAGAACAGCCAAGAGATGTCAGTCCTGCCTGGATAGATTATGGTGTGGTGGCACTTATAGTGACAGTAATAGGAACGTATATTGCGAATTAGAGATGTGCATGACAGAAAAATTGAATTTCTTTTCCATTTTATTCTTTTCTATAAAGCAGCTTAAGTAGGAATCATCATCTTATTTCACTTTAATACATTACTGTATTTATTGCAGTATGTTTCCATTTCGAATTTGAATACTTTTTTGAATTTGGATAATTCATTTCGCTATCATTTTTTGGATTCATTGAAATCTGTTACTATTGCGATTTGTAAATTCGGATACATCTCTCAGAATCTCAGAATAATGAAAATTTCTCTTTCACAATATTTTTATTGAAATAAAAATGGTTGAAAATGACAACATGTATACCACAAACGAATAAGCCTCTTACATGGTATAACCAGTAACAACAAAGAGAGACAAAAGGTAACCAGGTGAGGGTGCCTCTATACTATTAAGGTCTTTTAGGGTAAAGATTGCACAAAGCAGACAGTATTTCAGAAATCATCATGCAAAAAAATACCATGCAGTACCTGAGATTGACCCATGTTCATTTATAAAGATAAAGCCTGAGAACCACTCAGTGAGCAAAAAACAGGGTGGGGGGAGAAAACGATCCTGTATGCCTCCTGATGTACAAGCGAATTTCATCTGAAGTTTGATCCGTAAAGAAACGAAACGCACGTGTCTATTTCAAACTAGTTATGTTAATAAAGTGTAAAGCCATAGACCTGTAGAATGTTCGGAAGAGAAACGATTTTGGTGTGCACAGAAGTGATGTAAACTTGCGCACAACTTTTAGACAATCTCACCACCTACTGTATTTAGGAAATGATTACCGTATTTATCAGCGTAAAACACACACCTTAATTTTTTGAGGGAAGTTTCAGGAAAAAACTTAAATTTTAAATAAAGAACTTTAAGGAAACAAAATAAGGGTCAGTGCCCATCAATGCAGCCTGATCTGTGCCCATATGCAGCCTCACCATTGCCCATCATTGCAGCATGATCTGTGCCCATATGCAGCCTCACCATTGCCCAATAATGCAGCCTGATCTGTGCCCATATGCAGCCTCAGCATTGCCCAATAATGCAGCCTGATCTGTGCCCATATGCAGCCTCACCATCGCCCATATGCAGTCTCACAATTGCCCAATAATGCAGCCTGATCTGTGCCCATATGCAGCCTCACCATTGCCCATCAATGCAGCCTGATCTGTGCCCATATGCAGCCTCACCATTACCCATCATTGCAGCCTGATCTGTGCCCATATGCAGCTTCACCATTGCCCATCAATGCAGCCTGATCTGTGCCCATTTGCAGCGTGCCCATTTTCAGCCTGATCATTGCCCATATGCAGCCTCACCATTGCCCATCATTGCAGCCTGATCTGTGCCCATATGCAGCCTCAGCAGTGCCCATCAATGCAGCCTGATCAGTGCCCATATGCAGCCTTACCATTGCCCATTATTGCAGCCTGGTCTGTGCCGGATTACACAAAGGGATACCCTGTGTACTCAGCAGTCACACATGGTCCCGCCTCCTTGGCCAGCTCTTATGATAAACAGAACACTGGTCCTATGCCAGGACATGTGACATCTACTCTAAGAGCCAGTCCAGGAGGCGGGACTGTGTGTGACTGCGAGCAGCCAGGTGCAATATTGGCGTAATCGCACACACGATTTGCCCTCCATTTTCAGGGGGAAAAGTGTGTGTTATACGCAATAAATTTTGTATATACTGCAGGCAAATGGCTAAACCTGTGATTAAAATACAGTTATGTCTTACCTACTAAAACAACTGCTATTCTACTTCTAACCCAGAATCCCCTATCAGACACTACTGTACTTTTTTCCCTTTGCGGTTAAACATTATAGCTTGGTTGAGGCTGTGACTGGATAGTAAAGGAGCTGCAGAAATCTCTATGCTCCTCCAATCAGCAACTCCCATTTGCTCGATTCCCTGCACTGCACAATGCAGTAAAGCCTAATTTCAGTGCTGCTTCTTCCTCCGAAGACTAAGTCTCTACGGGTCCCCCCCATGTCATCCACTAAACCCTCTCAGGTGTAGGCAGTAATCTGATGCCAAGTACCAATGTCCTGAGAAGTGGGGTAGAGCTAGCCTATTAGAAGCTTACAGCTTTTCCTGCCCCAGCCATCATTGAAAAGGGAATGCAGGAGCCAGGAGCGCAGACGATATCTCAGAGAGTCGCTGAGCCTTTAATCCCCAGAAGTACAGTGACGCAGGCTGGTGCCTGGAGAAAAAACGTTAAGGCTCCATTCACACTATGGCGTTCCGGATCGCGGGCGAAGTCGCTGCAATTACGAATCGCCGCAAATCACGGGATATCCTTGCAATCCCCATTAGTTTCAATGGCGCCAAAATCACGGTGCGATTTTGCCACGATTGTCGCCCGACGAATCATGGTAAAATCACACAGTTGCACTGCAATTTGGGCACCATTGAAATTAACAGGGATGGCAAGGACGTCCTGCGATTTGGAATCGCAGGCAGAATCATGGCGATACCGCCCCCGATCTGGAACGCCATAGTGTGAATGGAGCCTTACCCACTGAATGTGGAAAGGCCTCTTTACAGTAAAAGCGGTGAAAATGTAGAATAGACTTCCACAAGAACTAATTCTAGACTGTTAAAAAAAATGTAAAAGCTGGTTATGTTTCTAAATGCACAAATACAACTGACTATAAATGTTTATAAGTAATGACACGTTAGATTTTTGATCCAGAGAACACTCCTTAGCCTGATCCCAGAGGATGAGAAAGGCATATTCCCTTTGGATTGGTAGTGGTTGATCTTTCAGTCTGTATTTTGGCAGTAAATGTATTCTTGCATGGGGCCATTCATGTGCCCCTGCATAGTATGGTGTGCTGTGCGCTGTGTGTAACAGGGCATATGCCCTGGAGTAAAAGTATGTTAGTATGGTATGCTGGGTATAATGATATATTTGAGATTGTGTGCTTGGTTTAGTATAATGAACAACACAGAGTGCATGGCATAGACTGTTAGGTGTAACAGAATGCATGGGCAGTGGTGTCACCATGGGGGTGCGAACCGCACCCGGGTGACACCCACTGGAGGGGTGACACCATCAGGGGCCGGTTTGGGGTGCACGCCATGACCGTGCGCTGGTGACACGAAACAGGCAAGACAGGAGAGAGCCCGATGGGGGGGTTGGTTGACAAGCTAGACAGGAGAGAGCCCAATTAGGGGGGTTGTGGTGACAGGCTAGACAGAAAAGAGCCTGATGAAGGGGTGATGACATGCTAGACAGGAAAGAGCCTGATGGGGGTGGGGTGGGGGTGGTTGAGAGGCTAGACAGGAGAGAGGCCAATGAGGGGATGGGCGAGAGGCTAGACAGGAGAGAGCCCGATGAGGGGGTGGGTGAGAGGCTAGACAGGAGAGAGCCCGATGAGGGGGTGGGTGAGAGGCTAGACAGGAGAGAGCCCGATGAGGGGGTGGGTGAGAGACTAGACAAGAGAGCCTGATGAGGAGGTGGGTGAGAGGCTAGACAGGAGAGAGCCTGATGAGGGGGTGGGTGAGAGGCTAGACAGGAGAGAGCCTGATTAGGGGGTGGGTGAGACGCTAGACAGGAGAGAGCCCGATGAGGGGGTGGGTGAGAGGCTAGACAGGAGAGAGCCCGATGAGGGGGTGGGTGAGAGACTAGACAAGAGAGCCTGATGAGGAGGTGGGTGAGAGGCTAGACAGGAGAGAGCCCGATGAGGGGGTGCGTGAGAGGCTAGACAGGAGAGAGCCTGGTGAGGGGGTGGGTGAGAGGCTAGACAGGAGAGAGCCTGATTAGGGGGTGGGTGAGAGGCTAGACAGGAGAGAGCCTGATGAGGGGGAGGGTGAGAGGCTAGACAGGAGAGAGCCCGATGAGGGGGAGGGTGAGAGGCTAGACAGGAGAGAGCCCGATGAGGGGGTGGGTGAGAGGCTAGACAGGAGAGAGCCTGATTAGGGGGTGGGTGAGAAGCTAGACAGGAGAGAGCCCGATGAGGGGGAGGGTGAGAGGCTAGACAGGAGAGAGCCTGATGAGGGGGAGGGTGAGAGGCTAGACAGGAGAGAGCCCGATGAGGGGGTGGGTGAGAGGCTAGACAGGAGAGAGCCTGATTAGGGGGTGGGTGAGAGGCTAGACAGGAGAGAGCCTGATGAGGGGGAGGGTGAGAGGCTAGACAGGAGAGAGCCCGATGAGGGGGAGGGTGAGAGGCTAGACAGGAGAGAGCCCGATGAGGGGGTGGGTGAGAGGCTAGACAGGAGAGAGCCTGATTAGGGGGTGGGTGAGAGGCTAGACAGGAGAGAGCCGATGAGGGGGTGGGTGAGGGGCTAGACAGGAGAGAGCCTGATGAGGCGGTGGGTGAGGGGCTAGACAGGAGAGAGCCCGATGAGGGGGTGGGTGAGAGACTAGACAAGAGAGCCTGATGAGGAGGTGGGTGAGAGGCTAGACAGGAGAGAGCCTGATGAGGGGGTGGGTGAGAGGCTAGACAGGAGAGAGCCCGATGAGGGGGTGGGTTATGGAAGAGTGGCAATAAGAAAGCCATTGTTTAATGAAATCCATAAGAAGTCCCATTTGCAGTTTACGAGAAGCCATGTGGGGGGGACAGCAAACATGTGGAAGAAGATGCTCTGGTCAGATGAGATCAAAGTTTAACTTTTTTGCCTAAAGGCAAAACGCTATGTGGGGCAGAAAACTAAAGCCCTGTACACACGATCGGATTGTTGGCCAACAAAACGGTGGACTTTTGTCCGAAGGGTGTTGGCTCAAACTTGTCTTGCATACACACAGTCACACAAATGTTGGCCAACAATTACAAACATAGTGACGTACTAGACGTACTACTTGGTTTTTCAGCTCTTAAGCGCCACCCTTTGAGCTTCTTCTGCTAATTTTGTGTTAGTAGAAGTTTGGCGAGTGTTGATTCACGATTTTCTTTTCGCCTTTTTCATTTAGCGCTTTCATCAACCAGACATTTTGCGGAATCGGAGGAGATAACGTGTTATTTCTTATTGGCCTTGGAGTTATTGCTTTGACATTTTTTGGGTTGAATAATAATGATTTGATTTGGTATATTTTCTATATTTTTGGATGCATAGAATGCACTTTTTGGTTAAGTTCTATTGGCAGATAGCATGTCTAATTTTCTTTTTTTTTTTAATGCACAATAAAAAAATTGTGGAGAATAATACTTGGCTATGTGTTTTACTTCAAATGACAGTTTGGGAGTAGGCAGTTACATTTTATAAAATACAATGTAAAATTAACAAGGGACACCAACATAGTTGTATCTTTGATCTTAAAAACTACGGGATAATGGTGTTGTGGTAACTTGCCCAAATAGAAAAAAAATAAAGCATACTAAAATTATTCGTGATATCACTAGAAAAAAGAAGCCTTTGAAAATTTGTTTGCAACCGCCGTGTCACTGGGGACTCGATGTGCGCGCCCGGTGGCCACGATGTCCGCCGGGCACCCGTGATTGCCCGGTAACACGGTAAACACACAGATCCACGGTCCTGTCAGAGGAGACCGATGGCGTGTTCCCAGTACAGAGGAACACTGATCGGTCTTCTCCCCTTGTGAATCCTCTCCCCCTACAGTTAGAATCACTCGCTAGAAACATATTAACCCCTCGATCACCCCCTAGTGTTAACCCCTTCCCTGACAGTCACATTTATACAGAAATCAATGCATTTTTATGGCACGGATCGCTGTATAAATGTGAATGGTCCCAAAAATGTGTCAAAAGTGTCCAATATGTCCCCCGCAATATTGCAGTCACGATAAAAATCACAGATCGCCATCATTACTAGTAAAAAAAAAAAATAAATGCTATAAATCTATCCCCTATTTTGTAGACGCTATAACTTTTGAGCAAACTAATCAATATACGCTTATTGCGATTTTTTTATTACCAAAAATATGTAGAAGAATACGTATCGGCCTAAACTGAGGAAAAAAATTGTTAAAAAAAAATTAATAAAATTGGATATTTATTATAGCAAAAAGTAAAAAATATTGTTTTTTCAAACTTGTCACTATTCTTTTGTTTATAGCGCAAAAAAAAACTGCAGAGTTGATCAAATACCCCCAAAAGAAAGCTCTATTTGTGGGGAAAAAATGATAACAATTTCATCTGGGTACAGTGTGGCATTACCGCGCAATTGTCATTCAAAATGTGACAGCGCTGAAAACTGAAATATGGCTTGGGCAGGAAGGGGGTGAAAATGCCCTGTATTGAGGTGGTTAAAGAAGAAGAGAATTGTGCGCTGCCTTTCTAGATTTCATAATTTGCCACGTCACGAATGTTAATTCTCCATTACAAAGGCTAGTTTACAAAACCGACCGCTTCTGCTTCTGAGCATGCGTGTTTGTACTTTGGACGTTTGTCTGACGGACTTGTGTACACACGATCGGACAATCCGACAACAAACATTTGTTGGCGGAAAATTTGAGAACATGCTAGCCAACATTTGTTGGAGGAAAGTCTGACAACAATTGTCCGATGGAGCATACACACAGTCGGACTTTCCGCCAACAAGCTCACAGTCAACATTTCCATTCCAGTCCGATCGTGTGTATGGGGCATAACACTGCACATCACCCTGAACACACCAACCCCACCGTGAAACATGGTGGTGGCAGCATCGTGTTGTGGGGATGATTTTCTTCAGCGGGGGCAGGGAGTCTGCAAAAGACTTGAGACTGGGGCAGAGGTTCACCTTCCAGCAGGACAACGACCCTAAACATACAGGCAGAGTACAATGGAATGGTATAGATCAAAGCATATACAAGTCCAGACCTAAATCCAATAGAGAATGTGTGGCAAGACTTGAAAATTGCTGTTCGCAGACGCTCTCCATCCAATCTGACAGAGCTTGTGCTATTTTGCAAAGAAGAATGGGAAAAAATGTCACTCTAGATGTGCAAAGCTGGTAGAGACATCCCCAAAAAGACTTGCAGCTGTAATTGCAGTGAAAGGTGGTTCTACAAAGTATTGACTCAGGGGGGCTGAATACAAATGTACCCCACACTTTTCACATATTTATTTGTAAAACATTTTGAAAACCATTTATCATTTTCCTTCCACTTCACAATTATGTGCCACTTTGTGTTGGTCTATCACATAAAATCCCAATAAAATACATTTATGTTTTTGGTTGTAACATGACAAAATGTGGAAAATTTCAAGGGGTATGAATACTTTTTCAAGGCACTGAATATATACTAAGTCTACCATGCAAAACGAATTATCCATGGACTATGGTTTGTCTTACCGTCTGCAGATAGGTGTACAGCTGGTCATTATCAGATATATGTTGCGGCTCTAAGACCCCCATTCGATGTATTATGGTATAGAGAGCTTCTCCATAAAGCAGATTACGCTGAACAAAAAGAGTATAAACATTTGTTATATCAGAGCATAGCTGAACCAGGTTTTAGTACACCTAAAATCTTTCATAAGATAAAGCATGTAGGCAAGGGCGGACTGACCATTCGCCACTCAGGCACTGCCCGAGGGCCCCGGACCACTAGGGGGCTCCATCAGGGTTGCCAGCCTCAGTAAAAGAGGGACAGTATGTAAAAATCTGTGTTTTTTTTACATCTTTTCTTGAAATGTCCCTTACCGACATCCTTTTGGTCTAAAAATCCCGTGATTATAGCTGCCCCACCTCTCCAGTACCTTTTCAGCCAATATAAACATGTATGTGTATACTGTGTGATTGTATACTGTGTGTATACTGTGTGGCCCCATAATCTCTGATTGCCTGGGGGCCCCATAATCTCCTATTGCCCAGGGGCCCCATGTGTTGTCAGTCCACCCCTGCATGTAAGCCAGTCTTTCTCAACCTTTTCAATGCAGAGGAACCCTAATGCCCCATACACACAGTCGGAAATTCCGACCACAAAATCCGTCGGATTTTTTCCGACGGATTTTGTCCGACACTGGTGTTGCATACACACGGTCGGACAAAGTTGTCGGAAAATCCGATCATTCTGAACGTGGTGACGTTCGCTGCGTACGACGGAACTACGTAGAGGCTAGTAGCCAATAGCTTTGGTCTTGTAATTTGATCTGAGCATGCGTGGCACTTTGTCCGTTGGAATTCGCTACACACGATCGGAAAAAGTCCGATCGGACTTTGTTGTTGGAAAATTTGAGAGCAGGATCTCAATTTTTTTCCAACGGAAAAAGTCCGATGGCGCCCACACACGATCGGATTTTCCAACAACATGGTCCGATAGGACATTTTCCGTCGGAAATTCCGACCGTGTGTACGGGGCATTCGAATAATTTTCTGGTCTCAGGGAACTCCTGCTAAAAAGTACTGTACTGTATATAAAACTAATGATACATTGGTGTGATGGTCAGTGGGAAGAATACCCTCTACAGTTGTGATCATTGCGAAGAATTACCCCCCTACAGACAGCTAAAAAGATCAATGGTGACAGTGAGAAGTTATCAGAGAGGCAGAAATTGCCCATTGCTCAAGGAACCCCTCTTAACTTTTGGAGTAACCCTAGAGTTCCTTGGTTGAGAAACCCAGATCTAAGCTGGATAATGTGAGTTCAACTGAAGGCTGAATATATTAGGAATGTTTTTAATGTTTTTAAAATCTAGAACGTAAAGAAGAACGTAGCTCCCTCTCCATTTTTCCACCTCCCCTCTACCAGCTGTGTTCCCTAGGGATCTACCATGCAGCACCTCCGGTCCCACGCCACATTTTCAAATGTCACCAGGGGACCAACTGTTTCTTACAAGGTGATACCACATCATCGGTGGGGGGGGGGGGGGTCAGCTGTAAAAAACATGAATTAACAGCCCCCCCGATGACAGAGATTCAGCCATGTTGTCAGGAAGGTTTGGGAGGCTCCTGTCGGTATATGAAGGTATCTTGATGCATGCATTCATACCTGTCCACTTTTTTTGTAAAGGCACATTCTCCAAAGCCATCATCCAGATCTTGGCTTCTTACCTGTACCGAAGCAGAGACTTTTGGCCCATCGTTGCTCTCCTTTGGAGGTTTTGTGTGGATTGTGCTCTTTTTTCCATACCTAGCCTAGGAGATAGGCAGGAAATATCAGTTTACAAGCCATTGGCAGCAGAGAATGACACCATATAACAATAATACAACTCAAAGCTTTTCTGTATGGTCTTCTTACCTCTCTGCGAGTCATGCGGTGAGGGGCAAGTGAGGAGTCCATCTGCCAGAAACAATAGAAAACAGAAAATAAAACGTGAGGGTGGTATTGCACTTAGGGGGAAAGAGTACCCCACTTTTTTCTTTTGCTGTGGGGGTTTTTTCCCTTTATTTTTTTTGGTAGTATATATTACAGTGCATATAAAGGAAACACAGTTTATAGGGTAAGGAGATCTCTAAGATCACTAAGGAACACTAATCAGGCTGTAACCTTGAGTATAAAAAGGCATTAATGTTGAAAAGTAATAAATCTTAACGAGATCAAGAGGAGCTGTCGGGGGTAGTCGGGGACTCCCCTCATGGGGTCATGATCAACCTTATTCCCTGAATAGGTAAACACTCACATAGGAGATAAGTCGTAGGTGGAACGAGTGTATAAAGCTAATAAGCTTTGACCCACCGGGAGTGGGAGCAGAAGTGCGACCTCTGCTGGGGGTATTAGTCGGGGGGTGTAGGGTTTTTTCTGGGGGGGTTTTAAACTTTTTTGGGGGTTTTTTTTTTTTTTTTTTTTTCCCTTTTTTTTTTTGAGAGAGATAAGGGGGACAAGAGGGGGGAGATATCCAGGAAACTCATTTTAGGGAGAATAATCTTCCTCTACTTAGAAATGGATCTTTCCCAATAGGCTACCATGCTACTAACCCCCTGACTAAGTCAAAGGGGGTGTCCATTCTGATTGCTAATAAGATTCCATGGTCATGTACAGAGGCTCTGATAGATGCCGAGGGGCGATACCTGATCCTAAATGGGAAAATTGGGGAGGTAGTAGTGACACTTGCTTCCTTTTACGCCCCAAACCTACAACAGGATATCTTCTTTAGGAAATTCTTGGATAAGACTATGGGTATACTAGAAGGGCAGCTTATCATGGGGGGAGATCTGAATATTCCTTTAGTACCAAGGGAGGACACTTCAGCAGGGACTTCGGCTGCACCCCTGAAGGTTCGGAAACGAATCTTGAAGATGCTATACGGAGTCAGATTAGTGGACACCTGGCGCCTTTTTCACCCCGGAGAAAGAGATTACTCTTTCTATTCAACGCCGCATAAAACTTATTCCCGGATAGACTATTTTTTTACTGTACATAACCAAGCACATGCAATAGAGGAAGTTAAGATTGGGAAGATTACTTGGTCGGACCACGCACCAATTTTTTTGAAATATACATTATTAGATACTCAACGTCCCGGACCTGCTTTGTGGAAATTAAATGAAAGCCTCTTCCAATCTAAGGAGGGTAAAGATCCAATGCAATGTGGAAGTTATAGGCCAATATCACACCTGATACAAAGGGGAAAATTGGGGAGGTAGGAGTGACACTTGCTTCCTTTTACGCCCGAGAATTAGTAGATCTCTATTGAACCTACCTAAAAAGTTTGGGGGTCTAGCTTTACCCGATCTGTACAAATATTACCAGGCGGCACTTTTGTGCCGACTGATAGATTGGAGTAGACACGGGGAATGGAAGATGTGGCCGGGCCTGGAACAGGCGCAAAGTAAGGTGATACTCCAAAGAGCTGCGTGGTGCTTCACAACTGAGCATAGCGTCTTTGAGTGTTTTTACGGTGTTTTTCTGCACAATTTTGGTTCGTTTGTATGCACAAAGTGCACATTTTTTGAGTTTTTCGAGCTTTGGCATTTTTTTTATTAGCCAATAGAGAAAACTAGCATCTGTTGAATCATTTGTTGCTATATTTTTTCAGCTTTGCAAATTGCTTTTATTTCTTTTTTCATTATTATTATTCATTTATTATTATTTTTTTTTGATTGGGTAAGGGGTTAGAGTTAAGGTTAGGTAAGGGTTAGGATTAGGACTAGTTATTATTATTTATTTAATTATTTCAGACTACTACTACTACTACTAATAATAATAAATAAACATAAAATAAATACACAAAAAGATAAATAAAAAAAAAAAATAAAAAGAAAATCATAAATAAAAAGAATAAAATAAATAAAAATAAAATAAATGAATATTATGTAAGAATAAATCAGTAAAGCAACCCCTAACCTTAACCCCTAACCCTTAAAAAAATAAAAAATAAAATATATATATATATATATAAAATAATAATAAATAACTAAACCCCCTAACACAAAATAAATAAAGTGTTAGTATTATAATTATTATTATTAAAAATAATGTATTATTATTATTAATAATATTTTTTTTGTTTGGGTTTGGATGTTTATTTTTATTTGATTATCATTATTATAATTAATAAGTAATAATAATAATAATTATTATTATGGTTTATTTTTTTAATGTTAGGGGTTCATTATTATTTAGAGATGGTAGGCTAGGAAATCTCACTTAGAAAGGTACCTCATCCCAGAGTTGATTGATAGGGAAATAAGCGAGGATAGAGTAGGGGATTACCAAGTATCAAGAGAGCACTCATGGGTTTCAATAAAAAGATATTATAGTTTATTAATAGAAAATATACAAACATATATAAAAATACCCGCTTGTGTGAGATATAGGAAAGAAGTCACACTCAGCAGGTATGATACACAGCCTATACAACTAAAGGTGACATAGTTCATTATTATTTATTTATTTGTTATTACATATTAATTTCTTTTATTTATTTATTTAGTAAGGATGATTTTTAGTTATTTGTGCATTTATTTGGCAATTATTTATTCATATAATACTATATTTTTTTTATTTTTTAATTTGAGCAGAAAATCGTGCAAAAACATGTGACTAACCATGTCCATTCATTTCTATGGGCATAAAAACGCGCTAAAAACGCACACTTTCAGCTACAAAAAAGCTCCAGGACTTTTTTGAGCTTCAGGCGCTTGGCTTCAGGTGACTTGGAGTGGAGATGTGAACCAACTCCATAGAGAATAATAGATTTTTTTTCTCCTCAAGCGTTTTGGAGCTTCGAGTTTCAAGCTACAAAATGCTGAGGTGTAAATAGGGCCCAAAAGAATGCTCCATCTGTGTGAGAAACTTAGAAAAATAAAATCAAATGTACTATAATTAAACATACGCATGAAATATGTAACATGGATAATATGAGTTTGGGAGTTCAGAGGACAGAAAGAGGGAGAGGGTCTACTAAACAGAGATTTTTATCAAGACAGCTGATGCTTTCCACTAGCACCCCACAACCACACGTTTCCCTTAGTTTGCCCTTCGTTCTCAGTATGCTTTTCTCCACCATCAATGCACAAGACTCTCAGGAGGCTGCAGGCTGACCACCCTTCCACCAGTGTCTTTTAAATTTATGATGGAGTGGTCATCACCCGAATACCATTTCAGCTACGGCACTCTGCTACTGCCTCCTTCAATGCTGGCAGCACTAGACCTTCCAATGTTCTCATTAGCCCCACGGAGCAACTCTAATGCCCTGTACACACGGTCGGAATTTCCGACGGAAAATGTCCTATCGGACCATGTTGTCGGAAAATCCGACCATGTGTGGGCTCCATCGGACTTTTTCCGTCGGAAATTCAGACGGAAAAAATTTGAGATCTTGCTCTCAAATTTTCCGACAACAAAGTCCGATCGGACTTTTTCCGATCGTGTGTAGCGAATTCCGACGGACAAAGTGCCACGCATGCTCAGATCACATTACAAGACCAAAGCTATTGGCTACTAGCCTCTACGTTGTTCTGTTGTACGCAACGAACGCCACCACGTTCAGAATGATCGGATTTTCCGACAACTTTGTCTGACCGTGTGTATGCAACACCAGTGTCGGACAAAATCCGTCGGAAAAAATCCGACGGATTTTGTGGTCGGAATTTCCGACCGTGTGTACGGGGCATAAGTCCTATGAATGACTTCTCATCCAAACTTTCTCTTTGCCTCTCTGCTTCTCCTCTAACCTTAAAGAACTCTGTACCCTTTGTTTTCCTTCAGCCATCACTATCCCTTCCCTTTGTAGTTGCCTCAAATAGGCAATATTTTATGGTTAAAGTGGGGTTCCAGTCAAAAAAAAAAAAGGGGCTTAAAAATCCTAAAAAAAAATCAAAAAAAAATAATTGGAAAAAAAAAATTTTTTTACTCACCTCCAAATGCCTGTTGCTATGGGGTCCCTCGTAGTCTGCCACCTTCAGTGCCCGGGCTAAACGTCACTTCCCCCTCGGCACCGCACAGTCATCTGGGACCTGTCACGTGTCCCAGATGACTGAGCGTCAAATCACGGCGCACGGTGCCGCTCGCGCATGCGCAGTGGGTGCCCGGCTGTGAAGCCACAGCCGGCTTCCCACATTAGGAATGCCGGCGCCGCGAGCGGCTCGTGGAACGAGGGGGGGTCTCGTTCCCCCGCATCGCGGGCCCCCTGGACAGGTAAGTGTCCGATTTTTAAAAGTCAGCAGCTGCAGTATTTGTAGCTGCTGACTTTTAAAAAAAAAAATTTTTTTTCCCCCAGGGCGGAGCTCCACTTTAAGGAGAGTCGTGCGACGTGGCTCCCAAACAAAATTGGCGTCCTTTTTTTCCCACAAATAGAGCTTTCTTTTGGTGGTATTTGATCACCTCTGCGGTTTTTATTTTTTGTGCTATAAACAAAAATAGAGCGACAATTTTGAAAAAAATGCAATATTTTTTACTTTTTGCTATAATAAATATCCCCAAAAAATATATAAAAAAACATTTTTTTTCCTCAGTTTAGGCCGATACGTATTCTTCTACATATTTTTGGTAAAAAAAAAATCGCAATTAGCAATTATTGATTGGTTTGCGCAAAATTTATAGCGTTTACAAAATTGGGGATAGTTTTATAGCATTTTTATGAATATTTTTTTTTTTTTACTAGTAATGGCGGTGATAAGCGATTTTGTATTGTGACTGCGACATTATGGTGGACACATCGGACATTTTTGACACATTTTTGGGACCATTGTCATTTATACAGCAATCAGTGCTATTTAAATGCACTGATTCCTGTGTAAATGACACTGACAGTGAAGTAGTTAACCACTAGGGGGTGGGGAGGGGTTAAGTCTGTGTGTGTGTTTTTTTACAGTAGGGGGGCGTGGCTTTGCATCTGACGTCACTGATCGGCTTTCCCGATGACAGGGAACAGCCGATCAGTGACAGGCTTACTAGGAAGCACGGGGAGAGGTTTGTTTACACAGACCTCTCCCCGTTCTTCAGCTCTGTGACCCGATCCCGAGACACCAGCGGCGATCAGGTCCGCTGGTCCCGCGGCCACGGTCACGGAGCTCAGGACCGGGTCGCGAGCGTGCCGTCGGCGGCACGCGTGCGACCCATGGCTGGGCTCTTAAAGGGCCACGTACAGGTACGTGGTTGTGCCCAGCCGTGCCATTCTACCGACGTATATCGGCGTGAGGCGGTCCTTAAGCGGTTAAGCTAGTGCATTGTCGGTTCACTTACGGTACCTTTTCCTTCGATTTCCCTTCTAAATGTTTTTTTTCTTTGTTTTGTTTGTCTGAATTTCTCACTTCCTGTTCCTCCTCAGTAAGCTGTTCAGTAAGCTGTTCTGGCTGACTAAACACCACTCGGATGATGGTGTGAAGTTTACTGAGGAGAAACAGGAAGTGAGAAATTCAGACAAAGAAAAAAAACATTTAGAAGGTAAATCGAAGGAAAAGGTAAGTGAACCAACAATGCATTAGCTTAAAGGAACCTATTTAGAAAATAAAAAACAAACCTTTACAACCCCTTTAATACCGCCTTAATTACACCACTATGCAGTTTTTTTTTATTTAGACAGCTATCTTCTGATTTATGGGTCCCTCTTGGTTTTACAGCATAGATCATTAAGACCGGCCGGCCATACATGGTTTGAATCTCGGACAGTTCCTGCAGAGATTTGAATCGTTAATGGGGAGGCTGAATGTACAAGGTGATCGATCGATCAACTTGGGTACAACCAGCTTGCCGGATTCACTTGCGATTATTGCTAGCGGCTGCTATAGCCGCTGGCGATAATCACTTTATTCTCCCAGCGGGGAGTTGTAGGAAAGAAATGTTCACCGTAGACATGTGCAATTCATTTCAAATTAGTTTCTTTAACGACAAGAATCAATATATATATATATATATATATATATATATATATATATATATATATATATATATATATATATATATAATCAATATCCTTCTACTGATTTGTACTGGCAATCATTGCCAGTCCATTTCCCTACAACTCCCTTTGCTGACAGTTTATTAGATGTGGCTTTACATCCTGTGATTCCAGTTTGCTATCAGCACTGAGGTCAGCTAGTCTGGCTTCCTGTTGAGGATGGCACTTCCTGTCTCACGGCCGTCACTTCCTGTGCGCCTGGCGCTCCTGTTGTGACATCATCTGTTCTCACCTGACCGTTTGGCGCCGAAATTTTGGCGCCAAAACGGCGGTGGAGAGGGTTATTTAAGGGGAATTGTTTGGGCTCTTCAATTGTGCAGCTCAGCGGAGGTTCACTCCCAAAACGATGCTTGTTTAAGGTAAGAGATTTCAGCAGACTATTTGCCACCTGTCTTTACCAGGAACTGATCACTAAAATGCCCTTTTTTTACTCTATTCAAGGGGTCTAAGTACCTCACTCTGACCTCCCTATTTTCTGGATAGTCATCTATCCTGGCTGGCACCCTGAGTGGATGCAGACCCTCAACATAGGTAAATATGTATTTAGGACTTGGTGATCTGTTTTTGGTTTGCTGATGGTAACTATATCTGTATGATATTTCCCAGATGGACTAAAGAATTTCCCTTTAAAATATCTTATAGATTCAAACTTGGACTTCCTTTTTGGCAGTCATGAGCATTTTGTCTATATGCTCCTATTACCTTTTCAAGCAATTATTATCCAGGTGGGTTCTCCATTTTTGGGATAATATTTATCTATATTTATTTTTACTCTCTTTAACACCTTAACAAACTAAGCATCTGTATTAATATACCCCATAGATGGATTGCAAAACTGATATAGTTTTGGATATTATTTCCCTCTCTATGATGCACTCATTACAACCCCATGTATTCAGCATTTATGTGGACTGCGGAATTCTCTCCCGGAGCACTAAGGTTAGCATATGAGCTCACAAGCTCCACCCACTTCCCTATTACGTGATGTTCATTTCTTTTTTTTAATCAAGAAAAGGTTTTTATTTTTCGTTTTGCACAATTTACATGGTAAGAGTCACATTGTACAGTTATAATTTCAACATAACAGAGACTATGCAGTCTAAAATTAAGCTTTACAAGGTTCCTGAAACAATATAACAAAAACGAAGTCTTGTCTTTATTAACCAGTTAACAACCGGCCCATAGCCAAAAAATGGCTACAGGGCGGTTGCTTAACTCTGGGAGGCCGTTAATTAACGGCCTCACAGAATTCTGCTCTTGCGCGCCCCCTGGTGTGCACACTCGAGAGCATCCATGATCGCCGGGTCCAGAGGACCCGGCGGATCATGGATCACGGTAAACGGCCGCTCATCGCGGCCGTTTACCACGTGATCGCTCCGTCAAATGACGGAGTGATCACATGTAAGCAAACCGGCGTCATTTGATGACGCCGGTTCCTCTCTCCTCCTCTCTCTGTACCGATCGGTACAGTATGAGAGGAGAGGGGGAGGGATCGGTGGCAGCAGTGCTGTGGGCGGGATCTGTAGTGCCCACAGCCTGCTCTGCCACCACCGATCCATCCATCCATGCTCAGCCATCCCTCCCTACCCTGCAATACCCAGCAATAGCCTGCAGTGTATTGCTGGGTATTGCAGGGTATGGAGGGATGGCTGAGCATGGATGGATGGATTCTCTGCCATCCCCCCCAATACTGTGCCATACCCCCCTATACTGTGCCATACCCCGCAATACTCTGCCATACCCTGCGATACTCTGCCGAACCCTGCGATACTCTGCCATACCCTGCGATGCCCTGCCATACCCTGCGATGCCCTGCCATACCCTGCGATACTCTGCCATACCCTGCGATGCTCTGCCATACCCTGCGATGCTCTGCCATACCCTGCGATGCTCTGCCATACCCTGCGATGCTCTGCCATACCCTACGATGCTCTGCCATACCCTGCGATACCCTGCCATACTCTGCCATACCCTGCCATACTCTGCCATACCCCGCGATACTCTGCCATACCCTGCGATACCCTGCGATACTCTGCGATGCTCTGCCATATCCTGCGATACCCGGCGATACTCTGCGATACTCTACCATACCCTGCGATACTCTGCAATACTCTACCATACCCTGCGATACTCTGCAATACCCGGCGATACTCTGCGATACTCTACCATACCCTGCGATACTCTGCAATACCCGGCGATACTCTGCAATACCCTGCGATACTCTGCCATACCCTGCAATACCCAACAATACCCTGCGATACTCGCTACGATCAAAGCCAGGATCGTTTTTTTATTTTATTTCAGGCTTTCCAGCCTAGAGGTGAGATGTGGGGTCTTATTGACCCATATCTCACTGTAAAGAGGACCTGTAATGCCATATTCCTATTACAAGGGATGTTTACATTCCTTGTAATAGGAATAAAAGTGATCAAAAAATTTTTTGGGGGGAAAAAAAGGGTCAAACTAAAATAAATAAAGTAAAATGAACAATAAAATATATATATATTTTTTTAAAGCGTCCCTGTCCCCGTGTGCTCGCACGCAGAAGCGAACGCATACGTAAGTCCCGCCCACATATGAAAACGGTGTTCAAACCACACATGTGAGGTATCGCTGCGAACGTTAGAGCGAGAACAATAATTTTGGTCCTAGACCTCCTCTGTAACTCAAAACATGTAACCAGTAAACAAAATTAAAGCCTATGGGGATTTTTAAGTAGCGAAGTTTGGCGCCATTTCACGAGTGTGTGCAATTTTGAAGCGTGACATGTTGGGTATCTATTTACTCGGCGTAACTTCATCTTTCACATTATGCAAAAACATTGGGCTAAATTTACAGTTTTGTTTTTTGTAAAGCACAAAACATTTTTTTTCCAAATAAAACACGTTCGAAAAATTGCTGCGCAAGTACCGTGCTAGATAAAAAGTTGCAACGACCGCCATTGTATTCTCTAGGGTCTTTGCTAAAAAAACATATATAATATTTTGGGGTTCTATGTAATTTTCTAGCAAAAAAATGATGATTTTTACATGTAGGAGAGAAATGTCAGAATTGGCCTGGGTGCTCCAGAACACCTGATGGCGCTCCCTGCATGTTGGGCCTCTGTATGTGGCCACGCTGTGTAAAAGTCTCACACATGTGGTATCACCGTACTCAGGAGTAATAGCAGAATGTGTTTTGGGGTGTAATTTGTGGTATGCATATGCTGTGTGTGAGAAATAATCTGCTAATATGACAATTTTGTGAAAAAAAAAAAAAAAAAAATTTAAAAAAATCTTGATATTGCAAAGAATTGTGGGAAAAAATGACAACTTCAAAAAACTCACCATGCCTCTTTCCAAATACCTTGGAATGTCTTCTTTCCAAAAAGGGGTCATTTGGGGGGTATTTGTACTTTCCTGGCTTGTTAGGGTCTCAAGAAATGAGATAGGCCGTCAGTACTTCAGGTGTGATCAATTTTCAGATATTGGCACCATAGCTTGTGGACTCTAAGGCTACTTTCACACTGGAGCGGTGGGGGCGCTGGCGGTAAAGCGGCGCTATATTTAGCGCCGCTTTACCGGCGTTTTAGCGGCGCATTGCAGCCGCTCGCGGGGTGTTTTTACCCCCCGCGAGCGGCCGAAAAAGGGTCAATACCGCCCGCAAACCGCCGCTATTGCGGCGTTTTGCGGGCGGGTTCGGCGCGCTCCCCCATTGTTTTCAATGGGACCGGGCGCTATAGGAGCGGTAAATATACCGCTCCTATAGCGAGCCAAAGATGCGGCTTGCAGGACATTTTTGAGCGTCCTGCAAGCGCACCGCTTCAGTGTGAAAGCCCTCGGGCTTTCACACTGAAGGAACAGCAACAGCTGTTTCGGGTCGGTTTGCAGGCGCTATTCTTAGCGCAATAGCGCTTGCAAACCGCCCCAGTGTGAAAGGGGCCTAAAACTTTCACAAAGACCAAATAATATACCCCAATTTGTACTTATTTTTACCAAAGATATGTAGCAGTATAAATTTTGGCCAAAATTTATCAAGAAAAATTACAAATTTGCTAAATTTTATAACAAAAACCAAGAAAAATTCATTTTTTTACTGAATTTTCAGTCATTTTTCTTTTATAGCGCAAAAAATAAAAAACCCAGAGGTGATTAAATACCACCAAAAGAAAGCTCTATTTGTGTGAAAAAAAGGACAAAAATTTCATATGGGTACAGTGTTGTATGAATGAGTAATTGTCATTCAAAGTGTGAGAGCACCGAAAGCTGAAAATTGGTCTGGTTATTAAGGGTGTTTAAGTGCTCAGTGGTCAAGTGGTTAAATACTGTGCAAAACTTTCTTCCCATGACCTTGCCATGCTTTAGTGCACTGTTAATATACCTGTGTTACTATGTGTGAGCATTCACAACAACCATCTTGTGGACCCTGTCCGCTCTATTTAGTGTACCCTGTCTGTTTGAGTTGGTCAGCTTCTCCCCTTCTTTATGTTGAATGAAAGGTGTGTGTCTGTCTTCCATTGTTTTCCCCCCTAGAATCATCCTGCTAGCAGCCTGTCCTGGATTAGCTGGTGTGGGGCTAGCCCAGGGGTGTCTAGCCATGGTGACCACATTGCCTGAAATTTTCGTGGGGCATTTCTATGTTGGTAGGTTATTTTTTCCCTGATCAGTAGTTTGTTTACGTTCTCTACCCATTTGATGTTCATTTCTATATTACTTTACCGAGGCAGTGTAAACTATTGTGTATTCAATGTCTGACTGTATTTTTTCTATTCCAGTAACATATTATATGACATTATCTAACTCTCCTGAGGAAGCCCAAGTTTGGGTGAAACATGTTGAGAAAAAAGAGCAATAAATGAAAACTTCATCCCTGTTCAGTGATGTATTGTTTTTAAATGTTTTCATAGACATTTGATGTCAAAAGTGCAATATCAAGTTATGTTGTGATTTTCAATAAACTATTTTTTCAATTAAATTTTTTCTGTATCATTGCGCCCTAAAAGTCCCATATCTGTTCTTTGAACAAAATTTTGACTTTATGTAAGGGATGAGGCGCTATACTTTTAACTTTCAGCAACTCAGCTCATCTTCAAAAAAGTTTCTTTAACGAATTTCGACAAATTCGTTAATTCGGAAATATCCGAATCAACGAAAATGCGTTTAACTAATTTTTCCGAAATATTCGTAAATTTGAATATTCGAAAATTTGTATATTCGTACATTCGCAAATTCGGAAATCTGAATTTATAATTAACTGATAATAACTTAACTATTACTAACTATTAAATTATAGATATTGTAATTTCCTTTTTAAATTTGTCTGTTAGTGAACGTAACAAATACAAATTTATCTTAAGTTACAAATTATCCGAAATAACGAATGCCATATACAAACAAATGGAACGTAATGAATTAATAATAATAAATAACAATAATAATAATAAAAACTTTTTATTATTATTATTTATTAATTTGTAACGTTCCATTTTGTTTAGATGTGGCATTCGTTATTTCGGATAATTCGTAACTTCAGATAAATTCGTGTTCACTAACAGCCAAATTTGAAAGGAAATTACAATACCTATAATTTAATATTTCAGATTTTCTAAATTTTCTAATTTACGAATGTACGAATATACAAATTTTCTAATGTACGAATTTACAAATGTACGAATGTGAATGTACGAATTTGCAAATGTACGTATTTACGAATGTACGAATTTACGAATATACAAATTTTCTAATTCACGAATGTACGAATGAACGAATTTACGAATTTACAAATTTACGAATGTACAAATGTACGTATTTACAAATGTACGTATTTACGAATGTACGAATGTACAAATGTGTGAATTTACGAATATACGAATGTACGAATGAACGAATTTACTAATTGCGATCATAACGAATGACCCGGAAAACGAAAAAAACAAAAAACAAATAAAACGAAAATGAATGAATTTTTTGGCAGTGCACATGTCTAGTGCACCGTGCATGGCCCGGCCTAAGGCCCCTTTCACACCTAAGTGTTTTTCAAGCGCTACAGCGCTAAAAATAGCGCCTGTAATGCGCCTGAAAAAAGCGGGTCCTTTAACTCCAGTGTGAAAGCCGGAGGGCTTTCACACTGGAGCGGTGCGCTAGCAGGACGGTAAAAAAAGTCCTGCTAGAAGCATATTTGGAGAGGTGAAGGAGCCGGGTATTCACCGCTTCTATACCGCTCCTACCCATTGATTTAAATGGGACACCGTGGTAATACCACCCCGATAGCGGCCGAATACCGCGGCTAAAACGACGGTAAAGCAGCGCTAAATATATCGCTGCTTTACCGCCACCTCCCCCACCGCCCCAGTGTGAAACCGGCCTTATACAAACCCTATTTATATTTAACATACAGGAGCTTAAGGGAAATTTGCATCACAGCAGTAGAAACGAGAAGTACTACTACATAGAAAATGGGTGAAGTAATAGAAGGTGAAAAGGAAAGAGGAAGAAGAGAGGGGAAGATGAGACCAATAGAAAGCATCACATTAGTTTGTTCTTTAACCACTTCAGCTCCAGAAGATTTACCCCCCCCCCCCTTCATGACCAGGCCATCTTTTGTGATACGGCACTGCGCTATTTTAACTGACAATTGCGCGGTCGTGCAACGCTGTTTCCAAATAATATTAATGTCCTTTTTTTCCCACATATAGAGCTTTCTTTTGGTGGTATTTGATCACCTCTGCAGTTTTTATTCTTTGCGCTATAAACAAAAAAACAACATTTTTGAAGAAAAATATATATTTTTCACTTTCTGCTATAAAACAAATCCAATAAAAAATGTAAAAAAAAAAACAAATTTCTTCAGCAATTGATGCCAATATGTATTCTGCTACATATTTTTGGTAAAAAATCCCAATAAACGTATATTGATTGGTTTGCGCAAAAGGTATCGTGTCCAGAAACTATGGAATAGATTTATGGAATTTTGAATTTATTTTATTTTTTTACTAGTAATGGCGGCAATGCGCAACTTATAGCAGGACAGCGACATTGCGGCCAAACCGAACACCTAACTGACACTTTTTGGGGACCAGTGACACCAATACAGTGATCAGTGCTAAAAAAATATGTACTGTCACTGTACTAATAAAAAATAAAGATTGCCGCGCTAATGAAACATTATGACCAAAACAAAATATGTGATAAATATTTAACAGTGATCAGTCCAGAAAGAAATCCAGTGAAATATCCTTTGCATTCGTGTCTCAAAGGTGTTGGATGACTAAAATAGGCACTGTTATGCCGCGTACACACGGTCGGAATTCTCGTCGGAAAAAGCTCTGATGGTTTTCCCGTCTGAATTCCGACGGAATTTCGCTCAAACTGTCTTGCCTAAACACGGTCACGTCAAATTCCGACAGTCAAAAACACTGCGGCATACAACGCGTTCGACAGCACTATTAAAGGGAAGTTTAATACTTCTGAGCATGCGTCGAATTGTTTCCGAGCATGCGTCGGAATTTTGCGTGTCGGAATTGCATACACACGATCGGAAAATCCGATAGAAAGGTTTTCCCTCAAAAAAATTAAGAACAGGTTCTCAATCCAAAGTCCGTCGGAAATTCCGACAGAAAAAGACCGATGGGCATACACACGGTCGGAAAATCCGATGAAAAGCTCCCATCGGACTGTTTCCATCGCAAATTCCGACCGTGTGTACTCGGCATTACTGTACTAATGACACTGGCAGGGAAGGGGTTAACATCAGGGGCGATCAAAGAGTTAAATGTGTCCCTAGCCGCTTGCCGACCAGCCGCCGCCATTATACATTTTTATAGCACTGATTGCTGTATAAATGCCAATGGTGCCAAAAATGTGTCAAAAGTGTCCGATGTGTGTGCCACAATGTCGCAGTCCCGATAAAAAAAATCGCAGATCGCTGCCATTACTAGTAAAAAAAATTTTTTTATAAATCTATCCCCTATTTTGTAGACGCTATAACTTTTGTGCAAAGCAATCAATAGACGCTTATTGCGATTTTTATTACCAAAAATATGTAGAAGAATTCATATCGGCCTAAACTGAGAGAAAAAATACCTTTTTTTAAAAAAAAAAATGGGTATATTTATTTTAGCAAAAAGTAAAAAATATATATATTTTTTTATCAAAATCGTCGCTCTTTTTTTGTTTATAGTGCCAAAAAAAAAAAAAAAAAGAGGTGATCAAATACCACCAAAAGAAATGTCTATTTGTGGGAAAATTTTGTTTGGGTATAACGTCACACGACCGCGCAATTGTCAGTTAATGCGACGCAGTGCCGAATCGCAAAAAATGGCCTGGTCATTGAGCAGTCAAATCTTCCATGGCTGAAGTGGCTAGGGAGTGCTTGATAACTGTGTGTGTGTGTCGCAGGCGGCGCGCGTGCGCGTCCCAGACCCGCAAGTGCAGAATCACGTACCTGTTCCTGCGCAGAGGAGCCTCCGCACTGCAGTAAATGTATGTGGGGCGGTCAGCAAACAGTTAAAGTGGAAGTAAAGTCAGATTTTCCACTTTCACCTACAGGTAAGCCTGTAATGAGGCTTACCTGTAGGTACAAAAAATATCTCCTAAACCTTTACGGTTTAGGAGATATTCCCCGTGCAATACGCCGCTGACTGCAGCGGCGCATGCGCACGGGGGATTCTCGTCTGAAAGGCCGGCAGAATACGAACCCTGCCGGGACGAAGTCTCCCGTGCGCATGCGCGGGAGTGACGACATCGCGGCTCCAGCCACTCACAGCGCTGGAGTCGCGATACCCGGAAGACACGCCGAGGCAACATGTCAGCGACCTCGGCGTGGACCAGGTGAGTTACCGACGCCTCGTTCTAAGGTAAGTATTTCATAATGAGCTAGTATGCGGTGCATACTAGCTCATTATGCCTTTTCCCTTACAGGTGTAAAAAAAAAAAAAAAATGTCAGCGGGTTTACTCCCGCTTTAAGCTGCCTAGTAGTAGAATTTTGTTCAAAAAATTTTCCTTTTAAGAATGTTCATTCCATTTTCCAATCCTTAGGCTCGGTTCACACTGCCGTGACTTGAGAGTTTAAAGTCGCTTGACAAAGTCGCACCCCATTAACTGCAATGGAACTCAAGTCGCAGCGAAAAAAGTTTCCTGCACTACTTTGGGGGACCTGCATTGACTTCTGATCACCATGTACACTGTGGTAGTCCTAGCACCACATCTACTGAAGTCCTCTATTCTCCGTCATTAAGATGAAGCAGGAATACAATGTATACTTTTATACTTACTGCCAGGGCTTTGTTGGGAAATCCAGGGCTGTGTGCCAAGTGATGGGTGTCTTCACTTCTGCCTGTGACAATATGGTGACCACTATAGGGGGTCCCTCTAAGCAGGAAAAGTAGCTTTGGTTTGTGCAATAAAGGGAGGATCTTCCTAAAGCTGGATTTTCCCATTTCATTAAGTGATGTAAGCCTATGCTTTTCTCACCAGCGTCAACCACAATGTAACAACTTTTGGGTGGAGTTTTAAACCGAAAACCAAAAAAATATTATATTGCAGCTTACCGATCCTTAGACGTGGTGGCTGCATTTGTTTTCTTTTATTTTTGGCTTTTTTCCTTCTGTTTTCACCTGGTGATCTGGCCAGTAACACACCTCCTCTATTAGCGTGCCTCCACTCTGAATGAGCACAGGAGGCACAGCAGGCTGCAGCATTGTGAGTTAGACCCCTTTCAAACTGGGGCGTTTTTCAGGCACTTTAGCGTTAAAAAAAGCACCTGTAAAGCGCTTGAAAGAAGCCTCATCTGCAATCCCAATGTGAAAGCCCAAGTGCTTTCAGAGCCCTTTCACACTGCCAGCGCCCGAAAAACGCTCGTAAAGCGCCGCTTAAACTAGCGGTGCTTTACCAGCATTTTTCGAGCGCTAGTGGGGCGCTTTTAACCCCTGCTAGTGGCCAAAAAAGGGTTTAAAGCGCCCACATAGCTCTGCTGCCAAAAGCGTTTTTCAGGCGCTTTTTAGGCGCTGCAAAAGCGCTGCAAAGAAGCTGCTTGCAATGGCGTCCCTAGGGGGGGGCCAGAGGGGGCCCTGACCCCCCCAAAATTATGCTGTGCCCCACCATGTGCCCCCCCCAAAAAAAAAAAAAAAAAATATTTTTTTTTTTTTTTTTTTTACAAAAAGGCAATGTCTTTTTGTTTGCATTCGTAGCGGATGTGCCACATCTTACTCAGGCCGCTGCTGGAGTAACACAGTCTCTATTGAGAGGGGGAGTATTCTTCTAGCCTGGACGCGTGGGTAAGTGTGTGCACTGCAGTACACTGTAATCACTGAACTGCATTATCTCCATCTCTGCTGGTTACTTTATGGGGCTAATGTACAAGAGAGCCAGCACAATTTGTTGTTAGAGATGGGCAGGGCATGTTCAAAATCCAACATGCCCGACCCCGCCAGGAAGCCCACACTGCACAGCGCTAAGCACAGGCAGTGAGACATTTCCTGGTCCGCAGCTGCACAGATCAGGAATGTCTCACTGCCTGTGATTAGCTGTGTGCAGTGTCGGCTTCCTGGTGGGATCGGGCATGTGGGATTTCAAACACACCCAAGCCCATCTCTAAGGCTACTTTCACACTGGAGCGGTGGGGGCGCTGGCGGTAAAGCACCGCTTTACCGGCGTTTTAGCGGCGCATTGCGGCCGCTCGCGGGGTGTTTTTACCCCCGCGAGCGGCCGAAAAAGGGGCAATACCGCCCGCAAACCGCCGCTATTGCGGCGTTTTTCGGGCGGGTTCGGCGCGCTCCCCCATTGTTTTCAATGGGACCGGGCACTATAGGAGCGGTAAATATACCGCTCCTATAGCGAGCCAAAGATGCGGCTTGCAGGACATTTTTGAGCGTCCTGCAAGCGCACCGCTTCAGTGTGAAAGCCCTCGGGCTTTCACACTGAAGGAACAGCAACAGCTGTTTCGGGTCGGTTTGCAGGCGCTATTCTTAGCGCAATAGCGCTTGAAAACCGCCCCAGTGTGAAAGGGGCCTAATGGTTGTAGACAGTTGACCTCCCTGCAGGTTGCTTAGCAGCAGTGCAGCCTTCTCTGACATGCTGATCGTGATGCAATCCAGGTGATGCTCCTAGTCAAATCCTAGTGTTAAATATCATAGTGATTTTATTGATCAAAGCCCACACATTACAGGCATAGAACCCACACCTTACAGGCATAGAGCCCACATGGCTGCTGAACATACGGTGGATGTGGTTGTACTCTTGATGCTAATAAATACTGTGTTTATTAGATCTGACTGGGAGCATCACCTGGATCACATCCCGATCAGCATGTCAACAGAGAAGGTTATACAGCATTACTGCTGCTAGGTGACCAGCTGGGGGCTCGGCTCTCTACAACCTATAGTGCCAGCCTTCCCCTGCATGCACCCATAATGTCACCAGCACTAGGTCCTAATAGACTGCTGCCACTGCCAAGGAGACAGATGCCAGACCAGCACTGTCAATAGCAGGGGCAGGACAGCAAGAGGAGGCTGGGGAACACCACAGTGGCAGAGCACCAAGGCCCGGTGGCAAGACAATCTTTGCAAACCTGATAGTTCTCCCACTGCTTTGGACCCTTATATTTTCTTGGTATGCTGGAGACATATATCGCTTGTTTTGTGCCACCCTGGGGATCGTAGTAAAATTGCATTTTATAGTTGCCCCCCTAATTTTGTCCCTGTCCCCCCCATGTGTGCCCCCCCCCTAAATATGAAAGCTGGAGACGCCACTGGCTGCTTGCAGGACTTTTTTTGACGCCCTGCCAGCGCAGCGCCTCAGTGTGAAAGCACTCGGGCTTTCACATTGGGATTGCAGTTGCGGCTTCTTTTAAGCGATTTATAGGTGCTTTTTTAACGCTAAAGCGCCTGAAAAACGCTCCAGTGTGAAAGGGGTCTCAGTGTGAAAGCACTCGGGCTTTCACATTGGGATTGCAGATGAGGCTTCTTTTAAGCGCTTTATAGGTGCTTTTTTTAACGCTAAAGTGCCTGAAAAACGCCTGAAAAACGCCCCAGTGGGAAAGGGGTCTCAGGATGGAGGGGGATGTTAGAAGCACTAGTACATTTAAGTATACTAACAAACTGAAGCCAAACTCCAGCTAACACGTTATAAGCAGTTACAGCAAACTGTTTTTTATTTATTTTTCCTTTTGGGATAAAGGTTTTACATAAATAAGTAAAAGCTAATCATTATAAGCACCCATGCCAGTGTTAAATGGATTGGCTCATCCCTCTAATTTCTATATCTGCAACAGCTTGTTCTTTTGAAAAACAACAGACACCAGGTGAAAATAAGGGAAAGAAAGCCTAAAAAAGAAAAACTAATGCAGCCATCACCTCTAAGGCCTCATGCCCACCAGATGTCATAAAAATGGTAGTAGCGTTAGCTGTAGAAAGCTGTAGCTGTAGAAGGAGTTTTGCAGCGTTTTTGCAATAGCGGTTTTCAGCGGTTTTTAAGCTATATCTGTTTTTTTAGCAAAACTATACTCCCACAAAATTATGGTTTAAAAACGCTGATAAATGCCGAATAGCCGCGTTTTTATGCTTTTATCAGTGTTAGAGCATTTTTACAGCTGAAAAACTCCTCTCAAAATCCACTAGTTCTGGGGGGTTTTAAAGCCAGAAAATGCCCCTGCCAAAAAAACACTGATAACAGTCTATGTGTGCATGGGCACATAGGGCACATAGGGCACATAGGATAACATCCCGGGGAGTTTTACTGGTCGCAGAAAAAAAAATGTCTGAAGCCAAAAACAGCAGCTGTAAAAATGTCCAGTGTGCATGAGGCCTAAGAATTGGTAAGCTGCAGTATAATATGTTTGCTTTTGGGTTTAAAGGGGTTCTTCGGCCATACTTCAGCTTACCAGTCCTCAGTGTAGTGGCTGCATTTGTTTTTTCACATTTATTTTCACCTAGTTACCCTGCAAATACCACACTTCCTGTACCTGGGTGATTATCAGTGTTGGTCATTTTACTATAAAAAAGTAATTAGTTAAGTTACAAATTACTTCTCCCAAAAAGTAATTGCGTTAGTAACTCAGTTACTACATTGGAAAAGTAATTAGTTACGCAGCAAAGTAACTGTGACAGGGGTGGCAGCGGTGGTACTTGGGGGGTGGCAGCGGTGGTTCTGCCATCCTCTCCCACCACCACCTCTGCCTCTTACTGATCCCATCCCCCACCACCACTGATCTCATCCCTACCCTACCCCCCCATCACCTCTGTTGTAGAAGGAACGAACGGCCAGGCAGCGCGGCCACAGCGGGCCTTCCGGGCGGTAGATGTAATTGAGGTAACGCCGCCCAAGTAATGGGAACGGCGTTACCATGAGGGGAAGAGTAATCAGTTAGATTACTTGTTACCCTCTAAAGTAACTGCGTTAAGTAACTCCGTTTATTTTAACTGAGTTACTTACATCACTGGTGATTACATCACTCCTGCACTGTATCTGTAGAGGTAACCATGGTTGTTCCCCTAGGTCGGTGGTCTCCAAACTGCAGCAGCCCTTTGTTTGCCTTTATACGGCCCTTTGGGCACTACGTCTCCCACTGATACGAGGCACTTTTTGTACCCCTATCAACAAAATTGGGGTATTATTCCTCCCACTGACACAATGATGAAGCATACATTTTTCTTCTGACACTATTCCTTCCACTAACAACAATGATGGGGCACTATTTCTCCCACTGACACCAACAATGGGCACTATTCCTCCCACTGACACCAACAATGGGCACTATTCCTCCCACTGACACCAACAATGAGGCCACACTCCTCCCACTGACACCAACAATGGACACTATTCCTCCCACTGACACCAACAATGAGGCCCCACTCCTCCCACCAACACCAACAATGGGCACTATTCCTCCTACTGACACAAACAATGAGGCCCTACTCCTCCCACCCACCGACACCAACAATGGGCACTATTCCTCCCACTGACACCAACAATGAGGCCCTATTCCTTCCACTGACACCAAAAATGAGGCCCTATTCCTCCCACTGACACCAACAATGAGGCCCTACTCCTCCCACCGACACAACAATGGGCACTATTCCTCACACTGACACAAACAATGAGGCCCCACTCCTCCCACCGACACCAACAATGGGCACTATTCCTCCCACTGACACCAACAATGAGGCCCTACTCCTCCCACTGACACCAACAATGGGCACTATTCCTCCCACTGACACAAACAATGAGGCCCTACTCCTCCCACTGACACCAACAATGGGCACTATTCCTCCCACTGACACCAACAATGAGGCCCTACTCCTCCTACCGATACCAACAATAGACACTATTTCTCCCACTGACACAAACAATGAGGCCCTACTCCTCCCACCGACACTGACAATGGGCACTATTCCTCCCACTGACACCAACAATGAGGCCCTATTCCTCCCACTGACACCAACAATGAGGCCCTATTCCTCCCACTGACACCAACAATGAGGCCTTATTCCTTCCACTGACACTAACAATAGGGCACTACTCCCACTAATAATAGGGCACTACTCCCACTAATACCGATGATGGGGCACTACTCCTCCCACTAATACCAATGATGGGGTATTATTCCTTCTCCTCTTAACCACAGGGGTGCTGTGTAATTTTTTTACTCCCACTCACCACCAAGCCTGAGGTATTATTTACTCCCCTGGCCACAGTCCGGACCCTCCAACATCTGGAGGACAATAAACTTGCCGTTTGTTTAGAAAGATGTTCTCCTGATATGGACTACAGGTATGTCCATATCTCATTGAAGATGGAGGGCAGGGCAATTGGTAGTTCAGAGAAGATAGCTAGGAAGGAGATACACTATATTGTCAAAAGTATTGGGATGCTTGCCTTTACATACACATGAACGTTGGCTCGCAGTCTCCGCACAAATTCATCCCAAAGGAGTTCTATCGGTTGAGGTCCGGACTCAAGGCAGGTCAAGGCCGGTCAAGTTCCTCCACCCCAAACTCGCTCATCCATGTCTTTATGGACCTTGCCTTGTACACTGGTCCAAATCATTTGGTGGAGGGGGAATTATGGTGTGGGGTTGTTTTTCAGGAGTTGGGCTTGTCCCCTTAGTTCCAGTGAAGAAAACTCTAAGGCCCCTTTCACACTGAAATGTTTTTCAGGAGCTACAGCACTAACAATAGCGCCTGTATAGCCCCTGAAAAAAGCGGGTCCTTTAACTCCAATGTGAAAGCCGGAGGGCTTTCACATTGGAGCGGTGCGCTAGCAGGACGTTAAAAAAAAGTCCTGCTAGCAGCATATTTGGAGCGGTGAAGGAGCGTTGTATTCACTGCTCCTATACCGCTCCTACTTATTGAAATCAATGGGACACCGCGGGGATACCGCAGTAATACCGCTGGCAAAGCGCCGATGCAGTGGCGCTTTGCAGGGGGTTTTAACCCTTTCAGCCGCTAGCGGGGTGGTTTTAACTGCATACCGCGGCTAAAATGACGGTAAAACAGCGCTAAATATAGCGCTTCTTTACCGACGCTGCAACCACCACCCCAGTGTGAAACCACGACGTCGGCATACCAAGACATTTTGGACAATTTCTTGCTCCCAACTTTGTGGGAACAGTTTGGGGATGGCCCCTTCCTGTTCCAACATGACTGCACACCAGAGTACAAGGCAAGGTCCATAAAGATGTGGATGAGCGAGTTTGGGGTGGAGAAACTTGACTGGCCTGCACAGAGTCCTGACCTCAACCCCATAGAACACCTTTAGGATGAATTAGAGCGGAGACTGTGACCCAGGCCTTCTTGTCCACATCAGTGCCTGACCTCACAAATGTACTTCTGGAAGAATAGTCAAACATTCCCATAGACACTCTCCTAAACCTTGTAGACGGCCTTCCCAGAAGAGTTGAAGCTGTTATAGCTGCTAAAGCTGCCAACTCAATATTGAACCCTACGGACTAAGACTGGGATGCCATTAAATTTCATGTGTTTGTAAAGGCAGGTGTCCCAATACTTTTGGCAATATAGTGTATATGTGATTCCCCTCTTCTAGTTAGGGGGCGTGCATGCGTTATACACAGCGGGAGCCTATCAGCAGGTACCATGGACTCGATGTCCGCCGGCACCCATCAGGCAGAGAGGCAGAACAGTGATCTGCCAATGTAAACAAGCGGGTCAGGAGGGGAGGGATGAAATTTGAGTCCCTGCAAATCAGGGAATACATTCCATGTCTTACCCTGGTAAAAGCACCACCCACCGTGTAGTAAAATACATCTTAGGCAAACGGTTAACCCCTTGATCGCCCCTAAAGTTAACCCGTTCTTTTGCTCTATCCATAAAAAAAAAAATAGTTTTGCCTATAGTTCTACTATGACCCTCTGATCACCCCTGATATTAACCCCTTCCCAGCCCAGTGTCATTAGTACAGTAAAAATGCATATTTTTAGCACTGATCACTGTATTGGGGTCACTGGTCCCCAAAAAGTGTTAGTTAATGTCCGCGATATAGTCCTGCTATAAGTCGCTGCCAGTACTAAAAAAAAGCAAATAAAAATAAATGAAAATATCCTATAGTTTGTAGACGTGATAACTTTTTGCGCAAACCAATCAATATACACTTATTAGATTTTTTTTTTTTACCAAAAACATATAGCAAAATACATATTGGCCTAAATTTATGAAGAAATTTGATTTTTTACATCTTTTTCTTGGATATGTTTTATAGCAAATATGTTATTTTTTTCAAAATTGTCAGTCTTTTTTTGTTTATAGCGCAAAACATAAAAAAAACACAGAGGTGATCAAAACCACCAAAAGAAAGCTCTATTTGTGGGGGAAAAAAGGACATAAAAAAAAAAAAAAAAAAAGGACATCAATTTTATCTAGGTGAAGCGTCATATGACTGCGCAATTGTCAGTTAAATTAACGCAGGGCAGTATCGCTAAAAATGGCCTGGTCAGGAAGGGGGTATATCTTCCGGAGGTCAAGTGGTTAAGACGGGATCATTGACTAAAACGGGATTTCACATGTCACGCAACTTGAGGTCTCACAAGTTGGGTCCCAAGTGGCGGCAGAGTGAACCGAGCCTAAAGGTGGCCCTAGATGGATGGAAATGTTGATCCCTGTGTGGCCAAGTGAAAAAAAAGTTTTTGGTGGACCTACACTTTAACCACATGCCGACCGCGCTATAGTCGAAAGACAGCTACAGCGCGGTCGGCTTATCCTGGGTGGACGTCCTACGGACGTCCTCCCAGAAACTTGTTCCCGCACGCCCCCTGGGGCGCGCACTCGGGAACATCCGTGACCGCTGGGTCCCGAGGACCCGGCGCATCACGGTAAACGGCCGCTGATAGCGGCCGTTTACCACGTGAACGCTCCGTCAAATGACGGAGCGATCACATGTACACAAACCGGAGTCACGTCATGACGCCGGTTCCTCCCTCCCCTCTCTGTACCGATTGGTACAGTGAGAGGGGAGAAGCGTGCAGGGGGGGAGACGGGACCAGCGCTGTGGGCTGGATGTGTAGTGCCCACAGCGCTGGTCAGTGACAGATACACTGCCACCACTGTGCAACACTCTGCAACCACTGTGCAATGCTCTGCCACCACTGTGCAACACTCTGCAACCACTGTGCAATGCTCTGCCCCCACTGTGCAATACTCTGCCCCCACTGTGCAATGCTCTGCCCCCACTGTGCAATACTCTGCCCCCACTGTGCAATGCTCTGCCACCACTGTGCAATGCTCTGCCACCACTGTGCAATGCTCTGCAACCACTGTGCAATGCTCTGCCCCCACTGTGCAATACTCTGCCCCCACTGTGCAATACTCTGCCCCCACTGTGCAACGCTCTGCAACCACTGTGCAACGCTCTGCAACCACTGTGCAACGCTCTGCCCCCACTGTGCCATACTCTGCCCCCACTGTGCAATGCTCTGCCCCCACTGTGCAATGCTCTGCCCCCACTGTGCAATGCTCTGCAACCACTGTGCAACGCTCTGCAACCACTGTGCAACGCTCTGCCCCCACTGTGCCATGCTCTGCCCCCCACTGTGCAATGCTCTGCCCCCACTGTGCAATGCTCTGCAACCACTGTGCAACGCTCTGCCACCACTGCAATGCTCTGCAACCACTGTGCAATGCTCTGCCACCACTTTGCAACACTGCAATACTCTGCCAGTAATCGCCAATACTCTGCCAATACTAGCCAATACTCTGCCAATACTCGCCAATACTCTGCCAATACTCTGCAATAAATTTTAATAGAAACAAAGAATTTTTATTTTTATTTTTTTACCGAATTTTCAGTATATTTTGATTTATAGCGCGAAAATTAAAAAACCCAGCGGTGAATAAATACCACCAAAAGAAAGCTCTATTTGTGTGAAAAAAAGGACACAAAATAAATTTGGGTACAGTGTTGCATGACGGAGTAATTGTCATTCAAAGTGTGAGAGCACCGAAAGCTGAAAATTGGTCTGGTTAGGAAGGGGGTTTAAGTGCCCAGTGGTCAAGTGGTTAAATGTGACCACTGGTTGATTATAAAGAGACACATATGGTACAAGACAAGTGTAATTTTAAAGCATCGCAGTTGGTAGAAGTAAAAAGGTAGAACTGGAACCATTTTAGAGTTAAAAAGTAAGAGAACAGAAAAGGACTACATACCACCAAGTCCTCATTTCCCGGAGGTGGCATGTCACCTTTCTTCTCAGTAGGGTCCATAGTGTCTCAAGAATTGTCCTACAGGCCTGTCACTTTACAGATGCTTCCTTAGTACATTGCTGACTTTATTTTCCACCCTACTTTCCATTATCTTCATGACATTACTCATCACGGTTATCTTAGCATCACACCTCGGAATTTCTAGCCAATAGAAATATTTGCCTTCCTTCAGCTGTTTGACTTGTTCTGTGCTCACCAACTACTTGTACCTCGGAGATTACATACTACAACGACAGCCAAGTTACTGGCAGCTCACATGGTCCGCTCTCCTCCGATGTCTCTCATCTTTTACAGTTTCACAGAGGAAACCACAAATTTATCTGCTGTGAGGAAGTGAGCCAGTGTAGGAGGTTCAGGGCCTGTATATAGATAGTGGGGGAAGGTCCCTCTAATGGTTTAACCCCTGATGGTCAACCCATGGGAATCATATAGAACATCGGGCGATTTTATTATGTAAAAATGATTACGTTCAAAATATAACTTCAAGAATGAGACCGCAGAGGTTTAAAGCGGAACTCTGGGCATAAATCATTTAACCAGTTGCCGACCGTATAATATATACAGAGGCAAGGTGGCTCTGATGTGCCGGATCACATACCTAGTACGTGATTCGACACTTCCGGGTAGGGGGTGCTCATGCACGTCGCTGGCGGCCCACTCCCGCTGTGATTATACACAGCAGAAGCTGATCTGCGGGCACCCCGGACTTGATGTCTTCCGGCACCCACTGATCGTTAGGCAGAGACAGAAAGGCGGTCTGCCTATGTAAACAAGGCAGATCGCCGTTCTGACAGGAGGAAAGGCATGGATCCTGTGTCATTGCAAAGCAGGAACATGGTTCCATGTCTTCCCCTAGTAAAAGCACCTCACCTTGTCTGTTCCCCAGTGATGTAAGTAACTGAGTTAAAATAAACTGAGTTACCTAACGCAGTTACTTTAGAGGGTAACGAGTAATCTAACTGATTACTTTTCCTCTCATGGTAACTCAGTTCCCATTACTTTGGCTTAGTTACCCCAATTACATCTACCGCCACTAGATGGCAGTAGTGTAATTCCGGTGTCCTGCCGAAAAAGTTCCCCTGCCGTATAAGGACCCCCTGTACTGCGCAGGCGCAGGGCTTGAGCAGTACGAAGGACTACGGAGCTTCCGAAAATGGCCGAACCTAAACAGCTCTGAGTGAACTCTACACCACGCAGGCGCAGTTAACATGTAATTGTATGAGGCGACGCCGCACGCTCCTGATGCTCGTGCTACTCTGCAAGGGGCGTTTATCGTGTAAGTAAGGGGCGGGTCTAGTATTACTGTAACTAAGGGGCGCATTTATTATTATTGTTATATATCGAGCTCTGCCCATTAATTTAACATTCGCCCTCTTCTTTAGCCATCCGCCCCTTACACGACATAATAATAATAGACCCGCCCCTTACACAATATAATAATAATAGACCCGCCCCTTACACGATATAATAATAGACCCGCCCCTTGCTTACACGATATAATAATAATAGACCCGCCACTTGCTTACACGCTATAACAGATCTGCCCCTTGGTTAGAGTAATAATAGAGCAGCCCCTTGGTTACACGATATATAACTATAATAATAAATGCGCCCCTTGGTTACAGTAATACTAGAATATTTAAAAAAAAGTCAGTTACTTTGCTGCGTAACTAATTACTTTGTAATTTGTAACTTAACTAATTACTTTTTTAAAGTAAGATGACCAACACTGCTGTTCCCCCATTAAGGAGATTCACCCTCTCTCTCTCTGTCCTGTTTACCATAATCATTGAAAGTGAAAGTAAAAGAAAATCCCACATTTTGGGTTGTCGCCAGTAAAGTAATATGCCGCGTACACACGGTCCGACTTTCTGATGTAAAATGTGGGATGGGAGCTTTTTGTCAAAAATTCTGACTGTGTGTAGGCTCCATCGGACAGTTTCCATCGCACAAAATTTGAGATCTGGTTCTCAAATTTTCTGACAACAGAATCCGTTCGCGTAAATTTCGATCGTGTGTACACCATTCCGACGCACAAAGTGCCACGCATGCTCAGAATCAAGCAGAAGAGCCTCACTGGCTATTGAACTTAATTTTTTTCGGCTAGTCGTAAGTGTTGTATGTCACCCCGCTCCTGACGTTCGCAATTTCCGACAAGATTTATGTGACCGTGTGTATGCAAGACAAGTTTGAGCCAACATCCGTCGGAAAAAATCTATGGATTTTGTTGTCGGAATGTCCGATCGTGTGTACGTGGCATTAGAGGGGAAATCTTTCAATATGGAAACTAGTTCTGGTGACCTGGGGGTGCCCAATGAATTCCCTTTGCAGGGATTTCCTCTCACTTCCTGTTTGGCTATGGGACAGAAAGTAAAAGGGAAATCCACAATGGGACACATTTGAAGAAAAAAAATCTGACAGGGGTTATAATCCTCCCTTGCTCTATCCAAAAAAAAAAAAAAAAAGTTTTGCTCTAACCCTTTGATCACCCCTGATGTTAGCTCCTTCCTAGCCAGTGTCATTAGTACAGTGACAGTGCATATTTTTAGCACTGATCACTGTATTAGAGTCACTGGTCCCTAAAAAGTGTCAGTGTCCGACTGTCTGCTGCAATATCCCAGTCCCGCTATAAGTCGCTGATTGCCGCCAATCAATATACGCTTATTAAGATTTTTTTTTACCACAAATATGTAGCAGAATACACATTGGTCTACATTTATGAAGAAATTCGATTTTTTTTATTGGATATGTTTGATAGCAGAAAGTAAAAAAATATAGTTTTGTTTTCAAAATTGTCGGTCTTTTTTTGTTTATGGGTTTATAGGTTTATTGGAAGCTGCTGGCTGAGGGGGCACTCAACAGGAGGGAGGGACCAGGAGCAGTAAAGAGGGACCCGAGAAGAGGAGGACCCGGGCTGCTCTGTGCAAAAACCAACTGCACAGAGGAGGTAAGTATGATATGTTTGTTATTTTTATTTATTTTTTTAAAACTAGACTTTACAATCACTTTACGTATTGGTGGAGGGAACAGCCAGCTAGTCTGAGACACTGTAAGAGCAGTCACGGTCTTTGTAGCAACCTCTGGCCCCTAACCCTCAAAACACAAACACTCCTGGAGCTCTAGGCAAGGTTCTACTCACGATGTCCACAGACAGCTCATATTCAACCTCCCTGCAACACTCGCTGAGCTTCACAGTGTCTTTCAGCAAGATTCGTTAAGTCCAGGTTCATACATGGTCCTCAGCCCAGCACAAGCTGAGACCTAACAGCTCTTCTGTAACACACAGTCTGCCTCCCAGGGGCAGAGGCCACAGGAGAGAGAGCTCTGAACAGACCCTCAGTCCCAAACATTTATCTTCTCCCCAGCCACACCTTTTGGGCACCCTCTTCCATAGATTGGCTGGGGTCAGATAAATATTCATAGCCCAAAGATTGAACCTCCTATTTTATTTCTGGAAGCTTCTTCCAGAGGCTGGCAGGAGCAGTCAATCACCAGGCTTTGGGACTGACCTGACCAGACCAAAAATATACATTGCTGCTCAGCTGGATACAGTAGAGCCAAAAAACTAAATTTAACCAGCCTAGGGTTGGGCATTACACATGAGCGCAGAGCTCAGGAGTAGGGATAAGCCCGAACGTAAGTTCGACTCGAACATCCGGTGTTCGACTGTTCGCTGAACAGCGAACAATTTGGGGTGTTCGCGGCAAATTCGAAAGCCGCTGAACACCCTTTAAATGTCTATGGGAGAAATCAAAGTGCTAATTTTAAAGGCTTATATGTATGTTATTGTCATAAAATGTTTGGGGACCTGGGTCCTGCCCCAGGGGACATGTATCAATGCGAAAAAAAGCTTTAAAACAGCCTTTTTTTCGGGAGCAGTGATTTTAATGCTTAAAGTGAAACAATAAAGGTGAAATATTCCTTTAAATTTCGTACCTGGGGGGTGTCTATAGTATGCCTGTAAAGTGGCACATTTTTTCAATGTTATAAAATGTACTACTTCTGTCCCTTGCTGTTTTATTTGTACAGCTTGGCTTTTTTCTACAAATCTATATTTCTTATTTTGTATTATTTTTCTAGCTTGGTGTCTCTGTCCTCTGTGACTGCACCGAGATGCCTTTTCCTGGGTGATTGTGTTAGTTGCGGGTTCAGGCAGTGGGTGACGTTAGGTGGACGTGGCTGCGGGGTAAGCGTACTTTTTGTGGTGTCCAGCATACATTGTGTTTTCCATACAATATAATTGCCTATAAACATTTTTTGTATTATTGTTTATTCATTTATTGTTTCTTGTTTTCATATATGTACAGTTTTTCTTGATATTAGTGTCTCAGTTCACACATCCCCTGAAGAAGCATTTCAGCGAAACATGTAGGGTTAATGTGCAACAATATTTTCACAAGCCAACCTGCCTGTTTAGACCACCATATTTGTGAATCACTGAGAACATCTGTTTAAAGTGGATTTTTTATGTCATAATGTAGAGAACAAGATTTCCTTTCATTTGAGCCCAGTCTTGCCACACAGATTTACTCCAGCCCTGAGAAATCCTCTTTTATTTTTCAGTTAGAAAGATCTTGACAAAGTGCTGAAAACTTTGTCAAAAACGCCCCCTTGCTGTGAGTGACAGGTGATTTACATATCTCATGCACTAGCCTGAGACAGGCACAGACCAGAGTAAAAATGAATGTATTCTCGAGTGAACAGCAAGAAGAATATAGGGGAGATGTATGTAGTCAGAGTTGGGCAGAGTAGAACATCCAGTGGTCTGATGATTGTTATAGTGCAGTGTGTGTGTATGAGGATACATTGATCACAGGATTTGTTATGTGGGGGAGGGGTGGATTTCTCACTTTTTATAATTACACAGGATGTGCCTCTTTTAGGCTAGTGCATGAGATATGTAAATCACCTGTCACTCACAGCAAGGGGGCGTTTTTGACAAAGTTTTCAGCACTTTGTCAAGATCTTTCTAACTGAACAATAAAAGAGGATTTCTCAGGGTTGGAGTAAATCTGTGTGTCAAGACTGGGCTCAAATGAAAGGAAATCGTATTCTCTACATTATGACATCCACAGCAAAAAAAAAAATTGGGGTTTACATCCACTTTAAGTGTTTTTAACTTTGAATTTATTAAAAAAAAGTTTTAATTATTTCCAATCTTCTCTAAGACCCCTTTCACAACAAAGGCTTTTTGCAGGCGCTATAGTGTTAGAAATAGCGCCTGCAATCCGCCCTAAAACAGCTGCACCATTGTCTGTAGTGTGAAAGCCCGAGGGCTTTCACACTGCAGCGGCGTGCTGGCAGGGCGTCACAAAAAGTCCTGCCAGCAGCTTCTTTGGAGCGGTGAACTCACCGCTCCTCCAGCGCTGCTCCCCATTGAAATCAATGGGGCATCGCTGTAATACCGCCGGCAAAACTCCGCAATATTTTAACCCTTTCTCGGCCGCCAGCGGGGGGTAAAAATGCCGGCTAGTGGCCAAAATGCGCCGCAAATCTGATGGTAAAATGCCTCTAAAAATAGCGGTGTTTTACCGCCGATGCTATGGGCGGTGTGGTGTGAAAGGGGTCTTATTATCTGCACCGTTAAAATCCCTAGTCCTTCTCTATTTCCATTTATCCTCCTACTTATGTTTCCTTGCAGACAGACTGGGAAAGAGCTGGGTCATGTGACAGCTGTATATCCATTAGGAAATGGTACATAGCGCAGAGCTCAGGAGTAAATATTGCATAGTTCAGGAGCAAGTAATGCGCAGTGCAGAGCTCGGGAGCAACTAATGCCAGAGTGCAGAGCTCAGGAGCAAGTAATGCGCAGAGTGCAGAGCTCAGGAGTAAATATTACCGTAATGACCAGTTTTATGTCAGACCACTCCCTTTTGCCTCCTGACGCCACAACCCCATTAAATACAGATACTCAACACTGTTCAATAAGCTGTATATGTAAGTATATGACCCTGGTCTCTAAGAAAAGAGTTCATTGGTAATAGGGGCTGGTAAAATGGCCCATGGGGGGACAAGGGAATCCTCTTGATGCAGTCTTGAATCTTCAGCTCGCTCAAGTAAAAAGGGCCCAATGTAATCTTTGGGTAATGACATCCAAACAGTGCAATAGTGGTTGTAAATGTCTCCTTTTAGGGCTTTAGTGAGAAAGGCAAAGTAAAGGTGTCTGCATGCAGTGTCTTTGGGTGTAAAGAGGATGGGCTTCTGCCTGCACACCAGTCTGGGCGAAACCAGGCTCAAAATAATGGCATGGAGATCCTGCAGCAGGCTCTTGCTGATGCTCTGCTCAATGAACTGGGCGCAGTTGCACACCCATCAGTGCCGTAGCTCAGCTGGATCTGTGATGCAGGTGATTACGGGGACCTCCTAACTGTCACCAGACCGAACGGACACTCCCAATGATGGATGCGTCCACACTCACCCACCGGAGGCTCTCGCTTGCTGCCTAGGCCACAGCACTGGCTCTCTCTCCCCGACTGCTCCCAGCTGAAGGCCGTGGTCCCAAGAGACAGACTCCTCCACAACACAAGCTATTTATCACCTCTCCCAGCATTCTGTTCTCTCCCTCCAGCTGGCTGGAACTTGTAGTCCACAACGATCAGTCCCCAGTGTCAATTTGAGCTCTTTGGACTACATGTCCCAAGATCATCTGCGCTTATGTAAGTTCTCACTCACTCTGCATTCAGGATGTGGCAGATGGCAGGCTGAGCACTAGAGGGAACAGCCTCACTGTGGCAGATGCTGTAGAGTGTCTATAGAAGAGTCACATCTACAAACTCCTGAATTCCACGTGATGCAAAAGCAGTGGGTAGTCCCTAGAGAAGCGGCATCTTGTGGTCATATGGTGGTGACCTTGTATATAGAGGAAACGTTGATGCAATGTAATTTTATGCAACATGGATCCTTCTGAGAAGAGATGGGTCAATATCCAGCTAGATTTAGATACAGTTATCCTCTCTGTATTTTTTTTAAATAAAATAAATTATTTGTGGTTTCAAATATACAAATAACAGCCAGAAAGGTGGAAGGGTACAGGATTACAGTCAACGGAACTAGGTATGATTGGAAGGAGGATGGTAACATAGAATTCCTCCTGTTATAGAAATATGGCCAAGATATATGGAACTATACTATCTGCAGGGCTTTTTTTTCAGGTGGAACTTGGTGGAACTCAGTTCCACCACCTCTGGCTCAGGACCCTTTGGTGCCTGTTAACCACAATCACTTGTAAAAATAGAAGTCTGGTTTCTGTGTTTACAAGTGACAGCACTGCACTCTGTGTGTAACCCCCCCCCCCCCCTCCACATAGGAGCTGATGGTGAACTGGGATCCCCCACCCTGCACAGCCAGGCACACCAAATCTATACAGGCTCCCAGAGCCAAGAAACAGTTTAGTTGTATTTTTATTGAGGGAATAAAACTTGTATAGGGAATAGGGATATTATGGGATGTCCACTTGACTTTAGGGGCAACTCTCCTATATACACTCCTCTGCTTCCTCCAGAACACTTGCTTGTAGAAACCCTAGCCAGCACACTGATAGTTATTCCAACAAAAAGGTGACAGTCAGATTTTGACACAAAAGTCCTGTACAGGCAGCCCCCCCCCCCTTGGGTTGTGTAGCAAAATACATTGTCCAACTTACATCCCTGTGGCTGCTGATCCCAGCACCACTTCTTCAGGCACTGCAAGCCCGCCTGGCTGCAGCTGCCTCTTTCACTAGCCCACCTGGCTACTTTTCCACCACAGTCCTCCCAGACTGCACACTCACCAGACCACCTGGGGATCACCTGGATGTGGTGATCTGCCCCCGCTGTCCTGACTCCTGCTCCCATGCATCCAGGACAGGACTCCTCCATGTGATGTAAGAGGATCCCTCCAGCACCTGAGCCCCAGGCCCCGAGGTCACCCCCCCCAGACTAGGGGACACCCTCAAGGGCCACCGATAGCCTCCTCAGCATTCCATCGCCATCTTCCACCCAACTGCCCCTTGCTGGCATGACCCAGACTATTTAGGAGGTACCCACCCCCTGCCAGCCCACTTGGGAATTGGCTGGGGCCCTCCTCAATATTCCAAGCAGCTCCTCCTAACCCCCCACCCATTCTTCTAGATGCTTCTTCAAGGTTCCAGCAAGTAGGGGGAGGTACCAGGGGTGCTGCCTGATGAGTCATCCAGCCTTCCTGATTAGTCACTCATCTCTGACCCAGATTCAACCCATTTACCTACACTACAGCTTGCAAACTATGTACACCTAGTAAACTACGCTCAAGGGTGCTACACCAGGCACTAATCTTTGGAAGCTAATTCTTCCTACTTGCCCACACCTTTACCTACTCACATACAGTGACGGATCGAGTCAGTCCAGCACGATCTCCACCCTCAAAAAGCTATTTTAGATGTAGCGGGGTCGTACCCCTTTTAGGGGAAGAGACTACATCCCCCATGATTCCCCAGGCTCCCGGGCTGCTTGTTTCCGCCCGAGAGGCTGCTGGGGGAGGTGATAAAAAGGAAGAGGAGAGACCGCCTTTTCCTCTTCTGATGCCGCGTCTGACTGGGACGCCTCTTCTGACTGAGCTGGGGACGCGGAGACTGGTTCCTGAGGAGACACCTGTGCGGACCGGGACTGCTGAAGGCCTGAAGCCTGGGCCTTGCAGCAGACGGAGTGAGACTCTCATCCCTCAGAGTCAACAGCAGCGGAGCGGAGACTTTTCCCTACAGTCGGTCGGTCGGAGAGAGGACCGGAACGCAGGGGCTGTGACTGAGGAGACCGGACGCCGCCATTGGAGGGACCGGAGCTGAGGACGGTACCCCAAGGATTGGTGAGAGAGCTGAAAGGCTCATCCTGCATTGATACACACATTTTCATGCCTATTGAACTGCCAAGGCACAATTTACCTCAGAGCAGCAAATGTTACTTTCTGTGGATTACAAATACACCATTTAAAGCTACATGTGCACCACCTTTACAGATCTATTGCCGGTGAAGAATACTGTACCTATTTCAAGGACTGAGCTCTATTGCTAGGGATCAGGCCTGGTCCGTTAGGTAGGCACAGATAGATTTATTGCACCTCAGGGGTGCATAGCAGACGGTCGCTACACTTGGCGCTCCGTTCCCCATTGCTAGTTTGATACATATAGGTGTACATGTTAAAGTGCATATTGCAGGGACCTGCTAAAGTATTGTAAGTCATATGTTTAAATGCATGTTACTGTTTCTTTTCCTTACTGCCAAAGTAAAGCCAGTTATTCTTATTTCAGCAGTCTGCTTGTGAATTCATACCCCTTACACTTAGAGTATAAGTGATATTTATATGTGCATAGATACATACCCCTTGACTAACTGTGCCAGAGCGGGTAGAGCAAATTGCCGGGGGTTGGTGGAGCTGCACTCAGGGACCCAAAACAAACCAGCGGCCCTCTTAACTGGGGGTATCGCTACACGTGGGGGCTCGTAATCCGGGATCCTGAGTCAGCGGGAAAAGCCGCCAGAAGGTACCGGCATGGACCCGATAGAAGTGGGACGGTGGTCCGCAACATGGGCCACTGATCCAGCCGCAGCAGCAGTCATTGAACTGCCAGGGATATGGCAGAGAGAGGCAGTCAAGCAGCTCATAATGTCCCTATCCCCATGCCAAAAGTCATGGATAATGGACATGAGAAATGATGCTGGGTATACATACGCCTTAATAGAATGGAAGGAAGAGACTCCAGAGCAGTTCAGGAGCCAAAGCATACAAGCACCGAATGGTCAGGCCTACCAAGTGCTGCATGCGCTGCCGCGCAAGGGAGACAGTTCTCCTATGAAAGCCATGCTATCCCCAAAGCAGGAAGAGCAGAAGGGCGCGGAAAGCCCCGCACAGACTACTCTTAGTGCAGAACTGTGTGCTGTCCTAGGGGAAATTGTGACTCAGTGCAGAAGAGACCCCGGGGACTACCCAATGTCGGGATACAGGAAACTCCGGATGTTTTCAGGGAGGACACCTGTACCCTCGGGAGAAGAGAGGTTTGAAGAGTGGTTAGATGGTGCCACGCAGGCCCTAGAAGAATGGAAAGTCCCAGAAGGTAGAAAGAAGCAAAGGATTGTTGAGAGCCTAAAGGGGCCTGCCTTAGAGGCCATACGCAATCTGAAGACAAGCAAAAAGGATTGCACTGCCCAGGACTACATAGACATCCTGGAAAGTGTGTTTGGTGGGACAGAAAAAGTCACAGAACTTACCTATCAACTGGAACACTGTTACCAGAAGACAGGGGAGAAGCTGTCAGAGTACATGGGACGCATAGACAAGATCCTGCATAGGATTATCCTGAAGAAGGGGATAGATCCAGGGAAGGTAGATGAAGCCCGTGCCCAGCAGGTGATGAGGGGAGCCCAACCCCTGGACCCTGTCGCACTAATACTACGCACCCGGCAGGATGGGAAGAGCCTGGACTACCCTGATCTCATTCGAATGGTCAGAGAAGAAGAGGCCATGTTGGAAGAGAAACGGGAAAAACAGGTGATGGGGTCTACAAAACTTCCAGTGGCCACGGTCAGGTCGGCCTTAACCCCTGAAAGAGAGACAGAGGTAGATGCCCTGAAGTTGCAGATGTCCCAGATGATGGAGATACTGACGTCTCTAGTGGCGAAAGAGACGCCCAGTCCCAAGAAAGAAACAAGCAGGAGGGAATTGTTTCCAGCTGTTTCAGCACCAGCATCCCCACCTGACTACGGTGAGATGATCTGTTTTAATTGTGGAGGAATTGGTCATATTGCAGCTGTATGTTCCAGTCCCAAGAAGAAGAAAACAGAAAGCCGCCAGCCGGCGGGAAACGCCAAAGGGCCCCGGTGAAGGAGTCAACCGGGTGCCCATCACCTTCAGTGAGCTCCAAGAAGTATAACGGAAAGAGAAGAGGAGATAAGACCCCTCGGAAGGAACCCAGGGATCCTCAACCAAGGTACACTCCAGAGAAAGGGGGCAAGACCCCTCGGAAGGAATACAGTACTCCTAAACGAGAACCCCCAAAAGTGAGAGATAACAATGTCCCTCAACGGGTTCACACTCCCAGCAAGAGGGAGAAAATTAATGCATACCAGGCTCAAGAAAGGATCAAGTGCAGATCAAGTGAGAAGGAAAAGAGTCCACAGAAGAGGACAGCATCAACTCGGCCTTACCCAGAAAAGCTAGTTGGTCCATCCCCTACTGTACCCATCCAAGTGGAAGGAGTGTACACGAAGGCTCTCTTGGACACTGGAGCACAAGTGACCCTATTGTATAGGGACTTCTATGACAGATACCTGAGCCATCTGCCAATACAGAAGATAGAAGAGTTGGAGATAAGGGGACTGGGAACTCAGAGTTTCCCCTATGATGGATACTTACCCATACGGTTGACCTTTGACCCATCCGTAGCTGGGAAGACTGAAGTGTTTGACACCTTAGCAGTGGTGTGTCCCCGCCCACCAGGAACCAGCAAGACTTCCCTGATCATAGGAACGACCTAGTCAGAAGGCTTCTGACCCCCCTGGTGAAGAAAGAGAATCTTTCAGCCCCCAAGATCCATCCCATGCTGAAGGCAGCCTACCAGCGGTTGGTCCTAGAGCAGAAGACCCCAAGTGAGGGGATAGGAAGGGTATGGAGGCTTGGAAAAGAAGGAGCAGTGTTACAGCCTGGAGAGGTGACCTGCATGAGAGCCACGGTGAAACTTACTTGGGAGCAGCCTGGCCCCTTTGTAATGTTGGAACCCGACCCAATGGAGGGTCACTCAGGTCTGGAAGTGATACCAGAAGTAATCTCCTTGAAGGACCTGAAGAAGGCCAGAGGGAGAGTCCCTGTCAGTGTGAGGAACCCCACGGAACGGCCCGTGGAGATCCCTGCCAGGATGCTTCTGGGACAGGTGAGTCCTGCTGTCCCAGTTGGCTGGTCAGAAGTGAAGGGGACGGGTGAAAGAGAAGATGTTTGGAAGAAACTCTCCATGGAAAACCCAAACCTACCTGGAGCTTGGAAAGAGAGAGCCAAGGCCCAGCTGACTAGATGGGAGAAGATTTTCTCTAAAGATGAGTTTGATGTGGGGTGTGCGAGGAGTGCCACCCACCGAATCCGCATGCAAGAGGACAAGCCATTCAGAGAGAGAGTCAGGCGAGTCCCGCTAGCAGATCTGGAGGATCTGAGGGAGCAGCTTGCGGAACTGAAGAAGACGGGAGTGATTAGGGAGTCCAGAAGCCCCTATGCCTCCCCAATTGTGGTAGTCAGGAAGAAGAATGGGTCATTGAGGCTCTGCATTGACTACAGAACTCTCAACAGGAGGACCATTCCTGACCAGTACACCACGCCAAGGATAGAAGATGCCTTACAGAGTTTATCTGGAGCTAAGTGGTTCAGTGTGATGGACCTCAAGAGTGGGTATTACCAGATCCCCATGCATCCAGAAGACAGAGAAAAGACTGCCTTCATAACCCCAGTGGGATTCTTTGAGTTCAACAGGATGCCTCAGGGCCTATCTGGAGCTCCTGCTACATTTCAACGCCTTATGGAAAGGACAGTTGGAGACATGAACCTCATAGAAGTCCTTGTGTACCTGGACGATGTCATTGTCTTTGGAAAGACTTTGGAAGAACATGAAGCCAGATTGGAGAAAGTACTGAAGAGGCTCAGTGAAGAGGGACTCAAACTTTCTCCAGAGAAGTGTCGGTTCTATCAGTCTTCTGTGAACTATCTGGGACACATAGTGTCTGAAAAAGGAGTGGCTACAGACCCTGAGAAGTTGGAGGCAGTTACTTCGTGGCCAAGGCCCACAACAGTTACAGAACTTCGGTCTTTCTTGGGGTTCTGCTCCTACTACCGCAGGTTTGTGGATGGGTTTGCCCGCATTGCAAAACCCCTAAACGAACTGCTCAAGACAGAAGGAGAGGAAGATGGATTGGGGCCTAGGAGGCCTGGTGAATCGGTCAAAGACCAGTGGAACTCAAGGTGTGAAGAGGCTTTCAGAACCTTGAAGAGAAGTCTCACCACAGCCCCAGTTTTGGCCTACGCTGATCCCACTAGACCATATGAGCTACATGTTGATGCCAGCCATGAGGGCCTAGGTGGAGTACTCTACCAGGAGTATGAAGACCAGCTACGACCAGTGGCCTATGTGAGCCGGAGCCTGACCCCCTCCGAGAAGAACTATCCCACCCACAAGTTGGAGTTCTTAGCCCTCAAATGGGCAGTTGTTGACAAACTGAGAGACTATCTGTATGGGGCCGAGTTTACTGTAAAGACAGATAACAACCCCTTGACCTATCTATTCACCACCGCCAAGCTGGATGCAACTGGACACAGATGGTTGGCGGCGTTGTCTGGATTCAATTTCAGCCTCAAGTACAGACCAGGGGCTGGAAATAGGGATGCAGATGCCCTGTCCCGAAGATCCCATGTCATGGTCGATGACTGGGAAGACTGGACTCAAGTGGCACCAGATGGAGTGCGAGCCCTTTGTCAGGGGGCTGAACTCCAAGCCAGAGGAGGATCCAGAGTGGAAGAGATAGGAGTTACCACAGTGGGAGTCCCAAAGTGTTACTGTGGGGTAACTCAACTAGAAGAAGAGTGTCTACCGAAGCTGTCCAAGAAGGAGTTAAGGTGTGACCAATTGGAAGACCCCATGGGGAGATTGGTCCTGGAAGCCCTGGAAGACAAGAGTCCAGAGGGACTTCGCCTTCACCCTTCCAAAGAAGCTTGCCTACTGAGGAGAGAGTTGGACAAGTTACAGGTGCATCAGGGGGTAGTCTACCGAAGGGGCCCCTCTGATGGCCCAGAAGACAAGTGGTAGTTGTTTCTCCCCGAGAAGCATCGAGAGACTGTGCTGATTGCCTTACATGACCAGCATGGTCACTTGGGAGCAGAGAGAACCTTCCAACTTGTCAGAGACCAGTTTTATTGGCCCTGCATGAGGGCCGAAGTGGAGGAGTATTGCCATTCCTGTGCAAGATGCATTCAGAGGAAGACTTTACCCCATCAAGCTGCCCCAATGGGCCACCTACAGAGTCAAGGCCCAATGGATCTGGTATGCATTGATTTTCTCTGCCTTGAACCCGATTTGAGTGGATTGGGAAATGTTCTGGTGGTAACCGACCATTTCACCCGTTATGCTCAGGCTTTCCCAACCAAGGACCAGAGGGCCTCTACAGTAGCCAAGGTACTTTTGGAGAAGTACTTTGTTCACTATGGACTGCCACAGAGAATCCATTCAGACCAAGGAAGGGACTTTGAGAGTCGCCTGATCAGGAAGCTACTAGATTCTCTGGGAGTAGAGAAGACTAGAACCACACCATATCACCCTCAAGGTGATGCCCAGCCTGAAAGGTTCAACAGGACCCTATTGAACATGTTGGGAACTTTGGAAACAGAGAAGAAGCAACATTGGAGCCAACACATTTCAGCTCTGGTGCATGCTTACAACTGCACCACAAGTGATGTGACAGGTTTCTCCCCTTACCGACTTATGTTTGGGAGAGAAGCAAGATTGCCAGTGGATTTGGCCTTCGGCATATCCTTAGACCATGCCTCTGCTGCCTCCCACAAAGGATATGTGGACAGACTGAGGCACAGTCTGAAGATAGCTTACGAGAAAGCTCAAGCGGCCTCCGACCAGAGGGGGGCCCGAAACAAGCGGAACTTTGATTTGAAAGTTAGAGTACAGGACCTACAGCCTGGGGACCGTGTACTGTTACGCAATCTAGGGATCCCTGGGAAACACAAGATTGCTGATAGATGGAGATCAGAGCCATATATCATCTGTAGAAAACTTCCAGGATTGCCTGTCTACAAGTTGAAGCCAGAAGGAAGAGTGGGGCCTTTGAAGACCTGGCATAGGAATCACTTGCTCCCACTCACTGAAGCAGTCAGAATACCTCCAGCTAGAGACTTACCTGAATCTGTTTCCATTCTGGATACCCCCAGGCCTATTACTAGGTCTCAGACATCCCAAGTTAGGGGTGGACAGGACCCCCAACCAGAAGAAGAAAGAGGAGAACTTGAATGGCTATGGCCTTCCTCAACCCCAGGAAATTCTGCCATAGATCTTCCACCTACTGAAGATGTGGAAGATGGAACATTGAACCCAGAAGCTACAGAGTTTGTGCCATTCAGTGTTGTGCCTGAGTGCTGGGAAGATATCCCTGGTCTCTACTCAGAAGAAGAAGTAGATGTTCCAGAGCCAGAGATGTTGCCAGAATGTGTTCCTGAAGAAGTCCCAAGAGAACAGAGAGCTCGCAGAGTTGTGAAGCCTCCCAAGAAGTTAACTTACCCCAAGATGGGAGAAAGTTCAGAGGACTCTGTTACTACCGCAAGGAGAAGTGCTGAACGCCCTGACCCATCCACTGTTCATTTGGTGGAGGGCAACCCCAGCTCACTCTCTGGCACAGTTAAACAGGTCGCCCACACTGAAGTGACCTGTAGACAGGACAGCTCCCCATCTTATGCCAATTGGTGGGAAGCTCCCCTGTCCAAATTATGTGAAAGTGTTGTTCCCGAGAAAGCTTGTAATTTGAACACTGTCTTTGGGGACCAAAGATTCAAAGTGGGGGGAGTGTGTAGCGGGGTCGTACCCCTTTTAGGGGAAGAGACTACATCCCCCATGATTCCCCAGGCTCCCGGGCTGCTTGTTTCCGCCCGAGAGGCTGCTGGGGGAGGTGATAAAAAGGAAGAGGAGAGACCGCCTCTTCCTCTTCTGATGCCGCGTCTGACTGGGACGCCTCTTCTGACTGAGCTGGGGACGCGGAGACTGGTTCCTGAGGAGACACCTGTGCGGACTGGGACTGCTGAAGGCCTGAAGCCTGGGCCTTGCAGCAGACGGAGTGAGACTCTCATCCCTCAGAGTCAACAGCAGCGGAGCGGAGACTTTTCCCTACAGTCGGTCGGTCGGAGAGAGGACCGGAACGCAGGGGCTGTGACTGAGGAGACCGGACGCCGCCATTGGAGGGACCGGAGCTGAGGACGGTACCCCAAGGATTGGTGAGAGAGCTGAAAGGCTCATCCTGCATTGATACACACATTTTCATGCCTATTGAACTGCCAAGGCATAATTTACCTCAGAGCAGCAAATGTTACTTTCTGTGGATTACAAATACACCATTTAAAGCTACATGTGCACCACCTTTACAGATCTATTGCCGGTGAAGAATACTGTACCTATTTCAAGGACTGAGCTCTATTGCTAGGGATCAGGCCTGGTCCGTTTGGTAGGCGCAGATAGATTTATTGCACCTCAGGGGTGCATAGCAGACGGTCGCTACTCTTGGCGCTCCGTTCCCCATTGCTAGTTTGATACATATAGGTGTACATGTTAAAGTGCATATTGCAGGGACCTGCTAAAGTATTGTAAGTCATATGTTTAAATGCATGTTACTGTTTCTTTTCCTTACTGCCAAAGTAAAGCCAGTTACAGGGGGTCCCCGACTTACGAACACCCGACCTACGAACAACCCCTACTTACGAACGGGGTGCTGCGGGGACCCTCCGCCATTTTTCTGTGGTTTTCGCCGTCTTTCGGCCGTTCTGCGCATGCGCGGCCATACGGAGCGCCGGAAAATGCCGGAAATGTCCGTAATTTGCCGCGCATGCGCAGAACGGCAACAGACGGAACATCGGAAATGTCCGGAAATCTCCGTATTTGTCGGTCTGCGCATGCGCGCCGACTTACGAACATTTCCGACTTCCGTACACGGGGCCAGTCCCTAACGAGTTCGTAACTCGGGGACCCCCTGTATTCTTATTTCAGCAGTCTGCTTGTGAATTCATACCCCCTTACACTTAGAGTATAAGTGATATTTATATGTGCATAGATACATACCCCTTGACTAACTGTGCCAGAGCGGGTAGAGCAAATTGCCGGGGGTTGGTGGAGCTGCACTCAGGGACCCAAAACAAACCAGCGGCCCTCTTAACTGGGGGTATCGCTACATAGACATTTATGAGACAGAAGCTCCTAGGACTGCCCCAGTCCATTGCCCTTTGAGGTAGGGGAGATTTCCACTTTGTTTTATGTTCTGTGAAGATAGACAGTTATGTCAGTTATCTTCATGACTGAAATTTGGTGTTAATGCATGAGATTTAGGTCTCGTTCACACCATGTGCAGAGATGTGAGTTTTTCTGCAGGGGCACAAAGAAAAAATTTTCTCTATGTGCTCTATTCACGCCACAGCACTCGTAGCATGTGCAGATTTTTTTCTGGGTAGGAATCTGCTATGTGTATAAAACTAACTGAAACGTGCATGAAAACTGATGTAAACACGTCTCTGCAAGTGAAATCTTCACAGTTTTTCCATCAGTTTTTATGCATGTGTGGTGTAAATGAGGCCTTAGTCCTTTTTGATCATGCCCTAGTGGTAATGCAAATTTTCATAATCTTTACTCCAACTCACCCCCCAATTTGGAGATTCCCTGCTCACTTATTTCAGGATGAAAACTTTCAATCTCAGTTGAATAGTTGGTGGCAAGAATATGATTATTATAAAATATTATAAAAGTATTATATTCTCAAAACAAACACGATCCCGTATTATCAAAAGCTGTTCTCGGGGACGAGATCCTAGCCTACTCAACGTCCTTAAAAAAAAGATCCTAAGCCAATACACTGAATCCTATGCCAGGACACAAGAAGAATACTGTATGTCAGGGGTCTCTAAACTTTCTAAAGAAATGGTCAGTTTACTGTCCTTCAGACCTAAGGGGGCCCAGACTGTGCCCAGTGGAAGTAAACAATCCCCAATCTATGGTATTAGCGGGAGAATAAGTTGGTGTCCTTGGGAGAAATAGTGCATCATTTTTGTTGTCAGTGGAAAGACTTATACCCCATCGTTGGTGTCAGTACAAGGAATAGTGCCCCATTGTTAGCATCTGTGGCAGGAATTATGCCCCATTGTGTCAATGGCAGGAATAATGCCTCAAGGGCCGGATAAAGGCAAGCAAAGGGCCGCAGTTTGGAGACCACTGCTGTATGTGATCTATGGATCAAGAAAAATGACAGACACATCAGGAGTAATAAGGACATACAGTACCGTTTTTTTTTTAAATGGCTACAAATTAGGCCATTTATTGGCCAATCTAGCCAGGGACAACACCAGACACATTACATTGCCTGAATCAGGGATGTGAATAAACGGTCCATAAAAATCTAACAGATGCTCAATTGTACAAACATGTGTTGCTGATTTCCTGTTCATGGGGGCAGGTACACTTTCTTGCAGAGGGGGTCTCCTTCCCCTTCCTGACCAAGATAATGTTCAGTTTCTAAACTACCTGATTTCTCTTGAGGAAGTGACTGGGATGATTGCACACTGAAGGCACTGAGCCCAGATGGGCTGAATTCAGAATTCTTTAAAATCCTAAACGATATAGCTGAATCATTAGTCTTTTTTATTCAAATACACTCCGATCAAGAGATTATAACCCCCCCATATCAAAATTAGAATTGTTTCACTAAAAATATATGGAAAATTCTACATGAAAATGAATTGCTCAATGGGCATCAGTATCATCTATCATCTGGAGCTCCAGCTTCAAGACCCAATCCCCACTTATTTCTATGGCATGACATTTATAGGCTAACGTCATCTTTAGGGAAAAAATTATAAATGCAGATAATTTTGCAGGAAAAAATGTGAATTTATCATTTTTTTCCCCAGGAGCGTGCAAATCCCTGCACTTGCAATCTGTGGATTGTGGGTACAATGTCAGATTCCTGCAGACAAGTCCTCCAGCTTGCTGCTTGTATGCCTATGTGCATTCTGTTGGAAGGTTAGAGGACTTGTGAATGGACTATGAGCACACTCATCATTGCAGTCCATTGAGAACTACAAGCCACCACCATGGAAGATGGGACTTATATTTTATTCATTTACAGATCTCTGAATGAATGATGTGGCTGAGCTGGTGGAGTCCACAGGGACAGTGGGGGTTTAATGGGGATAAGGGGGAACATGTGCTGGAACATGTTACACCCTAGATACGGGTATAACATATTCCAAACGGTAAACTTAGTCTTTAAAGCAAAATTAAAACCAAAAATGTAATATTTTAAAATCTAGCCATTGTGCTAGATTTAAATAGGTTTGTAGTCTGGGAAAATTTGGTTTGGCTGGGAGCTATGTCTGGATTGAATCTTTGTCAGGGTTGATTGACTCAGGGAGGCTGGATGATTCTGTTTTGTGGAGAAGCTTCCAGATATAGTGGGCAGAAACTAGGAGGAGCTGCTTGGCATATTTATGAGGGCTCAAGCCAATCCCCAGCAAATGAGCTGGCCACCTCAAAAATGGGCACGAGTCATGCCGGCAGGGGAAGTCGGGTGGTAGATGGAGATGGAGTGCTGAGGAGGCTGTTGGTGGTCCTTGAGGGTGCCCTCTAGTCTGGGGGGGGGGGTGACCATGGGCCTGGGGCTCGGGTGCTGGAAGGATCCCCACAACACACGGAGGAACCCCTTCCTGGAGGCATGGGAGCAAGGAGAGGACAGCGGGAGCAGGTCAGCATGTATGGGGGATCCCCTGAGAAGTCAGCTGGGTGGGCTGGTGAGTGTTAAGTCTGGGAGGACTGTGGAGAAGTTAGCCTGGAGGGCTAGTGAAAGGGGAAGCTTCAGCCAGGCAGGCTGGCAGTGCCTGAAGAGGTGGTGCTGGAATCAGTAACCACAGGGATGTTTGCAGGGCATTGACTTTTTGCTACACAATCAAGGGGCCTCGGGTTTCTGCCTTTAACAAGCTTTTGTCAAAGGGCTGTGTCAGATCCACCATCAGTGTGCCAGCGGAGTAAGCAGAGGAGTGTATATAGACTGTATATAGGAGAAGTGTCCCTGAAGTTTGTTCCGAGTCGAGTGGGCATCCCATAATACCCTTATCCCTATCCAAGTTTTTTACCCTCAATAAAAAAAAAAACAAAGTCATGGACTGCTCTCTGACTCTGAGTGACTGTGAAAATTCAGTGTACCTGGCTGTTCAGGGTGGGGGATCCCAGTTCACCTGTGGCCCGTAAAGAGGAGTTTCGGCCAAAATATGACTTTTAAGATAAAAATACCCCTAGAATACTCATGCCGCATGCAATGTAACAAAGGTATGCTGTAAACTATGCCCAGTTTCCTATTTGTGCAGCATCGTTTTCTTACTTTGTGAATTTCCTGCACAGTGCGTCCATCTCCAGTGTGGGCATCTGAAGGCACACTGTCCTTCTTCCCTGATTTCGTGCATGCTGGTGCCGATCTCACACATGTGCAGTACGGTGCAATCTTGGTCAGCTTGCCATGCCAAGCTGACCAAGAATTTCCATCGACTCTAATGTTAAATGTTACGGGAGCAGTGCCATGCCAAGCTGACCAAGATCTCCAAGGAGCCAATGCAACACCGGAAATGACGTATGGCCCTGCGGCCGCTAAAGGAGAAAGTGAAATTAGATATCGGCATAAATCAGGTAAGTGAACAAAAAAAAATATATTAAATTGCCAATTCCTCTTAAGGATGCACATTAGTACTGCATGGTGTGGAGTGAAAAATGTTGGTGGAACTCCACTTTAAGGGGGTGCGCTACAAATATATAAATTATAAATAAATGTAACCACAGCTTAGCAGTCTGTCAGGGAAGAAACCAGAGAAGAACTGGCAGATATGCCAATATCCATTATGGCCGCGCAAATCCGTGCATGTGCAATAGCAATTGGCGCGTAACGGCAAACGCATGTTAGTGACGGCTAATGTGCGTATGCAAAATGTGCTAATTACCAGTGTTTAGCTGGCCTATATAAGGACTCCAATTGCTCTCATAAATCGCTGGATTATCGTCAGCTCTGTATCCTGTGTTCCTGTGTTTCTTGCTTGATTACCTGTTACCGACCCGGCTTACCCTGACCTGCTCTGGCTTCTCTCCTGGCTCTGAACCCGGCTTGTTTCACGGACCTGCTCTTGTCTCAGATTGACTTCCTGTGTTTGACCCCGGCTTGATCACAACTACACCTCCTGCCTTTGCTTTTGACTGACTTCCTGTGTTTGACCCCCGGCCTGGCTATTGACAACGTCTCTGCTTTTCCACCTGTTAAGATCCGCCAGTACCTCCAGGGACTCATTGGCTGTGACCACCTTCTTTGCTCCTGGGTGTCCGCTCCTGGAACCATCAGACAGCTTCACCGGCAGGCAACCCGTGCATCTCTGGGCATAGCACCCTCTGTCTCCAAATCAAGGGGTACTCTGCACTCAGCCACAAGGGGAGCCCTCTTGTCACCTCAGCCTCCAGCCTGGTACGTGACACAGTCCTTAGATGTGGTGGCTGCATTTGTTTTATTTTTTCAATACTGAAAATACCTGTTGAACGTACAAGAAATGCACTGTCCTTGTCACATCCTATGAGTTACATTGAAGACAAAAAAGTTATCTTTCTTATGTAAAATACTAATTGCATTGCATGTAATGGAGATAAACAAAAGGCAGACAAAGTAGTCCAGCCTGGGTGGAAATCATGGCTTCTTCCACAGATACAGTGGAGAAGTGAGTGTAGCTACAAAGAGAAAAAAAACAAATGCTGAAACGTATTACATTTTTGATTTGGGGGTTCAGATAGGGTGAAAAGGTGTAATCAAGCTCCTCCTAATAAATAGCTTCTAGGAATAAACAGAACATCAGAACATACTATTTAGTGTAAATCGAAAGCACTATAAAATGATCTATAATATCTCATTGTTTGAAGCCATTTGTAAGAGAACAGAGGAGAAATGTTCAACGCCAAGAAAGGATGCAGGAAACCCACAAGTTAGGTAACCCAGTGATGCAAAAGTGTACTTAGCCAAAAGCAGAGAGGGACTTCCTCACACAACAGAATTTAATAGAGAAATGGCCGGTGTCGCTGCATACTGATGGACTAGTAAAATAAAGCATTCCGCAGCAATAATATGCACAGTCAAGGACTCATAACAAACAATATTTTACCTTTTTAAGTTAGATTAATAAAAGAAGAATTCTCGTTGGCTGTTTTTTATGGAAGAGCCCTGGGGCCATCATAAATATTTTTTATTTTTTTTACAGAATTCTGTTTGAAATATATTTATTATGACTCCTGGGCTCTTCCATAGTTTTTGCTTATAACACAATGTATTTTTTTGTTGTTGTTGCAGATATCTAGTTACAGAAAATGCTTAGACAAATTGCATAGGTGGCATTACTAACACAAATTTTACAGCGTGGGTTGACTAGTGTTTCCATCATAAGCTGCCTATTAGACTAAAACATTTTTACCAAATACTGTATTCACTTTCAAAACCAGTGAAGCAATGAAAAACCACTCCTACGCTTGTACATGTTGTTACTACCGCAATAGGGAGTTTTAAAAGCTAAAACTTTTTTGTACTTTTGTACTAGAAATAGCCTCTGAGCCAATCAGCAGGGGAGATAGACAGGGCTGCTGTTAGAAACCACGAGGCCCTTTACAGCCTACCTGAAAGCCCCCCAAAAATGTCAAAGCAATATTTTTACTAAAACAACACTAAAATCATTATTAGATTATTAGTAGACACAAACATAACATAACTTTCAAAATTCTTGCTAAAATTGAAAAAGATAAAACTGCATTAACCACTTGCTTACTGGGCACTTAAACCCCCCTCCTGACCAGACCAATTTTCAGCTTTCGGCGCTGACGCACTTTGAATGACGATTGCGCGGTCATACAACACTGTACCCAAATTACATTTTTATCATTTTTTTTACCACAAATAGAGCTTTCTTTTGGTGGTATTTAATCACAGCTGGGGTTTTTATTTTTTGCTAAACAAACAAAAAAAGATGGATAATAATTGATATAGGTTGATGAGGCAGCACTGGTGGGCAATGATAGGCTGCACTTGTGGGCACTGATAGGCTGCACTGGTGGGCACTAATAGGCTGCACTGATGGGCACAGATAAGGTGGCACTGATGGGGACAGTTAAGTCTGTACTGATGGGCACAGATAAGATGGCACTGATGTGTCCTGATGGGAGGCACGGATGGGTGGCACAGATGGGTGGCACTGATAGATGGCACTGATGGGCACTGATAGATGGCACTGGTAGATGGCACTGATGGGCACTGATAGTTGGCACTGATGGGCACTGGTAGGTGACACTGATGGGCACTGGTAGGTGACACTGATGTGCAGCACTGTTCAGGCACTTATTATGGGCACTGACAGATGGCACTGATGGGCACTGGCAGATGACACTGGTAGGTGACACTGATGGGCACTGGTAGGTGACACTGATGTGCAGCACTGTTCAGGCACTTATTATGGCCACTGACAGATGGCACTGTGGGCACTGGCAGATGACACTGTGGGCACTGACAGATGGCATTGTGGGCACTGACAGGTGGAGCTGGTGGACACTGACAGGTGGAGCTGGTGGGCACTGGTAGGCGGCACTTGTATAGGGCACAGGTGGGCACCATGGACCCGGGGCACATCGCAGTGATCGGGACTAATGTCCCTCTCACTGCTGCCGGTGATCTGCTTTTTTTTTTTCTCCTCGCGCTGTCAGCACGAGGAGGAAAAAAAGAACATTACCGGCTCTGTTGACATCACATGATCAGCTGTCATTGGCTGACAGCTGATCACGTGGTAACGGGTCGGGATCGACCCCTTACTCAGATCTGTGATCCAGCGAGCCTCACAGACTCGCTGATCACAGAGGGGGCGCGCAGGCCGCTCGTGCACGGGATGACACCATAGGACGTAGTCCCCGCAATATAGATCCGTGCTGTAACCGTCATTCGGCTATAGTGCGGATCTCAGGTGGTTAACCTCTTCGCGCCCGCGCTATAGCCGAAAGACGGCTTCAGCGCTGACGCTTCCTGCCGGGAGGACATCCCTGGACGTCCTCCTGTTTACTTACGCAATGCGCGCTCCTGAGAGCGCGCATCATGGAAGTTCTGTGCTGGCCGTGTTCCTCGGACACAGCCAGTCACAGATCGCTGTAAATGGCCAATCACAGCGGCCGTTTACAGCGCGATCGGCGTGTCCAATGAGAGATGATCTCATATGTAAACATATGAGATCATCTCTCAGCACCGCTCTCCCTTCTCACACAGAGACAGCGTGTGAGGAGGGAGAGATGAACTGCTGCAGCGGCCGTAAGTTGAAAAAAAAAAAAAAAAAACTAAATGTGCCATCTGTCCCCGCTGCCATCTGTCCCCACTGACACCTGTCCCCACTGCCATCTGTCAGTGCCACCTGTCCCCAGTGCCATCTGTCAGTGCCACCTGTCCCCAGTGCCACCTGTCCCCAGTGCCATCTGTCCCCAGCGTCACCTGTCCCCAGTGCCACCTGTCCCCAGTGCCATGTATAAGTGCCATCTGTCATCAGTGCCACATCAGTACCACGTGTCATTAGTGCCACATAGTGCCATCTGTCATCAGTGCCATATCAGTGTCACGTGTCATCAGTGCCACATATTAGTGCCATCTGTCATCAGTGCCACGTATCAGTGCCATCTGTCATCAGTGCCACCTGTCAGTGTCACGTGCCATCTGTTATCAGTGTCACGTGCCATCAATGCCACATATCAGTGGCATCTGTCATCAGTGTCACGTGTCATCAGTGCCACGTATTAGTGCCATCTGTCATCAGTGCCACGTATTAGTGCCATCTCTCATCAGTGCCACATGATATCAGTGCCATGTATAAGTGCCATCAGTGCCACATATTAGTGCCATCTGTCATCAGTGTCACGTGTCATCAGTGCCCCGTATTAGTGGCATCTGTCATCAGTGCCACATCAGTGTGACGTGTCATTAGTGCCACGTATCAGTGCCATCTGTAATCAGTGCCACGTCAGTGTCACGTGTCATTGTCCTGGTGCTCCAGGGCCTTCAAAAGTGTAATAGGTGGTCAACAAGTTAGATGTGTAATTTATGCTCCTAGAACATGTGATGGCACTCCCTGCATGTTGGGCCTCTCTAAGTGGCCAGGCTGTGCAAAAGTCCCACACATGTGTTATCGTAATACTCAGGAGGAGTAGCAGAATTTATTTTGGGGTGTCATTTGTGGTATACACATGCCATGTGAGAGAAATAACCTGTTACAATGACAGTTTTGTGGGGAAAAAATAAGAAATAAAAATAAATTCATTTGCAAAGAATTGTGGGAAAAAATGACAACATCAAAAACTTCACCATGCCTCTTACTAAATACTTTGGAATGTCTACTTTCAAAAAAGGGGTCATTTGGGGGGTATTTGTACGTTCCTGGCTTGTTCGGGTCACAAGAAATGAGATAGGCCACCAGTACATCAGATGTGATTAATTTTGTATGATTTGCACCATAGCTTGTAAACTCTCTAACTTTCACAAAGACCAAATAATATCCACTAATTTGGGTTATTTTTACCAAAGATATGTAGCAGTATAAATTGTAGCCAAAATTTATGAAGAAAAATTTATAATTTGCTAAATTTTATCACAGAAACAAAGAAAAATGTTTTTTTTTTCAAAAATTTCGGTCTTTTTTCATTTATAGCGCAAAAAATAAAAAACCCATAGGTGATTAAATACCACCAAAAGAAAGCTCTATTTGTGGGAAAAAAAGGACAAAAAATGTATTTGGGTACAGTGTTGCATGACTGAGTAATTGTCATTCAAAGTGTGAGAGCACTGAAAGCTGAGTGTGTAAATAAATGATGTCTCGGGGCTCATTCACATAGGTGTTGTGGTCTGTACAGTGTGAATCAGTGTTTTTTTCGCTAATCACTTCACACGCGTACTAAAGCCACAGCGCCGCCTTTCTTGCTGGGAGGGCATACATGGATGTCCTCCCGTGATCGTCCTGCCCGCACTCCCCCCTGCGGCATGCAGGCGGCACGCTCTGTGATCGCCGAGTCCTTCGGACTCACCTGATCACAGATCGGGGTAAAGGACCAATCACAGTGGCCATTTACAACGTGATCAGCTGTCAGCCAATAACAGCTGATCACAGGATGTAAACACAAGCTGGTTATCGGCTTTTTTTTCTCACGCCGACAGCGAGAGGAGAGAAGAAGACAGCTGATAACCGGCTTCTAATAAGGGGACATCGGCACTGGTTATCAGTGTCCTGATTATCAGTGCAGTCCCAGCAGTGCCCACCAGTGTTGCCAATCAGAGCCCACCAGTGCTACTAATGAGTGACCACCAGTGCTGCCAATTAGTGCCCACCAGTGCCACCAATCAGCACCCATCAGTGTCACCTATCAGTGCCCATCAGTGCCACCTACCAGTGCTTATTAGTGCCCATCAGTGCCACCTATCAGTGCCCATCAGTAGTGCCCTTCAGTGCCACCTATCAGTGCACATTAGCGCCATCTATAAGTGCAGCCCCATCAGTGCCACCCTATCAGTGCCCATTAATGCCACCTAGTGCCCATCAATGCTGTCTCATCAGTGCCCATCAGTGCAGCCCCATCAGTGCAGCCTCATCAGGGCAACCTATCAGTGCAGCCTCATCAGCACACATCAGTGAAGAAGAAAAATTACCTGTTTGCAAAATGTTATAATAAACTATGAAAAAAGTTTTTTTTTTTTCCAAATTTTTTGCCTTTTTTTATTTGCAAAAAAATAAAAAATAAAAATTAATACCACCAAAAGAAAGCTCTATTTGTGTGAGAAAAATTATAAAAATGTCATATGGGTACAGTTCTGCATGACCGCGCAATTGTCATTCAAAATGCAACAGAGCTGAAAGCTGAAAATTGGTCTGGGCAGGAAGTGGGTAAAAGTGTCCAGTAGGCAAGTGGTTAAATGTGGCTAATTCTATATGCCTATGTTACCTTATAGGGATGCAACAGCTGTATGAAAACAGCCGCAGGACCTAATTTGACAGGCATGTGAGTGCGGGTGTATGGCTGCATTCACTGCATCCTCATAGAATGACAGGCAGCTCTAGACTGCTTATTCACAATGTTTGGGACAGAGGACGTGTAATTGAGCCCTTAATTATTTTAATTATTGTTTACAATTTTTTTTAATGATTTTTTTACAACGCTGTTCAGGGGCTAAACAGACCCCTGATATTTCACCTGTGAAATAGAGAGGAAAATTGAGGACACAGATTCTTCAATTCATTTCCCTGCAGCCTCAGCTGTTCTGTACAGGATACAGAGGCTCCGGTTCAGTCATAAACTCAAGCATAGTTAATACAATGATTAATCCCTCACTGTGTTCATTCGCTAAAGGAAGGGCCACTAAATGACAATTTTTTTACTGGTTTTATTTTTATTTACTGGTTTTATACATTTTTTACTGGTTTTATAATATTTTTACTTGTTTTATTATTTTTGTACTGGTTTTACTTTTTTTTACTGGTTTTATTAATTTTTACTGGTTTTATTGTTTTTTTACTGGTTTTATAGTTTTTTTTTTTTACTGGTTTTATTGTTTACTAGTTTTATAATTTTTTTATTGGTTTTTATTTTTTTTTTTACTGGTTTTATTTTTTTTTACTGGTTTTATAGTTTGTTTTACTGGTTTTATAATTTGTTTACTGATTTTATTATTTTTTTTACAGTTTTTTACAGTTTTTTTTTACTGGTTTTATTGTTTTTGTACTGGTTTTATTGTTTTTTACTGGTTTTATAATTTTTTACTGGTTTTATTTTTTTTACTGGTTTTAATTCTTTTTTAATGGTTTTATTATTTTTTTTACTGGTTTTACAATTTCTTTACTGGTTTTAATGTTTTTTTATTGGTTTTATTTTTTTACTGGTTTTATAATTTTTTTAATGGTTTTATTGTTTTTTTTACTGGTTTTAAAAAAAAAACTGTAAAAAAAATTTAAAAAAAGTTTTTTTTAATGGTTTTCCTTTTTTTTTACAAGTACGAGTAAGAAATAAATAATGAGACAATTAATCAATCTATAACCTTATGATGCCAATCCTATATTTTGCAAAAGATCTAATTTAACCACTTGCTTACTGGGCACTGAAGCCCAACCACAAGCCCCCCCCCCCACAAGATCCACCTGTCAGTGTCCACCAGCTCCACCTGTCAGTGCCCACAACACTGTACCCAAATTACATTTTTATATTCCCCCCCCCCCCCCCCCCAATAGAGCTTTCTTTTGGTGGTATTTGATCACCTGTGCGATTTTGATTTATTTTTAAAAAAATGTAAAATAACTGAATTAAAAAAAAATATATATATATATTTTTTTTATTTTGTTATAAAATTTTAAAAACGGGTATTTTTTTGTCCGTCATTGATGTACGCTGATGAGGCGGCACTGATGGGCACCGATAGGTGGCAGTGATGGGCACTGAGGAGTGGCAGTGATGGGCACTGATGGGTGGCAGTGATGGACACTTCTAGGTGGCACTGATAGGCAGCACTTGTAGGTGGCACTGGTGGGCAATGATAGGTGTCACTTGTGGGCATTGATAGGTGTTACTTGTGGGCATTGATTGGTGGCACTTGTGGGCACTGTTACATAGTATAAATGAGGCATAATTGCCTCTACCTTTTTGAGACCGATGTCCCTTTAAGATAAGCCGGTGATCGGCTTTTTTTTTCTCCTCCGCTGTCAGCGTGAGGAGAAGAAAAAAATGATCACCAAGCTTTTGTTTTGATCATTTGATCAGCTGTCATTGGCTGACAGCTGATCACATGGTAAGGGGCCGGGACCAGCCCCTTACTCGGATCAGTGATCACCCGAGTCTCAGGTGCGCGCAGGGAGCGTGCAAAAGTGGTAAAACGGGCACTAGATGATAAAATCATTGAGGTTACACAGTCATATTTGATAGCGGAGTTTCCCATTAGACCTGTTATATACATGTTTCATAAAAATCAAAATGACCCTCCGGGTCGCCCCATAGTGTCCGGTGCTGAGTCTGTTACAGCCCCATTGGCTAGGTACCGTATATACTCGAGTATAGGCCGACCCGAATATAAGCCGAGGCACCTAATTTTACCACAAAACAACTGGGAAAACTTATTGACTCGAGTATAAGCCTAGGGTGAGAAATGCGCAGCTACTGTAAGTGGAAAAGAGGGTCAACGATGCCCATTTGCAGCCTCACTGTGCCCATGCAGATGGACACAGTTGACCGATTTGGGGCCCTGTATCTCGGGGTCACTTAGTGCTAGGAACCCCATCTTTGGATATGTTGTAGTGCTAATTCCACTGGGTTGGAATACAACATTTGGGGTTCCTAGCACCAAGTGTCCCCGAGATATGGGGCCCCAAATTCGGGTCAGAAAATCTCAAGCACTTTTCTGCAGCAGAGAATTACATTTTCTGAACCGAATTTGGGGCCCTGTATCTCGGGGCCACTTAGTGCTAGGAACCCCATCTTTGGATATGTTGTAGTGCTAGTTCAACTGGGTTTGAATGCCAAATTTGGGGTTCCTAGCTCCAAGTGTCCCTGAGATATGGGGCCCCAAATTCGGGTCAGAAAATGTCAAGCACTTTTCTGCAGCAGAGAATGACATTTTCCGAACCGACTTTGGGGCCCCGTATCTCGGGGCCACTTAGTGCTAGGAACCCCATCTTTGGATATGTTGTAGTGCTAGGACCACTGGGTTGGCACACCAAATTGGATTCTTGGACCCAAGTGGCCCCGAGATACGTGGCCCCAAAGTCGGGTCGGACATTTTTTTTTTTGCTGCAGAAAAGTGCTTGACTCGAGTATAAGCCGAGGGGGGCACTTTCAGCACAAAAAATGTGCTGAAAAACTCGGCTTATACTCGAGTATATACGGTATTTGGATAAATGTTTTTCACCTTTTTTTTTTTAACAAAAGTGAACTTTATTCATGTTCAGTACATACAGGTCAGTTTGCAGTACATTGCCAGTTAGAGTAAAATATCAATACAGTGGTGTGAAAAAGTGTTTGCCCCCTTCCTCATTTCCTGTTCCTTTGCATGTTTGTCACACTTAAGTGTTTCGGAACATCAAACCAATTTAAACAATAGTCAAGGACAACACAAGTAAACACAAAATGCAATTTGTAAATGAAGGTGTTTATTATTAAAGGTGAAAAAAAATCCAAACCATCATGGCCCTGTGTGAAAAAGTGATTGCCCCCTAAACCTAATAACTGGTTGGGCCACCCTTAGCAGCAACAACTGCAACCAAGCGTTTGCGATAACGTGCAATGAGGCTTTTACAGCGTCCTGGAGGAATTTTGGCCCACTCATCTTTGCAGAATTGTCCTAATTCAGTTACATTAGAGGGTTTTCGAGCATGAACGGCCTTTTTAAGGTCATACCACAACATCTCAATAGGATTCAGGTCAGGACTTTGGCTAAGACTCCAAAGTCTTCATTTTGTTTTTCTTCAGCCATTCGGTGGTGGACTTGCTGGTGTGTTTAGGATCATTGTCCTGCTGCAGAACCCAAGTTCGTTTCAGCTTGAGTACACGAACAGATGGTCGGACATTCTCCTTCAGGATCTCTTGGTAGACAGCAGAATTCATAGTTCCTTTTATCACGGCAAGTCTTCCAGGTCCTGAAGCAGCAAAACAGCCCCAGACCATCACACTACCACCACCATATTTTACTGTTGGTATAATGTTCTTTTTCTGAAATGCAGTGTTCCTTCTACGCCAGATATACTTGGACACACACCTTCCAAAGAGTTCCACTTTTGTCTCATCGGTCCACAGAATGTTGTCCCAAAAGTCTTGGGGATCATCAAGATGTGTTGTGGAGAAATTGAGACGAGCTTTGATGTTCTTTTTGCTCAGCAGTGGTTTTCTCCTTGGAACTCTGCCATGCAGGCCATTTTTGCCCAGTCTTTTCCTGATGGTGGAGGCATGAACGCTGACCTTAACTGAGGCAAGTGAGGCCTGCAGTTCCTTGGACGTTGTTGTGGGGTCTTTTGTGACCTCTTGGATGAGTCGTCGCTGCGCTCTTGGGGTAATTTTGGGCGGCCGGCCACTCCTGGGAAGGTTCACCACTGTTCCATGTCTTCGCCATTTGTGGATAATGGCTCTCACTGTGGTTCGCTGGATTCCCAAAGCTTTGGAAATGGCTTTATAACCCTTTCCAGACTGATAGATCTCAATTACTTTCTTTCTCAATTGTTCCTGAATTTCTTTGGGTCTCGGCATGATGTGTAGCTTTTAAGGATCTTCTGGTGGACCTTACTGTGTCAAGCAGCTCCTATTTAAGTGATGCCTTGATTGTGAACAGGTGTGGCAATAATCAGGCCTGGGTGTGGCTAGAGAAATTGAACTCAGGTGTGGACAACCACAGTTATAGTATGTTTTAACAAGGGGGGCAATCACTTTTTCACACAGGGCCATGATGGTTTGGATTTTTTTTCACCTTTAATAATAAACACCTTCATTTACAAATTGCATTTTGTGTTTACTTGTGTTGTCCTTGACTATTGTTTAAATTGTTTTGATGTTCCGAAACACTTAAGTGTGACAAACATGCAAAGGAACAGGAAATGAGGAAGGGGGCAAACACTTTTTCACACCACTGTATATATAGCTGCAAAATTCACAGTTACATATAACGTTTATAGTCAATAAGTGCCTAAATTGTTCAGCATAACATAAGGGGAGAAAAAGGGGGGGAGGGATCACCAGGGAAGGAGAGGGAGAGAGGGCAGGATCCAAGAAGAGGGGGAGTATGAGGAGAAAAGAGGGGGGGGGAGAGGGGGAGAGACGGGGAGGGGAGGGGGGGGGCAGAAGGGGGGATATACTCCACTAGTTCCCAATTCCTATACCACACCACTGGATTAAGAGTCTGCATCTGGGTCAGGGGGAGACAACTCCAGTGGCAAGGATCACCAAGAGTCTATCCAGGAGGACCATATCTTATCGAACTTATTCGGGCAATTTCTATTGACATATGTTATTTTGTACAGTGGTAAAACAGCATTCAGGGTATTTCTCCAGGTGGTGATGGTGGGCGGGAGTTCGGACCTCCATTTCAACAAAACCTCTCTTCGGGCATAATAGGTGGCAAACGCCACAAACAATTTCTTGTATTTCCCAACAGTGGGGCACCAATCACATTTAACAGCAAGATTTCTGGCTGCAGTGGGAGAGAGATTTCAGCTGTCTGATTGACATCAGCTAGGACCTGTTCCCAGAATCCTTGCAACGCGGGTGTCACGTACCTGGTGGTGCGAGCCCGAGATTGCAGGGAGAGGCCTCCCTTGCGTCTCCCACTCCTGGTCCCCTGGCGTGGGAACAGGAGAGCCAGGAGTGAGGAGGAGCACGGGTGCCTGGCAGGATCAACAGACCGGTGAGCAGGAAGCAGGTTAGCAGAGCTGGCAGGATCTTTGGTAAAGCAGGCTCACAGGTAAACCGGATAGCAGAGCTGGCAGGATCTTTGGCAAGCAGGCTCACAGGTAAACTGGATAGCAGAGCTGGCAGGATCTTTGGCAAGCAGGCTCACAGGTAAACTGGATAGCAGAGCTGGCAGGATCTTGACAAGCAGGCTCACAGGTAGACTGGATAGCAGAGCTGAAGCAGGCTCACAGGTAAACTGGATAGCAGAGCTGGCAGGATCTTTGGCAAGCAGGCTCACAGGTAAACTGGGTAGCAGAGCTGAAGCAGGCTCACAGGTAAACTGGATAGCAGAGCTGGCAGGATCTTTGGCAAGCAGGCTCACAGGTAAACTGGATAGCAGAGCTGGCAGGATCTTGGGCAAGCAGGCTCACAGGTAAACTGGATAGCAGAGCTGAAGCAGGCTCACAGGTAAACCGGATAGCAGAGCTGACAGGAACTGGACAACGGCTTGGCAAGCAGGTTCACAGGTAAACTGTATAGCAGGGCTGAAGCAGGCTCACAGGTAAACCGGATAGCAGAGCTGACAGGAACTGGACAACGGCTTGGCAAGCAGGTTCACAGGTAAACTGGATAGCAGGGCTGAAGCAGGCTCACAGGTAAACCGGATAGCAGAGCTGACAGGAACTGGACAACGGCTTGGCAAGCAGGTTCACAGGTAAACTGGATAGCAGAGCTGACAGGAACTGGACAACGGCTTGGCAAGCAGGTTCACAGGTAAACTGGATAGCAGGGCTGAAGCAGGCTCACAGGTAAACCGGATAGCAGAGCTGACAGGAACTGGACAACGGCTTGGCAAGCAGGTTCACAGGTAAACTGGATAGCAGGGCTGAAGCAGGCTCACAGGTAAACCGGATAGCAGAGCTGACAGGAACTGGAAGCAGGAAACAGAACCACTGAATGGGCTGGAGACCAACAGGTGATCAGGTTCGTTACAGGAATCAGACTGCAAACTGGACAGAGATTTTGCAGGGAACCAGAGTTCATCAAAGAAGTCAGGTAATGAATCTGAACTGGGAGCAAGGTACAATGGATCAGGCAGGAGGATGGTCATAGGAAGCCGGGGTCGGGTACAGGCAGAAAGCTGGATAGTCTATGGCAAGCCGGGTCAAAGAACAGATATAACAGGATCAGGTTTTATTACACCACAACGCTGTAGAGCAGACAGCAAAGACCGTCTGCACAGGTCAGGCTTAAATAGGCCGGCTGGTGCTAACTAGAGCGTGCGCCCGTCTCCCTGTGCGCGGTTGTGCACGTGCCCGCGCCCGGGCGCGCATGCGCATGCGCAATGGAACCTGAGGGCCGGGACGGCCCGGGTTTAAGTTTCTGGCAGGATCTTCATGACATTGCCCCCCTCCTAGGGGCAACCTCCGGGTGCCCCTCTGGGCAAATCTCTCAGGATGTGCTCTCTTAAAGGCTTGAACTAGACTCTTAGCGTGGATATTACACTCGGGCTCCCAGGAATTCTCTTCAGGACCATATCCCTTCCATTTGATCAAGAACTGATTCTGATTTCTCCTTCTTCTAACATTTAGTATGGCCTCCACTTCATATTCTTCCTCGCCATCTATCAGGACTGGATCCGGGGGTACAGTCCTTCTGTTGGGAAAGGGGTTGGGAGTGGAGGGTTTCAACAGAGAAACATGAAAGACCGGATGGACCTTGAGGGAGTCAGGAAGTTCCAACTCATAGGCTACTTCATTAATTTTTCGTTTGACTGGGAAGGGACCTAAAAACTTAGGGCCCAGTTTTTTCGAGGGACAAGCCATCCTCAGATTCAAGGTAGAGAGCCATACTGTGTCACCCGGTGCCAGTACCAATTCTCCACGCCTTTTTCGGTCAAAGACCGTCTTGTTATGTTCCTGGGTCCGGGCCATGGTGTCCTGCAGGAGTCGGTTATTGGAAGCAAAGAAGTCAATCTTTTTCTGAACTGCGGGCACAGTACATTCGGGAAGAGAATTGGGCAGGAATGAAGGATGAAAGCCATAGTTGGCGAAGAAGGGCGTCTGTTGGGTGGCCGAGTGGATAGCATTGTTATATGCAAATTCGGCAACTGGTAACAGGGAGATCCAATCGTCTTGGGAGAAGGAAGAGAAGCACCGTAGATATTGTTCCAGGGTCTGATTGGTTCTTTCGGTCTGCCCATTGGTTTGAGGGTGATAAGCGGATGAAAACGATAGTTCAATGTTGAGGGCCTTGCAGAGCGATTTCCAGAACCGAGAGGTGAATTGTACCCCTCGGTCGGACACTATGTTGGCCGGTACCCCATGGAGTCTGATGACTTCTCGGATGAACACTTGTGCGGTTTCTGAGGCAGAAGGGGTGCCCTTCATAGGAACAAAGTGTGCCATCTTTGACAGACGATCAACTATCACGAAGATCGTAGTGTGGTCCTCTGCTGGGGGTAGTTCCACGATGAAGTCTATGGACAGCATTTTCCAGGGACGATCTGGAACTGGCAATGGCTTGAGTAGGCCCCAGGCTTTGGTTCTGTAACTCTTGCTCCGTATACACACAGTGCATGTTTCCACAAATTTCCTGCAGTCTTCCCTTAGCTGAGGCCACCAGAAGGTACGTTGTACCAATTCAGTGGTTTTGGTGACACCGAAGTGTCCGGCAAGTCTATGATCATGGCACAATTCCAGGACGGTTACCCGCAGATTCTCGGGAATGAAAATCTTATCCCCATGCCACAATAGCCCATCCTTGGCCCGCAACCCAGGACCGGGAGTGGGTATGAGGCCACTGGAAGCCCGCCTGAGCCGGGACAGCAGGTCTTCCTGTAGCAGGAGGAAATTTCCAGGGGCAAGGATAGTGTCTGGAGGGGAACCATCCTGGGATTTGTGATACATACGAGACAGAGCGTCCGGCTTCGCGTTTTTGGAACCCGGACGATAGGTCACGTGAAAAGTAAAACGAGAGAAAAATAAGGCCCAACGGGCCTGTCTAGGTTTCAACCTCTTGGCAGTCTTCAAGTACTCTAGATTCTTGTGATCCGTGAAGATCAAGATTGGATGAGTAGCCCCTTCCAGCAGGTAGCGCCATTCCTCGAGGGCGGTCTTTATAGCCAGTAATTCCCGATCTCCCACATCATAGTTCTTCTCGGCTGGGGACAGTTTTCGTGAGAAGAATGCCACGGGGTGTAGCAGGGCCTTGATGCCCTGTCTCTGGGACAGGATGGCCCCTACAGCTATCTCCGAGGCATCCACTTCTAAAACAAAGGGTAGAGAAGGATCTGGATGCTTCAGGATAGGAGCTGAGGTAAAGAGCCCTTTGAGGGCCTCGAAGGCCCCCTGGGCCTCAGGAGACCAATGAAAACGGGTACCTTGTTTGGTGAGTTGAGTAATGGGTGCCACTATGGCCGAGAATCCCTTGATGAATTTGCGATAAAAATTGGCGAAGCCAATGAATCGCTGGATCCCCTTTTTATCTGCGGGAACAGGCCAGTCCAGGATGGCTGAGATCTTCTGGGGGTCCATCCGGATGCCTCTACTGGAGATGATCAAGCCTAGGAAGGGTATGCTTTCTACCTCAAAGAGGCATTTTTCGGCCTTGGCATAGAGGCCATGTTGCCGGAGGCGGCCCAGAACACTTTTAACATGTCCACGATGCAAGTCTAGGGAGGAAGAGAAAATTAGTATGTCATCAAGATAAACAACAGCAAAAACATCAAGGAAGTCCCGAAGCACATCGTTTATGAAAGACTGGAAGGTAGCGGGGGCGTTACAGAGTCCGAACGGCATCACCAGGTACTCAAAGTGCCCAAATCGAGACCGAAATGCTGTCTTCCATTCATCCCCATCCTTTATACGAACTAAATTGTACGCCCCTCTGAGGTCCAGTTTGGAAAAGATGGAGGCTGTGCCAAGCCTCTGAAACAGTTCAGGTACCAGGGGAAGCGGGTTGCGATTTTTGACAGTGACCTCGTTTAGGGCACGATAGTCCACACAGGGTCTGAGAGAATGGTCCTTCTTCTCTACGAAAAATATTCCTGCACCTGCAGGAGATGTAGATGGGCGGATAAAACCTTTTTTCAAGTTATCATCAATGTAGTCTTTCAATTTCCCCTGCTCCACCTCTGTTAACGGAAAAACCCTACCGAAGGGAATCTTGGCCCCGGGAAGGAGTTCAATGGGACAGTCATAGGGCCTGTGGGGTGGCAGCACATCTGCCCTTTGTTTGCTGAACACATCCAGGTAGGCATGGTAGGCTTCGGGGATGGACTGACGTAGACCTGCCTCGGTTTCTAGGCAGAGCAAAGCAGAGGGTCCTGCGGGGACCATGGAGCCGCAGGACCTTTGGCAGTAGGGAGAGGAAAAGGCCACCTCTCCTGTGGACCAGTTGATGACCGGGTTGTGTGCTTGCAGCCAGGGGATCCCTAGAATGACTGGGAACAAGGGAGAAGAGATTATGTCCAGACGTAACAGTTCTTGATGTGACTCTGAGATCACTGTGTGCAATGGGGCAGTCTCCTGAGTCACTGGGCCAGATTTGATGGTGGACCCATCCGCCAGATGGACGGACAGGCCCTGTTCCCTTGGACGGAGAGGAATTCGATGCCGGGCAGCAAAAACAGAGTCCATTAAGCAACTACAGGCCCCAGAGTCAATAATAGCGGTGGTCCGCAGGGTCCTTCCTGGGAGCTGGAAGGAGACAGAAAGGGCAAGATGAGATGAAACCCCGGTCACAGGATCCACATAACTGGAGAGAATAGTGGGGAACTTACGGAGTTTAGCTGGGCAATTCCGGACATAGTGACCAGGCTCTCTGCAATACAGGCACAGATTGTTGCTGCGGCGTCTCTGGCGTTCTGCTGGAGTGAGAGAGGGCCGCAGGAGTCCAAGTTGCATGGGTTCTGATGCCGAGGAAGTATGAACAGGTTTAACAGAGGGAGCAGTGCGGAAATGACTTGGGGCCCTGGGGAGCATCCAGGTAGGTCTTGGGGACCCCAAGGTTCGTTCGGCCCTACGCTCCCGTAGGCGCCGGTCAATTTGGATGCTTAGGTCTACGAGGGAGTTCAGGGTCTGGGGCACCCCTACTCTGGCGAGCTCATCCTTGAGCGCGTCTGAGAGGCCCATGCGGAATTGGTGATGGAGAGCAGCATCGTTCCAGTCGGTGTCGGCACCCCAACGCCTGAACTCAGCCACATAGTCCTCTGCTGGTCTTCGACCCTGTTGGAGAGAACGTAGGGCGGCTTCCGCAGTGGTTGAGAGTTGGGGGTCCTCGTATAACTGCGCCATGGCGTCAAAGGTGGAGAGACTGGTTAATGCTGCATCTTTTTGTTCCACGAGACAGTGGGCCCAGATTTGGGGATCCCCAGTCAGTAGGGCTACCACAAAGCCCACCTTGGTGGTCTCTAGAGAAAAGGTCCTAGGTTGCAGAGCAAAATGGAGTTCACAGGAGTTGCGGAAAGTTCTGAAGCTACCACGGGCACCTGAAAATTTCTCTGGAGTAGGAACCTTGGGCTCAGGTGGTAGCATCACTATAGTCTGGGTAGGTGCAGGCCCCGTTGGGGGTATTGCCGGGTGAGGAGTTCCTTGGGTACTGGATGGACCAGACAAGGCCAGTACCTGCTCCTCCAACCGGGTGTACCCAGGTGTTGGCATAACCCCTCCATGGCGGGGGCTCCCTGCTCGGGCTCAGACATGGCTGTCTGCTACTGTCACGTACCTGGTGGTGCGAGCCCAAGATTGCAGGGAGAGGCCTCCCTTGCGTCTCCCACTCCTGGTCCCCTGGCGTGGGAACAGGAGAGCCAGGAGTGAGGAGGAGCACGGGTGCCTGGCAGGATCAACAGACCGGTGAGCAGGAAGCAGGTTAGCAGAGCTGGCAGGATCTTTGGCAAGCAGGCTCACAGGTAAACCGGATAGCAGAGCTGGCAGGATCTTTGGCAAGCAGGCTCACAGGTAAACTGGATAGCAGAGCTGGCAGGATCTTTGGCAAGCAGGCTCACAGGTAAACTGGATAGCAGAGCTGGCAGGATCTTGACAAGCAGGCTCACAGGTAGACTGGATAGCATAGCTGAAGCAGGCTCACAGGTAAACTGGATAGCAGAGCTGGCAGGATCTTTGGCAAGCAGGCTCACAGGTAAACTGGGTAGCAGAGCTGAAGCAGGCTCACAGGTAAACTGGATAGCAGAGCTGGCAGGATCTTTGGCAAGCAGGCTCACAGGTAAACCGGATAGCAGAGCTGGCAGGATCTTTGGCAAGCAGGCTCACAGGTAAACTGGATAGCAGAGCTGGCAGGATCTTGGGCAAGCAGGCTCACAGGTAAACTGGATAGCAGAGCTGAAGCAGGCTCACAGGTAAACCGGATAGCAGAGCTGACAGGAACTGGACAACGGCTTGGCAAGCAGGTTCACAGGTAAACTGGATAGCAGGGCTGAAGCAGGCTCACAGGTAAACCGGATAGCAGAGCTGGCAGGATCTTTGGCAAGCAGGCTCACAGGTAAACTGGATAGCAGAGCTGGCAGGATCTTTGGCAAGAAGGCTCACAGGTAAACTGGATAGCAGAGCTGGCAGGATCTTGACAAGCAGGCTCACAGGTAGACTGGATAGCAGAGCTGAAGCAGGCTCACAGGTAAACTGGATAGCAGAGCTGACAGGAACTGGACAACGGCTTGGCAAGCAGGTTCACAGGTAAACTGGATAGCAGGGCTGAAGCAGGCTCACAGGTAAACCGGATAGCAGAGCTGACAGGAACTGGAAGCAGGAAACAGAACCACTGAATGGGCTGGAGACCAACAGGTGATCAGGTTCGTTACAGGAATCAGACTGCAAACTGGACAGAGATTTTGCAGGGAACCAGAGTTCATCAAAGAAGTCAGGTAATGAATCTGAACTGGGAGCAAGGTACAATGGATCAGGCAGGAGGATGGTCATAGGAAGCCGGGGTCGGGTACAGGCAGAAAGCTGGATAGTCTATGGCAAGCCGGGTCAAAGAACAGATATAACAGGATCAGGTTTTATTACACCACAACGCTGTAGAGCAGACAGCAAAGACCGTCTGCACAGGTCAGGCTTAAATAGGCCAGCTGGTGCTAACTAGAGCGCGCGCCCGTCTCCCTGTGCGCGGTTGTGCACGTGCCCGCGCCCGGGCACGCATGCGCAATGGAACCTGAGGGCCGGGAGGGCCCGGGTTTAAGTTTCTGGCAGGATCTTCATGACAGCGGGGCATGACCAGGTCATGTGTAAGAAGGAGGCTTCCGCACCTCCACATCTAGCGCAGTTTGGGGATCTGTCCCTATAAATGGCTGCCAGTCTCTGCAGTGTATAATAAGCCCGGTGCAAGAATTTCAGCTGTATGAAATGGTCCCTAGCTGAGATCATGGTCGAGACATACGAGGAGACACAGGACTCCCAGTCTTCCTCTTCAAGGGATGGTATGCCCCTTTTCCACTTTGCATACATTTTAGACAGCTTAGTGGGTAGAGAGGTAGACAAGTGGAAGTAGATCGTGGACAGGGGAGCCATTAGGACCTTAGTGGTTAGCAGTCTCTCAACTGGATCTGACTCAAGGGTGACACCACCAGGAAATTGATGTTAAAAGGCATGCCTCACCTGTAGGAACCGGAAGAGCATCCAGTTTGGCAGGATGTATTTAGTTTTAAGTTTTGGGAATGTGCTTAGTCTGCCCTCCGTTATCAAATGCTTTAGGCCCACTATTCCTCTATTAGCCCATATTTGTGGATCCGGAATGCCACGGAAGTGAGAAAGGTTAGGATTGCCCCACAGGGGGATGTGAGGAGAAACAGTGCCCGGGGCCCGGTATATTGCCCTGGCTGTTTTTCACCTTTGACTAGACAAATGAAGTCTGATATACGAGACTCGTATGACTTTTTATTGAAAATTAGGGATTTGACTGTATCTATGGACTCACTTGGGATATATGTTTATACATTATAATTTCACATGAACTAGGTATAGAATAGCTAGGTATATATATATATATATATAGCCTGTCGTTGCCTCCTAACTGCTTCACGTTTTTTTTGCAATTATTGCAAATTGTATTAGAGGCAGTGGCGGCCCGGGCATTTTAGGCACAAGGGTACCGCCCCCTAACACCTCCGCCGCCCTCCCTATCCATATGCCCGGCCCCTTTCAGGACACCAGACACATGAATTACTATGGTGGGGATAGGCGGGGGGTGTGTATATTCAAATCCATTCCCAAGAGTCAATTAATTAGGGTTAACAGAATTGTCATTAACAGTGAAGACCGAGACAAACGATTAGATGAAATGGAAAACAAATGAATTCAGTTTCACCTTTTTGGAACCAGAAAATCATGGATCATATCCATGTTTAAATTGTATACAATATAATTCAATGATAAAGGGAAAGTTTTTGACACATCCACATAGAGGCAATAAAATTGAAATATAGGGATATTATACATGCCAATCCTTATGGTATATATGTTATAAAATGTCCTTGTGGCTATTTATATGTTGGTGAAACAACACAAAAAGCGAAGGCTAGAATTGCCAGACACAAGTCTTCAGTAAGGAATAAACTTACAAAAATACCATTGGCTAGACATTATGTTGAAATGGGACACACTTGGGGTCATTTACTGTAGCGCCAATTAATGATCCTGCAGTCATTTAAGGCCAATTAGGATTTCAACTCTCAGAAACTGGGTGCACATGCAAATGGAAAGCATGCTATTGCTGGCAAACATGCCCGTCAGATCGGCATATGTAGGAATAGTGGACGTCAATGGGGCTCGAAGCTGCAAAATCCAAAGTTCTCTCTGAAGGCTTGTATGCAAGTTCTTTGCCATAAAAAAGTGTATGGGCACCTGGGTCCTGACCCAGGGAACATGTATCAATGGAATTTTTATTTTTTTTAAACGGCCATTTTTTCAGGAGCAGTGATTTTAGTAATGCTAAAGTAAAACAATAAAAATGAAAAAATGTCTTTAAATATAGTGCCTAGGGGGTCCCCTTAGTCTGCCTGTAAAGTAGTGCATGTTTCCCTTGTTTATTACTGTACCGCAGCAAAATGACATTTCTAAAGGAAAAATTGTCATTTAAAATTGCTTGCAGCTGAAATGTATTGCCGGATCCTGGCAATATAGATTAAAAATCATTTTGAAAAATAGCCTAGGTTCCCCCACCAGTCTATACCAGGCCCTTCGAGTCTGGTATGGAAATTATAGGGATCTCCATGGCAAAATTAAAAAAGAATGGCGTGGGGGTCCCCCCAAAATCCATACCAGACCCTTATCCGAGCAACCAGCCATGGCAGGCCAGAAAAAGAGGGGACAAGCAAGCCCCCCCTCCTAAACCATACCAGGCCGCTTCCTCAACATGGGGAGGGTGCTTTGGGCACCTTGTGGTTGTGGGGGTCTGCGGGCGGGGGGGCTTATCGGAATCTGTAAGTCCCCTTTAACAAGGGGGCCCCCAGATCCCACCCCCCCTATGTGAATGGATATTGGGTACATTGTACCCCTACACATTCACGCAAAAAAGCTGTGAAATGTGACAAAAGACAATAGCTGTTTTTTGACATATCCTTTATTAAAAATGTCTTCTTTTTCTCCCGCTTCTTCCTCCATCTTCCTCCAGTCTTCCTTCTGTCTTCTCCATCTTCCTCGGGCTTCTTCTTTCACCGCTTCTTCCTCCATCTTTCTTGAGTCTTCTCCATCTTCCTCTGGCTTCTTCTTTCCCTGCTAAATCCTCCGTTCTTCTTTCTCGACCACCGCTGCTGCCGCTCCTGCCGCCGCGCCTGCCGCCACGCCTGCTGAAGATTCAAGAAATTAACCTATAATGCGATGGGCCTGATAAAGTCACTCCAAGACCCCCCCTTGGGACTTCACAGCCCGGGGCATGATGGGTCAGTGATGTCACAAAGGGGCGGGGTCTCCGAGTGATGGCATAGTTTTATATGAAATGTGTGCTATGGAAGCGGACAGATCGACTGGCCGTGTCGAATGAGGGTCGTTATTTTTCATTTTTCAGCGTGTCGGTGGTGGGAGCAGCGGTGGAGAAAGACCAGAGGACGAAGCGGGTGGAAGAAGAAGCCGGAGGAAGATGGAGAAGACCGCAAGAAGGCGGAGGAAGAAGGAGAAGACCGAAGGAAGGAAGATGGCCGAAGAAGCGGGGGAAAGAAGAAGACATTTTTAATAAAGGAATTGTCAAAAGCTGGCTATTGTCTTTTGTCACATTTCACTACTTTTTTGGTGAATGGATAGGGGTAAAATGTACCCGATACCCATTCACATTAGGAGGATGGGATTTGGAGGCCCCCTTGTTAAAGGGGGCTTCCAGTTATTGATAAGCCCCCCACCACTGGGCAAGGGTTGTGGGGATGAGGCCCTTGTCTCCATCAACATGGGGACAAGGTGCTTTGGGGGGACCCTAAAGCACCCTCCCCATTTTGAGGGCAAGCAGCCTGGTATGGTTCAGGAGGGGGAGTGCCGCTCGTTCACCCCCCCTCTTTCCTGGCCTGTCATGGCTGCTTGCTTGGATAAGGGTCTGGTGTGGATTTTGGGGGGGACCCCACACCATGTTTTCTTTTTACATTTTGGCTCAGGGTTCCTCTTGGAAACCATACCAGACCTGAAGGGCCTGGTATGGATTTTGGGGGGACCATGTAAATATTTTTTTTTGGGCTTTTTTTTTCTTGATATTTTTGAATAGCTGGATTTTTGGAATTCCACACCATAATATTATTTAATAATTATATACCTTTATTTAAAAAAAAAAAAAGGGGCGGGCTCTGTGTGTGACTGGCTGTGTAAGAGATGCCAGACAGCACAACGGAGGAAGACGGCGGCAAGGAAAAACACAGCATCGGGAGAATTAGGCAGTGGTGGGAGAGACGGTGACAGAAGATGGTGGCAAGAGATACAGCACCAGGAGAAGATGACGGTGGGCGATGCGGCTCGGGGGTGAAGATGGCTCAGAGCTATTTTACAATAAAGGAATTGTCAAAAAACAGCTATTGTTTTTTGTCACATTTCACAGCTTTTTTTGGTGAATGGGTAGGGGTACAATGTACCCGATACCCATTCACATAGGGGGGCTGGGATCTGGGGGCCCCCTTGTTAAAGGGGGCTTCCAGATTATGATAAGCCCCCCCACCCACAGACCCCCACAACCACCAGGCAAGGATTGTGGGGATGAGGCCCTGGTCCCCATCAACATGGGGACAAGGTGTTTTGGGGGGACCCCAAAGCACCCTCCCCATGTTGAGGGCATGTGGCCTGGTACAGTTCAGGAGGGGGGTGCTCTCGTCCCCCATTTTCCTGATGCCTGCCAGGTTGAGTGCTCGGATAAGGGTCAATTATGGATTTTGGGGATTTTTTTAAATTTTGGTGTGGGGTCCCCCCCTAAAATCCATACTAGACCTAATGGGCCTGGTATAGATTTGGGGGGACCCCCACGCAAATGTTTTAATTCTTTTTTTGGTTCAGGGTTCCCCTTAATATTCATACCAGACCCAAGGGCCTGGTAATGGACTGAGGGGGGGGGGGGGACTCGCGCAATTTTTTTATCTATATTGCCAGGATATGACAATACATTACAGCCGTGAGCAGTTTTAAATTACATTTGTTCCTTTAGAAATGTAATTTTGCTGTGGTACTGTTAGAAACATGGGAAAGATGCACTACTTTACAAGCAGACTAAGGAGACCCTCCAGGCTCGATATTTAAAGGAATATTTCCTTTTTATTGTTTCAGAGGAAGATGGAGGAGACTGGAGGAAGATGGAGGAAGAAGCAGTGAAAGAAGAAGCCGGAGGAAGATGCAGAAGACCTGAGGGAGATGGAGGAAGAAGTGGTGGAAGAAGAAGCCAGAAGAAGATGGAGAAGACCGGAGGAAGATGGAGGAAGAAGCGGTGGAAGAAGAAGCCAGAAGAAGATGGAGAAGACCGGATGAAGATGGAGGAGGAAGCGGGGGAAAAAGAAGAAATTAAAAAACAAATGTTGAGGGCAAGCAGCCTGGTATGGTTCAGGAGCGGGGGCGCTCGCTCGTCCCCCCCCCTTTCCTGGCCTGCCATGGCTGCTTACTCGGATAAGAGTTTGATATGGATTTTGGGGGGACCCTCACGCCATTTATTTATTTTTTTGTAGTGGAGTTCCCCTTAATATACATACCAGACTCAAAGGGCCTGGTATGGACTGGTGGGGGGAACCTACGCAGTTTTTTTCTTTGATTTTTAATCTATATTGCCAGGATCCGCCAATACATTACAGCTGCGAGCAATTTTAAATGACATTTTTTCCTTTAGACATGTCATTTTTCTGCAGTACAGTAATAAACACGGGAAACGTGCTTCTTTACAGGCAGAATAAGGAGACTAAGGAGACCCCCCAGGCATGATAATAAAGGATTTTTTCATTTTTATTGTTTCACTTTAAGCATTACTAAAATCACTGCTCCTGAAAAAACGGGCGTTTAAAATAACTCTTATTGATACATGTCCCCTGGGGCAGGACCCAGATCCCCATTCAAGCCCCACAAGCCTTCAGTGAGAACTTTGGATTTTGCAGGTTCGAGCCCCATTGACTTCCACTATTCCCGCATATACGATCTGACAGGCATGTTTGCTGGCAATAGCGCGCTTTCCATTTGCATGTGCACCCAGTTTCTGAGAGTTGAAGTCCTAATTGGCCTTAACTGGGCGATATTTTCCGGGACTGCAGGATCATTTATTGGCGCTATAGTAAATGACCCCCACTGTGTCACAAGTGAAATATATGGTCATTGATGCAGTTCCCCTAAGTAGACGGGGGGTAATTGAGAATTAACTCTAAAAAGATTGGAAGTACAGTGGATAAATAGATTGGATACTTTACAACCTAGAGGTTTAAACTCAGACTTTGACTTACATTTATTTCTGTAGATCCCAAAATACTAACTATGAGGAGATATTTATTTATATATATTTTTTGAGGTTTATAAATATCTTTGGAATAAATTATTACAAAATCAATAATCTATGTTCGGGGGCGTGGCCAAGATGCTGAACTGAGCGGTCGCACTCCTTGAGCTCTGCTGGAAAACAACCCGCTAAACAATCCGTTTTTGGAGGATAACTACCCTCATCCGTGACACACAGCCTGTGCATGCCTTCTAGGTGCTCAGGGGGCCCAAAGAAGGGCAAAAAACTAAAATTTCCCCCGGCTGTAGACGCTCCTGAGACTCCGGTGCCTGATCCGAGGCCTACTCCTCCGCGCCATAGCAGCATGGCGTCGCAGACGGACCACGAGGAGGAGACGCCGCCTGGAATCCCGGAGGTCATGGCAGCTATCAACATGTGCCAAACAGCGCTGACTAACAAAATAGAAGCAGTGCAGCTCGATGTCGGACTGGTTCGTCAAGACCTCGACAAGATCCGCTCCAGGATAACAGCAGTGGAGCAGCGAGTCGGGGACACGGAGCATGCGGTTACCAGCCACGAGGCGTCCATCAGGGCCTTGCAAACCAAGGTGAGAGCGCTGGAATACCGGGCCGAAGACGCCGAGAACCGGAGCAGGAGGAATAACCTCCGCATCGTAGGCCTCCCCGAAGGGGTGGAGGGGCGAAATCCCACAGGGTTCACTGAAGACCTGCTTCATACGGCCCTTCCCGCTGCCCAGCTCTCTCCTCACTTCACGGTGGAGAGAGCGCATCGTGTCCCACCGAGGCCCGGGCCGGAGGGGGCCCCCCCGCGCACACTAATACTCCGTCTATTGAACTACCGCGACAGGGATGAATTGCTCCGCGCTGCGAGAACGGCTGGGGACATCCATTAAAGGAACACCAAGCTGATGATGTTCCCCGACTACACCCTTGAAACGCAAAAGCAACGCCGGTCCTTCGATGCGGTGAAGGCGGCCCTCCGGGCCAGGAACATCCGCTACAGCATCCTGTTCCCGGCTAAGCTGCGGGTGGTGGACGGCGAAACGATCAGAGTATTTAACCAACCGAAAGGAGTCAGCGCCTGGATGGATACCCTGCCCCCGGGATGAGGACCAAAGACTTGCTCCTATGTACTTACCGAGAGCGGGACTTGACATGGCCGGATTGCTCCTAAGGTATGCCTGATACTCGGTTGTCCCCTACATTGTTCCCCTGTTGGACACTGCTTCCCGGCGGTTAGGCCGGGATCTCCTTCCCTCTCAGCCTGTGCTCTAAGGCCTCTTTGCCACCTGACATTTGTTTTTTTTTTATTGGTAGGGGACCCCGTAATACACTATACCGGCTTGCCTCTAGTTCTCCCGGACTTGGACCCCGCTCCTGAGGACTTGGGCCCCCGGAAGATCCCGGCCTTCTTTCTAGCATGGGTAGTGGTTCTACTACCCCCTTGTCCTCCTTTTTACATTCACCTGCTCCACTTTTGATATTTTTCCGAATTTTAAACATTTATTTTTCTTTTTTGATTTTGTTTTTCTCCTCTACTCCTTTACCAGCAATGTATGATTCCAGCATCTCACCTAAGGAGTGGTTCTGGGTGCAGACACCACTCCAACTCAGACTAAGTTGCTTGGCTTAGTTCTGTTCGGGTTCACGCCTCCCGACCTGTCAATACACCTTATGAGGGGTGTCCAGTTTTGGGGATCCAGGTGCCTCCCGTTGTTTGGGAGTGCATGGGGTGGGGTCGGCCCTTGCCGCCCGATGGTATGTTGGTATTCAGTTTTTACTATGTTGGTTTTATTTTTATTTGGTTGGTCTCTTTATGAATACATATGCACATTGTAAGGTCAGTACTGCTGGGGAAGTGATGGTACCGCCTGACGGCGTTTTTGCCTCTCGCCGAGTTTGGTGGGCGGTGGTGCCTTGCGCTTTCCTGGGAGGAATATTGCACTACATTAGAGGAGATGATCCTACGGTTATGACTGAGTTGAACCCATGGCTGACTTCACAGTGATGTCCTGGAACGTCAGGGGACTCAATTCAGCCATAAAACGATCACTGGTGTTTAGATTCCTTAGACAACATTGCCCCAAGATTTGCATACTGCAAGAGACACATTTGATTGGTGCTAGGATTCTGGGGTTAAAAAGAGCCTGGGTTGCCGCTTCCTACCATGCCACATACTCTAATTATGCAAGAGGGGTTAGTGTCCTGGTCCACAGGTCCCTGGCATTTCAGCTGACACAGGTTAAGTTGGACCCCCAGGGACGTTATGTCTTGATACATGCCCTAATTTGGGATCTTCCATATGTCATAGTGGGTGTATACTTACCCCCCCCCCAGCTGACATCACTTTGCTACACTAATTGATGCATACGGTGGTACAACTAGGCGTCAGCGGGGTGTTAGTGGTGGGGGATTTCAATCTAGTGATGGCCGGGGACCTGGACAGGCTCAACCCACCTCCCTCCTCCAATGCTGGATTGTCTCTTTGGGCCTCAGCGTTTCACTTGACAGATGTGTGGAGACACTTCCACCCATCTGATAGACAGTTCACATGCATGACGGCGACGTATAGATCACTGTCGCGGCTGGACATGGCTTTTGCCTCTTCCGATATGCTACGGGTGATATCCTCTGCTGAGATCCTCTCCCGGGGCATATCGGATCACGCTCCACTACTGATTAAGGTGCAGGTTGCTCCTCTTAGAGGAACGAGATTGTGGAGACTGTCCAAATATTGGATCATGGAAGAGAAAATACAGGAAGACATGCCTGAGGAAATATGTAATTTTTGGATGCACAATGCGGACTCGGCTGACCTGCAGGTCCTTTGGGACGCCTTCAAGGCATGGGTTAGGGGCACCTACATAAAAAAGATAGCGGGTAGACAACGCAAATACACGCAATCGCTTAAACAATTAGAAGACAGAGCCCTTGCTATGGAGAGGGAATATGTCAGGCACCCTACTCAGGTAAACTATGCTCCTTGGCAGGGAACCCTTCGTGAGTTGTCGCTGCTGCGGATAGATATGACAAAGAAAGCTATGCTAGCCAGAGGGTGTTCGAATTTGGGGATAAACACGGGAAGTTATTGGCATGGCTGGCCAAGGGACAATTTGCCACGACCCACATAGGCCGAATACGGGCTGCAGGAGGTGACATCTTGACCATACCGGAGGCAATTAGTCATAGGTTCCTCCAATATTACCAAGAACTATATGCATCCAAGGTAACCTATGCTGACAGTGAACTGTCCTCTTACTTGGACCTAGTTGACATCTCCCCATACTTAACCCTGACCAACGACAAATTATGGATAGTGACATCACCTTAGGAGAGGTCCAAAAGGCGATGGCCCACATGCAAGCAGGTAAATCCCCAGGCCCGGATGGTATTCCCATCGAATTTTACTCGACTCACCAGGAAATGCTGGCCCTTAGGCTGGTCTCCCTCCTCGCACAGTTCTCCTCACGAGACCTACTCCCGGACTCTATGACTGAGGCGGTGGTGGTATTGGTGCCCAAACCTGGCAAGGACCCGGATGAATGCTCGTCATATAGACCTATTTCACTTATTAACGCTGATGCTAAATTGATTGCTAAAATTCTGGCCCTTAGGCTGGCCAAAGTGATAGAGGGGCTGGTACACCACGACCAGACCGGGTTCATGCCGGGTAAGGGTACCGATATTAACATCCGTAGGCTCTTCCTCAATTTAGGGATAGTTCACGACAATGGCGGGTCCAGAGTCATAGCCTCCCTTGACGCCGAAAAGGCATTTGACTCCGTGGAGTGGAGATATCTGTGGGAGGTGCTCAGGAGGTTTGGCTTTGGTCCAAAGTTCCTGGCATGGTTGGGTATGCTATATAGGTCCCCCAGGGCTAGGATCCGTACTAATGACATCCTCTCAGAGTTTTTTCTCCTCCAGAGGGGCACTAGACAGGGTTGCCCTCTATCGCCCAGCCTATTTGCTCTGGATCTTGAACCCCTGGCCGTCAGGATTCGGGAGTCAGGGGCGATCCAGGGGCTCCGGGTTGGCCCTCTGGAGGAGAAAATCTCCCTGTACGCAGATGATGCGCTGCTGTAGCTACATGACGCCGAGACGTCTCTCCAGACAGCCCTGGAGATTTTTAATGAGTTTGGGAGGTTCTCGGGAATCAACATCAACTGGTCTAAGTCCCTGCTGTTCCCTTTAGACCCCCAGCCCAGGTCGGGGGGTATCTCCTCTCCCTTACAGTGGGTGGAGGAATTCAAGTACTTGGGGATCGTGGTATCCAGAGACGTTCGGGCCTTTAGTCGCCTTAACCTCCAGCCCATTGTCGCAAAGCTTAAGGAACACTGTGCCAGGTGGAGGGACCTCCCCCTGAACCTGCTGGGCCAGATCAATGTTATCAAAATGCTTTACCTTCCCAAGTTTAACTATATTTTCAGGAATAGCCCTGTGTGGCTCCCCGGGCTCTTCTTCAAAGAGCTTGAGGGGTTCATTGGCTCTTTCCTATGGAAGGGGGCTTCCCCTAGGCTGGCTAAGTCCACACTCCAACTTCCTGTGCGCTGCGGGGGTCTAGCACTACCAAATTTTATGACCTATTACTGGGGGGGGGGGGGATGGGGGGGCGGTGAGGGGCTGGGGCGGCGGGAGGGGGGTACTAGTCACGGTGAGGTGGTGGTTTGAGCAGTCCGACTCGAACGCTGCCACTTGTCTGGAAGCAGCTGTGCTGGGATCTATGACAGAACTGGGTAACCTGGTACACAGAGGGACAGCTGCTTACCCTTCTCTTCCGGATGTCACGAAGGTGACCCTGAGGGTCTGGGCAGTAGCTAGGAAGAGATTTCTGACACGAAATCAGTGATCTCCCCACACTCCGCTGTGGGGTAACCCCTCTTTGAAACACTTTAGATCCATTCTGGATCCGCAGCTTTGGGCCGGCTATGGAGTTGTAAAACTCCGGGATATATTCAGTGCGGGCTCCCTGCTTCCCTTTCAGGTCTTGGTAGAGAAGTTCGGTCTGCCAGGACACATGTTGTTCAGGTATTTTCAGTTGAGGCACGCAGCCAGGGCCCAATTCCCAGAAGCGGTAGTGTTACAGTCGGACTCGGTCGAAGAAACCCTCGCTCAGAAAACCCTGGAAAAAACCCTCTCCACACTATACTTTATACTATTGGGAGTTGACTCGCCTAAAATGAACACCCTTTGGGACAAATGGCACAGCGACATTCCAAGCCTAGACAGAGAGGTTTGGGAAGAATGTTTTGAGGAAGGGGCGAAGGTAGTGATCTCCTCTAGGGACAGACTGGTACACACGAAGTTTATGCACAGGGTATATTACACCCCGCAGAGGTTACATAGGATTTACCCACAGAGAACATCAAACTGTCCCAGATGCCAGTCCCCTGAAGGCACATTTATTCACATGTTTTGGTCATGTCCAAGGATAGTGGGGTTTTGGTCTGCAGTCTTTGAGTGCATCAACATCAGATTACAACTAGATATACCGATGTCGCCCGAACTAGCATTGTTAGGCATTCATGACGACGAACAGAGGCCCAGGTATACGAGACTGCTAATCTCTCTTCTGGCGTTTTACGCCAGGAAGGAGATTCTTAGGACTTGGATCTCATCTGCTCCCCCTACGGTGGCATCCTGGGATTCCGCAGTCAATGCTGTGCTCCCCTTATATAAGATAACATATGCTAATAGAGGATGTCCTCAAAAGTTTGAGAGGCTCTGGACTCCATGGCTGGAACAATTCTAGGACTTGGTAGGAGGTGTACAGGGATCATTATCGCCATGGGGCTGGATGGGCGGCGGGGGTCCTGCTCCCCCCCCCCAAGGGATCAGAGTAAAGCAATATGACTATCGTCCTTATTTAAGAACATCAAGTGCATTTACTGTATTATTGTGAAAATATTCTCATGTCCAATGCTGAAGTTTGTACCTTTTATGGATGCTTTCATTGTCTATTACAAATCTGTTTAATGTAATATCTCTTGTACTGTAACTTCTTACTTAATAAAGACCAACTTTGTTATTAAAAAAAAAATATTCTTTAAAAAAATAAAATTATTATTTTTTTTTTTTAAATAATCTATGTTCATTGAGGTATCTCATAACCTCTAAACATGGATTGTAAATAGAAGGTATCATTTATGAGTAATAGTATTGATATTTTGTTGATTGATGTATATTTATATTTCAATGTTAGGTTAATTGGAACTTTTTCTGTGTGATTTGGAGGGTACCACATCTCATTGAGCCCTCTCTCTGGAATTTAGGATGAAGTAATTTTGACAATTTGTATTGATTAGTTAATTGATGCCTAATGGATTTCTGCTGTGAAATGTAACAATATAAAATCTTGTTCCCATCTGAAGAAGAGCGTAGTAAGCTTTACAGCCCAAAACTATTATTTGGAACAACATGATTGATATGTAATTTATTACATGTGAAATCTTCACTATAAATTTTAAGTGCAGCAATCCCTGGACTTTTTATTTATATATGGCCTTTGGGAAGGCTTGATTGCTAGCACTAGGATGTATACCGTGTGCTATCTACCACACCTCAGAAATGTTTATATATATATATATATATATATATATATATATATATATATATATATTTTTTTTTTTTTTTTTTTTTTACATGCCTGGTTTCAATAACAGTCATTCTATAGATGACTGATCAGCCAATATAAAAATATCTCCTGAAGTGGACGCTGTGTCACGAAAAGCGGCGAGATGTATGCCATGATCCAATATACTGACAAGACACCCAAAATTTACAAACGGTACCACTTTCCTACTGGCAAAAAAAAATTTCATGACAGAGCCACAATTTTAACTGGTACAAAAAAGTACAGTAAGCAAGTCAAAAAGGATTCCATGAAGGTCAGGTTAATATAACCCAGCAGTTTTTTCCCCTACATCCAGCTGGAGAGATTTGACTTCAATTTCAGTCCCATAGACAATCAGCCACCAATACAGAAATTGAGGGGAAATCTCAGGTAGCCACCAGGATCAATACAGTAAAGGTTCCCTTAGTTTCTGTTCTGGATCTGGTGGAATAGTAAACAGTGCAATTGGTTGGATGAATCTCCCCAGCTGAAGCACAGAGACCGTTAAAAACTGACATAGCTGTAGTGCACCCCCAGTTTTAACCCTCACAGTGGTCTGGAAGCAAGTCCCCTGGCTTGATGGATCTCCGGTTGATGGATCAACGGCTGTGCAGGTTACCGTGGGCGATATCCCGGATAACCCCCCAAATGTAGCACACACCTAAGGAGCTGCAAGTAGAATGGGATTCCCCACCCTGCACAGCCCGGCACGCCAAATTTTCAGTCACTTCAAAGTCAGAAAACGATCCAGTGCTTTTGTTTTTGTTTTATTTGAGGTGAATTATGGGGGTATTATGGGATGCCCACTTGACTTCAAACAACTTCTCCTATATTTACTATATAGTCTATATACACTCCTCACTTCCTCCAGCACACTTGCTTGCAGAACTCATTTGGCACACTGTTTGTGAATCTGACACAGCAGTCAGATTATAGCAACAGCCTGTTTTAGGCAGGAACACAAAGCCTGTAGCAAAGAAAAGTCAGTGTGCAGCTTTCATCCCTGTGGCTACTGATCCCAGTGCCAGTTCTTCAGGCACTGACAGCACGCCTGGCTGCAACTGCCCCTTTCACTATCCCTCCTGGCTAACTTATCCACAGTCCTCCCAGACTGATCAGTCACCAGCCCACCCTGCTGACTTCTCAGGAGACTTCTTGGCTGACCTCCTTCCGCTGGCCATCTCCTTGCTCCTGTCCTCAAACTTCCACCTGACTCCCCTGCTGGCATGACTCATGCCTATTTATGAAGTGGCCTGACCCCTGCCAGCCTATTTGCTGGGCATTGGCTGGGGCCCTCAAAAAATATGCCAAGCAGCTCCTCCTAGCTTCTGCCCACTACATCTGGGAGCTTCTCCATGGTTCCAGAAATCAGGGGGAGGCATCAGAGACATCATGCTTCTTGCTGAGTCATCCAGCCTCTCTAAATCACTCAACCCTGACCCAAATTCAACCTAAGCCTCTATCTCAGCCAAGCCAAATTTTCCTACACTACAAATCTATTTACATCTAGCACACTCGATGTAACAGCAACACCCCCCCCCCCCCCTCTAGAAAAAAGCCTGTTTCCACAGCTAGGGAAAAAAATTGTTCCTGTGCCAGGAAGCAAGGGCATCCTATAAAAAAATACAGAGGAGGGGAAAAGGGAAACAAACCTGAAAGGGGCAATGTACAAATAATTTAGCAAGTATCCAAAATAGAAAATTTTCTCATAACAGATATGTACACTATACATCAACAGTATATACATATCCTAGCTTCAGGTCCCTGCAGCTAACTCAAACACAGTATAAAGCACTCAATTTAGATGGAGCACCTCCCCTTGAGGGAAGCCCTCCCAGCAAACTGGAAAATGTTGAATCCATTATGGAGCAGGGTGAACAGCCATCCACAACGATACCTGCAGAACAAGTAAAAAAAAAAAACACATTCCTATCACTAACTTCACTAACTATTCCGTACAGCCTGTCAGCAGGGGGTTATAAACCTGCTGGCAGAAACAAACATTAGCATTTTTTCAAAGAGTCTCTGGTAGGAGGAGCCCCTCCAAGTTTTAGCAAAACAGTACTAGCCCTCACCCAAAGTTCTTCAGTGGCAACAGAACATCCATCTGGAAAAACAAGGTGTCAGGTCAGCCTAGTCCGTCAACAAAGAAACAAAGGCAGCAATCTCCCCTGCTGTCCATGTCAATTTCACCTGTGAGCTGAACACTCCCACATCAGTCCTTCACAGGTAATAGAGAGGATTTGTCAGTCTCTTCAGGTTGCCGTCAGCTCCTCTGACAGTGACAGAGTGGCTCTTGGTGGGCTGTCCTGCATTAGCAACCACTACCCTGTCTTTGTAAATAGCTCTCCCCAGCCACCATTCCTTTCGAATGTCCTGGAGTACTCGATGATGTGCATGATGTTTAGAGGCCCCTTTCACACTGGGGCGAGAGCGGCGGCAACGGTAAAGCAGCGCTATATTTAGCACTGCTTTACCGTCGTTCTAGCCGCGGTATTCGGCCGCTAGAGGTGCGGTTTTAACCCCCGCTAGCGGCCGAAAAAGGGTTAAAACCGCGGGATTACCGTGGTGTCCCATTGATTTCAATGGGTAGGAGCGGTATAGGAGCGGTGAATACACCGCTCCTTCACCGCTCCAAAGATGCTGCTAGCAGGACTTTTTTGACCTTTCTGCTAGCGCACCGCTCCAGTGTGAAAGCCCTCGGGCTTTCACACTGGAGTGAATGGGGCCGGATTTTTTCAGGCGCTGTACAGGCGCTATTTTTAGTGTGAAAGGGGCCTTAGGAAAAGCCCAGATGCCACTCCACATCTGTTATTTGGTGCACCTCCCATTGGAACCTGGAAAACCTTGACAGTTCTCTTGGCTTTTCATCCCAGGAAGAACACAGGCTTTGGGTGACCTCACTACCCACTGCCTGTACTCAGCGGCTATGGTCTGGGTGGTAAAGGGTCTGTTGAATTTCTGCCTTACACTGACTGGGATCTGCATGGCTCCTTTGTCCCCTTCAGCTGAGTCTGGTACATCAATCACCACAGACAACACTTCCACCTTCTCCTGAGAGTATCTCCAATCCCACTCCTCCGAGCTACTGTGTGATGACCAATCCGCAAACTCGTCATCCAAGGGCCCAAATTCTGCCTGCAGTCTGGGCGACCCCCAGTCTATGCACACACCACTGCCACTCCCCACTGGCTCACCTAAAGAGGAGCTGGTTCCTTCCAGGTAGGGCTGGCAGTGTGTACGGGCACGGGTAGCATCTCAGGGACATCTGGCTCCTGCTGGGCAGTACTGGCAGGTGCCAGCTCCCTGATCTGGCTGCAGACCGAGGCAGACTTCCAACTTTCTTCCCCAATGTTGCTTTTCATCGCAAGGGAGTCCCCAGTATCAGACTTAACCCTGCCTTAAGCAGATACTTCAAGGACCGCTCCGACCTTCCAGGACTTCCATAGCTGTTCCATGCAGAGACCTGACCGCAGGTCCACACTGTAATTGAGTGACTCCTGATCGATTGGTGTCAGCCTGGTGAGAAGCTCGTCACAGTGCCCACACCGGATCCAGGCACTGACCACAACGGTCAGTCTTCTGCAACCAGGACACAGTAGACACAGCCTCTCTGTCCCCTCAATCATCCCGAGGGTGAATCCCCCTTGATGCTCCAGCCTGACACCAGTGTTAGTTCCTGCATGTCGAGCAACCAGGTCAGCACTGGGCACACACATGCACCTTCTGACATCTTGCACCTCTCTTGCTCTCCCGCTCCAAGCAGGGCACTCTGGGTCTCCTCTGGGACATGGCCCGCCCCCAAGCTTCCAGAGTGGCTGGCCCCCATAACTGATAAGCATTTTCTCCACGCACTCCGCTGTAACCCCTTGTTAACTGTACTGAAGTTTGCAGGCACAGACAGCTCACTGATGATGATGATGATACTGGCACTTGCAGAACTTGTCAGGACATGCCGCTTAGCACCGTCTGTGCCCGAGCAACTGGGAGCAGGTAGTAGCAAGCATATACTGTGGTTGTCATGAGCAACAGCAAAGTCTGTAACAAACGTCACACTGTAGTTAGCAGGGCTAGGACAGACCCCTTCCCGCAGGTACCCACTGGCTTACCACGATCACCATGGGCAACAGCAGACATTTGCACAATTTACTGTTCTCAGCAGGATATTGCAGCATACCTTCTGTTTCTCTAGCTCTCAGCAGACTGCTGCACATTTTGTAATCCATGGGCGTGATCGCCCACTGTGATTGCCACAGGTGACAGCACATAGCACACACTTTGTAAACTAAGGGTGTGATTGCCTGCCATGGTTGCCACGGGTAAATAACAAATACAACAGTTCTCACTGAATAGCAGGTTTTTAGTATAAGTGCCCCAGTCATTGTTGGGGCAACTGGGTATGCAGTGCGGCACTAATTCAACAGCAGCTCCCGCTTGTTGCTATGGGCAATGGCACTTGACTTTAAGCACACAGTCACAAATAGGCAGAGCATATAAGTCAGTTTCCCCAGTTTTAACCCACACAGTGGACCTTAAGCAAAGCACAGTCCCCTGACTCGATGGATCTCTGGTTGCTAGGAGCAACGACTGTGCAGGTTACCATGGGCGATATCCCAGACGAGCCTCCAAATGTAGCACACCCCGTAAGTAGAATTGAATCCCCCGCCCTGCACAGCCAGGCACACCAAATTTGCACAGTCACTTCAAAGTCAGAAAACAGTCCGGTGCTTTGTTTTTTTTGTTTAATTGAGGATAATAAACTTGGATGGGGCCCACTTGACTTCAAACAACTTCAGGGACAGCTTCTAATATATTTACAGTCTAAATAAACTTCTCTGATTCCTCCAGCACACTGTTGTTGGAAGGAACCCAAGGCCCCTTTAAGTTGTAGCTAAGAAAAGTCAGTTTCCAGCTTTTATCCGTGTGGCTACTGGTCCCAGCACCACTTCTTTGGCACTGCCAGCCCACCTGGCTGCAGATGCCCCTTTCACTAGCCCTCCTGGCTAACTTGTCCACAGTCCTCCCAGACTGACACTGTAGTGTAACGGTCTCAGCCAAATGATCAGACAGAGGTGATATGCAACACTATTTTACTTAACAATGAACTTCAACATAAATTGTACCGGAGTTCTGTGAACACGGTATACAGTACAGAACATTAATATGAACTGTGAAGAAAAAGCATATCACAATTATACTGCCATTCAACTAATGTCCACTAGGTGGCAGCAGCATGTTGTGAGTTCAATATTCAAATAGGATAGAGGCTGAAAGATTCTCACATGTCCAAGATAGTAATCGTTCTTTCATCAGACTGTCAGCTGAGTGGACCTCCTTCTGGCACAAACTTCTTGCTGGCACTGCTTTCTACTTGCTTTGGTCAGGAGGTTCTGGTGGCTGCAGATAGGGCCAACCCACTTCATGGACAGCTTCTGAAAATGGACTGTAACAGAGTCCTCTCCAGTGACTGGGGCTTGGAAAGATGCTGCATGCTCTTGTGCTCACTGCTGGTGGCCCGCACACCAGACTTAACAGGGGAGGACCCAGCACCTGGGAACAGCTCACTTGCCCAGTCACTGCTGTCCCATCAGGCAGGATCTCTCTGAGCACAGGAAGCTGGGTGGAGCTGACATTTATATCCCCCGGGGGGATCCAGGAGCTCAGAGGATTGTGGGGAGTTGAGTTAAAGGGACCTGCACCAGAATCTGGACAAAGGGGCATCCCACTACACTCCACCCCACTTGAACTTGCGATTCCAGGCAAGTTTACCGACCATACAAAGTCCTCCTGTGCAAAGCGTTCAGGTGGTTTCCCAAAGTTGTGTCTCTGAGAGCATCTCAAGGGTTGAGGTTCAGGCTCTTCTTCAGGAGAAGGCAAAGGTACATCTTCACCTTCAGGCATCTCAGTGGACAGTGGGTCAGAGGGCTCCACAGCAGGAGTAGGAATCCGAGCTTGGCAATCATTGGGCTGCATGGCATTGTCTGTATATGTAATCTCTCCTGGGAGATTTGGAGGCGACAGTGAGGGAACGGAGAGTAGCCACCACTGATTCTCTGCTGGGGCTGCTACGTGTGGCTCGGAAACCTGTTCTTCCGGCTCTCTAGATAAGCTCTCAGGCATCTCTACGTTATTCCTAATGGGTTTAAGGAGCCTGCGGTGTAGCCGCCTCGGCCTGTCTTGTGTACTTTCCTTCTGGACATCATAGACTGGCACTCCTTGAATTGGTTGCTGTACCACAACTCCGGGCACTTCCTCCCATGGAGTTTGTAGCTTGCCCTGCTGATGTGCACCTTTGCGCCTGATCAAGACCCTATCTCCAGGTTTCAGGTCATAGACCTCCGTTCCTGACTCTTCTTGTTCCACCCAAGTTCGCTCCTTTACAAACTGTTGGACTTCTGACAGGCGTCGCCTCCACTCTCGAATCCAGGTTGCTGGAGTATACTCCAGTTCTTCAGTGGGGACGACACCCCATAGATCTGTGGGTCCCCCAAGAGTACGACCAAACATCACGTGGTAAGGAGAGCGAGCTGTCGCTGAGTGCACAGTATGATTATACTTCCAAACCACTTCAGCCAAGTAATGGGTCCATCTGGTTCGTTTCTCACGGGCCAGCCCTCTCAACAGTTGTATCAGGGTACGATTAAACCTCTCGCAGGCTCCGTTACCCTGTGGGTGATATGGGGTCGTATGCGTCTTCTTGACACCTAATGAGCGACACCACTCCTGGAAGAACTCGCTTTCAAAGCAGGGCCCTTGATCTGAATGTATCTTCTGAGGGCAACCATAAGGGAGACAGAAGTGTTTCCAAACTGCTTGAGCTGCAGTCTGCAGTCTGGTCACGAGTTGGTACAGCTACTGCAAACTTGGTAAAGTGGTCCACCATAACAAGGACATGGCGATGTCCATCTTCTGCCATGTCGAGGGTGAGGAAGTCAACTGTCAATACTTCCAAGGGGGCAGACGTGTTCCAAGTCATGGGAGGCACCTGGACCTCAGCCCCCTTGGTCACGGAGCATACCGCACAGTGCCGACATATCTGATCAATGAACTGGAACAGCCCCACACACATGGCTTGCCTTTTGAACCAGGCGAATGTTTTGTGGACTCCCCAATGTCCTTCTTCTACATGGATCCTTTCTGCCACTGGTCGAGCTCTTGCCCACGACAGTACGACCTGCCAGGTTACCGAAGAGTCATGGGGGAACATTATTCTGCGATACAATATGCCGTTTCTCAAGAGGAGGCGTGACCATTCGTTCAGCAGTTTTTGTGTTTCCGGTAGCAGTTTTGATCTTTCACTTCTACTGGGCCAGCGCCGTAACTGCATTGCCTCTATTACTGGGGCAATCACTGGGTCATCCTTCTGTGTTTCTGCCCAGTTATGATCTTCCAATACCTGGATAAGGTCCACCCGTAGTCTACTCTTAGATCTAGCCCCCATTAAGGGTGGAATTTCTTCTTCTGCCTCTTCATCCACATCTCGCTGTGGTTGTGCTGAAGGGTACCGTGATAGGGCATCAGCCACATGGTTGCCCCTTCCCGGGTGGTAATGCAGGGAAAAGTCAAAGTTTGCTAGACGTGCTGCCCATCTTTGTTCCAGAGCGCCAAGTTTGGATGTCTGGAGATGTACTAAGGGGTTATTGTCCGTCCAGACTTCAAATTTAGACCCTGTGAGATATTCTGCGAAACGTTCTGTGACGGCCCACACCAGCGCTAACAGTTCCAACTTGAAGGAGCTGTAGTTTGCAGGGTTTCTCTCGGTTGGATGAAGGCTGCGGCTGGCATAAGCTATAACCCGTTCCTTACCATCTTGCATTTGTGAGAGCACGGCCCCCAGGCCCTGGTTACTGGCATCAGTTTGTAACCGAAAGGGAAGGGAGAAATCAGCAAAGGCCAATACAGGGGCTGCCACCAACCGTTGCTTTAAGAAGTCAAATGCCTCTTGTTGTTCCAGTCCCCATTCCACCCTCTTGTGACCTCCTTTCTGGTCTACTCCATGTAGTAATTTCTGGACTGGAGCAGCGTGATGGGCGTAGTGCTTGATGAAACGTCGATAGTGCCCCACTAACCCTAGGAAGGCTCTAACCTCAGTCACGGTCGATGGTGCCTTCCATTCTTGTATTACCTTGATTTTCTCTGGGTTGGGGAGCACACCATGTTTTGAAATGACATGTCCCAAATATTCAATCTCACTTTTGAACAGGTGGCATTTTTTTGGCTTAAGCTTCAGCCCATACTGATGTAGCCGGGCTAGAACAGCATCGAGGTGAGCGAGGTGTTCCTCAAAGGTGGCAGAGAACACCACTATATCATCAAGATAAATCAGGATGCTATCCAAGTTCATATCCCCAAGACAATGCTCCATTGTCCTTTGGAAGGTAGCAGGTGCATTGTTTAGCCCGAAAGGCATTCTCTTGAACTGCCATAGTCCCATAGGGGTGATGAAAGCAGTTTTTGGTCGATCTGCTTTGGCCACAGGGATCTGCCAATATCCACTGGCGAGGTCAAGTGTTGAAAAGTACTTGGCTTTCCCTAGAGCATTTAGGGACTCTTCAATCCGCGGCAGTGGATAGGCGTCTCTTGTAGTGACAGCATTCAACCGTCTATAATCTACACAGAAGCGGAGGGTGCCATCCTTTTTCCGCACTAATACAACGGGAGCTGCCCATGGGCTCTTGCTGTCTTCAATTACGCCTTGCTGCATCATCTGTTCCAACATCTGCTTAACTTCCTGATAAAGGTGAGGGGGTATGCTTCTGTAGCGATCCCGGATGGGTGGATTCCCTCCTGTTGAGATCTCATGTTCAATCCCATTGCTACAGCCAAGGTCAAAATCCCCCTTGGAAAACGCCTCCGACCACTTATCTACCAGTTGCCTTACTGCTTCTACCTGAGGGGGTGTGAGTTCCTCAATGGACAGCTGTAGAAGTGGAAGTATCTGTTCTCCTACCCATGCTGGGTCTGCCCCTGCTGAACTTTTGGCAACATTCACTTTAGCTACATAGCGTCGTCCGTGAAATTTCTGGAGCTCTATGTGGCCCACTTTGGGAGAAATCACACCTGTAATCAGGGCCAGTTCCGCCACTGGTGTCCCCGGGGGCAGGTGAAGTGGAATAGTCTTGCTGTTCTGCATCCTAACTAGCACGGTGCCTTGGCGAACTACTGTGAGAGTTCTAGCAACAAACGGGGCCATATCTGAGGGTAAGGGTTCCACTAGCACTGGGATGCCCTGTAGTCTATGGCATGATCCAACATTCATGGGAAGTATAAGTTCTTTGCAGGGAGGTATTACAATCTCTGTCCCAAAAGGAACCCTCACAACACCGGCCTTTTCATTAATGTTTGCAAAACTTGAGTCAGAGTCCTTTAGGGCTGCCAAGGTAAGGAGCAGCTTTCTAACTTCTTTAGGTGGTCCCAGGTGTGTAGGACATTGTTTTAACAGCTCAGGCCTCAGCCCCTGGATGATATTCATGCCCAATATCACCTGCGGCCGTCCTTTTCCGGATGCTCGTGTAACCACAACACCTTTTTGGCCAAGGTCCTGTCCCCACAGTTCTACTTTCATCCAGGTAATCCCGGCCACTTCTATAGGAAGTTCGTTGGCAGCTGTCAGTGAGATCCAGGGGGTATCCTGACTCATTTTCTTCTTTGGGAAGTATCGCTGGAACAAAGGTTCTGGCAGAATGGTAACTTGGGACCCAGTGTCGAAGAGACATTCGACCTCTTGGCCATCGAAATACCCGTGTACCACAGGGCAATCGACCACCACGTCCTCTGCGTGTGACGGGGGAGTCGTTTTGCTGGGCCGCCCCACTGCTTGACTCTTAGCGGCGGGGCGCTCTGAGTTTAAAGGCTCCCTCGGTATTCGATCAGGACAGTCCCTCAAGCGATGACCCTTTTGTCGACAGCCCCAACATGGAGAGGGTGACCTCTCCCGTCTTGATCGTCTGCGGGGCGGAGATCGGTTTCTCCATGAAGGGGTGTGCTCCCTTGGTCCTCTTGGATTGTCTCGCTCACGTCTCAGTGTGGCAAGTTCTGTCTGGAGCTGGGCCATTCCTTCCGTCAGCTTGTAGATGGCCACCTCCCACGGAGCTGTGTGTTCAGTTTGTGGCGGTTTACATGGTTTATCACCTGTGCTGGCCATGAGGACGTCCGTACTGGCACGTCTGGGTTCTGAATATAGGATAGCTGCTTCTAGAATTTCGTGGAATTTTAAGTTTGGGTTACTTCTGTCCTTTTCCTGTAACTTTTCCCTAACTTTGTCAGACAGAAGCCCATCCACAAACTGATCCTTCAGCCACCCATCTGTATCACTCCAGCCAGCACGTCCTGCTCCCCTCCTCTCCTTGCGGCGGATCTCGGCTGCTATATCCTGCAGTTCCAGGGTGTACTGTGGAATGGATTCTCCCACTCTCTGCCTTCTACTGATAAAGCGAGCTCTAAGATCCCCTAATGCAACCGTCTGGGTGTACACTGCTTCCAAGCGGCTGATTATCTTGTCTAGAGAGTCCTGGTCCTCTGCTGGAAGGTGTAGGATCAACTTCCTTGCTTCCCCTTCAAGGGCATTAATGGCCAGGTCTGCCTGTTGTGCAGGTGGGACCCCATATGACCGGATCAAGCCCCGCAATCTTCTAATCCAATCATCTAAGTCCTGATCTGGTCCTGTGTACTTAGGCAGCTGTTGTGGTAGCAATCCTGCCAGCAATAGAGAAGCTATGGCAGACTGTTTAGCTCCCTCAGTGCCACTGCTGACTGGCGCTGCCATTGTGCTGCTCTCCTCATCACTGTCTGACATGGCTGATCCTGTTCGTGACGCCAAGTGTAGTGTAACGGTCTCAGCCAAATGATCAGACAGAGGTGATATGCAACACTATTTTACTTAACAATGAACTTCAACATAAATTGTACCGGAGTTCTGTGAACACGGTATACAGTACAGAACATTAGAACTGTGAAGAAAAAGCATATCACAATTATACTGCCATTCAACTAATGTCCACTAGGTGGCAGCAGCATGTTGTGAGTTCAATATTCAAATAGGATAGAGGCTGAAAGATTCTCACATGTCCAAGATAGTAATCGTTCTTTCATCAGACTGTCAGCTGAGTGGACCTCCTTCTGGCACAAACTTCTTGCTGGCACTGCTTTCAACTTGCTTTGGTCAGGAGGTTCTGGTGGCTGCAGATAGGGCCAACCCACTTCATGGACAGCTTCTGAAAATGGACTGTAACAGAGTCCTCTCCAGTGACTGGGGCTTGGAAAGATGCTGCATGCTCTTGTGCTCACTGCTGGTGGCCCGCACACCAGACTTAACAGGGGAGGACCCAGCACCTGGGAACAGCTCACTTGCCCAGTCACTGCTGTCCCATCAGGCAGGATCTCTCTGAGCACAGGAAGCTGGGTGGAGCTGACATTTATATCCCCCGGGGGGATCCAGGAGCTCAGAGGATTGTGGGGAGTTGAGTTAAAGGGACCTGCACCAGAATCTGGACAAAGGGGCATCCCACTACAACACTTTCTCCACAGTCCTCCCAGACCGATCACTCATCAGCCTACCCAGCGGACCTGCTGACCGCCTCCCGCTGTCCTCTCCTTGTTTCTGTGCCTCCAGGAAGGGGTTTCTTCATGTGTTGTGGGGGATCCTTCCAGCACTCTAGCACAGGCCTAAAGTCACCCCCCCCCCCCAGACTAGGGCCCCCCAACAGCCTCCTTAGCACTCCATCTCCATCTTCCACCCGACTCCCCTGCTGACATGATTAATGCCCATTTATGAAGTGGCCTTCCCCCAGTCAGCCCATTTGCTTGGGATTGGCTGGGGCCCTCATAAATATGCCAAGCAGCTCCTCCTAGCTTCCACCCTCTGCATCTGAAAGCTTATCCAAGGTTCCAGTAGGCAGGGGGAGGCACCATAGATGCTGCTTGCTGAGTAATCCAGCCTCCCTGAGTCACTCAACCCTAACCCAGATTCAACCCAGGCCTGGCTCTCAGCCAAGCCAAATTTTCCTTCCTACCTACATCTTGTACCCTAGACGGTGTTACATAGTAGTTACCAAAGAGACAGTATTGCTAATGCATTGTTAAAATATATATATTTTTTAAAGGAGCTTACAGCAGTTTTCAGTGCAATAGGTGTCCCCATGTGAAGGTTTCCCATCACCACCAGTTCCAGTGCAAACTGCTGCAACAGACCCCCTTCTGCAGAGTGAATACACTAAGGTAATGGGTGTGGGGTATTACTGATATAAGGAGAACCTATAGATCAATGCCACCCCCTTACTTTACTGTTCACTCCCCCCTTACATTGTTGATCCCTCCTCTCAGACCAACCTGGTGGTGCTGTCACTGGCTGACCTCCTTTTGGGTGCACCATTTAGGACTCAGACAGACGGCCCTCTCTGGCTCCAGCTTGGCAGCTCTGGTTTCATCCTATTTTCTCCTCTCCACAGTCACACATCTGTCTCCTCACTTGACCCTTGTTTCTGCGGCGCTCCCACTCTTGACTCTTCTTCAGGTTTCCCCTCAGAGACTGCAGACATGATACAAGAGTTGGTTAGAGACTGTGGACATGATACAAGCGATGGTCAGAGACTGCAGACATGATACAAGAGATGGCCAGAGACTGCAGACATGATACAAGAGATCGTCAGAGACTGAAGGCATGATACAAGAGATGGTCAGAGACTGAAGGCATAATACAAGAGATGGTCAGAGACTGCGGACATAATACAGGAGATGCCTAGAGTCTGCAGACATGATACAGGAGATGGTTAGAGGCTGCAGACATGATACAGATGATGGTAAGAGACTGCGGACATTATACAGGAGATGCTTAAAGGCTGCAGACACGGTACAGATGATATTTAGAGGCTGCAGGCATACTACAGGAGATGGCTACAGGCTGTGAAAATGGTACAGGAGAGGGTTACAGGCTGTGGACCTATTACAGGAGATGGTTATGCAGACATGGCACAGGAGATGGTTACAGGCTGTGGCCATATTACAGGAGATGGTTAGAGACTGCGTACATACTACAGGAGATGGTTACAGGCTGCGGACATTGCATAGGAGATGGTTACAGGCTGTGGGCATGGCACAAGAGAGGGTTACAGGCTGTGGGCATGGCACAGGAGATGGTTAAAGGTGCGGACATAGCTCAGGAAATGGTTACAGGCTGCAGACATGGCACAGGAGATGGTTACAGGCTGTGGACATATTACAGGAGATGGTTACAGGCTGTGGATATGGCACAGGAGATGGTTACAGGCTGTGGGCATGGCACAGGAGATGGTTACAGGTGCGGGCATAGCACAGGAAATGGTTACAGGCTGCAGACATGGCACAGGAGATGATTACAGGTGCAGGCATGGTACAGGAGATGGCTACAGGCTGCGGACATATGACAGGAGATGGTTACAGGCTGTGAACATGGCACAGGAGATAGTTACAGGCTGTGGACATATTACAGGAGATGGTTACAGGCTGCGGACATGGCACAGGAGATGGTTACAGGTGCAGGCATGGTACAGGAGATGGCTACAGGCTACGGGTATGGCACAGGACTTAGGAGATTATTACAGGCTGCGGAGATGATGTGGTTGAAATCTCAACACCAGTCACCTGAGTGGAACTGACAGATGCCCGGCGGATGGCTCTCCTGCCTCCCCATCCAGTCATCCGCTCTGGCCCCTAGCTGAGTGGCACTGGCAGACTCCCATGGCTGGCGCCCAGCAGGTGACTTCCATCTCCCCATCCAGTTTACTGCTCCAGCTCCTGGCTGAATGACACTGTCACTGACTGATCCCCGGCGCCTGGCCCGGTGTGTGGCTCTCCTGTTGCCTCCCCATCCAGTCTTTTGCTCCGGCTTCATGCTTCGGCTTCACGCATGCACAGTGGGAAAGTGTCAGGGCTGGGCTCAGCCCTTCCTTCTCTGAGCTGGCCACTCAGCTGTCAGCTAATTGTCGGCTAGCTCTCCATAGTTACTCAGCTGTTGATGATATCCTGCCACCCTAATGACAAGCCCACAATGGAATCTGTCACTCATTTGCCCCCTGCGCAGCTATCATCAGGTTGTTAAGAAGTGGGGCCAGGAAGCCAGCTTTAAAGTGGTTGTATACCCTAAAAATTAACTTGCACCTACAGGTAAGCCTAGATTAAGGCTTACCTGTAGGTACAAGAAATATTACAAGAAATATTACGAGAGATATTTTAAAAGAACGTTTTACAACGTTGTCTACGGCGCATGCGCGCCGTAGACAACGATGCATTTACAGGGTTAATCCCCATCTTCAACTGCGGTGAGCCGCAGTTGAAGTGTCCCGCGCGCATGCGGGGAGCAACGTCCTCGCCGCTCTGGCCAATCACAGCGCCGCAGCGGCGCTGTGATTGGCCGGAGCGGCGATACCCGGAAGGGTAGCTGTTTAGCTATGGATGCGGCCGGAGGGGGAGAAGAACACGGCGTCGGGGGCCCCGATCTAAGGTAAGTGATGCATAATGAGCTAGTATGCTAGTCATACTAGCTCATTATGACTTTGTCTTGCAGGTAGATAACCCCCAAAAAAAATTTCAAATGGGTATACAACCACTTTAACAACCGATGAGTCTTCAGTGGTCAATGGGCTTCTCCGCTGACAGCTAAAAGTGCAGTGAGGTGTTTGCTGGGTGCAGTGAGGTGTTTGCTGGGTGCAGTGAGGCGTTTGCTGGGTGCAGTGAGGCGTTTGCTGGGCATTTGCTGGGTGCAGTGAGGCATTTGCTGGGTGCAGTGAGGCATTTGCTGGGCATTTGCTGGGTGCAGTGAGGCATTTGCTTGGCGCAGTGAGGCGTTTGCTGGGCACAGTGGCAGCGTAATTGATGGCAGAACAATGTACTGTACTTGGACTCAGTGCTATGCATGGGGGCCCGCCCCCCTCTCCAAGCTCCGCTCTATCTCCCCCTCCCACCAACTCTTCGCCTCCGCCCGCCCCCTCGAGCCCATAATTTTTCTGGACCCTGGACATGCATAAGATTTGCGCATGCGTGATTCTGGGCGTGTTAGTGGGGTGGGCGGGGCTGTTTCTGATGTTTAACCATCTCTCCGCTTCCGCCCGCCCGCTCGAGAGCATAATATTTCTCCACTGTGGCTAGCTCCCGCACATGCGCGATCAAGGCCCGTGAAATCGCGCATGCACAGTAAAGCCCCGCTGTCAGCTGTTTGAATGAAGGAGCCGCACCGGAAGTGACGCGGTCTGAATTCTGCATGGGTCACAGAAAATTTTACAACACCGGCAATTGCAATCGTGAGTCAATTTGAATGTGATTTGAAACATATCCCATACATGCTACAGATGCGCCACTTTACAGGCAGATTAAGGGGACCCCCCCCCCCCCAATTACTATACTTAAAGGAATTTTTAATGTTGCAATTTAAACATAATTAAAATCATTTTTAAAATGTGCACATTGTATACCACTTGTCTAAACTGGTGACCACTGTTTGGTTTTGTTTTTCCAAAAATTGTCAAAAAAAGGTCATCCTATTATGGACAAGCTGTAAATGGTTAAAATGTACAGACAGGTGGCAGCCCTGGCGTGGCCTGAGTATCCTTCTTCTGGTCTATATATATTGTTTCATAGCATTTCAGCATTGTGAATCATTAATCTATGTACCATTGGCAACATGTTTATATGCTGCATGTGCTAAATAAAATTTCTATGAATTTTATGGAATGATGCGTACCTCTTTAAAAGTCCCATGAGCACTCTGATTGTATGTGCTAATTCACAGATTGTGTTATTTCAGTAAGAATGTAGAAAAGAAATTAGAATGCTGTAAAAATCCTACCTGGTGTGTTGTCTCTGCCGTTTGTACACTGATATGGACTTTGGCCTTGAGCACAGCAGATGAACTCGTCCAGGGCTGCAGCATGACACAGCTACCTGGAGGCCATGAGATGAGGACCTTTATTACCAAACATGAAAATGTGTCTCTGCGGACTGGAGGTTCGACATAATCAGCTGAATAATCAGACAGGGAGTAACTGTAACTTGTGCTTTACTAAACAGCTACAAAGTTAGAATCTCTGTGAAATCCAGACGGATGGTGACCCTATTTTCCATCGGATCGGGTGAAACCGGACAAGCCGTCTGTTTTCATCTGATCTCCCCATAGAGTAGAGCAGGACTCTGACAGGTCCGTCTCAGCACAGTGAGTGGAGATGGACCTGACGGACCGCCCGCGTGAAAGGACCCTAAGCCCACGTTCACACTGAGGGCGGGTTTGAAATTGTACGAGTTCAGCTGAACTTGCACAATTTAAAACCAGCATATTAGTCTGACATTTTAGTCTGACTTCGGGGGCAATTTGACAGACATCTGTGCAGGTTCAGGCACAGATGTCTATTGAAATCGCCCCCGAAGTCGCCAAAAATAGTGCAGAAACGACTTTTGGGAAGTCAGCGCCGTACCGATTCAGACGGTGCCATTGCCGGCAATAGGCTCCAATTTGGCATGCGATTTGACATGTCAAATTGCATGTCAAATCGGCCCAATGTGAGCGTGGGCTAATGTAAAAGGGGTTCAGGATGGCAAAGAACATGCATACACTGCAGGGTAATGAAAGATGCACAGCAATGTCTCTGTGCCTCAATCAAGGTAATGTAGCTGCATAGCATAGTCTGTATACAATTCCAATAAAGTTTCTCCCAAGGGCTTTTTTTTATGCAGCAAAAAAAACAAATCAAACAAATTGAAATGAAGTAAATTTTTATTGATACAAATATTAACCTCTTGGTGCGGTTTATGATCATGTGACCGCCGTGATTGGCTGTATTTGCACCAAATTCATGCAAGGCCCACTCGCCGGGTGGCCACATATTTGCTGAGAAGTGTCTGGCGCCCAATGACCTTAACCACTTTGCCTCCACCATGCCTCACAACCCACTATATACAGAAGGATGTCAGCTATCTCTGGCCTTGGAGGTTCTCATTAGACCAGGGGTCTCCAAACTTTCTAAACAAAGGGCCAGTTTACTGTCCTTCAGACTTAATGGGGGCCGGACTGTGACCAGTGGGAGTAAACAATGCCCCATCATTGGTTTTAGTGGAAGGAATAGTGCCCTAATTATATCGGTGGGAGGAATAGAAGCCCATCCTTGGTGTCAGTGGGAGAAATGGCACCCCATCCTTGGTGTCAGTGGGAGGAATAGTACTCCATCCTTGGTATCAGTTGTGGATGGAATAGTGCCCCAAGGGCCAGATAGAGGCAAGCAAAGGGCCACGTCCGGCCCCAGGGCCGCAGTTTGGAGACCACTGCATTAGACCAAAGGAGGCCTGGGACCTTTCTACACTTAGTATAGAATTTTGTTGCAGGTTTTACATCATATTTTAAAGGTAAATTTAAAGTTTAGCTCATTTTAGATTTTGGTATTGTATTGTATGTTTCTAATAACATAGTTATGTAGATGTTCCTTCTGTCATATTAGAGACACTCCTATATGTGTGTATATATATATACATATACACACACACACACTATATTACCAAAAGTATTGGGACGCGTGACTTTACATACACATGAACTTTATTGGCATCCCAGTCTTAGTTTGTAGGGTTTAGTATTAAGTTGGCTTTGCAGCTATATAACAGCTTCAACTCTTCTGGGAAGGCTGTCCACAAGGTTTAGGAGAGTGTCTATGGGAATGTTTGACCATTCTTCCAGAAAACGCATTTGTGCAGTCAGGCACTGATGTTGGATGAGAAGGCCTGGCTCGCAGTCTCCACTCTAATTCACCCCAAAGATGTTCTATCAGGTTGAGGTCAGGACTCAGTGCAAATCAGTCAAGTTCCTCCACCCCAAACTCGCTCATCCATGTCTTTATGGATCTTGCTCTGTGCACTGGTCCAAATCATTTGGTGGAGGGGGGACTATGGTGTGGGGTTGTTTTTCGGGGGTTGGGCTTGTCCCCTTAGTTCCAGTGAAGGGAACTCTTAAGGTGTCAGCGTACCAAGACATTTTGGACAATTTCATGCTTCCAACTTTGTGGGAACAGTTTGGGGATGGCCCACCAGTGTACAAGGCAAGGTCCATAAAGACATGGATGAGGGAGTTTGGGGTGGAGGAACTTGACTGGCCTGCACAGAGTCCTGACCTCAACCTGATAGAACACCTTTGGGATGGATTAGAGCAGAGACTACTATGCAGGCCTTCTCATCCACATCAGTGCCTGACCTCACAAATGCGCTTCTGGAATAGGGATGAGCCGAACACCCCTGGGTTCGCTTTGCACCAGAACCTGCGAACGGACCAAAAGTTTGCACGAACGTTAGAACCCTATTACCGTAATTACAATGGACGCAAACGTTTGAAATCTAAAGTGCTATTTATAATGGCCATAATGCAAGTTATTGTCCTAAAAGGGGTTTGGGGACCCGGGTCCTGCCCCAAGGGACATGTATCAATGCAAAAAAAAGTTTTAAAAACGGACGTTTCTTCTGGAGCAGTCATTTTTTTTTTTTTTTTTTGTATAATTTTTATTTATCATTTTCAAATATTAACAAAACAACACAACACAACAAGGTAAAATTCAAAGGGGGGGGAGGAGCAAGGGGGGGATGCAAGGTTATCGCTATAAGAATAGGTGGGTAAATCCACAACTGCTGGGGTGCAGTTCTTCTGGTGTTCAGGGAGACTCCCCGCCCATCTTGGACATTCGGTCCATTTAGACAGACAGACCACCCCCCGAGTTGGGAGGTGGTGGGGTGTTCCCCTTCAGTAACTATGTATCCCCTGGTTGTCATACAATAAAATGTGAAAAACCAAATAAAAATGTGATAAAAACAACTAACAACGGAAGAAGGTGAGTAAGGGTTGGGGCATGAACCCCGAAAGAAGGAAGGGAAAATAAAGGAAAAAGAAAGGAAGACAAGCGAGTGAGGGTTGTAGGTGATATGTAGTTAGGATGGAAGTCCATCAGTTGAAGAGGAAGCACATATACCAGATCTCACCGGATTCGCTGGTGTCCACCTTCAGGTGGAGCTTGTAGTTGCTGTCGGATGGTTCGCCTGGACAAGTCTCTGAAAGGAAGGATCTGCTAGTGCAAGTAGCGCAATATCTAGGCTAGAGGGGACCCAAGCTGTACCTTGCGTGTGGGTTCTCCATGCTGCCCACGTAAGCTCAAATTTGTCTCGAGTGTCTCGGCAGGTGGCCAACCAACTCTCTGCTTCCATGATCTCCCCCACCTTCCCCAACCAGTCTTGTTCGCTTGGGATCTGCGCACTCTTCCAATGTATTGGAATTAGCCGTTTAGCCGCATTGAGGAGGTGGGGAAGAGCACTTTTTTTATAACGAGACAGACATGGGAGGCACGTGGAGGAGGAAGTGCTTCGGCAGGTCCGGGACATCTATTCCCAAGCTGTCAGAAATGTGTTTGTTAACCATAGACCAGAATGGCTTCAATATTGGACATTCCCACCAAATGTGTAGGAATGTGCCTTTCATTCCACATCCCCTCCAGCAGCGATCAGATGCAGTGGGGAAAATTCTAGCTAAGGTAGTGGGGACCCTATACCATCTTGACAGGATTTTAAAGTTATTTTCTTGTGTTTTGGCGTCTATGGAGCTCGAGTGGGTCAAGCGGTAAAGCTGGTTAAGTTGTTCTGTGAATTCAAGTTGCAGGTCTCTTTCCCACTCCTTGACGTAAAGGGGCTTGGGGTTAGGGGTCGCTGTTTCCAACAGTCTATACAATACCGAAATCATGTGAGGTAGTGGGTCAGCGGCTGTCCAAATGCTTTCAAATTCCGTCAACGTGGTTCTGATTGGCGTTTGTCTGTGGCGCTTTGCTACAAAAGTCTCTAGCTGACGGTGTCTCCAAAAGTCAAAGGGGAAGCTACCGTAGCGTTCCCTCAGAGTGGCTAGCGGCGTCACTGAGTCCCCCTCTAGTAGTTTTGTCAGGCTAACGTCACCGTCTCTCGTCCATGTACCCAATGCTGCTGCCTGTTCCCCCGGAAAAAAACACGGGTATCCACTCACCGGGATCAATGGAGATATTTGTGGGGCCAGAGTTAAGCGAACGTTCATTCTGTCCCACGTTTGCAGGGAGTGGACAGTCAGGGGAGAGACCCAATCTGAAAGTCCTCTATCCCCCGCGGGGACCCAGGGAGCACCCGCCAAGTCCCTGCCTGCCATCGTCTTCTCCAGGGGAACCCACAGTTTAGATGACGCATGAAATTTCCAGTTTAAGAGTCGCTGCAAATCGATCGCTTGATAGTACTGGGGAATGTTAGGTATTCCCAGACCCCCCCCCCCCATCTTGTTTCTTTGGAGCGTTGCCATGGCCAGACGGGGCCTCTTGCCCCCCCCCATACAAACTTGATGAATGAGCTACGTAGCTCAGTAAAGAAGCGTTTTGGTAGGTGTATTGGCACCATTTGTAGCATAAAAAGAATGCGTGGCAATATCGTCATCTTTATAATGTTCGTCCGACCCAGCCATGTAAAGTGCGCCCTGTCCCATTGTAGTAGATCTTGTGAGATCTTCTTGAGCAATGGTATGTAGTTATGTGCATACAGGGAGTCTGGTCTGTCTGTAAGCTGGACACCAAGATATTTCATGGAGGGGGAGGCCCAAGTGAATGGGAACGATCCTTTTAGTGTATCTGCCATGGACGGTGGGATGGTGACTGGGAGTATGCTTATGCTCAGTGGAGCCCACCCGCACCCCCTTAATATTTTGGTTATTTCTAACCTTCTGCAATAAAGGTTCCAAGACCAATGCGAACAGGAGGGGTGAGAGCGGGCACCCCTGTCTCGTGCCATTTCGGATGGGGAATGGCGAGGAGAGACCTCCATTCACCTTGACCTGAGCCGTAGGGGATACATACAGAGCAGAGATCCATCGTAACATACGTGGTCCCAGTCCAGTGCCCTGGAGCACGGTGTTCAGAAAGTCCCAGTCTACGCGATCAAATGCCTTCTCCGCATCCGTAGACAGAATTAGATATGGAGGCATTCGATCGCGCACACGTGCCCAGTGGATGAGCTGGAGGGCTCTGTTAGAGTTGTCCCTAGCCTCCCTGCCCGTTATGAAGCCTGTCTGATCCGCATGGATCAGCTCAGGCAACAGATGTTTCATGCGGTTGGCTATAATTTGAGAAAATTTTTAGGTCGGTGTTAAGGAGAGAAATTGGGCGATAGCTTTGTGGTTGAGTGGGGTCCTTCCCTTCTTTTGGAAGAACAGTAATGTGAGCTAGCGAGGTCTCTCTTGGAAGGGAACCGCCGGTGGCTAAGGAGTTGAGAAGGGCACAGAGTGGGGATTGTATTTTATCAAAGAACTTTAGGTAGTAGGCCCTGGTGAAACCGTCCGGTCCAGGGCTCTTACCCGTCGGCAGGGATTTGATGGTGGCTAGTAGTTCAGCAGTGGTGATCGGGCATTCTAAGTCGGTCACCTGTTCAGGGGACAGGGTGGGGAGACCAATCGATGAAAGATATGTTTTAATACGGGACCTTTTAGATTCTATCTCAGTGGGCGAGGAGGCGGGGTTCAGGTTATACAGGTTCTTGTAGTATTCACGGAACAAGGATGCTATTTTGGAGGTGTGTTGTGCAGGTTCTCCCGTAGAGGAGTGTAATTTATGGACGTGTGCCAGGAGTCTTTTTTTGCGGAGAGCTCGAGCCAGCAGCCTGCCACACTTGTTACCGTGCTCATAATAAGTGTGGGCTAGGTAACGTAATTTGCAGTTTATTCTACGGTCCAATAATTTGGAAAAGAGCTGTCTTAGCTCTGTCAGTCGCTTGAGTTCTTCAGGACCTGGCGAATGTTTATGTTTGATCTCTGCTAGCTGAAGTTCCCGCAATACTCTCTGGAAGTCCGCCTGTCTAGCCTTGTTGAGTTTTGCTCCCATGGCTATAAAAGTGCCTACTACCGCATTGTGGTCCTCCCAAAGGGTGCCTTCATTAACCTCCCCATTATTGTTTTCAGCGAAGTAATGAGTCAAGGTCTCCCGAACCCCCGCCACCACTCCTAGATCGTCTAACAGGTTTTCGTTCAGTTTCCACGTCCTCGCTTTAGTCATGGCCTGAGCTAGTGAGAGTGTGAGTGTCACAGGGGCATGGTCTGAGATTGTTATCCGGTCAATAGTTGCTTCTAGTATTAGGTCTAGGGAGCCTTGGTCCACCAGTAGTAGGTCAATCCTAGTATATATTTTATGCACACTGGAGTAGTAGCTAAAGTCCTTCTCAGAGACGTGTAGTGCTCTCCAGCAGTCCACTAAAGTGTACCTCTGGAGGGACCTACGAAAATGTCTCAAAAAGGCGAGCGAGTGGGACGATCTATTTGCTGAGGTATCTAGCGTGGGGTCTGGGCTAACATTGAAGTCTCCTCCCAGGATTAATCTGCCCTCCCGGAAATCAGCTAGTTTAGAGAGGACTTGATCTATAAAAGTAAGTTGTTGGGAGTTAGGTGCGTATACTGTGGCAAACGTATACGTCTGCCCCAGTATGGTGCCCTTCAAAAACACATAGCGACCTTGGGGGTCTATCATATGTTCTATAGGTAAAAATTGACAGTTCTTGTGTATGGCTATGGCCGTGCCCCTAGCTTTAGGTCTAGGAGAGTTACGCATGAACCATTGCTAGAACATGTGGGTGGGCAGCTTGGGAAGGGAAGTATCCGTAAAGTGGGTCTCCTGTAGAAACACCACCTGCGCCCTCAGTCTCTTCAATTCTAACCACAGCCTGTTGCGCTTGTTAGGGGAGCATAGGCCCGTACATTATAAGTGACTACCTTAATCGTGGCCATGTTGCAGCAGAGGCGACTGTCCAGGCGACCCTCCCGTTGCAGCCGAATCCGGTGGTGGTGGGATTTAGGTTTCTTCCTTCCTAGTGAGAGAAAGTCAGCTGGTTAAGCAGGGAAGTGAGAAAGGAGGAGCGGATAGGTAAAGGAGTAGATAAGATAAAAAGCGGAAAAAAAAAAAAAAAAATGAACCAAAAATAAATAAAAACAATAGCAGAGGTATAAATAAAACACAGACCAGGCCTATAATAATAGATCTAGCCGACAATATACTTTACTCTAACAGGGCGGGCCCTCGGGGAACCCAGAAAACTAAGACCCTGGGTACCGTCCTGGTGTCCCTCTAGGGACTAACACCTAAGTAGGTGAGGCCTATACGGGTAATGTGGGCAACCACAGAGGGGACGCGGGACCCGTGCCCCGTCCAGTCCATGAAATCTTGTTTCAGGGTAATGATAAAGTGAACAGTTATTCTTCTCGAGCTAATTGACTTCACACCCCTAGGAGTAGCTGTCGACCAATGTTGCTGGGTAGAAATCAACGAAAAACAAACGGGAAGGGGATAATCATATATCAGCCAGTTCCGCATATGCTACCCTGTCCACACCTTCCCAGGCGTGAGGCCTTTAACTTGGCGTCTCGATCATGGGTGTGCTCGGGCAGTTTCTTCAGTCAAATCCCGCCAGGAGGGGGAGTAAGGTAAAGGTATATTGTTGTGGCTCGATGGCCGTAAATAAGGGACACCGCGGTAAGGTTAGTCCCCAGACACGGAGGGCCCCGGAGAGTATCCTCTTGCACGCCTCTGACGGCCCCGGGATCTCCTGTTGCCAGAGGTGGGTATCCATGGTTGTGGCATTTGTGGGACCGGTATGTTCGGGAAACTGCGCCAGTCCGGGAAGTCGACCTGTTCAAGCTCTAATGTGTGCAGGAAGCGAGGTAGGTCGTCCTTGGTTCGCAACACTGCCCATTTGCCGTTCCTTGATGCCTGGAGGCTAAACGGAAAACCCCAGAGGTATGCAAGTCCTGCTGCCTGAATCTCAGTCAATAGTGGTCGCAGGGCTCTGCGCTGCATGAGGGTTCTTCTGGAGAGGTCCTGGTAGAAAGACAGGGAGGCCCCATCAAAATCAAAGGTTGGTCTGTTGCGCATCTTTTGCATTATGCGTTCCTTCAGTGAGTACTTGTGGAGTTTACAAATGACATCCCTAGGTCTCTCAGGGTCATCTGATGGGGGCCTAAGCGCCCTGTGTGCTCTGTCTATCTCGATAAGAACAGACGCAGGCAGATTTAATATGTCACGGAATACCCCTTGTAGTGAGGGAATAATGTCTTTGGGCGCAGTGGCTTCTGGTAGTCCGCGTATGCGGATGTTCGCACACCTGCTGCGATTTTCCATGTCGTCTAATTGGCAAATTAGGGCTTCAATTTGTTGGTCATGTGCAGATGACTGATCTCTTAACATGGCTATGGCAGGTATAGAGTCATCAAACTTCTGCTCCAGTGTCTCAAGTCTATGGCCCAGCTCAGTTGTGTCAGTTTTCAGTTGTTCAATATCTTGTTTGAATGCTTTTTCCACTCTGCTAGTGAAATGCTCTAAGTCAGCCTTTGTGGGGAGAGACCATAGATGCTGCCTGATTTCCCTGTCCCATGTTAAGTCAGCTACGTCTGCATTCTGTTCCTGTGATGATATGGAGCGGGGGGATGCAGGGGGGGGCAGTGTCACTTACCACCCTAGGAGAGGGGAGGGGAGACATTGCAGGCTGTGTACACAGCGGAGGCTGTGCAGGCTGTTCAATTAGCTGTGGCTGTGCAGGATGTGCACATAGCGATGGCAGTTCAGGCTGTGCAGTTAGCTGTGGCTGTGCAGGCTGGATGCCTAGCGATGACTGTGCAGGCTGAGCTGTGAGCGGTGACTGTGCAGGCAGGGCCGCTTGTATGTGCTGAGCAGGCCGGGCCTCGTGGCGTTCTGGCGAGGCCGCTCGTTTCGGCGCCATCTTGGATTTCCCCTTCTCCTGTTGCTGGCGTGGGGTGTCCAAAAGGAAGGATTCCATCGATCCTTGGCGGGTTTGGTATGTCCTTTTCGGCTGGGAGGATGTTCGCCACCGCTGTGACATACCCTATGCTGTAAATCGGGGGATAATCGCCCCTGTAGCTGCTTGTAATGCTGCGGACCGGACGGAGCTCAGGCAGAGCACATCCTCACTCCTCCATAGCCAGACCACGCCCCCCTGGAGCAGTCATTTTAATGATGCATAAAGTGAAAAAAAAGTGAAATATTCCTTTAAATATCGTACCTGGGGGGTGTCTAAAGTATGCCTGTGAAGTGGCATGGGTTTCCCGTGTTTAGAACTGTCCCTGCACAAAATGACATTTGTAAAGGAAAAAAAGCCATTTAACCACTTGCGATTCGGCACTGTGTCGCTTTAACTGACAATTGCGCGGTCGTGCGTCGTGTCTCCCAAACAAAATTGGCGTCCTTTTTTCCCCACAAATAGAGCTTTCTTTTGGTGGTATTTGATCACCTCTGCGGTTTTAATTTTTTGTGCTATAAACAAAAATAGAGCGACAATTTTGAAAAAAATGCAATATTTTTTTACTTTTTGCTATAATAAATATCCCCAAAAATATATAAAAATATTTTTTTTTCCTCAGTTTAGGCCGATACGTATTCTACATATTTTTGGTAAAAAAAAAAAAAAACAAGTAATGGCGGTGATCAGATTTTTATTGTGACTGCGACATTATGGCGGACACATCGGACATTGACACATTTTTTGGGACCATTGTCCTTTATTCAGCAATCAGTGCTATTTAAATTCAGGTGTATGCTGTGCAGTGTGCAGGAGGCACACTACACTGACTGAATATTAGGCAGATGCCTGTGTTGCACAAATCAACTACACAACACCAGCAATGAGGGAGTAGATTCAGGTGTATGCTGTGCAGTGTGCAGGAGGCACACTACACCCACTAACAGCGCTAAGGTTAGGAAGCAAAGCTGACACTGTCCCTGCCTATCCTGCTCTCTCCCTGAACATTACACTCACTGTAACAGCGCTATCTAAAGAAGTATAAAGCACAGCTGACACTGTCCCTGCCTATCCTGCTCTCTATGAACGCCGCACAACACTACACAAGGCCACCGCACTGGCGGCCTTATATAGTGTGGGGCGTGTACTAATCCCCCCTGAGCTATAATTGGCCACAGGCTTCCTGCCTGTGGCCAATTATGGCTCTCCTCGCTGCCGGCGCTGTGATTGGCCAAGCATGCTGGGTCACAGTGCATGCTTGGCCAATCATCAGCCAGCAATGCACTGCGACTGGCGCAGTGCATTGTGGGCCGTTCGTATCACACGAATTTGATGCGAGCGGCCCACAAAGTTCTGGTTTCGATGAACGGACGAACGGCCGATATTCGATTCGAACATGGGTTTGAATCGAACACCGGGCTCATCCCTATTCTGGAAGAATGGTCAAACATTCCCATAGACACTCTCCTAAACCTTGTGGACAGCCTTCTCAGAAGAGTTGAAGCTGTTATAGCTGCAAAGGGTAGGCCACTCAATATTGAACCCTACGGACTAAGACTGGGATGTCATTAATGTTCATGTGTGTGTAAAGGCAGGTGTCCCAATACTTTTGGTATTATAGTGCATCTTGCAGACATGATGCCAATTATATATATATACCTTTGTATGGGTTGTTTTGTGTTTTTTCACCTTAATGCATCCTATGCATTAAGGGAAAAAAACACCTGGCAGTGACCCCCAGCCCCCCGTTTTACTTACCTGAGCCCTGGAACTTGACCCGCCGGGGACACACTGTCTGCCCCGGGGTTCTCAGCTCTTGATTGGATAGATTGATAGCAGCACAGCCATTGGCTCCCGCTGCTGTCAAATACAATGATGCAGGCGCCGGGGGTGGGGCCGAGCCATACATTCGGCGGCTATGGACGCCAAATGCTGGACTCAGGAGCGCGCCCGCAAGTTAACCCCCTCAGGGAAGCGCTTCCCCAGAAGGGGTTATCTGATGCGGGGAGGAGCCACCGGGGGACCCCAGAAGACGAGGTTCGGGGTCACTCTGTGCAAAACGAGCTGCACAGTGGAGGTATGTATGATATGTTTGTTATTTTAAATTTAAAAAAACGAACCCTTACAATCACTTTAATAATTTTAAAGCTTCACTTCCTGATTTCCTGACAGAGGATGGCGGCGGGGGCAGCCGAGAGATGAGCGATCGCTCGTCATCTTCTGCCGACACCGCTGGAACATGGAACAGGTGAGTGTCTATTTATTAAAAGTCAGCAGCTGCAGTATTTGTAGCTGATGATAGGCCTTATGCCTGCCTAGTGTCAGTTGTTATACTCCTCCTCCGTGGGACTATGGATCCCAGCGAGGCCTGTATATAAGTCCGACTAGGTGCAAAAGTCAATAAACTGTGGGCCGCAACCCGCTCACCAACTGGATCGGAAGCTCTGGTCCGGTGTTTGCAGCTTGCTTCTATGTCAGCAGGCTCTGTCACTCCGTTCCGATATGTGGATCCGGTATTCCGATGCTCAAACGAGTGTCTCTGGATCTTCCCAATCTGGTCACTGTGTCTCTGGCACCGTCAGGTCACTCACACAATCGAGCGGGGTTGCGCTCCGCAATGGCTGTAGGCTGCTTCTTCTGGGGGGCCTCCTCACAGATCCTCACAGGCAGACCATGCGTCCTGAAGAGACCTAAGATGGCCACTCGTGCTCCTTTTATGTCCTACCCAGCATGCACTGTCAGAGAGGGTGTCCATGGGTAGGTCACCTGGCATCCTGGGTAAAAAGGTCAATTCTCCAAGGTAAATAACAGTCACTTTCTGTAATCAGCTCAGTGCTTTGTGAAAGCAAAAATCATTCAAGTTCACTGTTAGTGTTTGGCTGCTAGATGGCGCCAAATACTAATCTATAGAATTGTCCACAGACTTTCATAACAGGCTAACATTACATTAGTAGACAAGAATGTCACACACTCCCCCTACTTTTAGTCTTTGGTCCTCCAAAGATATTCGGGTCTTTGTTTCACAACCCATTTTTGCCTGTTACATGTTTTAACTTACATGCAGAGAAAATTCTGCATCTCCGTAACCCGAGTTTAAACTCAAGTGTGTCATACCATAACATAAGTTAGACAGAGGAGCCTCCCACCAATTCATATGTGATGGGGAACTGTCCTGTGCACTTACAGCTGTCACATAGTGTCTGGTACAGATGTGTCAAGGGGTGGGCTGGGGTGTCCCTTCCTGAATTGACAGTAGAAGGACCAGGCGCTTCAGGATTTCTTTTACTGGTAATTTGAGCCGCTTTAGAGCATTCACCCAATGTATCATATGGCAGTCTTTTTGGGGGGTGAATCACTCTTGGCTCTCTTTTTACTTTTGAGTTCAGCCCTCTAACATTCCATGACATCAACTGATTCTATCTGCCATCTAAATCCGGTGAGTATGGCTAGCGGAGGCCTCCACGGCATCCGCGGACTGATTGAGTATGTACATAACACCACTATACGGGTGGATGTGATATTGCTACATTGAGTGCCTTTTTGTGAGTTATAAACTCTGATACAGGTGCATTTGATATCTATTATGGTCCCTTGGGTCTCCACTGAAAGATCTGATCCTTAGATATTTCAATTGAGCGGGAGCCAACACAACACTAGGTTGTTTGTATGTTCTTTTCTTGTAGATGTGCTACAGCTGTTTGTCACTAATAATGGAAGCAGTCCAATTGCCGGCTGGCACTGACCCCTGCGTGGGTCTATTCCAAAGCTGTGGCAGGTTTACTGATGTTTGTTATTTGTTTGTATGTTTTTTTACTCAATAAAAAGATTTTCAAAAAAAATAAAAAATCCGGTGAGTATAATAGCCATATGTTTGGGGGAGTATCATAAATGTACTTAAAGCGGTTCTGCACACATTTCATTTAGTAAGTCTCTTTGCACTGTCTCCTGGGATCTGGTGTCATTGTTCCCAGGAGTCAGTGCGGACATCTTCGAAATCTTGCGAGATTTCGGCCACATCTTCCGAAGTCTCGCGAGATTTCGGACACATCTTCCGAAATCTCGCGAGATGTCGGCAGATGTGCCGACATTTCGCGAGATTTCGGAGAACGTGAGCTGCACTTTGCCGTTACTGTGCACGCGCAAGCTCGGCGCAGTAACGGCGGTGCATGCTGGGCCATCTAAAGTGCCTGTGGGGTTTCACATGCCCACAGGCAAGATGGCCCCCAGCAGAAAAGAATTATATAAATAATTTTATTGGAGGAAAACCAGCTGCTATTGATTAAAAAGATGGAACACGTGAGTCCCCCAATTTACCTAGTAATCCTTGGCATTGTATTCCCCCCCCAAAAAAAAAAAAAACACAGTGTAGAACCGCTTTAATACACAGTTCTTTTCTATACCTGTTATAGCATATACCATTTGCAGCACACAGCACAACATAACAACAAAACATTAGTCCCACCCTTCCCACCCTGCACACAACCCCAACTTCTTGTGTGCTTAAAGTCCATAACCTTATATTGTGAATGACTTGGGGGGGTCACAGGTCTCTAGTAGCAAATCAACTTTTGCATACTAACTGGCAGCATGTCTGAAAGGAGCCTGATAGCATCTGAGTAGAACAAAAAAACAAAAACAGAAAAAGTGTCTTCTCTATCAGCTCCTAAATTTCTTGCATAAGGATTACTCCACAAGAGAAAGGACAACCCAAAAAAAATCCGAGCTAAATGAAAAATTGAGGGAGATAGAAGAGAGAGGAAAGAGAAAAAAATTCTTCCCCTCCTCCCCTCTCCTCTTCTGTAACAAGTTATCTGCTTGGTTTTTAATGCAAGTCTTGTTCAACAGGTGTATAGTTCCGTGCAGGACAGCACGTAGAATAAACGTAGTGTCAGAGGGAGCAAAGGATAATATAGCCGTGACAAACTGGTGAAGGAGAAAAGACAAAAAAATAAAAAATAAAAACCACGGCATAGTCACCCACCGCAGCGAATTCTAAAGTAGTGTATCAGAAAAGCGTGTGGGTCTCATTAGATAGAAGCAAAAAGAGTGTGTTGGTTCTTCATTAGCATGCTGCTGGGCTTGAGCGCCCCCTAGCATCCAGCCACCTCGATGTTTCAATAGGGGAGTTGAAGAAGTAAACTTTGTCTTTATCCACCAGGCTGCTCGCGGGATGTTTTCTCTATCCCTGAAGTGCAAAATGCGGGCAATCATAGGACGTGGATGAGAGCCCGGGGGGGGGGGGGGGAGGTTTAGAAGGTATCCTGTGTGCCCTTTCTATGGCAAACAGGCGAGAGAACGTGGTGTCAGGCATATTATCTTGGAGCCACAGTTCTAGAAAGTCCTCATATTGTCTACCTTCAGCCTTTTCAGGGAAACCTACAAAACGGACATTGTTTCTCCTCTGTCTGTCCTCCATGTCCCCGAGCTTATCCGTATGAGCATTCACCTCCATGTGAATATTTTACACTTTATTTTCTAATGGGCGCACTACATCTTCCAGATCACTTATTCTTTGTTCTGCTTCCGTGGCCCTTTCTCTTATATTCTGTACATCCTGCTTCAGATAACACATTTCTGCCCTCTTTGTCTTTATCCACCACACATCAATATGCTCAGTCAGGGTGGTTTTGCAGGTATGTATAGCTTCCATTATCTGTTTCAAAGATGGTTCTCCTGATCCCTCGGCCGGCTTCATTACCCCCCTGTCTGTCTGGGATAATCTGTCCATAGAGTCTCGCCTCGACCCTTTGGTTCTAGGGGGCAGCGGGCTTACCTTGCCTTGCTGTGCAGAGGAGCAGTCATCTCCACTCTAAAGCCCCATACACACGGTCGGACTATCCGCGGACCATGTCGGTCGGATCCTGTCCGTTGTACTTTGTCCGATGTTGGTGTTGCGTACACACGGTCGGACAAAGTTGTCGGAAAATCCGATCATTCTGAACGTGGTGACGTTCGTTGCATACGACGGGACTACGTAGAGGCTAGTAGCCAATAGCTTTGGTCTTGTAATGTGAACTGAGCATGCGTAGCACTTTGTCCGTCGGACAACCGTACACACGATCGGATTTGGTGTGATCGGACCGTGTTAGCGGCAAATCTATCTAGCAGGAGATAGGACTTTGTCCGTCGGACAATCCGACGTACACTGTCCGATGGCGCATACACACGGTCTGATTTTTCAACAACATTGTCCGATCGGACAGAATCCATGCAAAAATCCGACCGTGTGTATGGGGCTTAAGAGGAATCTCCAGGGCTCCGCTCCGCTGCCTCATGGTCTCTGACATTCAGGATGGGGTAAGGATAATTCGTCCTGCAGGGAGCTACGTCTCAGCGCTGCTTACATGTCGGCCGCGGGCTCCGCCCCCTTCGGGGACAGTAACTTTACAACTCTACTGACCTCCTCTTCAGGCCTCGCCAGGGAGCTTAATTGCCTCGCTCGCTTCTGAGCATGCGCCTTCCGCTTCGCACCACTGGGCCACTGTGGTGGGGTGCATATTGGCACCAAGGGGGTGGGCTTGCTTGCAGAGTGACAGGATCGCAGACAAGCCCTTACGTGTAGCACTGACCCCCAAAGGAGCTGCTGATTTGACTTGGGCCTGCACTCAGTCCCCTTGACACAGCTGTGGTGCAATACAATACAGTACAATATAATACAACACAATATACCTGTATATAATAATAATATAATATAATTACCACAGGTGGACATTCACCTTTTGATATTTTGGACACTATTATCTATTATTATTTGGTATACATACCCTATACATTTTTTTCTGTTTAAGTGCACAGGATCAATACTCATTGGAGAGTTTATTTATTTATTTTTTATTATTATTTATTTATTATTTTTTGATGTTGCCTTTTTCAGTATTATATATAGGCACCTTCTCGCACTGTTTAACTTTATATTTCTGATGCACTATATCATCTTTATGCACATTGCACTTTTCACGTAGAGTTGTTTACATACACATTTATTTCTAGGTGTGGACTGTCTATGAGTGCACCCACCAATATATTTTTTATACAGCTTTTAGAACAGCGCCATCATCCCTTTGCAGATTTCTTCCTCTGCTTCATCCAGTCATCTTTAAAATGTACCTTTGCAAAGGGGCTATCCTCGCACTATGAGGGTTAAATGCTCAATATTTAGCTTGAGGTACCAGGAAAAGCGTCCTTTACTTACCTTATTCCTCACTTTTCAGCAGCTGGAGCTCACCTCTTCTCTCCAGGTTGTGAGTGGGTTCTTGGCATCTTCACCAACACTCCTACATTGTATGTGATGACATCACAGGGGCAACAACCGGCCAGAGCATCGAAGAGGAGAGGCTTCGGGGGCCTGGTTGTCCAAACTGGTACTCAGTGGGGTGGCCCACTGCAAGGGTAATTTTTAGTTTCCCAGATTTCATATTTAATCAGTGTACTAAATCAAATATTATTATTATCTCTTATTCTGGTCCAGGAGTGATTTTAGCTTTACTTTACCAATTCCTGCTTAAACATTCTGCAACAACAAAGCCTTTCTCAGTCTCACAGCCCCTGCTAATAATCTCAATTTCACTATTATACCTCCTGTTTCAGTTTTAAATATTGTGGAAATTTTTATTAATGTATGTTGTCAGATGCCCCCCAGTGTCAGTTTTACTGTAATACACTTATACAAGGGTATTCACACATACAGACGCTGGTGGAAGACGATTGGATGCGGAAACCTTCCCGTGGACGCTGCGGATCTGTTTGCTCTTTTAAGGATGTTTGTTTATGCCTCACCAGGGAACTGGCCACTCCATGGCGATCGCATTTAAACTAAGTAAGCAGGTCTGCGTCTATGGGAACCATAGTATAACCATACAAAATTATGGCACACTGGGCCATGATGTAGTATGGCTTGCATCATTGATAGCAGTGGGAGGGTGCACGCGGTTTTGTTCAAAGTCATGTGCTTGCCGCATTGTTTTGCACACCACCATCTGCACACGTCACTACTGCATTTCTATTTGAATATATGCATGTGTGTCATTGGTTCTTTTGAATGAATACAAGTGTCTGATTAGCTGATTCTGAAGTCAGCAGCCTCTTTTGTTATCCATGTGTTTAGTATAAATAAAAGCAACTTGGCTACCTGGTTCAGGATATACTGAGCTTGAGGTGATACCAGCATCTGTTTGTGTTACTTGGAGAGAAAGAAGGGCGCGCTTTCCTGGCATTATATAAGAGAGCTTTTTGTGCTTTTAGGCGCAAATAAATGATATGGGAAGAAGCTTAGAGTTTCCCTGACAATATTAGCCCTAATAATACACACGGTCGGAAATTCCGACCACAAAATCCGTCTGAAACTGGTGTTGCATACACACGGTCGGACAAAGTTGTTGGAAAATCCGATCATTCTGAATGTGGTGACGTTTGTTGCGTACGACAGAACTACGTAGAGGCTATTAGCCAATAGCTTTGGTCTCGTAATTTGATCTGAGCATGCATGGCACTTTGTCCATCAGATTTTGTTGTCGGAAAATTTGAGAGCAGGATCTCAAATTTTTTCCGTGGAAATTCCGATGGAAAAAGTCAGATGGAGCCCACACACAGGCTGATTTTCCGCCAACATGGTCCGATCGGACATTTTCCGTCGGAATTTCCGACCGTGTGTACGGGGCATTATAGCTATCTCTCCTTAGAGTGCAAAATCTGGTGCAGCTGCACATTGAAACCAATCAGCTTCCAGGTTTAATCACTTGCAGACAGGAAGATTTCCCCCCTTAATGACCAGACCATTTTTTGCGATACGCCACTGCGTCGCTTTAACTGACAATTGAACGTCCGTGCGACGCTGTACCCAAACAAAATTTACATCCTATTTCCCCATAGATTTATGGCATTTTTATTATTATTTTTTTTTACTAGTAATGGCGGCGATCAGCGATTTTTATCTGGACTGCAACATTATGACAGACACATCGAACAATTTTGACACATTTTTGGAACCATTTTTACAAGTAATGGCGGTGCTCTGCAATTGTATAACGACGGTGGCTGGTCGGCAAGTGGTTAAGGCCCCATACACATTATTATTTTCTGCAGATTTGTGTCTTCAGATTTACCAAAAACATGTAGTGCAAGGGCCTGCCTGATTTCATGCAAATTGAAACTCTTAAGGTTTGACCTCATATTATATGGTTTTGGTAAATCTGCAGAAAATCTAATAGTGTGTATGTGGTCTAAGCTCACCTTCACATTGGGCCGATTTGGCACCCGTTTTGACATGTCAAATCGCATGCCAAATTGGCGGCTATATCCCGCAGCAGTGTGAACCTGGGACTATATTCAAAGCTTAATTGAACAAGCTGAAATTAGAAGCTGATTGGCTACCATGCACAGCTGTATAAGATTTTGTACTCTCCACTCCACCAGTAAATCAACCTTACTGTTCACTGTTATGCCTTTCACAGTTCACTCTTGCACATACTGCCCTCTGTCATACCTGTCACATTTTTCTCCTGTACATGCTGCCCACTGTCATACCCATCATACTCCTCTCCTGCACATACTGCCCACTACCCTGAATTTATTGGGCGGAAGAAGCCTCACTTGCAAGGCTCTGAAGAAGGTAATCCTTCGAAACGCATCAGACAGCAGAGGCCACAGTGCCTTTTCCTCTGCGATCTGGTGACTGTGGGTTCCGGGACTGCTTTGCCACGACCAGGTGGCTTTTACAAGTGTAATTTCTTCAAATGTTTGAGTAGTTTTAATTTTGTTTTCATATCTATTAAATGTACTTAGGATAATGCACTAGGCTGGTGCATACCCACTTTTCTTTGATTCCTACACATACTGCCCACTGTCATATCCTCCACACTCCTCTCCTCTATATTCTGCCCACTGTCATATTTATCACATTCCTCCCCTGCACATACTGCCCACTGTCATACCTGTCCCATTTCTCCTCTGCACATACTGCCCACTGTCTCCTGTAGTATGTCTGCAGTCTCTGACCGTCTCCTGTAGTATGTCTGCAGTCTCTGACCGTCTCCTGTAGTGTGTCTGCAGTCTCTGACCATCTCCAGTAGTATGTCTGCAGATTCTGACCGTCTCCTGTAGTATGTCTGCCGTCTCTGACCATCTTTTGTACCATGTCCGCACACTCTCTGACCATCTCCTGTATTATTGTATGCCGTTTCTTACCATCTCTTGTACTATATCTGCAGTTTCTTACCATTTCCTGTAGTATGTCTGCAGTCTTTGACCATCTCCTGTACCATGTCCAGACACTCTCTGACAATCTCCTGAGAGGACCATCTGACGGACCCCTGTACTGTGCACCTGAGTGGTGGTCAGTGACAGCGTAGCAAGGCCTGTCTTAGGGGGATCACTGATGTAGGGGGCAGTGAATACAGTAAGGTAATGGGGCACTGATATAAAGGTTACCCCCATATATCAGTACCCCCCTCCCAACTTACCTTAGTGCATTCACTCTGCAGGAGGTTCTCTATGGTGACCAGAGTCCCCCCCACTTTAGAGTTTCCATTTTAAATACAAGTGGAACCTCTGTGCATAATGACATAAACGGGAACTCTCCCTGTACCATCCATATATACAATCCTCACTCCCCCCCATACAATACACATACATACTTAGGCTCTGTATCATGCCCAGCTTAACTATCCTCAGCCAATGCCTTACAGGAGGACTCCCCTTTCCCGCCAAAATTACACTGGGAGGCTCCCCACCAAACATTACACACTACATATACACTATATTGTACATTACACACGTCTGCACTATATGCAATTGGCTACACCCAGTGTTCACCGATGCGCGTGCCACATTACTACTTCCCTAGGGCACACAGAGGTGTCCCAGGTATTTTACAATCTCATAGTCTATGCCAGCCCTCAAAAATTACACTCGCACACTTGCATTTTGCGAGTGATTTTTGAGGGCTGGCGAGGAGAAGAGAGGAGAGCCGCCACTGGGAGATCACAGCAAGGAACATTCAGACTTTTGTTTCATAAGCTGTGAGTGTTCCCCCGCCGTGCGCCGTCACATAAGCTCCTCCCCTTTTCCGGGACTTTGATAGACAGATCACCCGTCCAATCCTAGGACGGGTGACATGTATCAAACTTCCCCGGACAAGGGGAGGAGCTTATGTGACGGCGCGCCGCGGGGGAACACTCACAGCTTATGAAACAAAAGTCTGAATGTTCCTTGCTGTGATCTCCCAGTGGCGGCTCTCCTCTCTTCTCCTCCACAGGTAGGCAGCACATGGGGGACACAGGCTGCACATGGGGGGGGGGACACAGGCTGCAAATGGGGGGGAGACACTGGCTGCAAATGGGGGGGAGACACTGTCTGCACATGGGGGGGGGGGACACTGGCTGCACATGGGGAGGGGACACTGGCTGCACATGGGGGGGAGGACACTGGCTGCAAATGGGGGGGGACACTGGCTGCAAATCGGGGGGACACTGGCTGCAAAGGGGGGGGGACACTGGCTGCTCATGGGGGGGGACACTGGCTGCACATAGGGGGGGACACTGGCTGCACATAGGGGGGGGCACTGGCTGCACATGGGGGGGCACAGGCTGCACATGGGGGGGGGGACACAGGCTGCACATGGGGGGGGGCACAGGCTGCACATGGGGGGGACACAGGCTGCACATGGGGGGGACACAGGCTGCACATGAGGGGGACACAGGCTGCACATGGGGGGGGACACAGGCTGCACATGGGGGGGACACAGGCTGCACATGGGGGGGACACAGGCTGCACATGGGGGGGACACAGGCTGCACATGGGGGGGGACACAGGCTGCACATGGGGGGGGACACAGGCTGCACATGGGGGGGACACAGGCTGCACATGGGGGGACACAGGCTGCATTAACATTAAGGTTGTTAATATTTTTATAACTTAATTGCATAAAACATTAAAGGTGTCATTTAATGAGATAATTTATGAGGGCGGGTTTAGGGGCGGGGCAGGGTAGGGGTTGGGCGGGGCAACTGGTGGCGAGTAACCCTTAAGGCCTGGCTAGTAGCTCAGGACTTGAAATTTTGAGCCCTGGTCTATGCTACAAAAAAAATGCCAAACCCCGCTGAAGTGTTCGGGTTTGGCTCGAAGAAAAGGTGGCAACCCTACTCCAGAGCTGAAAGGTACTCATCCTACAAGCATGAACTAGTTACACACACATGGACCGGAGTGGACCAGGATATGCCTGGACCTTTCCTGAGCTGGCCTGGGAAAGAGGAGAGGGGCAGGAATGAGAAGGCAGGTGAGGCCTGGGACTGTCAGCCTCTTAAATACCTCATATCTTTCAGAGGGATATGCGTGTCAGCTCACATAGGAAAGGGACTATACCTCACACACAGCATTCCTGAGGCAACATGTATCCTGTGCATCATTGAGATGGTAGCACCTGCCGCTAATCTGGAAAATAAAGTTTGGCGTTTGAACTGTTCTACACTGTCTGTGCCTCGTTATTGCAGGGGTGGAAGAAGCGGGGGTTAAACCAGTATCACTGTAATGAACTAACTTTGCAGCTCCCAAGGGAGTAGTGCGCTTCATTTATATTTTTATTCTTATTTTTATTTATTTTTTTCAGTTTTATTTTTTCTTATTTTTATTTTTCACCTATCAAACACAGTTGTGTCCCATGGGCCATGTAGTTTAGCATTTATATATGTTGAATGTTTAATAAAACATGTATTTACTAAGATCATAGCACTTATGTGAGTGACGTCCTTTGGATTATTTAATTTTTATAATTGTGGGAACCACTTCTGGAGGTGAGGAATGGATTTCAAACCAACATAATGGCCGCAAGTTTCCCTTGTAGGAGACATATTATGGTCGAGGAGATATGTTTGTCCAACCAACAAAATTGCTGCTTTTCGGTTTCTGATTGGCTGACTATAGGGGTGGGGACCATTTATGTGTAAAAAGGCAGGCTTTTCTAACATAAATTATGCATTGACGGAATTCCGGGTTTCTAGTCCACACGTCACTTACGGCTCTTCGGTGGAACGCACGCCAGCGGCAATGCTTCCTATTTTTAACCTTTGCTAAATCCATTCTTACTTTTAACCTACATTGTGTAAGTACCTGTCTATTTGTGCAATAAATTCCTTTATTAAGCAGTACTTCACTATAGTCCCCTTTCTTTATGTTGTTTTGGGCACTATGATCCATGCTTGATGGTCATAAACATTGGAGCTCTTCCTGGTATATTGATGTGACTCAGCCATCCCTAGCCAACACTCTAAGCCTGAACGACCCCCAGACTGAAAAGCTAGGGGTCCATTCCATCTGGTGAGTGGGGACACAGGAGGGAGTGTGGCGCACCTCGAGATTTGGAGCATGACTGCACTTTTAATATTGGAGCACATCATTCAACAATATATGGACTTTCACTTTTTTCTGAACTGTTTTCACTGCATTTATTGTTATGTTATTTGTATATTTGCAAGCGCTGTAATTCTTTTAATTTATCCATTTGTCAAGTGTTAGCACTTTGTGTACAGCAGCTGCAACTTGACAGTTACTTAAGCATATTTTTTCATATATAGTTCTAGCGGGAGTTATATAATTAGATATATTCCATTCACCAGAATTAAAACTCGGACAGTGCAGCCAACCACCGGTGTCCAGTGGCATCCAGTTTGGCAGTGGATAATAAATAAGCCAGGGGGTTGTTGTCAGTCTTCACCAGGAAGGTGGCCCTGTACAGATAGTCACGTAGTTTAACCACTACAGCCCACTTGAGGGCCAAGAACTCCAACTTATGCACAGGATAGTTCTTTTCAGGGACTGTGAGGCTGTGACTCACATAGGCCACTGGGTGAAGTCTCCACTCTGACTCGTGTTACAATACCCCCAATACCATCTCTGCTGGCATCCACATGTATTTCATAGGGTTTTGAGGGAACAGCATAGGCCAACACCGGTGCTTCAAGCGCTCGAAGGACCTTTCACACGTCACCGTCCATTGTTCCTGGGCCCTTCCCTCTGGGTTTTATGCTGTTCCCCTTCTGCTTGCTTCTGTAACAGCTAATTCAATGGCAGAGCAATCTGCGAGAAGCTCTTCATGAATCTTCTATAGTAGGAGCAGAAATCCAAGAATGACCTCAATTCGGTGACGGTAGTTGGGCGAGTGATTGCCTCCAACTTGTTAAGGTCAGTTACTATCCCCTCGACAGAAACCACATGCCCCAAGTATGTGACGGAAGTCTGGTAGAACTGGCACTTCTCCAATGACAGCTTCAACCCCTCATCATGTAGTCATCGAAAAACTTTCTCCAACCGGGCCTCAGGCTCTTCCAATGTTCTGCCAAACATGATGATGTCATCTAGGTAAACTAATACTTCCACCAAGTTCATATAACCCAGAGTGTCCTGCATCAGTCGCTGGAAAGTGGCAGGGGCCCCAGTTAATCCCTGTGGCATTCGATCAAACTCGAAAAACCCCAGAGGGCTAATAAAAGCCGTCTTCTCTCTATCTTCTGGGTGCATAGGAATCTGGAATTACCCGCTCTTTAGACCCAACACACTGAATCATTCAGCCTGATCTGGGATGGTCCTTCGGTTCAAGCTCCTTAATGACTCCTGACTTCTTTAGCTCAGCCAGTCACTCTCGAAGAACCTCCAGGTCACACAAGGGGACTCGCTTCGTCCTTTCTCGAAATGGCTTATCTTCACTTGAATTCGATGTTCAGCGCTCTTGGCACAGCCCACATCAAAGTCATTCTTGGAGAACATTTCATCCCATCAAGCTATCTGATCTTTAATCCTCTCTTCCCATGAAGGGGGAAGACTTGGGCAGTGGACAGTAGTTCTTCCTCCACTTCCCTTCTAAGCTACCTCATTCCCAGCTACTGGAGTGGCAGCACTTGGGTGGCTAGTGATATTCCGCACACTGACAGGAATTCGCCCTCCGCTTCTTAGCAAGGTCTGAGTGGGGACAATCTCCGGAACCAATTCTATACCAACCTCTTCTTCTGCAGGAGCAGCTTCTACCACCACGTAAGGACCTGGGTTGTCCCAGGACAGCTTGTCTGTGGCTTTTAGACAGGCCTTTTCTCCAGGCTGCAGCACCTTCTTTTGGGTGTCCAGTCACCACAATCTTCCCACTCCTCCCTTCTGAAATGCCTGCCTTAACTGAGGATAAATCTTCCCAATGGGAGCACCCTCCAAGGCCAGGGGAGTGAGTAGTCTCCTTACCAAGTTGGTGCCTATCAATAGGGAATTTCTGCCAGCCCCAGGAGGTTGGGGGCACACGACAGTCAGTGTGTCAAAAGTCTCTGGTTTTCCGGCTAGAGCAGAGTCGAAGGTTATCTTGATGGGTATGTAGCCATCATATGAGCATTTTTGGGTCCCGATGCCCCAAATATCTAGCTTCTCGAGCTTGCACAAAGGGATATGTACTTGTGGTAGAAGTCTTGATATAGCACTTGGGCTCCAGTGTCCAACAAAGCATGTGCGTGTATATATGCCCTCTACTTGTATCGACACTATGTGAGAAGGCCCCACTAAGTTCTTGGATAGGTTTCTCACAGGCAACTATGGTTTGTGCCCTAGCCACCCTAGCCACCCTCTTTGGAGGCAGTGGAGTTGGTTTAACTAATTGGTTAGCAAGGTGTGCATTGATTTCCTGTCCCAGTCTTCCATTCTCCGAGGAATTAAATTTTTTTTGTGGCCCCTTTAGGTACTGAAGGGTTCGAGGGGACTGGGGGCTTGCATCCTCCTTCCTCTTTGTCTCTTTTGTTTCTTGACTTTGGAGCACAGTTTTCCCTTGGGACTCTCAACTAGCTCCTTCACTGAGGTCCCCTGATGTTTCCCGCTGGCTTTGGGATAAGCAATTTCTTGCAAGGCTCTCAGGACTTCGGTGAGTAGTTGAGGGCTAATGCCGGATTTGGGGCACTTAGCTCGGAAATTTCCGACCGCTCCACATCCATAACATCTCTTTTCTCGCTCTGGGTGCAGTCTTTGCTCGCTTGAACGAGTGCCTTGCTCCTAAACCTTAGATTGGGTCTCCATCACTCGCATCAGAGCATGATACATTTGAGTTTGGGACTGAGCTACCTGAGTCATTAGTTCAGTTGGAGTTCTGCTACTGGTTTATGGACGTCTGGGGGGGGGGGGGGGGCTTGGGATGGGATCCATTCGGTTCAGACTCAGTTCTTCTATCCTCATTGGAGAATTCCATTTCTGCATGGACAGCTCGGGCCACCACTTTCTCTTGGTTCCCAGCAGCAGAGTTCAATTTTCTTGATCGTTGACTCTTCTCCTCCAACAGAGCCTCTTCCTCTCATACCTCCCTTATCAACTCAGGATACCACCTGAGTTCTCTTCAGCAATATCTTCAGCACGATCCCGGTCCAGATCAACATTTTTAGGGTTGATGCCCTTCTTGAGGATAATTTGATGCAGCATCCTGTCTACTCTGGAGATATATTCGGATAGACTCTTTGTCCTCTGTTGGTGAGTGTGGTTGAATTAGTACATCAAATCAGCAGTAGATTCAACCCTTCCTGAAAACAGCATACAAGGCATCTATATAGTCCATGGCAAAACAAGCCCTCTTGCCCATCCTCAGGTTACGGATCACATCAGCCACTGGGCCTCAAAGGCTCTCTCTAAGCCGTGGTCGTTTTACAGCCTCTGGAACACTCCACTCTTCCATGGCCTGTAGAGACTGGCTCATCCATGTTTCAAACTCATCTTCTGCCACAGGGGTCGGCAGGCTTCGGTAACTCTGATTAGCATTCCCAGATCCTTTCTTCATCCGGCTATCGACTAATATCTGTGTAGAACAAGAGGGGAGGAGTACTGGTCCCTTGCGAGTCAGCCCCCACAAGTACATGACCCTTCTTGAGAGTTTTTGCCGAGGGCAGCTTCTCGGTCTATTCTCTCTTCATTGAGTAGGAACAGCCTTGCAGTCACCTCTTCAGTCAGACGTACCTCTTCCTCTTGAAAGCATGCTGGCACCTCCTCCTGCCATTCTATCAGTGCGCTGACTTGATCCAACTCTTCGGAGGCTTCAGTTTCCACCAGTTAGGCCTGGTATCCTGGTGCCAGAACTCTCAGCCACCTTCTGAACTATCTATCGGTGTGCTCATTTACCGAGATCTCCAGAATGGTGCTTTTGTTTGTGGTGGCCCCATGACTTCCACCCCATGCAACTGCAGCCATTGAGGTGGCATCCCACGCAGATTGCAGCTCCAATGTAGGTCGACTAGGGCCAGCTGCAGATAGTATCCCGAACGAGCCCCCAAATGTAGCACAGCTCCCTAGAGGAATGCTTAGAATTACCTGCTCACCATGACTTGGCGAAAATTCCATACCACTTGACACTCTGGGTTCAGACATCCTTGTATCACTGTAGAGTAATAATCAGACAACTCTGTGTATTTAGGTTTTATGAATATTTTACTTGAACCATTAATGGGAAACGCTGTCACAAAGAAGAGGTAACAGATCTGCTGAATTCTAGGCAACAGCGCCAACTCAGCAAAAGAATTCCTCCGAACTACACAAGACAAATATGAATGTTGGCAATATTATATACATATATATATATATATATATATATATATATATATATATATATATATATATATACATACTTCCTTGAGAAATAATGTTTCCCCTAGATGGATATTTCAGCTAAATGATTATACTGCTAATCTGTAGAAGATGGAACCTGGCCAGCCTATAATGCTATCCTAAGAAGGGAGAGCATGTCTAGAAATGATAACATAGGGGCTTTGCTATCAGTAATGGCAATAAAGTCCACATTGCAGATCTTATGTTCTTCGGCGGCATGTAGGAGCTCATTAACTGTAATCCAATTAGGTGTAGTGGGAAACAGTAGATTTCTTACAGTGAGGAAGGCTAAAGGTGTCTAAGGACAGTGTTCAAATAAGTGTAGTAAAGTATTCCTGGAGTAGAGATGTCCGTGCAAAGTGTCTCAATGTAACTGTGACAAAGAATGGATAAAGGTCAAGCGATTTGCCCTCTCACCAATGACCAGATCGCTCTGATGTCTCCTGGACAGCAACTCATGTAGCGACACTAGTGTAGCGGATCCACTGCCTCGATCTCCCAACGTGACGCTTGACACACACTGACTGGCAAGCAACCGGAGTGGTGCTAGAAGGATGTCCGGCAGCAAACGGCAGAGCTAGGACTCTCAGGTTACGGGTTGGAAGGTGGTACTCCATGTGGTAGGATGCAACCTCTCTCTCCCTGTTGCACAGAGAGGTCCATCTTGCATCAGGCCTGGTAGGAAGAGAGCTCTTCGTTTCTTTTATAGCTACTCCCAGCAATCCTCCGATGGCAGCAAAGAGCCCTGGGATATGTAGTCCTGGCACCTAATCGTGCAAAGCAATTATCTGACAGGAGGACTATCCATCCCACAATCCTTTTGTTTGGCCCACAAATACAATGTCACCTGATACACTGGTAACTAGAGGGACAGGCATAATATTACATAATATTACATAATATTACATAGGTTTTCTGGCTGAATAAGGTGGCAATTAAACTTACTCAGTGCCTTATCTGCATTAAAATTAGCCTCAGAACCTGTGTAATAAATATGCGTTTGGGTTTAAAGGGATGAGGTGGCAACCCTAATTTCACCTTGAGCCCAACTTTAAGCCTTATTGTTGACTGCTGATAATCAAGTAGAGGCTGTCACAATGAGGACATAAAGGCTGTTTAGTAGTTATATTTGGTCCTTTGATCTCACTGCCTCAGTGTGCCTTGCACCCATTGTAAACAAAGTATGGTAAACCGGCGCTGGGAAAATAGTGAAAACGTAAAAAAATTATGTGAAAATGATTTGCAGCTGCTGTGAAAAAAAAGTGCTAAAACTTTCAAAAATGCTAAACCAATGAGAACAATGACAATAAATAATAAACCCATGCTGGTGACCACAAAAATTGACTGGCATCATTAGTGTGTCCAACAAGTGCTCAACATATGAGTGACATGAATGAATAATAAATGTCCAGCATGAATAACATATGTGAAATCCGCAACTTTAAAGAATAAAAAAATATAACATGGAAATAAAAATATATAAATATATAGTGTCTACTCAGTGTCCAAAAAAGTGCACATACAAAAGATCTCTTCCTTGGAATAGACTCACCGAGCTGGCAGACAGACAAAGCAGGGAGCGAGCAAGCAGGCAGGCTGAAGGTAGCAAACAGACAGACAAGCAGAGCTGTATAGGCAGACTGGTAAGCTGAGAGGGTCCAGGAAGCGATGGATACACACAGGGTCACAGAAGTATTCTTATAAGTAGACATGTGCAATTCGTTTCGTTTTTCTTTTTTTTTCGTTATTTTCGTTCATTCGTTATCGTACGAATGAATGAACAATTCGGTAAAAATTTTAACGAATAACGAATCGTTCGAATATAACAAATCCGAAAACAACGAAAATCCAAAAAAAACTAATTAGAAACAACGAATCTACGAAAGAAGAAAATCCGAAAAACGAAAACAGGAGCAACGAAAATCAAAATGAACGAAAAAATTCGTACATTCATAACTTTTTTTTTTGTTGTTGAATTGGTAATTTTCCGTGTCCCTTACAATGGCGCTGCTTAACGTGCCTCGAATGGATTGAACGAAAAAATTTGTACGCTGTGTGAGGATAGAGCCAAAAAATTGCCGCCCCTTTGGGTCTACCACTCTGCGCTCCTGGATATTGTTCTTATAAGTTAGGATAATCAATAAATATATAAATATAAACATAAATATATATGGATGATAGTATAAAATCAGACGTTGATGATAGTGAGATAAAATACTAAAAACAGCGCTAAAACAGTGAGATAATCAAATCTTTCTGTGCAAAGTCCATGAGTCTGTGTCATAAACAATATTGTACTAATAGGTGGTCCTTGAGTGACTCAGAGAAGATAGTGTACAGTTCAATCGATAGTGACTTTCCTCGTGATTTATGGTGTATATCCAAGCACCGTTAAATATAGCTTCACCACGTGAGACACTCTCCCCTCAGGGGGTTAAACTCACCGGAATTAAGATTTAAACAGGCCTTAATATATAAGGTATCACTTTGGCAACCACTGCCCAGGACGCGTCACACATCCACCGTTTAAACAGGGTCTGGTCACTTCCTCAGATAAAAGGTGTCAGCAACAAGGAATCAGGGGTTCAGGGGGGAATCAACTCGCAATGATGATGATCATAAAAACGAAGAGAATAGCATCCATAGCGTAATCCCGTTTTTTATTTAATAGCATTAAAAACAATATACCCTGCAACTTCCCCTTTAAGACATTTACGTACAATCAACATTCTTTGTAAGCAGCATTAAAGAGATCACTTGCGTGTGAGGGATGAGTGGATGGTAATCCTTCACTTGGCCACAGCAGCGGTGTTGTTCCTCCTGGATCAGCGTGTGTCTCTGCTGACACTTCGCGTCACTTCCGGGTGGGTGGTTAGCGCTGGTGGACCGCAAACGTCACTTCCGGTAAAACGTCGTGTAGGCCACGCCCTGACGCGTTTCGTCACTTCCTGACTTCAACAGAGGGCGTGGCTACACGACGTTCAGGCCGGTTTAAGTACCCAACTGGTCTGAACTGTAGCCAATCAGGGAGCTAAAAAACCGGACCAGTTACCACGGCGACCAGACGCCATGGTTCTATGCTAAATATACACAGGAAATACATCTATTCCTCATCCTATTTAAATGTCTGCACATACACGCATAGCAAGTGAATGTGTTTCACATATGGATAGGATAACTTTCTAGTGATGAACATCAGGCTAAAGACGTGGTTAACATCCGCACAATGGGAACAGGAGCTGACATCTCATGTGCAGCAATAAATTTGATTGATTTTAGCATTAAATCGTTATAAACCAAGCATAGTAATAAAATAGAAGTACATATGACATATTGTTAAAATGTCAACGCTTTTATATATTTTCTTTTTTATATATTTTCTTTTTCTATTTATTATTTTTTATTTATTATTTATTTTATAGTTTTTATTTTTTATTTTTTATTTTATTTTATTTTATTTTATTTTATTTTATTTTTAATTTTATTTTTAAATTTATTTTTATTTTTATTTTTATTTTTATTTTTATTTATATATTTTTTTTTATATATATATTTTATATTTTTTAATTTTTTTATATATATAGTTTTTTTGATATTTTTTATATATAATTTTAGATTTTTTATACATAATATTTTTCTATCAATATATTTTTTGTTGTCTCTTAATATTTATATATATATATTCGTTTTAAGATACACCTTCAAGATTTTTATATCGTGTCAGACAGTGTTTGACTATATATCATTATCTTAATGCATTATAATCTTTGAGTCCCAAAAAAACCCCCTGAAATTCCTCCTAGCGTTTCTGTATCACATACCTCACCCCGGAGGTCTGATATTGAGTTCACTCTATTTATCTATTTATTTATTTAAATATTGTTTGATGTATTTAATTCAGCGTTGACATTTTAACAATATGTCATATGTACTTCTATTTTATTACTATGCTTGGTTTATAACGATTTAATGCTAAAATCAATCAAATTTATTGCTGCACATGAGATGTCAGCTCCTGTTCCCATTGTGCGGATGTTAACCACGTCTTTAGCCTGATGTTCATCACTAGAAAGTTATCCTATCCATATGTGAAACACATTCACTTGCTATGCGTGTATGTGCAGACATTTAAATAGGATGAGGAATAGATGTATTTCCTGTGTATATTTAGCATAGAACCATGGCGTCTGGTCGCCGTGGTAACTGGTCCGGTTTTTTAGCTCCCTGATTGGCTACAGTTCAGACCAGTTGGGTACTTAAACCGGCCTGAACGTCGTGTAGCCACGCCCTCTGTTGAAGTCAGGACGTGACGAAACGCGTCAGGGCGTGGCCTACACGACGTTTTACCGGAAGTGACGTTTGCGGTCCACCAGCGCTAACCACCCACCCGGAAGTGACGCGAAGTGTCAGCAGAGACACACGCTGATCCAGGAGGAACAACACCGCTGCTGTGGCCAAGTGAAGGATTACCATCCACTCATCCCTCACACGCAAGTGATCTCTTTAATGCTGCTTACAAAGAATGTTGATTGTACGTAAATGTCTTAAAGGGGAAGTTGCAGGGTATATTGTTTTTAATGCTATTAAATAAAAAACGGGATTACGCTATGGATGCTATTCTCTTCGTTTTTATGATCATCATCATTGCGAGTTGATTCCCCCCTGAACCCCTGATTCCTTGTTGCTGACACCTTTTATCTGAGGAAGTGACCAGACCCTGTTTAAACGGTGGATGTGTGACGCGTCCTGGGCAGTGGTTGCCAAAGTGATACCTTATATATTAAGGCCTGTTTAAATCTTAATTCCGGTGAGTTTAACCCCCTGAGGGGAGAGTGTCTCACGTGGTGAAGCTATATTTAACGGTGCTTGGATATACACCATAAATCACGAGGAAAGTCACTATCGATTGAACTGTACACTATCTTCTCTGAGTCACTCAAGGACCACCTATTAGTACAATATTGTTTATGACACAGACTCATGGACTTTGCACAGAAAGATTTGATTATCTCACTGTTTTAGCGCTGTTTTTAGTATTTTATCTCACTATCATCAACGTCTGATTTTATACTATCATCCATATATATTTGTTTTATCTAAACAGCTGCTTAGGGTAATTTAATATATTAATGAATATCATTATTTATTTATATATTTTGTATCATTTTGATCTATGTTTATAACTGTGGATACACATCCAGCGCTGAGTAGTGTATAATTATAGGCCATTCATTGTACACTCTATTGTTCATAAACATAAATATATAAAAAAATTATAAGAACACACAATGATTAATGATCTTATAAGAGCAGCTGCTATGGAGTAAAATAGAAACTGTGATAAGGCAATATTAAAAACTGAGTCCCAAGCCTCCCTTTTAAATAGGGTGCTGTCTCTTTAAATATTGCAGCAACGCTAAGAGTCTTTAGTTAAAAAGTTCATAAAGGCACATGAAACCCTGAATACAGTCTGAATTGGTGCAGTTCAACAGTTCTTTGTGACAAAGTGATCAAAACTTCCACCCGATAATTATTCTTATCACCACGTGCTGGTCAAACTCCCCTTTGGGGATACACTCACCAGAACAAAGATAAAAATGGGCATTTCAATCAATCAAAGTATCCCTGCTACCAGCCATCTCCTTAATACGTCCACTTCTCCTCCGCCTGCAGGCACCAAAGTAGATCCTCTCCAAATACCCAGCATAAAGGAAACAAATAGTGCGGATAGCGTAGTACAGTTTTGATAAAAGGTTTATTTAGACATCCAGTATTCCCCCCAATAAAACATGCGTACCAGATAAAATAAGATAAACAGCTTTGTATAGTAATAGGAATGCACTCTGCCTGTATAGTTTCCGTCCACCGGAAACTAGCGCCAAAGACCGCCGTGTAGAGCTCTCCCTTACACTTCCTGGTGTGTCTGGGCCGGCTGAAGCGAACTCTGGAGCGCAAACGTCACTTCCTGCGAGGTCACGACCCTGACGCGTTTCGTCACTTCCGGACGTCGTCTGAGGGTGTGACCTCGCCGGCGGAAGTGTAACTTATGTGTGTGTATCCCCAGGACAACCTCCAATCAGGATACTACATAGCTTAAAAGACATTGGATATAGCCAATCAGACCTGGCGGTTATACTACCTATTGCTATGCATACATTATACTGTCCACATTAAGCGATAAACACAAGATTCCTAAAACACAATATAAAATAATAATTCAAAATAATATTGGGCACATTTACCCTAATTCTGCTGCAAATCCCATTCTATATTATGCGATTAATGGGATAATTTGGGCAACATCTCTCCGCTGTGTAGTGCACTTTTTTTACACATAACCAATTAGCTCCAATATCGCATGTCAGTATACGGATGCCAGTGTCATTGGTACGTGAAAATAAGCATCCTAAAATTATGTATTCCACATCTATTGGTATATAGCTCTATTGCAAAGTGTATATATATTATTATACCGAGGGTTTAAACCATATATTATGTCACTTGTAAAGTGTATACATATTATACCGCGGGTTTAAACCATATATTATGTCATGTAGGGGGGCCGATGATCGGCCGTACATCTTACAGTATATGGTCCCAATTTTATTCATATATATAAACGGCATCCATATTAACCCTTTCAGGCGATATGTGAACCAACTTATTCAATACTGTATGCGGTTATTTTTAGATAATATCATTAATTCACTTTTATATAAATACCTGATAAAAAATAAATAGATAAGCAGTGAACCACATATGCCATTTAAAATGTATGCGCATAAAAATTGAAATATATATAAAATCAGCGGGGGCAGTTAAAATCAGCCAATCATGTGCTACCTTTGGCTAATTCATTGCCCTGATGTGCTATAGATATAAAATATTATATTATTATGACATATAAAATATACGATATGTCATAAATGTATATAAAAATGCACAAACAATTAATATGGCATATAACATATATAATACATAATACATATAAAATATATAATATGCCATAAAATAATACATACATATATGTTAGAAAACCCCTAATAAAATCAACAAAAACTCCAGCGTAAATAAAATATCAATATATATACATTAAAATGTATACATAAAATGTGTGTATAAAAAACTGTATAAAAATGTATATAAAAAAAGGGTGGGGTTAAAAAATCATATACTCTATTCTCCCTTTCTGGTAACTATGGCCTGCTGTGACCTATGGTGTCAGTAACTTACTCTTAATAGTAATAAAATGAGCTAAAACCTTGTAATCTGAAGTAACTTATTACGGAAAAGATGAAATAAAATACATGTGTGCAGGTGTATAAGTCCATTCTGACAACTTCAGTACACGGGGCCAACTCAAAGCAATATAGTATGTTATGCCTTATGATTTATTTCTGGTTAATCCTTCATGTATCACTTATAAAACAATTAATGTCGAGTTCGACATTTAGGCCTTTGGGCACCAAGACGTCTACAGAATAGATCCAGAGAAGCCCGTAGGAAAAGAAAAGAAATGCAAGTGGACGGAGGGCTGGCATGACAGGGTTAAAAGTAGAACCCTGTGGTGCATCAGGTGGTTGTTTGCAGGTGGATTGGGCCAGCAGGCAGGGGAGGAGCGAGTGGTAAATTTTGGGGGAGTGGTTGTCCCTCCCCAGCTCAGTGCGGCCAGGGGGAACGAGCTTACAGGCAGCATGGCGGCAGTGGAGCAGTTGTTTGCTCGGCTCAAAGCAGAGGCGGCATCCAAAGGCACTGGATGGCTTCAGGAGAGGCTGGCAGCGGCACTCGGTGAGGCAGAGACAGCACCCGGAGCAGCGGGGCGGGAGCATGTGAGAGCGCGACGTTCTCAGCCGCCGGCCCGCTTCTCCCCTCCCCCGCATACATCCCTAAGAACACAGCGGCAGCATGGCAGGGACGGTCGGGCTCCGTCCGGACCTCCCGCAAAGAGAGTAGCGGCACCCGCGGCTGGGGGGCAGAGGAAGACTCCACATGCGGGCAGAGGAGCGGCAGGCGGCAGCTCCGATGACCCGGGAGCGTCCGCCGGGCACACAGCAAGAAGAAGTGGCAGGAGATCTGGCCCTGTCCCTGGCTTGCATGCAGCGGGGGCGGGGCTTCCACGCGGGAGACGGTCGGCACAGGCCGCTGGGCTTTCCAACACAGCAGCCGGCGGCCTGCACCTGAATGATGGAGGGACAAGGGAGGAACCGTGTGGCACAGGACGGCGCACGGAAGCTCCCCACGGAAAAAACAGCAAAAAATCAAAAGGCGGATCGGGCGCGTTGAGAAGACGCAGAGAACAGCGTGGATCACCTGCCTGCAGTGACGCATCCAGCGATGGTACATCTGCGGGTGAGGAAGCCATGGAGGTCGAACGGTCGGAGGGCGAGCTGTCGGCATCTGACCAGGAAGATCATCCGGTGATGGAGGCGGGAAGATCGGCTGGGGGGACCCCTTCCAGGCAGCCCGGTAAGTCCACAATTGCTTTATGTGCGGGATTAGCAGTAGGGGGGGGAGGCGGGATGGGGGGTGGGGCTAGCGGGGGTAGGCAGCCCGCCGCGGAGCGGTCGGTCGCGACCGCGTCCAACCCCCCGGCCGCGATGGTCTCGGGCCTCGCCACGGCGGATTCAGGGTTGCGGGATTTTTTAGAGGGGTTGAAGGAGCTGGTGAGCAAGTTTGAACCGGGCCGGGGGGGCACATGCTCGCCGGCGGCAGCATGAGTTTCTCCGGGGGGCAGTGGGGTAGCAAGTACAGGGGCGGTGCCGGCAGGGGTGACTGCCACACCTCCTGTGGAGCCGCCAGTACCCGCACCAGAGGCGGCGGTTGTGGTGAAGGACACGGTACTTAAGGAAAATTGGGAAAAAGGGGGGGATACTTCCAAAAAACAAGATTTGGTCAGGCTAGCGGATGCAGCGAAATGTGAGGTTTATGTGTGCTTCGAGGGGCCGCTAGGAGCACATCTTAAACAAGAGGTACGTGAGAAAATCTGGAAAGGTGAGTACGTGGAGATTTTCGCGTTATTACCGCTGGAAAAATGTAATCTTGATAGGGTGAGACCTGAGGATCACAAAAAAGAGGACGAGGAGAAGAGGAGGTATAGGCTAATACCAAGGACCTTTTCGAACTGGTTACAGGCGTTCGCCATCCTGGCGAGCGTCATAGGGGAAAGGAACCCAGAACACTGCTCGGCGCTGTTCTGCTACTTAGATGCCGTGGGGGAAGCGTACAGAGTCTACGGGGGAACAGCATGGTTACGGTACGATGAGCAGTTTAGGCAGAGGAGGGCCATTCGGCCATCGCTGAGGTGGGACCACAAGGACATCAGCTTGTGGATGCGACTGATGACGGCGGTGAGACCAGCAAATCAGTTTTTTCCAGGGGGGGCCGGTGGCTCAACCAACCCCGGACAATCGGCCAATAAGAAAAAAGGGGTATGTTGGCAATTTAATGAAGGCTCATGCAGGTTCGGAGGGTCTTGTAAATACAAGCACGAATGCGCTGGTTGTGGAGGAGGGCATTCGTCGTCGCGATGCTCCAAACAAGGAAAAAATCGAACAGGTGAGTCTGGCAGTAAGGGGGAGAACGCCGGTGAAGGTGGAAAAGATGGCGCCTTTCCTCGATAGATACCCAGATAGGGGGGCAGCGCGCTTGCTGGCCCTGGGGTTTAGGGAAGGTTTTAGGATACCGGCTCGGATGTCAATTACTCCTCCGCCGTTGCGGAATTTGCGGTCGGCCTTACAACACCCAGAAGTAGTTTCGGAGAAACTGCAAAAGGAAGTGGCGCTGGGCCGCATGTGTGGCCCCTTTTCTTACTTGCCACTTGCGGATTTAGTAGTGTCACCATTAGGGGTAGTACCAAAAAAAGAGCCCAATAAATTTAGGTTGATACATCATTTATCGTTCCCCAAGGGGGGTTCGATAAATGATGCCATTGATCCTGATATGTGTGCGGTATCGTATACATCTTTCGATGCTGCAGTATTTTGGGTGCGGAAATATGGGCAAGGGGCGCAGATGGCAAAAGCCGACATCGAGTCGGCTTTTCGTTTGCTCCCGGTCCACCCGGAGAGTTTTCATTTACTAGGATGTATGTGGCAAGAGGAGTACTACGTGGATCGCTGCCTACCCATGGGGTGCTCTATATCCTGTGCTTTGTTCGAACAGTTTAGTTCATTCCTGGAGTGGGTGGTCCGGGATGTCGCGGGACTCAATTCGATCATACATTACCTGGACGACTTTCTTTGCGTGGGACCGGCGGCATCGGAGGTATGTGCGGTACTGTTAGCCAACTTGGAACATGTTGCCGTCAAGTTCGGTATTCCCCTGGCACCAGAAAAGACGGAAGGCCCCACTACAGTGCTGAGTTTTCTGGGGATTATACTAGACTCTACGGCAATGGAGTGTAGGCTGCCTGAGGAGAAGCTGAAGGCATTGCAGGCGGAGATTCGGGGGATCATGGGATTGCGCAAGGTCCAACTTAGAACACTACAGTCACTGTTGGGTAAGTTGAACTTTGCGTGTCGCATACTGCCGATGGGAAGGGTATTTTGCCGACGGCTGTCGGCAAGTACCGCGGGGGTAACATCTCCGAAGCACTATGTGCGTTTGGTGCGGGCACATAGGGAGGATCTGAGGGTGTGGCACGCGTTCCTGGCTAATTTCAACGGCAGGGCGCTGTGGATGACAGGGCCGGTGAGCAACTTCGATTTGGAGTTGTACACGGACGCGGCGGGATCGGGAGGTTACGGAGTATTTTTCCGAGGTAAGTGGAGTGCGGGGCCATGGCCAGAGTCCTGGCATGCTGCAGGGCTGGTAAAGAACATGCTGCTGCTGGAATTATTTCCGGTGGTACTGGCGGTCGATCTCTGGGGGGAAGCCTTTAGGGACTTGAAGGTCAGGTTTCACGTGGACAACCTTGGGGTGGTACAAGTGATTAACAAGGTGTCGGCAGCATCCCCGCCAGTGGTGAGGTTGCTGCGACACCTGGTTCTGAGATGCCTACAGCTTAACATATTCATTTACGCGGTGCATCTCCCGGGAGTAGAGAATGTGATTGCTGACGCATTGTCTCGCTTCCAGTGGGACAGGTTTCGGGAGCTGGCGCCGGATGCGGAGCAATGTGGGGTCCCATGTCCAGAGGGGCTATGGAGGATTGCCTCGGATGAGTATCCGGATGGATCAGACGGTCGGTGAGCGAGAATACATGGGCAGCATACAGCAGGGTGTGGAAGGAATGGGGTGACATGGTGCGGGAGGTGACAGAGGAGAGGGAAGAACAGGAGCTGAGGTTGTTGGTGCTTTATTTTGTTTCCAGAAATTTAGAAGCAGGAGTGTCGGTGTCCAGTTTAGACAAAAAGTTGGCTGGGTTGGCTTTTGGTTTCAAGTTACAGGGGCTACCTGACGCCACAAAAGATTTCTGGGTCAGACAGTGGATCATGTCAGTAAGGCAGTGAACAGTGTCAGTAGAGTAGTGGATGGTGTCAGTATTTTTTTTTTTATAAATATATTCTTTTACATTAAAATGTTATATTTTTTTGTTAAGGCAGTCAGTAGTTTTTAATTTAAATTTTAAAATAATTTTTTAAATTATATTCTGTTTTTTCTTTTTTTAATTTATCATTTTTTTCACATTTCTTTTTTTGGGGAGTGAACAATGTCAGCATTTTTTGTTTTTTATTTATTTAGTAAATGTTTTCACAGTGCTTCTGGAAGGGCATAGTGGAGGGTGTCATTAGGGAAGTCAACAGTGTCAGTACAGCAATGGCCATTGTCAAAATTATTAATTGTTGTTTATTTTTTTTGTATTTTTTTATAATTTAATATTGGTAATTTTTTTCACAATGCTTTTTTGGGGAGGGGGTTAGGCAGTGCATCATTTCAATGGGGCAATGGACCGTTCCTTTTTTTTTTTTAACCATTTTATTTTAATTATTATTTACAATGTATTTTTTTATTTATTTAGTAAATGTTTTCACAGTGCTTGTGGAAGGGCATAGTGGAGGGTGTCATTAGGGAAGTCAGCAGTGTCAGTACAGCAATGGACAGTGACAAAATTATTAATTTCTGTTTATTTTTTATGTATTTTTATTATAATGCTTTTTGGGGAGGGGGTTAGGCAGTGCATCATTTCAATGGGGCAATGGACCGTGCCTTTTTTTTTTAACCATTTTATTTTAATTATTATTTACAATTTCTTTTTTTTTCATAATTAGTTTTAACAATGCTTTTTTAATAAAAAAAATGTTTTAGGGGGAAGGTGTAGACGGTGTCAGTAATTTTTATTGTACTTTTTATTATTATTTACAATTTATTTTTTTTTTTTTTTACAATTTAGTGTTTTAAACATTTTTTTTTTTTTTTTAACCACTTGCCTACCAGGCACGAACACCTCCTTCCTGACCAAGCCATTTTTCAGCTTTCATCGCTGTCGCATTTTGAATGACAATTGCGTGGTCATGCAATGCTGTACCCAAATAAATTTTTTTATAATTTTTTCCCCACAGAACTTTATTTTGGTGGTATTTGATCACCTCTGCGGTTTTCATTTCTTGCGCTATAAACAAAAGAAGAGAGACAAGTTTGAAAAAACATAATATTTTTTACTTTTTATTATAATAAATATCCAATTTTTTATTTTTTTTTTTAAACAAATTTTTTCCTCAGTTTAGGCCGATACGTATTCTTCTACATATTTTTGATAAAAAAATAGCAATAAGCGTATATTGATTGGTTTGCGCAAAAGTTATAGCGTCTACAAAATAGGGGATAGATTTATAGCATTTTTATTTATTATTATTTCTTTACTAGTAATGGCGGCGATCTGTGATTTTTATCATGACTGCGACATTGCGGCGGACATATCGGACACTTTTGACACATTTTTGGGACCATTCACATTTACACAGCGATCCGTGCTATAAAAATGCATTGATTACTGTATACATGTGACTGGCAGGGAAGGGGTTAACACTAGGGGGCGCTGCAGGGGTTAATATGTTCCCTATGTTAGTGATTCTAACTGTGGGGGGAGGGCCTGACTGGGGGAGGGGACCGATCGCAGCGCGCCCCCTAGTGGCCAAAATGTAGACGCCGTCATATGACGGCGTCCCGCCACAAGAGCCGCACCGCTCCGCCGTCAATTGACAGTGGGCGGTCGGCTACTAGTTAATCAGCCCTGTTGGGTGAGATTTGGTTTACTTAGGTCTACATACTTCAACAGGTGTTCTCTTTACTGGGGGAGGGGTCAGGCAAACACTTCTCCTCTTAACAGTGAACTCAGCTTGAAGCAATGGGAGTGGGGGAGGGGTTATGAAAGAAAGCATTTCCCTACATATAGGAATCAGCTGACAGGAGAGGGAGTGGGGGAGGGGTGAGTGAGAACTTCTCTATACAGAAGACTCAGATTACATCAGAGGGGGAGGTGCAGAGAGAGGGGGGTGTAAACATTTTTGTACACAGAGGAGCTCAGAACAGAGAGAATGGGGGAGGGGTCAGGTCAACACTTCTCCTCTATACAGTGGACTCAGCTTGAAGCAATGTGAGTGGGGGAGGGGTTATGAAAGAAAGCATTTCCCCCTATATATAGGAATCAGCTGACAGGAGAGGGAGTGGGGGAGGGGTGTGTCAACATTTCTCCAAACAGAGGATTCAGCTCAAAGCAGAGGGGGCGGTGCAAGAGGAGGGGCGTGTCATCACTTCTCTACACAGAGGACTCAGCTCAATACAAAGGGGAGGAGTAGGGGGAGGGGCTTGTCAGCATTTCTTTACACAGGGAATTCAGAATAAAACATTGGGGGAGGTGCAAGTCAAGGGGGAGTGTCAGCAGTTTTTACATTGAGGACTCAGCTTACAGCAGAGAACATGCGGGAGGGGTCATGTGACTTTTCCACACATTTCATTGCCCCTTGACCTCCACAAACATAAACAAGCCAGACAATTCAGGTTCCTTGCTGTCCACAAGGTTTAGGAGAGTGTCTATGGGAATGTTTGACCATTCTTCCAGAAGCAGATTTGTGAGGTCAGGGACTGATGTTGGACGAGAAGGCCTGGCTCGCAGTCTCTGCTCTAATTCATCCCAAAGGTGTTCTATTGGGTTGAGGTCAGGACTCTGTGCAGGCCAATTAAGTTTCTCCACCCCAAGCTCCCTCATCCATGTCTTTATGGACCTTGCCTTGTACACTGGTGCACAGTCATGTTGGAACAGGAAGGGGCCATCCCCAAACTGTTCCCACAAAGTTGGGAACATGAAATTGTCCAAAATGTCTTGGTATGCCGACACCTGAAGAGTTCCCTTCACTGGAACTAAGGGGACAAGCCCAACCCCTGAAAAACAACCCCCCACCATAATCCCCCCTCCACCAAATGATTTGAACTGTTGGGGCCCCTCACATAGCTTTAGGACTGGCCCCCCAGGCCTGACCACCAACATTCCCCGGGGTCCACCCACTGGTCGTCCCGCCGAATCCGCTGTGAATGGAGAGGAATACAATTTACAGTTTACCAATTCTTAGATGTGGCGGCTGCATTCATTTTTTTAGGCTTTTTATTTTGTTTTCCCCTGGTGATCAGTAACACACCTCCTGTATTAGAGCCCCCCCCCCCCCCCCTCTGGATGAAGGAGCAACAGAGACCCCTTTGGACAGCAGTCTGATGGGCAGGGAGGTGGGGGTGTTAGATGTACTGGCAGATTTGGGCTACAATCTGTTTATTCTCCAGCTCACACGTTATAATCCGTTACAGCAAACATTATTTTTTTCTTTTTGGGATAAAGGTGTTTTATGAATAAATGGAAACTGATCATTGTAAGCACATCTGCCGGTGTTAAATGGTTTGTCTCCAAGACAGCTCAGTCTATTGAAAAACAACAGACTTACTAGCAGATCACCAGGTGAAAATAAAAGATAAATATCAATTTAAAAATTAATAAAAACAAATAAAATTGTAAAGAATTATAAAAAAAAATAGACAACATAAAAAACTATTGACAAAATGACTTTTCTACTGACAATGTCCCTCCCCCCAAAATCATAATAAAAAACTATAAAGAGTAAAAAAAAAATGTATAATAGATTTTTAAAAATCTGATGGTGTCAGTAAACTGGTGGACAGTGTTAGTAAATTAGCAGGGCAGTGGACAGTGTTCGTAAATTATTATTTTTTTTTTATAATTGCATTTATTTATTTTAATATTTTTTTTCACAGTGCCTCTGGGAGGGGCACAGTGGATGGTCTCAGTATGGCAGTAAATAGTGTTAATAGAGCAGTTACTGTTGTCAGTAGTTTTTTTTTTTATTATTATATTTTTTCTACAAATGTATTTTTTTATTATTATTTTAATTGTTTATTTAAATATGTTTTCACAGTGCTTCTGGGGGAACACTGTAACATGTCAGTAAGGCAGTGAACAGTGTCAGTAGATCAGTGGATGGTGTCAGTTTTTTATTTCTATACATTTATTATTTTACATTCAAATTGTGTATTTTTTGTTAAGGCAGTGGATAGTGTCAGTAGTTTTTTTTTTTTTTTTTTTTTATTCTTTTACAATTTTATTTTCAAATTTTTTTTACAATGCTTTTTTGTGCATTGAATTTTGTCAGTAGTTTTTTAAATTATTTTTTATTCTGTTATTTTGTACAATTATTTTCATAATTTTGTTCACATTTCTTATTTTTGGGAGTGAACAATGTCAGCATTTTTTATTTTATTTCTTTATTAAATGTTTTCGCAGTTCTTCTGGAAGGGTATAGTGGAGGGTGTCATCTGGGAAGTCAACAGTGTCAGTACAGCAATGGACAGTGTCAAAATTATTAGAATTTTTGTTTATTTTTTTTTAATTTATTTTTGGTAATTTTTTTCATAATGATTTGGGGGGGAGGGGGGCTAGGGCAGTGTAGGGTAATGGGCCGTGTCATTTTTTAAAAATAATTACCATTTTAATTTTAATTATTATTTACAATTTCTTTTTTTCATAATTATTTTTAACAATATTTTTTTTTTTTAGGGGGAAGGTGTGGACGATGTCAGTAATTTTTATTTTACTTTTGTATTATTATGTACAATTTTTTTTTCTTTTTATTTATTTTAATGTTTTAATGTTTTTTTAATTTTTTTTTGTTAATCAGCCCTGTTGGGACTTTGGTGAGATTTGGTTTACTTAGACCTACATGCTGTCTTACTTCAACAGATGTTCTCTTTACTCGTTATAAAGTCTAGAGAGAATGGGGGAGGGGTCAGGTCAACACTTAACAGTGGACTCAGCTTGAAGCAATAGGAGTGGGGGAGGGGTTATGTAAGAAAGAATTTCCCCTACATAGAGGAATCAGTTCACAGCAGAGAGAGTGGGGGAGGGGTGCGCCAAGATTTTTACATACAGAGGATTCAGTTCAAAGCAGAGGGGGCGGTGCAAATGGAGGGGCGTGTCATCACTTCTCTACACAGAGGAATCAGCTCAATGCAAAGGGGGAGGAGTAGGGGAGGGGGCGTGTCAGAATTTCTTTACACAGGGGATTCAGAATAAAACATTGGGGGAGGTGCAAGTCAAGGGGGCGTGTCAGCAGTTTTTACATTGAGGACATGGGGGAGGGGTCAGGTAAACACTTTTCCCCAAAACAATGGAGTCAGCTAGAAGTAATGGGAGTGGGGGAGGGGTATGAAATAAATCATTTCCCCTACATATAGGAATCAGCTGATAGGAGAGGAGTGGGGGAGGGGTGTGAAGAATGATTTGATTCACTTGTCTTGATATAAACAACAGACGTCTGTACTCTATACTGCATTTCCCATTTCTCCATATTATACTTCAGGCTGTGACATTGAAGCAGAGGCGGCTCTGGGCTTTGTGAGGCCTTAGGCTTAACCTAGAAAGGAGGCCCCACTCACGTCTATAATGGGGAAAAAATAATTCAAGCAATAAAAATTAATTGCATATATTAACCACTTCAGCCCCGGACCAATTGGCAGCCAAAGGACCAGGCCCCTTTTTGCGATTCGGCACTGCGTCGCTTTAACTGACAATTGCGCGGTCGTGCGACGTGGCTCCAAAACAAAATTGGCGTCCTTTTTTTCCCACAAATAGAGCTTTCTTTTGGTGGTATTTGATCGCCCCTGCGGTTTTTATTTTTTGCGCTATAAACAAAAATAGAGCGACAATTTTGAAAACAATGCAATATTTTTTGCTTTTTGCTATAATAAATATCCCCCAAAAATATATAAAAAAACTTTTTTTTTCCTCAGTTTAGGCCGATACGTATTCTTCTACATACTTTTGGTAAAAAAAATTGCAATTAGCGATTATTGATTGGTTTGCGCAAAAGTTATAGCGTTTACAAAATAGGGGATAGTTTTATAGCATTTTTATTAATATTTTTTTTTTTTACTAGTAATGGCGGCGATCAGCGATTTTTATTGTGACTGCGACATTATGGCGGACACATCGGACATTTTTGACACATTTTTGGGACCATTGTCATTTATACAGCAATCAATGCTATTTAAATACATTGGTTCCTGTATAAATGACAGTTGTAGTGAAGGGGTTAACCACTAGGGGGAGGGGAGGGGTTATGGGCTGTGACGTGTGTGTTTTTTTTTTTACATTAGGGCCGGGGCTGACGTCTGACGTCATTGATCGGCTTTCCCGATGACAGGGAACAGCTGATCAGTGACAGGCAGAGTAGGAAGCGCGGGGAGAGGTTTGTTTACACAGACCACTCCCCGTTCTTCAGCTCCGTAACCCGATCGCGGGACACCAGCGGCGATCGGGTCCCCTGGTCCCGCGGCCGGGGTCACGGAGCTCCCGACCGGGTCGCGAGCGCGCCGCTGGCGGTGTGCGCGCGACCCACAGGCAGGCACATGCACGATCACGTACAGGTACGTGATTTTGCCTGCCCGTGCCATTTTGCCGCAGTACATGTACCACCCCGTCACATGCACCCCCCCAGTACATGTACCACCCCCCCCAGTCACATGCACCCCCCCAGTCCATGTACCACCCAGTCACATGCACCCCCCCAGTCCATGTACCACCCCGTCACATGCACCCCCCCAGTCCATGTACCACCACCCCCATCACATGCACCCCCCCAGTCACATGTACCACCCCCCCAGTACATGTACCACCCCCGTCACATGCACCCACCTAGTACGTCTACCACCCCCCCAGTACATGCACCACCCCCCCAGTCACATGCACCCCCCCAGTACATGTACCACCCTCGTCACATGCACCCCCCAGTACATGTACCACCCCCCAGTCACATGCACCCCCCAGTACATGTACCACCCAGGTCACATGCACCCCCCCAGTCCATGTACCACCCCCCCAGTCACATGCACTCCCCAGTACATGTACCACGCCCCCAGTCACATGCACCCCCCAGTACATGTACCACCCCCCCAGTCACATGCACCCTAAGTACATGTACCACCCCCCCAGTCACATGCGCCCCAAGTACATGTACCACACCCCCAGTACATGTACCACCCCCCCCCCAGTCACATGCACATACACACACACAATGCAATACACCTACACTATACAATACACTGACTTTATGGCTGCTCCCATAAAGCACAAGTGAGTATCCTACCTATTTTTCTTCCATGATCTGCTCTGCCTCTGCGCCTGCCGCCACCTGTCACACTGCCTGCCTCGGCGGGGACATGATCGGTGACCCGGAGAGGAGGAGGAGGCGATAGCCACAGCTCACAGTGAAGGCCAGCCCCGCTCTCCCACCTGCCGCACATGACCCCTTTCGCCCAATCACAGGGCACCAGGGGCCGGCCTGAGACTGGACATGGCGGCCGGAGCGCGAGCCTTAGGCCACCGCCTACTTTGCCTAATTAGAGAGCCGCCTCTGCATTGAAGTGCTCAGCAAAGTCAGGATTAGAAATAGTGTTAATGTCGGCTCTGGCCAGTGTCTCCCCGTGTCCGGTGTTTATTGGTGAAGCTCATTGACTCAGGAGGTTCTCAGACTAAAATACTGACATCGGGATGTACAGCAAAGAGTCAACCAGAGATAGATTTTCATGAAAAAAAAAATGCTTGTGGGGGCCAGAGGATGATGTCATTAGGGCAGTGGATGATGTCATTAGGGCAGTGGATGATGTCAGAATTGTATTATTTTATTATTTTGCTTTTTATTTTTTTTACACAGTTTTATTATTAACCACATCAATACCAGGCACTTTTGTCCCTTCCTGCCCAGGCCAATTTTCAGCTTTCATTGTTGTCGCACTTTGAATGACAATTGCGCAGTCATGCTACACTGTACTCAAACAATTTTTTATCATTTTGTTCCCACAAATAGAGCTTTCTTTTGGTGGTATTTGATCCCTGCTGACATTTTTATTTTTTGCGCAACAAATAAAAAAAGAACGAAAATTTTGAAAAAAAAATGTTTTTTCTTTGTTTCTGTTATAAAATGTTGTAAATAAAAGTTTTCTGCTTCACTGACAGGCACTGATAAAGCTGCACTAATGGGCACTGATAAGGTGACACTGATGGGCACTGATGAGGTGACACCAATGAGTTGGCACTGATGAGGTTGCACTGATGGGCACTGATGATGGGCACTGATAGGTGTCACTGATGGGCATTGATAGGCGGCACTGATGGGCATTGATAGGCGGCACTGGGCACCTACAGGCGGCACTGATGGGCACTGATAGGTGGCACTGATAGGTACTTATGGGTGGAACTAATATGTGGCACGGGTGGGCACTGATTGGCACTGATAGATGGGCACTGATAGGTGGCACTGATGGACACTGATGGGTGGTACTGATCGACACTAATAGATGGCACTGCTGAGCATCTAGCAGGCCCTGACTGACTGGCAATATGTGTGGGCACTGTTTGGCATTTTTGGGCACTTACTGGCATCCCTGGCAGTCTAGGGTGGCATCCCTGGTGAGCCATCTGTTGTGGTGGTCCTGGTGGTGTTCTTGGTGGTCCAGTGGTCTACTCGCATCTGTCAGATGCGAGTGAGGAAAAGCCGATCAACAGGTCTTCCTGTTTACATTGTGATCAGCCGTGATTGGACACGGCTGATCACGTGGTAAAGAGCCTCCATCAGAGGCTCTAAACCGAGATCGGTGTAGCGGTGTTTTAGACTGACACACTACACCACCGATCGGCACGATGCGCGCCCCCATGGGCGCGCGGAGGCTTTTATCCTTCTGGACGTCATATAACGCTCAGTCAGGATAACTGAACCACCTTTCGGCCATCATTCTGCTATAGCCCGGGTGGGAATTGGTTAATTATTTTTTTTTCACAAAGATTTTGGGGGCAGTAGAACATTGGTTTGTCAATTGTTTTTTATTTTTATTATAATTATTTTTTATAGTTATTGGCAATTACATTTTTTTTAATTATTATTTGTATTATTTTTTTTCATAATGCAATGGGGTTTCAGCAAGTGAATGGTGTCAGTAGGGTAGTTTACAGTGTCAATAGAATTTTTGTTTTTATTATTTTATTTTCTAATTTTTATTTTCTAATTTTTATTTTTTATTTCTTTTTTTTTAAATACTTTTTTTCGCAGTACGTCTGGGGACAGTATAAATTGGGCTGTGAACAATTTCAGTAGAGCAATGGATGGTGTCATTAGTGTTTATATTTTTACATATTTTTTTTTTTATTTTTAAATATTTTTTTTAGGCCTGTGGATCAGGTCAGTAGGGCATTGTCATTTGTTGTTTATTTTTATTATTTATTTAATTTAATTTTATCTTTTATTTATTTCCTACAATTTTGTTTTTATTTTTTTAATTTTTACAATATATTATTTTACATGTACATTTTATATTTTTTTGTTAGGGCTTTGGATCAAGTCAGAAAGGCATTGTCAGTAGTTTTTAATTTTAACAATTTTTTATTTTTCTATAATTTATTTCACAATGCATTTTTGGGCATTGGATTGTGTCAGTAGTTTTATTTAAATTTTTTTATAAATTTTTCACTTTTAAAAAAAATTATAATATTTTTTTTTTTGGAGTGAACAATGTCAGCGGTTTTAGTTTTTAATTGTATTTATTAAATGTTTCACAGTGCTTCTGGAAGAGCGTAATAGAGGGTGTCATTAGGGAAGTCAACATTGTCAGTACAGCAATGGACAGTGTCAAAATTATTTTAATTTTTGTTTATTTTATTTTTTTAAATGTATTTTTTATTTTTGGGGGGGGGGGGGGGGTAGGGCAGGGTAGGGCAGTGTATCATTTTAATAGGGCAATGGACTGTGTCTTTTTTTCCCCATTTTTTTTTAATTGTTTATAAAAAAAAAGTGACAATTTTGAAAAAAAAACAATATTTTTAACTTTTTGCTATAATCAATATCCCCAAAAAAATGTCTTCCTCAGATTAGGCTGATATGTATTCTTCTACTTATTTTTGGTAAAAAAAATTGCTACAATATAGGTGATATATTTATGGCATTTTTATTATTATATTTTTTATTTTATTTTTAACTAGTAATCTGCGAACTAAGGGGCCAACCCCTGAAAGACAACTCCACACCATAACCCCCCCTCCACCAAATGATTTGGACCAGTGCACAAAGCAAGGTCCAGAAACATATGGATGAGCGAGTTTGGGGTGGAACAACTTGATTGGCCTGCACAGAGTCCTGACCTCAACCCGACAGAACAGCTTTTGGATGAATTAGAATGAAGACTTTGGGCCAGGCCTTTTTGTCCAACATCAGTGCCTGACCTCACAAATGCTCTTCTGGAATAATGGTCAAACATTCCAATAGACACCCTCCTAAACCTTGTGGACAGCCTTCCCAGAAGAGTTGAAGCTGTTATAGCTGCAAAGGGTGGGCCAACTCAATATTGAACCCTACAGACTAAGGGCTCTTTCACACGGGGCGGATCAGTGCAGATCCGCCCCGTGGATAGCCGCTTGCTCAGCGGGGATTGCCGGAGCGATCTCCGCTGAGGAGGAAGATGACAGGTCCGTCTCTGCACACAGCGCAGGGACGGACCTGTCAGAGCGCCGCTCTCCCCTATGGGAGATCGGGTGACGATGGACCGTAGAGTCCGTCGTCATCCAATCCGCTCTGCAGACAGATGAAAAAATTGGGTTTTCCTCCGTCTGCAGAAACGGAGCATAGCGGGCACGGACGAGAGCGGGTGTCAGTGGATGCTCATCAGGGATACATGTATGTCCGTTTTTCATCCGAAAGCGGATGGATGAAAAACGGACATATGGTCCGTCCGTGTGAAAGAGTCCTAAGACTGGGATGCCATTAAAGTTCATGTGTGTGTAAAGGCAGGTGTCCCAATACTTTTGAGAATATAGTGTATCTGCTTTATTCAGAAAGGCCGCCTGTTGTTTCACTTTTAAAAAATGCTTTGGATCAGTGGATGGTGTCAGTAGGGCAATGGACAGTGTCAGAATTATTTTATTTTATTATTCTTTTTACAATTAATTTTTTTTTACTCTTTATAGTTTTTCACTATCATTTTGGAGGGTAGTGGACATTGACAGTAGAACAGTAATTTTGTCAATAGTTTTTTATTTTGTCAATTTTTTTATAATTTTTACAGTTTGAATTGTTTTTATTACCTCTAAAAATTGATATTTATCTTTTTTTTTCACAATGATATGGGGGTCAGGAAGTTGCTGGTGTCTGCAGGGCAGTGGACAGTGTCAGTAATTAAATTTTTGTATTTTTTTAAATATTTTTTTATAATTGTATTTATTTATTTTAATATATATTTTTTTCACAGTGGATGGTCTCAGTAGGGCTCTACGCAGTGTTAGTGGAGCAGTTAATGTTGTCAGTAGTTTTTTTTTTTTTTTTATTATATTTTAATTGTTTATTTAAATATTTTTTTTCACAGTGCTTCTGGGGAACAGTGGATTATGTCAGTAAGGCAGTGAACAGTGTCAGTAGGGGCAGTGGATGTTGTCAGTAGTTTTTTTTTTTTATATATATTATTTTTTATTTTGGGAGTAAACAATGTCAGCATTTTTTGTTTTTTATTTTATTTATTAATTAAAGGTTTTCAGAGTGCTTCTGGGAGGGCATAGCGGAGGGTGTCATTAGGGAAGTCAGCAGTGTCAGTACAGCAATGGACAGTGTAAGAATTATTACAATTTTTGTTTATTTTTTTATGAATTTTTTTTTTTTTTTTTATAATTTAATATTGGTCATTTTTCACAATTTATTTTTGGGGGAGGGGGTTTGGGCAGTGTATCATTTCAATAGGGCAATGGACCGTGTCATTTTTAAATTTTTTTGTTAACTATTTTATTTTTAATTATTATTTACAATTTCTTTTTTTTCATAATTAGTTTTAACAATGATTTTATTTTATTATTTTTTAGGGGGAAGGTGTAGACGGTGTCAGTAATTTTTATTTTACTTTTTATTATTTACAGTTTTTTATTTTATTTTTTACAATTTAGTGTTTTAATATTTTTTTTTATTTTTTTTAATCAGCCCTGTTGGGTGACATTTGGTACTTAGGCCTACATGCTGCCTTAAACTGGCCATACACCTTTAGATTATCTGCAGATTTTCTATGGTTAGATGGAAAAAGTGCAACAGATTTCTCCAGTGCCGATCCTGACCTCCCTGGGGCCCTAAGCAAAATTCTGCTAAGGGGCCCTCTACCTGACCCGTGATGCCGTGAGCTATGGGAACTATTTGCCATTGCCACACAGTCACACCTGACACTTCAGTGCTCCCAAAACAATCCTCCCTCCTTTAAACAAAACAGTCAAAGAATAAGTACAACAATATAGAACAGAATGAGGTCCTCAGAGAGCCCCCCTTACATGAGGGTCCTCAGAGAGCCCCCCTTACATGAGGGTCCTCAGAGAGCCCCCCTTACATGAGGGTCCTCAGAGAGCCCCCCTTACATGAGGGTCCTCAGAGAGCCCCCCTTACATGAGGGTCCTCAGAGAGCCCCTCCTTACACCAAGGTCCCCAGAGAACCCCCTTACACAAGGGTCCCCAGACCGCCCCCCTTAAATCAGTGTCCTCAGAGAGTTTCCCCCTACATCAGGGTCCCCAGAGAGCCTCCCCCTACATCAGGGTCCCCAGAGAGCCTCCCCCTACATCAGGGTCCCCAGAGAGCCTTCCCCTACATTAGGGTCCCTAGAGAGCCTCCCCCTACATCAGGGTCCCCAGAGAGCCTCCCCCTACATTAGGGTCCCCAGAGAGCCCCCCCTTACATCAGTGTCCCCAGAGGGCCCCATCCTTACATCAGTGTCCCCAGAGGGCCCCCCGTTTACATTAGTGTCCCCAGAGGCCCCCTTCCTTACATTAGTGTCCCCAGAGGCCCCCTTCCTTACATTAGTGTCCCCAGAGCCCCCCTTCCTTACATTAGTGTCCCCAGAAAGCCCCCCCTCTTACATTTGGGCCCCCAAACAGCTGACTCCCCCCCTTGCAGAGGTTCCCCTGTACCTGGCTGGTGGAGGTGGGAGGCGGCGATCGGCAGCTATATGGTGTCCACAGGCAGGGGGATCTCCCTGGGGCTAGTAGTTCTATCTCCGAATATATACAGTGGAGAGGGGAGGGGCCTCTGACCCGGGCATCAGCAACAGTGTTCAAGCAGAGTGAAAGTGAAACTGATACCTGCCTGGGTCAGAGGCCCCTCCCTTCTCCTCTCCACTGTATACACTGAGAGTACTACAAACCCCAGGGAGATCCCGCCGCCCACTCAGGCACCATAGAGCTGCCGATCGCCACCTTCCACCTCCTCCCACCTCTCCTCACTGCACTCTAAACGGCCATCCAGAGGTGCAGGGGGGGGATGCTGGGTCTTGGGGGGCCCCCCCACAGAGGCGGGGCCCTAAGCAGCTTGCATAGTGTGCCTATAGGGCCGATCGGCTCTGGATTTCTCTATGTACGCTAAACTGTGGATGGAGGAATCTCCTACTTTTTCCATCTGACCATAGAAAATCTGCAGATAATCTATAGGTGTATGGCCAGTCTTACTTCAACAGGAGGTTCTCTTTACTGGGGGAGGGGTCAGGCCAACACTTCTCCTCACAGTGAACTCAGCTTGAAGCAATGAGAGTGGGGGAGGGGTTATGAAAGAAAGCATTTCCCCTACATATAGGAATCAGCTGACAGGAGAGGGAGTGGGGGAGGGGTTGTGAAAGAAAGCATTTCCCCTACATATAGGAATCAGCTGACAGGAGAGGGAGTGGGGGAGGGGTGAGTCAGAACTTCTCTATACAGAAGACTCAGATTACAGCAGAGGGGGAGGTGCAGAGAGAGGGGGGTGTAAACATTTTTGTACACAGAGGAGCTCAGAACAGAGAGAATGGGGGAGGGGTCAGGTCATCACTTCTTCCCCAAACAGTGAACAGTGAGGGGGCGTGTCAGCATTTCTTTACACAGGGGATTCAGAATAAAACATTGGGGGCGGTGCAAGTCAAGGGGGAGTGTCAGCAGTTTTTACATTGAGGACTCAGCTTACAGCAGAGAACATGGGGGAGGGGTCATGTGACTTTTCCACACATTTCATTGCCCCTTGACCTCCACAAACATAAACAAGCCAGACAATTCAGGTTCCTTGCTGTCCACAAGGTTTAGGAGGGTGTCTATGGGAATGTTTGACCATTCTTCCAGAAGCACATTTGTGAGGTCAGGCACTGATGTTGGATGAGAAGGCCTGACTCGCAGTCTCCGCTCTAATTCATCCCAAAGGTGTTCTATTGGGTTGAGGTCAGGACTCTGTGCAGGCCAATCAAGTTCCTCCACCCCAAACACCCTCATCCATGTCTTTATGGACCTTGCCTTGTACACTGGTGCTCAGTCATGTTGGAACAAGAAGGGGCCATCCCCAAACTGTTCCCACAAAGTTGGGAGCATGAAATTGTCCAAAATGTCTTGTTATGCCGACGCCTGAAGAGTTCCCTTCACTGGAACTAAGGGGACAAGCCCAACCCCTGAAAAACAACCGCACACTATAATCCCCCCTCCACCAAATGATTTGGACCAGTGCACAAAGCAAGGTCCATAAAGAAATGGATGAGCGAGTTTGGGGTGGAGGAACTTGATTGGCCTGCACAGAGTCCTGACTTCAGCCCGACAGAACACCTTTTGGATGAATTAGAATGAAGACTTTGGGCCAGGCCTTCTTGTCCAACATCAGTGCCTGACCTCACAAATGCTCTTCTGAAAGAATGGTCAAACATTCCCATAGACACCCTCCTAAACCTTGTGGACGGCCTTCCCAGAGGAGTTGAAGCTGTTATAGCTGTAAAGGGTGGGCCAACTCAATATTGAACCCTACGGACTAAGACTGGGATGTCATTAAAGTTCATGTCTGTGTAAAGGCAGCTGTCCCAATACTTTTGACAATATAATGTATCTGCTTTATTCAGACAGGCCCCATGTTGTTTCACTTTAAAAAAATGCTTTTGGGGCAATGGACAGTGTCAGAATTATTTTATTATTTTTTACAATTCTATTTTTTTTTACTCTTTCTATTTTTTTCACTATCAATTTGGAGGGCAGTGGACATTGTCAGTAGAACAGTCATTTTGTCAATAGTTTTTTATTTTGTCTATTTATTATCATTTTTTGCATTTTTAATAGTTTTTATTACTTTTTAAAATTTATATTTATCTTTTTTTTCACAATGATATGGGGGTCAGGAAGTTGCTGGTGTCCGCAGGGCAGTGGACAGTGTCAGTAATTTTTTTTTATATATATATATATATATATTTTTTATTGTATTTATTTATTTATTTTAATATATTTTTTTCACAGTCTCAGTAGGGAAGTAAGCAGTGTTAGTCGAGCAGTTACTGTTGTCAGTAGTTTTTTTATTACATTTTTTCTACAAACATATTTTTTTAGTTATTATATTTTAATTGTTGATTTACATATTTTTTTCACAGTGCTTCTGGGGAACAGTGGATCATGTCAGTAAGGCAGTGAACAGTGTCAGTAGAGTAGTGGATGGTGTCAGTAGTTTTCTTTTTATAAATATATTATTTTACATTAAAATGTTATATTTTTTTGTTAAGGTAGTCAGTAGTTTTTAATTTAAATTTGAGATTTTTTTTCACAACGCTTTTTTGGGCATTGAATTGTGTCAGTAGTTTTTTTTTTTAATTTTTAAAATAATTTTTTTAATTTACATTCTGTTTTTTTTTTTTAATTTATCATTTTTTTTCACATTTCTTTTTTTGGGGAGTGAACAATGTCAGCATTTTTTGTTTCTTATTAAGACCACTTTCACACTGAGGCGCTTTTCAGGCGCTTTCACGGTAAAAACAGCGCCTAAAAAGCTTACAGAAACGTATTTCCATTAAAATCAATGAACACTTTCACACTGGGGCAGTGTGCTGGCAGGGCTGTGAAAAACTCCCCTCCCCATTGAAATGAATGGAAAGCTCTTCAAAAGCGCCTGAAAAGCTCTTCAAAAGCGCTCAGTGTTTTTACTGGCAGTTTAGAAGCGCTTCAGTGTGAAAGTGGCCTTATTTAGTAAATGTTTTCAGAGTGCTTCTGGAAGGGTATAGTGGAGGGTGTCATTAGGGAAGTCAACAGTGTCAGTACAGCAATGGCCATTGTCAAAATTATTAATTGTTGTTTATTTTTTTTGTATTTTTGTATTTTTTTATAATTTAATATTGGTCATTTTTTTCACAATGCTTTTTTAGGGAGGGGGTTAGGCAGTGCATCATTTCAATGGGGCAATGGACCGTGCCTTTTTTTTTTAAACCATTTTATTTTAATTATTTACAATTTATTTTTTTATTTATTTAGTAAATGTTTTCACAGTGCTTCTGGAAGGGCATAGTGGAGGGTGTCATTAGGGAAGTCAGCAACAGTGTCAGTACAGCAATGGACAGTGACAAAATTATTAATTTCTGTTTATTTTTTATGTATTTTTATATTTTTTTTATAATGCTTTTTGGGGGAGGGGGTTAGGCAGTGCATCATTTCAATGGGGCAATGGACCGTGCCTTTTTTTTTTAACCATTTTATTTTCATTATTATTTACAATTTCTTTTTTTTTTTCATAATTAGTTTTAACAATGCTTTTTTAATAAAAAAATTATTTTTTAGGGGGAAGGTGTAGACGGTGTCAGTAATTTTTATTGTACTTTTTATTATTATTTACAATTTCTTTTTTTTTTTTTCTTTTTTTTTTTTACAATTTAGTGTTTTAAACATTTTTTTTTTTTTTTTTACCACTTGCCTACCAGGCACGAACACCTCCTTCTTGACCAAGCCATTTTTCAGCTTTCAGCGCTGTCGCATTTTGAATGACAATTGGGGGATAGATTTATAGCATTTTTATTATTATTTTTTTTTTTACTAGTAATGGCGGTGATCTGTGATTTTTATCATGACTGCGACATTGCGGCGGACATATCGAACACTTTTGACACATTTTTGGGACCATTCACATTTACACAGCGATCCGTGCTATAAAAATGCATTGATTACTGTATAAATGTGACTGGCAGGGAAGGGGTTAACACTAGGGGGCGCTGCAGGGGTTAATATGTTCCCTATGTTAGTGATTCTAACTGTGGGGGGAGGGCCTGACTGGGGGAGGGGACCGATCGCAGCACGCCCCCTAGTGGCCAAAATGTATCATATGACAGCGTCCCGCCACAAGAGCTGCTCCGCTCCGCCGTCAATTGACAGTGGGCGGTCGGCTACTAGTTAATCAGCCCTGTTGGGTGAGATTTGGTTTACTTAGGTCTACATACTTCAACAGGTGTTCTCTTTACTGGGGGAGGGGTCAGGCAAACACTTCTCCTCTTAACAGTGGACTCAGCTTGAAGCAATGGGAGTGGGGGAGGGGTTATGAAAGAAAGCATTTCCCCCACATATGGGAATCAGCTGACAGGAGAGGGAGTGGGGGAGGGGTGTGTCAGAACTTCTCTATACAGAAGACTCAGATTACAGCAGAGGGGGAGGTGCAGAGAGAGGGGGGTGTAAACACTTTTGTACACAGAGGAGCTCAGAACAGAGAGAATGGGGGAGGGGTCAGGTCATCACTTCTCCTCTATACAGTGGACTCAGCTTGAAGCAATGGGAGTGGGGGAGGGGTTATGAAAGAAAGCATTTCCCCTACATATAGGAATCAGGAGTCAGCTCAAAGCAGAGGGGGAGGTGCAAGAGGAGGGGCGTGTCATCACTTCTCTAAACAGAGGACTCAGCTCAATACAAAGGGGGAGGAGTAGGGGAGGGGGCGTGTCAGCATTTCTTTACACAGGGGATTCAGAATAAAACATTGGGGGCGGTGCAAGTCAAGGGGGAGTGTCAGCAGTTTTTACATTGAGGACTCAGCTTACAGCAGAGAACACGGGGGAGGGGTCATATGACTTTTCCACAAATTTCATTGCCCCTTGACCTCCGCAAACATAAACAAGCCAGACAATTCAGGTTCCTTGCTGTCCACAAGGTTTAGGAGGGTGTCTATGGGAATGTTTGACCATTCTTCCAGAAGCACATTTGTGAGGTCAGGCACTGATGTTGGACGAGAAGGCCTGACTTGCAGTCTCCGCTCTAATTCATCCCAAAAGTATTCTATTGGGTTAAGGTCAGGACTCTGTGCAGGCCAATAAAGTTCCTCCACCCCAAACATTTCAATAGGGCAATGGACCGTGTAATTTTTTTTTTTTTTTTTTTAACCATTCTATTTTTAATTATTATTTACAATTTCTTTTTTTTTTTTCATAATTAGTTTTAACAATGATTTTTTTTTTTTTTTTAACCATTCTATTTTTAATTATTATTTACAATTTCTTTTTTTTTTTCATAATTAGTTTTAACAATGATTTTTTTTTTTTTTTTTTTTTAGGGGCAAGGTGTCAGTAATTTTTATTTTGTTTATTATTTACCTTTTTTTTTTTTTTTTTTTTTTTTTTTACAATTTAGTGTTTTAATATTTTTAACATTTTTTAAATCAGCCCTGTTGGGTGAGATTTGGTTTACTAAGGTCTACATGCTGCCTCTTAACAGTGAACTCAGCTTGAAGCAATGGGAGTGGGGGAGGGGTTATGAAAGAAAGCATTTCCCTACATATAGGAATCAGCTGACAGGAGAGGGAGTGGGGGAGGGGTGAGTCAGAACTTCTCTATACAGAAGACTCAGATTACAGCAGAGGGGGAGGTGCAGAGAGAGGGGGGTGTAAACACTTTTGTACACAGAGGAGCTCAGAACAGAGAGAATGGGGGAGGGGTCAGGTCAACACTTTTTCCCCAAACAGTGAACTCAGCTTGAAGCAATGGGAGTGGGGGAGGGGGTATGAAAGAAAGCATTTCCCCCTTCATATAGGAATCAGCTGACAGGAGAGGGAGTGGGGGAGGGGTGTGTCAACATTTCTTCATACAGAGGATTCAGCTCAAAGCAGAGGGGGCGGTGCAAGAGGAGGGGGCGTGTCATCACTTCTCTACACAGAGGACTCAGCTGAATACAAAGGGGGATGTGTGGGGGGAGGGGGCGTGTCAGCATTTCTTTACACAGGGGATTCAGAATAAAACATTGGGGGCGGTGCATTGAGGACTCAGCTTACAGCAGAGAACATGGGGGAGGGGTCATGTCAAGGTTTGACCATTCTTCCCGAAGCGCATTTGTGAAGTCAGGCACTGATGTGGATGAAAATGCCTGACTTTCAGCCTCCGCTCTAATTATTCCAAAAGGTGTTCTGTTGGGCTGAGGGCAGGACTCTGTGCAGGCCAGTCAAGTTCCTCCACCCCAAACTCCCTCATCCATGTCTTTATGGACCTTGGTTTGCACAATGCCCAACAGAACACCTTTGGGGTGAATTAGAATGAAGACTGCGGGCCAGGCCTTCTTGTCCAACATCAGTGCCTGACCTCACAAATGCTCTTCTAGAAGAATGGTCAAACATTCCCATAGACACCCTCCTAAACCTTGTGGACGGCCTTCCCAGAAGAGTTGAAGCTGTTATAGCTGCAAAGGGTGGGCCAACTCAATATTGAACCCTACGGACTAAGACGGGGATGGCATTAATGTTCATGTGTGTGTAAAGGCAGGTGTCCCAATACTTTTGACGATATAGTGTATCTGCTTTAGTCAGACAGGCCCCATGTTGTGTGTCTGTGAAGGAACCCAATTCAGGAGTCTTGAGTGATGTCGGTGGATGACGTTGCTCGGGAACAACTATGAACCTGAGGGGACCTTCTGGTTTCTTCAAGGCCGGCAGCAGAATTCTTGCTATTTGTCCTCTACACTGCCGCTTCCAAGAATCTGCAATCCACCTTTGCTAAGTGGGGATCTTCCCTTCTGAGTTGCTCATGGAAAGGATACGGAATGAAGGCGTTCATCATGTCCGGTACGAAGGAATCTCAATAACCCCGGAGATAACCAAGTTCCTGTGGCTGGTAACAGGTGAGACAGCAAACAATTGGAGGGTGAAAGTCTGCAGTTAGGAGTCCTTGAAGCACCACTGGCCTGAGAGGAACATCTGATTAGGTGGGAAAAAAGACTTCCAAATATAAATAGGTAACACTACAATAATGTTACCTATAACCCTGAATAAAGAGACGTAATATTAACCAGGGAAAAAAATGCCAAACTGTGCCCCCCCCCCCCCCCTTAAGGGGCAGTGGAGCGTGTAAGTAGGGCAGTACTCTGTGTCAGTAGTTTATTTTATATATTTCAGGTTTGTTTTCTGTTAGGGCTGTGGGTAATGCCATTAGGGCATTGGACAATGTCAGTAGTTCTCTATTATTTTCTACATTTTAACTTATTTTAAAATTACATTTTTTTATTTATTTTTTTCACTTTAAAAAAATGCTTTTAGGGGCAGTGGATGGTGTCAGAATTATTTCATTTTATTATTTTTTACAAATCTATTATACATTTTTTTTTTTTTTTTACTCTTTATATTTTTTCACTATGGACTATTTTGGAGGGCAGTGGACATTGTCAATAGAAAAGTAATTTTTTTCAATAGTTTTTTTATTTTTATTTTGTCTATTTTTTATAATTCTTTACAATTTTATTTGTTTTTATTACTTTTTAAATTGATATTTATCTTTTTTTTTTCACAATGATATGGGGGAAGTTTATGCTGTCAGCAGGGCAGTGGACAGTGTTAGTAAATTTTTTATTTTTTATAATTGCATTTATTTATTTTAATAATTTTTTTTCACAGTGCCTCTGCAAGGGGCAAAGTTGATGGTCTCAGTAGGGCAGTAAGCAGTGTTAATAGCAGTTAATGTTACCTGTAGTATTTTTTAATGAATTTAATTTAATTTAATTTGTATTATTGTATTTTTTTTATTATTATATTTTAATTGTTTATTTAAATATTTTTTCACTGTGCTTCTGGGGGAACAGTGGGACATGTCAGTAAGGCAGTGAACAGTGTCAGTAGAGCAGTGGATGGTGTCAGTTTTTTTCTTTTTCTATAAATGTATTATTCTACATTCAAATTGTATATTATTTTGTTAATGCAGTGGATAGAGTCAGTAGTTTTTTATTTTATTCTTTTACAATTGTATTTTCTAATTTTTTTCACAATGCTTTTTTGGGCATTGAATTGTGTCAATATTTTTTTTTATTTTTTTTAATAATTTTTTCATTTTTTTACAATTTTTTTCATAATTTCTTTCACAATTCTTATTTTTGGGAATGAACAATGTCAGTGTTTTTTTGTTTTTTATTTTATTTCTTTATTAAATCTTTTCACAGTTCTTCTGGAAGGGTATAGTGGAGGGTGTCATTAGGGAAGTCAACAGTGTCAGTACAGCAATGGACAGTGTCAAAATTATTTTAATTTTTGTTTATTTTTTTTAATGTATTATTTTTATAATTTATTATTGGTCATTTTTTTTCACAATGCTTTTTGGGGTAGGGGGGTTTGGGCAGTGTAGGGTAATGGACCGTGTCATTTAAAAAAAAAAAATACCATTTCATTTTTAATTATTATTTACAATTTCTTTTTTTTTTCATAATTCTTTTTAACAATTTTTTTTTATTTTATTTTTTATTTTATTTTTAGGGGGAAGGTGTCAGTAATTTTTATTTTACTTTTGTATTATTATTTAAATATTTTTTATTAAAATTTTTTACAATTTAGTGTGTTAACGTTTATTTTTTATTTTTTTGTTAATCAGCCCTGTTGGGGCTTTGGTGAGATTTGGTTTACTTAGACCTACATGCTGTCTTACTTCAACAGATGTTCTCTTTACTCTTTGTAAAGCCAGAGAGAATGGGGGAGGGGTCAGGTCAACACTTAGGTGTCCTTTTATGAAACTGAGATCAGCTGCGATCCCAAGTCTCACAGCTGATCTCAGGTCTTTACCAGTTTATGAAACTGAGGTAATCAGATGGGAACATGTTCTGCACTGATTATCTCAGCACAGTGAGAATCTAAATTGACTGTCACAGAAACGGCCAGTGTATGAAGGTGCGATCTCAGCACCTCACTGGCGATCTGTGACAGGATTCTCACTTTCTGATTCACCATCTCAGAGGTGGAGAATCAGAGAGAGAAGCGCCAAGCTGCCTCAGTATTCTGGAGAAAGCAGAAACTCAGGAGCAGCCATACAGTGAGAGCACATCTTCCCCACCATTACACACCCCAAAACCAGCAGGTTAGCAATCTAAAGTGTGTGTGTGTATATATATATATATATATATATATATATATATATATATATATATATGGGCATTGGTGGTAAAGCGGCGCTATATTTAGCGGCACTTTACCGTCATTATAGCGGCGCTTTTCGGACGGTAGCAGGGCAATTTTACCCCCGCTAGTGTCCGAAAAAGGGTTAAAACCGCCCGCAAAGCGCCACTGCAGCAGCGCTTTGCAGGGGGGTTTGGAGCGCTGCCCCATTGATTTCAATGGGAAGGGGCGCTTTAGGAGCGGTAAATACACCGCTCCTACAGCGCTCCAAAGATACGGCTTGCAGGACATTTTTCAGCGTGCTGCAAGCGCACCGCTCCAGTGTGAAAGCCTGCGGCTTTTTGAAGGTGCTTTGCAGGCGCTATTTTTAGAACTTTAGTGCCTGCAAAGCGCCTCAGTGTGAAATGGGCCTTAGTTAGTGGGGGTTAAAACTGCACTGCTAGCGGCCGAAAACCGCCGCTAAAACGACAGTAAAGCAGCGCTAAATAAAGCGCTGCTTTACCGCCGACGCTGCTCCCGCCCCAGTGTGAAAGGGGACTTATACAGGGGTTTATCAATTATGAAATATATTTTAATTTATTAATATTTATACTTTTATTAAAATTATTTTTTAATGATTATAAATGTATTTTACATTTATATGAATGGTGTATAGCTGCATTAGATATGTGGATTACATTAATTTACTATACACCATACACATTTAGATGTTCACATGTATGATATTTAAATATTGATAAAAACTATGTTTTTTAATAATTAGGTTAATGTATATTGTGTAGGGGGAATTTAACTTTATTATTTTATTAATATGTTGGGGAATAATGTGTGGTGATTAGTGTTCAACTTTTGTATTTTACATCTCCTCACACTGTAATCCCGCTACATCTCACGAGATTACAGTGTGAGGAGAAGTTCTGAGGAGTTCCCGGCGTTTGTAGATCGCTTCTCAACTCAACATGAGAAGCGATCTACAGACCATCATAAACAGGCACTCAGGGGAGAGCGATCTCTTCTGAGAATGCCTGAGAACTGAATAGCGGTATTTTACCGCACTTTCATAAAAGGACACCTTAAAGCCGAGCTCCACCCGCTTTTATCACATTATCCCAAGACAATTAACTCAATGTCCTAATGTAAAAATGGCACAATTCCACTGTACCATAGTTTTGGAGATAATCTTGTTTGCGGATATATGCGGGTTAATTGCGGATATCTCATCATTTCCTTTTAGCCGCCCTGGCGCCTGGCAGTTTGTGTCATTGTTCCCAGGAGTAAGTGTGGCGAATGAATGAATGAAAACGGAATCCGGTATTGAAATCACGTGATAACTTGCGCCAGGCAATGCCGTTTTCATTCATTCATTCATTCATTCGTTGTCATTGTCCAAAAAAAAAAAAAAAAAAAGTTGAAGGCAGTGGAACCCCCGCTTTAACAGTGGACTCAGCTTGAAGCAATGGGAGTGGGGGAGGGGTTATGAAAGAAAGAAAGAAAGAAAGAAGAAGAAAGAAAGAAAGAAAGAATTTCCCCCTACATATAGGAATCAGCTGACAGGAGAGGGAGTGGGGGAGGGGCGAGTCAGAACTTCTCTATACAGAAGACTCACATTACAGTGAACTCATCTTGAAGCAATGGGAGTGGGGGAGGGGTATGAAAGAGGGAATTTCCCCCTACATATAGGAATCAGTTCACAGGAGAGGGAGTGAAGGAGGGGTGTACCAAGATTTTTACATACAGAGGATTCAGCTCAAAGCAGAGGGGGTGGTGCAAAGGGAGGGGGCGTGTCATCACTTCTCTACACAGAGGACTCCGCTCAATACAAAGGGAGAGGAGTAGGGGGAGGGGGCGTGTCATCACTTCTCTACACAGAGGACTCAGCTCAATACAAAGGGGGAGGAGTAGAGGTAGGGGCGTGTCATCATTTCTCTACACAGGGGATTTAGAGTAAAACATTGGGGGCGGTGCAAGTCAAGGGGGAGTGTCGGTAGTTTTTACATTGAGGACTCAGCTTACAGCAGAGAACATGGGGGAGAGGTCAGGTAAACACTTTTCCCCTAAGCAATGGAACCAGCTTGAACTAAGTGGAGTGGGGGAGGGGAGGGGTGTGCCAACATTTCTTCCTACAGAAGACTAAGGTCACAGCAGAGGGGGCGGTGCGGGGGAGGGGCATGTCAGCTGTTTTCTACATTAATTCACAGCAGAGTGGATGGATCAGGGGACATGTCAAGTCTTCTCTCTAAACAATGGAGTCAGCTTGAAGCAATGGGAGTGGGGGGGGGGGGGGGTATGAAAGAAAGCTGATTCCTATGTAGCACTACCCCCGAAGGAGCTGCTGGTAATTGTTTGGGTCTGTACTCTGCCTCCCAACCCCAGAAATGAACTCGACCCCCTTGGCACAACTGTATAGTAATATTAATGTAAGACCCAATGGTAAAGAGAAAACACAGTAATGACACACTGTTCTGTATATTTACCGTCCTTTGTACCAGAGGTAGTAATAGAGTCTCACACAAATTGTAAGTTAACCACTTCAGCAGTTTACTAAAAGATTTGTTTAACCGCTTTCTGACCGGCTGGGGCTGGCCGCGAAAATCGGATTCGATCAGGAACCGATGAATCCCCAGGGTCAGGCCAATGATATCTGGCCTGGACCTGGCGATCGGTCCTGACTAATGAGATCCTTCCCCTGTCTGTGTAACTGTAAACACTGACATTGTCCAAAAAAAAAAAAAGTTGAAGGCAGTGGAACCCCCGCTTTAACAGTGGACTCAGCTTGAAGCAATGGGAGTGGGGGAGGGGTTATGAAAGAGAGAATTTCCCCTACATATAGGAATCAGCTGACAGGAGAGGGAGTGGGGGAGGGGCGTGTCATCTCTCCTCGTGTCGGTCTTTTCGTTCCAGACCGAGAGGAGAGAAGACATACAAGTAAGTGCACCAACACTACACTGACACCAGGTCACGTAGGCACACAATTCACCCCCCCCCCCCCAATTAATCCCTTCACCACCTGTCACTGTGTCACCCAGTACAGCAATCAGATTTTTTTTGATCGCTGTACTAGTCATTAGTGACACTTATCAGTGTTAGAGTAATTTAGTATTAGTCTCAGATAGGTTTAGGGACCCCCCCAATAAAGGTTTAACCCCTTGATTACCCCTGTCACCTGTGATCACAGTATAAGTGTCACTGGTGACGCCGTTTAGCTAGATTTTTTTTATAGTGTCAGGGCACCCGCCGTATTTTACTCAATAAAGGTTTAACCCCCTGATCACCCAGCAGGTAATCAAAGTTAGGTTTTAGCGTCAGATAGGGTCTGCGTCACCGCAGGCAGCATCAGATCAGTGCCAGTACCGCTAACACTCTTGCGCGCACCATACGCCTCCCTTAGTAGTATAGTGTCTGAACAGGTCAATATCTGATCAGATCTATACTAGCGTCCCCAGCAGTTTAGGATTCCCAAAAACGCAGTGTTAGCGGGATCAGCCCAGATACCTGCTAGCACCTGCGTTTAGCCCCTCCGCCCAGCCCACCCAAGTGCAGTATCAATCGATCACTGTCACTTACAAAACACAACTCACATAACCGCAGTGTTCGCAGAGTCAGGCCTGATCCCTGCGATCGCTAACAGTTTTTTTTGGTAGTGTTTGAATCAGTCGCTAACAGTCATGAGCTTTTTTACTTGTGAGTCTCACTACTATACCAGTAAATTTTTTACATTATTTTTTTTTTTTTAGTTTATTACTTTTTATTGAGTTTTCTTTTATACCCGCTTAGCCCTCCCCATCCCACTCCCCAACTGCACACTACTTATTCCCATTGGTTCCAATCGGATTGTCCTCTTGTTGGTAAAGGAAGAAGGAAACAACGACGGAGACAGAGAGGGGAGGGAGGCTCCCGGCTCGACTCTATAGTATAACTAGGAATCGGGCTGATAAGGAAAAGGGAGGGGGGAAAAAAAAAAAGGGGGGGGGGTAAGGAAAGATTTATTCTCCCTCCCCCTTCCTCCCCTCGCGGGCAGGGTGCCGACGGAGAGACGGCTCAGTCCACCCCGCCAGCCTCCCCCCCGCGTTAAACAGCCCATCTCGCTCAGCCAAGGGCTCCATAAGCCCCCAAACGTCTTTAAGTTATTTTGCTTAATATACAACGTCCTCTCACACCAGATCATAGAGCCAATAGCTTCGGTCCATGACGTCAAGGAAGGGGGGGTCTTAGCCTGCCAGTTCAGCGATATTAATCGCCTTGCCTGATACAGGCATCTCAATTCAGCGATCTTTGTCAATGCTGGAATTCTGCCCTCCTCAAAGATTCCTAAAAGACAGGTCTTAGCCTCAGGTTTCAGTGTGGTCTTAAAGATCCTATTTGTCCTCTCTACTATTTCTATCCAATATCTAAATAGCTTTGAACATTTCCACACCATATGGATAAGATCTCCTGTCGCATTACATCTGGGGCATTCATCGCTCGGTTTTCTACCAAATTTAAACATTTTTTGGGGAGTAAGCTCTATAAGTGAAGAATAGATGGGACACCCTTTGTGAGGGAGATATTGAGACCAGGCTTCCTTGTTCTAGAGTCTTATCCCATTGTTCCCGAGTTATCGGCCCTATATCTCTGACCCACCCCGATCTACTCTTATCGGGTCCTTTTCCGCTCTTTATTTTATCTCCCAAGTTGGCATATAGTTTGGAGATCAGGCCTTTCACAGGTCTCAGTTCAGCAAATTGTTTGGAGTAGAGGAGTCTTTACCCTTTCGATAGTTAAGGATCTGAATTGGGCCTGGATTCCATGCCTCATCTGTAAGTATTTGTAGAACGCCCTGTTTGAGATATTAAATTCTCGTCTTAGATCTTCAAATGGCTTTATAAGGTTGCCTTCATATAGCTGAGTCAGCCGGCTAATACCCTGTCTTTCCCATTCTCGAGGTTTTTCTATATCTGTTATTTCAGCTAGCTTCTTATTATACCAAAGAGGGGTGTACTCAGTCACCCCAGTATATCCCATTAGCGACTTTGTTACCTGCCACACTCTACTCATTAAGTCGCACGTGGGGCACCTATGGGCAAATGAATCGGCTTCCAGTACCTCAGCAAGTAGATTGTGGGGTTCTCCCACAATCGCCATTTTATTGCTAGGGCTCTCACACCCTAGAATTCCACCCCCCACCAGGTGCTGGAGTTGGGCTGACAGAAAATATAATCTCGGGTGCGGAATCGCCAGCCCCCCCCTCCCTAACAGGGAGCTGCATTGTTTGCAAACTGATCCGGGCTTGCCCCTTTTTCCAGATTAAATCCCAAAATAAGGATTCGATCTTCTTGAACCATTTCTGGCTAATCCAGATTGGGGAGTTGTGGAGAATATATAATACTTGCGGGAGCCAAACCATCTTAATTAGATTGCAGCGCTCCGCCACGGAGAGAGGGAGGCGACACTAGATGTCTACCTTTTGTTTCAATTTCAACAATAGTGGTATTAATTATCGCTAATTTAGTGATTTACGTCACCAGAGATCCAAACTCCCAAGTATTTCAACTTGGTTACCACGTCTAAGGAAGGGATTATGGGCAGTAATTGATCCCCAGGTCTGGCCAGTGGTAGTAGAGCTGACTTATTCCAATTGATTGCTAGGCTAGAGTGTTGTCCAAACTCCCCTACCATATGTATCACAGTGTTAAGAGTGGAGTTTATATCCCAGATGAAGAACAAAACGTCATCGGCGAACAGGGCAATTTTTTTCTACTCCTGTTTTGCGCCGGAAACCCTGGATATCCGGACGCAATCTCGTCAGGATCGCCAGGGGTTCCATTGCCAAAACAAACAAGAGGGGAGACAGGGGACACCCCTGTCTCGTCCCTCTCTCTAGCTTGAATGTCTCGGAAAATTCACTACCCATTCTGACTTTTGCCCTAGGCTCGTTGTATAGTAGTTTTACCCATCTGATGAATAAGGGGCCAAAACCAAATCGCTCCAGCCCCAACCATAGGTAGTCCCATTCCAAACTATCAAAGGCTTTTGTGGCATCCAAAGCTAATATGGCCCTGGTGCTTTCATTGTCAGTTGGAATTTGGTTATTTAAAAAGACTCTTCTAATGTTGGTGCTGGTTGCCCTACCAGGAATAAAACCTGACTGGTCTGGGTGTATTAACTTATGTATATATTTATTTAGATGGGTCGCCAAAACTTTGGCTAAAATTTTAACATCAGAGCATAGCAATGAAATTGGACGGTACGAGGAGACTTCCTGTTGATCTTTCTCCTCTTTGAGTATTAAAATGATGTTTGCTTCCAACATCGAAGTGGGGAGTTTGCCAACATCTAGTGCCCATTTCAATGTTTCCAGAAGCTCGGGCAGTAGTACTTCACCATAGCGCTTGTAAATTTCTATTGGTAGCCCGTCAGGGCCTGGGGATTTTTGATTGGGCTCTGCTGTCACTGCACTTTTAAGCTCTTCTAGTGTCACTGGTGCCTCCATATCTATTTTGTCCTTTTCTGTTAGGGTTGGAATTATCATTTGATGTAGAAAATCAACCATGGTTGTCTCCCCCCCCCCTTTTTGGTAGAATTATATAAGGATTTATAGTAATTACTGAGTACCTTCATTATCTCTTGCGGGTCAGTAGTAAGGTCCCCATTTAACGACTTAATCGCTTGTATTGTGGCAGGCGAGTTGTTCGTTTTGATTAAAACCAACCCTCTCCCCTTCACCAAAATAATGCTGGCGTTGTAATATTCGTTGGAATATTCGCCTATTCTCCGCTCTCTTAGTGAGCATCATTTTATACGCTTGTTGTCTATTTAACCATTCCCTCTGCCTGTCAGGGTTCGGATCTTCAACATAAGATCTCTTTGCTTGCGCAGCCTCATTTCTGATTTCCCTTTCCCACTCCTTCGACTTCCTCTTTGTTCTTGCTACTTGTTGAATTAATAGACCCCTGAGGTAGACCTTTAGAGAGTCCCAGACCACTCCAGGCATTGCTGTACCCGCATTGATTTGCAGGAATTCTCTTATCCTTTCAATCAGTACATTAGGGTTGTCAATCAGTTCCAACCAACAAGGGTTGACCTTCCACTCCCTAAAGCAGGCTCTGTCCCCTGCACCAATAATAAGAGTCAATGGAGAGTGGTCTGAGACCCCCTCTTGGGCCGGATTCTGTATCCTGCATCAGTGGAGTCGCCTCCACATTCCATAGGACCATATCGATTCTAGATAGAGTGTGGTAAAAGCTTGAGAAGCAGGAATACCGTCTATCTTGTGGATGCCGCGATCGCCAAATATCACTTAATCCTATTTCCATCAAGAATCACTGTAGTCGGCTCTCACCCACTGCCTGTCAGGCATAGGGAATCTGTCCAAGCTCCTGTCTAGTACTTCATTAAAATCACCTAGTGCTATCATTGGAATTCCTCTTTGTCAATAGAAAACTCCCTACAGGAGAAGTCCACACCTCTCCCAACCAAATCACTCACTCCCCTTGAATAATAAGTAATAAGCCTGGAACTTTCGGTTAGTTAATTGTGAAACTGTATTAGGAGTTAAGTGTGTCTGCTGCAAGAACAGTAAACCAGGTCCCCTCCCTTCCAATACTGACAGGACCGTTGCTCTTTTATTTGGGTCACCCTAGGAGCGGCACATCTCCTGTAATTTGATGATTGTGTGGGGAAAATTCTCACTAATTTAGCAGGGGGTAGGTATAACATTTTAATTAAGTAATAAAAGATACAGATAACGAATGTAATATTAGAAAATGTAACAAGAATACTTAACTATAGATGCCTTTTCACCATGGAGTCCCCCATTTGTACGGCATGGCATGATGATCAAATGCATAATGCAGCTCTTGAAATTAGACCCTTCCAAGTTTTGGCTGTGCTATGTACAGAACTAGTATGTGATTAAATGACCAATTATAATTGTTGAGTGATATCACCTTTTAAAGAACAAAGTGGGCTTGGCCATCCAGGTCAGTTAACAATGACATTCCTTTGGAGTGTTTCTTATCCCCTTTGTGCCGACCGTATGCACATATGTGGCCTTGGCTATAAGGGCCATTTTTTAGAGCTGTCGTCGGCTCTTTAGGGATAACAACCGATGCGGCTAAAAGCCGCTCAGCTGTTATCCCGGAGGAGCGGGAGGGGACGTCTCTCCCTCCCGGCGCCTTCCGCTGCTCTTCCCGGTGCCTCATGTCCCACCGGGAGACCCAATCCACGATCTGGCACTTCCGCCGGCTAGAGTGAGACTGAAACAAAGCCATAAATGGCTTTGTTCCAGTCTCCTATGTAAACACATGGAAGCGACGTCACAACGTCACTTTTGTTTACTCGGCTGCCAATGGCGCTGATTTTAAAAAAATTACAGTATTCAGAATCACAGTTTTTGCTGATCTGAATAGGGATTTGGGGTCTTTTAGACCCCCCATTACTTAATAACGAGTACCTGTCACTAGATGTGCGCATCTTCACTGGTCTCATGATTCGATTACGATTATCCTGTCAACGATTTGATTTGATTACACAATGCATCATGATTACTGCCCATGCACCATTTTTTTAAATTTTATCTGTTAAAAAAAAAAGACAACACTCTCTGCATGTAGCAAAGTCTAAACACAGCAGACAACTTAAAGAGGAGCTTCAGGCTCCCCCAAAATACTAGAGGAGATTGTCAGTGACTGCAGACATGATACATGAGATGGACAGAGACTGCTGACATGATAAAAGAGATGATCAGAGACTGCGGACATGATACAAGAGATGATCAGAGACTGCGGACATGATACAAGAGATGGTCAGAGACTGCTGACATGATACAAGAGATGGTCAGAGACTGCAGACATGGTACAAGAGATGGTCCGGACTGCGGACATGATACAAGAGATGGTCCGAGACTGCGGACATGATACAAGAGATGATCAGAGACTGCGGACAATGTCCCCATAACATCCCCCGAAATGACAATGTATGCCATTTCATTAATTATGGTTTATGCATGTCTATTGTCTTGGTAATTGTTTCACATCACAACTTCATTGATACCTTTTTTTTTTCCGTATGATTTATGGTTTTGCTCATAACTGCCCCACACATGCAATGCATTGCTGCATGTGTGGGGCAGTGACGACTCATGAGCAAAACCATAAATCATACAAAAAAAAGGTATTATTGAAGTCTGTTGTGAGGAGGACAAGCGCGGGACGCTGGCTCAGGTCTTCTGCAGCAGCCTGTGTGACAGTGAGACAGAGTATGCAGTGCACTGGTTTCCCGCTGCCCGCAGGAGGACTCTCTGGAGCCTGGGAGTCGGGGACACTTGCTCCACATGTCTCCTCTCCTGTACCAGCCAGCTCAACCAACGGCGATGCCGGGTGGCTGGGGATGACGTCAGCGGGAGGCAGGAAAAGAAGCCGCTTGAAGAGGCAGGGCACAGCCCTTTTCGGCTGCTTTCGCGGGTAATGCCCATGGCTCATTTCGGCTCTGTTTAGAGAGGCAGGGCACAGAGCGGATGACGTCATCCAAATTTTGATTATTTTGGTCGCAGCATCGATGCTGAATTGCGGACGGCCGAATAGCGATGCATCAATGCTGCGATTAAATTCAACACCCCTACCTGTCACCATCTATTACTGTCACAAGGGATGTTTACATTTTATTTTTTTAAAGTGACAATAAAAAACAATTGAACTGTGTCCCACAACACATCGCGTTCCCCATTCACAAATTCGACTCGCGCATGCGCAGTAGGCCGCGCGCCGACTCGCGCATGCGCAGTAGGAAACGGGCAGCCGTTTCCCTTACTGAGGATGGCAGCCCTGGAACCGGATCGCAGAGGGACATCTCCGCCTCCACGACCGACATCGCGGGCGCCCTGGGAGGGTAAGTGTACTTATTAAAAGTCAGCAGCTACTTTTTTTTTTTAGCTGCTGACTTTTAAAAAAAAAAATTTTTTAGGTGAAACACCGCTTTAAGCCGCAGACTACTTCTTCCCACCTCAGCGCTAAAGTTATAAATTCAACAAGTATACTCAGGTAAATATAATAACCTGTAATAAGTGAGTAAAGTTCAGCAGCCACTCTTAAAAATAAAACATTCAAAACAAATGACTAAAACTATTTTTTTTAAAACACTTGAAAGTGATCCAAAAAATTATTAAATCATAGTAGCGCTATAAACAACAAAAACCGTTGTCACTTTTAAATGAATATAGTATAAAAAACGCATCTACAAGCTGATGGTCCTAGACAGACAAGTGATCATAGCAAAACAGCAGGGGATAAAGTTAAAGTTTGTGAAAGCAGTGGGAAAAGTTCAATCTGTAGATCACATTGACGGCGAGTGCACCAATCACCTATATCCTTCACCCTGTGCGCCACACGGCCCCCTTAGGGGTTTAAACTCACCAGAAGACGAGTATGAGAAAGCCTTAAATACTCATTATCAGTGTTGGTCATCTTCCTTTAAAAAAGTAATTAGTTAAGTTACAAATTACTTCTCCCAAAAAGTAATTGCGTTAGTAACTCAGTTACTACATTGGAAAAGTAATTAGTTACGCAGCAAAGTAACTGACTTTTTTAATATACTATACGTGTAACTAAGGGGAGGGTCTAGTATTACTGTAAGCAAGGGGCGCATCTATTATTATTGTTATATATCCTGTAACCAAGGAGCTGCTCTATTATTACTTTTACCAAGGGGCAGATCTGTTATAGCGTGTAAGCAAGGGGCAGGTCTATTATTATTATATTGTGTAAGGGGCGGATGGCTACAGAAGAGGGCGAATGTTAAATTAATGGGCAGAGCTCAATATATAACAATAATAATAATAAATGCGCCCCTTGGTTACAGTAATACTAGACCCTACCCTTAGTTACACGATAGACGCCCCTTGCAGAGTAGCACGAGCATCGGGAGCGTGCAGCATCGCCTCGTACAATTACATGTTAACTGCGCCTGCGCGGTATAGAGTTCACTCAGAGCTGTTTAGGTTCAGCAATTTTCGTAAGCTCTGTAGTCCTTCGTACTGCGCAAGCGCTGCACCTGCGCAGTACAGGGGGGTCCTTATCCGGCGGGGGAACTTTTTTGGCAGGACACCGGAATTACACTACTGCCATCTAGTGGCAGTAGAGGTAATTGAGGTAACTCAGCCCAAGTAATGGGAACTGCGTTACCATGAGGGGAAAAGTAATCAGTTAGATTACTTGTTACCCTCTAAAGTAACTGCGTCAAGTAACTCTGTTTATTTTAACTCAGTTACTTACATCACTGCTCATTATCCTCTCCCCGCATCCATCTGCTACGATCTCCAAACGTTCAATCAGCCTCCTTGAGGTGATGGTCCATCTTGGCCTTCTCCAGGGCTTGGATGTCACTCGCCGTCAATGTGATCTACAGATTGAACTTTTCCCACTGCTTTCACAAACTTTACCTTTTGGATCACTTTCAAGTGTTTTAAAAAAAATAGTTTTAGTCATTTGTTTTGAATATATTTATTAATGTTTGGAGGTTTGAAGTAATTTTCCCTTAACGTCTTTCAGGACAGCACCTGAGAGAGTGGCCCCTACCACTAGTCAGGAACACACACCTCCAACAAACTTTAAACGGAGGCTCCTTCTCACATGTTGCCAGTTTTTTCCTCTGGCAGGGAACACTTAGTGGGGAGTTAGGAGCTCTCAAGGTGCTGTCCTGAGAGGCCAGGCTCTCTGCTCCACCATTTTTTATTTTCCCTACCTCAGAGAGCCAGTTCCTCCCATTTCCACAGGGTGATGCAGAATCTGTCGGATGGGCTCCTTCTCACTCGTCAGTGCTCGGGGAGAGCCAGGACTGCTCCAGGGGTTGCTGCTTCCAGGCGGCGGCGAATACCATCATTTTTTCTCAAGCCCAGCCACTTATATGAAAACGCTGTCGCCATCTTGGTTTGGGCAGTCAGAGGACTGTATCCACCGGAAGTGGGACGGCATCCTAGGAGCAGGTGCAATGAGGAGGATGTTTCTACCAGAAAGCACAGAGGGAGGAGGGAGGAACTGGTCTGGGGCCTATATTTCTGGTTCTGGCGCAGAGGTGCTAATGGACTCCGGAACCGGTGTTTAGCCACATACATCGCGCTGCAGTACCAGGATGGATTCAGGAACCGCAGCAAGTGGGACAGGCACGGGCTCCAGCAAGACCCAGGTAAGGGGCAGATGGGTGTTCGGCTCTGTGTTACTTTGAGGTCTCTATCTTTCTCTCTCCAGTGGGATTTGAGTTGGGTTTCCTCCTGGGCCTGTCTGGGCACATGAGGCTTGTGGTTTTTTCACTGTGCACCTGTGGTGAGCATATTGAAAGAGTTCAGGCTGACTCAATAGGATGGTTTATTTATTTTCTTTTTCTTTTTTCCCTTGTCACGGCAGGCCAAGAGTTCTGACCCGGGGATTAAAAGAAAATGCCCTTTATGCAAAGCAAAATTACCTGAAGGCTGGAAAAATACATTATGTCAAGCATGCATTGACTCTTTAGTGAAGGAAGAGGCTTCTTCCTCTTGCAAGGGTTTGGTTGCTGGAACTGGAGGCCACCATTCAATCCTTTCAATCTTTGCTCGCAAATACATCCATAAGTCAGCCGTCCACCTCACAATCCTCTCAGAGCTCACTGTTAGTCCCAGCAGTGGAGGCAGAAGTAGGCCCTCATAACCGGGAAGGGCATTCCCCCTCCACATTCTAAGGAAAAGTCAGAGGAGGACGAGGTGGAAAATGCACCTTCTAAATATAAATTGTCTTTGGAACAAGTAGACGGCCTACTAAGGTCAATTTATGCTACCTTAGACCTAGAGGAAGAGCAAAAAGAATTGTCTTTGCATGACAGGATGGATGCAGAACTCAGTGAGCCCAAAAATCTTACTTTTCTGGTCCACAGTAATTACTGAGACAATTAAGAATGGGCTGAACCAGAAAGAAAGCCTTTCCTCCCAAGGGCCCATAAAAGGAGGTTCCCATTCGATGAAGACCCAGCAGCACTTTGGAATAAAGTTCCAAAACTCGATGCAGCCTTTTCTCAGGTTTCAACTGATCTGGCATTTGAGGACATGAGGATTTTAAAGGAGCCCATGGATAAAAAGATGGAGAGGGCTTGGCAATCCATCATGGGCAACCTCAAACCAGCAATAGCGACTACTTGTGTCTCTAGGAATATGGAATATTGGGTGAATCAGCTTAAAGCTCATATAATAGCTGATACCCCCAAGCAAGAAATTCTCGATTCCTTTACGACTTTGTCAGCAGCTGTAGCTGTTGTTTCAGACGCATCAGCAGAATCTATTGGGATGACAGCAAAAGCCGCAGCCCTGACTAACTCAGTCAGAAGGGCACTGTGGTTAAAAACCTACCTGGGAGATGCAGCAACCAAAAACAAGCTATGTGGGGTCCCATTCTTAGGGGACTTATTGTTCGGCCCTGATTTGGATTCAGTTCTTGACAGAACTGCAGATAAAAAGAAGTCCTTTCTTGTCAAGAAGAAGAAACAGCCAGTCAAATGTTTTTTTAGTCCTCAAAGGGTTCAGGAACAAAGTAACAAACCTCAAGAGGAAAATAAAAATTGATCAGGGCAGAGGGAAAAAGGCAAAGGAAACATCCTTTTCCATCTTCCTGCGTCAACCAGCAAAATGCAATGACAGCCTGTTACAAGTGGGAGGAAGGCTTCAAAATGTTCTCCCTTATTGGGCAAGCATGACGGAAAACCAGTATATTCTGAGCATGCTGTCCCAAGGTTACAAAATAGAATTTTCGGATCACCCCCCAGAAAGGTACCTTGTAACAAGCCTACCAAGAGATGCAACAAAGGCCCTAGCTATGAAGAACCTGTTAAAGGATCTGAGGCAACAAGGGGTTGTGACTCAGGTACTACTGGGGGAACATTATCAGGGATTCTATTCCCATATATTTCTGATAAAAAAAACATCAGTAAGTTTTCGATTAATCCTCAACTTAAAACCACTAAACAGATCAGTCCTATACAAGAGGTTTCGTACGGACTCTATCTTCAAGGTCAGAAACCTATTGACCAAGAAGTGCTTCATGGCATTGATCAAACTACAAGATGCCTATCTGCACATCCCTATAGCCCATCAGTCTCAAAGATTCCTAAGGATGGCGATAAACATGGGGAACAAGGTGCTACATCTGCAATTCAAGGCCCTTCCCTTCGCCCTTTCTTCTGCCCCGCAAATATTTACAAAGGTGATGGCAGAAGCCCTCGCACCTCTCCGCCTTCAAGGGGTCGCAGTAATCCCATACCTAGACGACCTGCTGTTGTTTGCCCCTTCCAGGGAGAAATTGTTAGAAGACCCTGGCAAGGCCCATAGTCATTTAGAAACCTTGGGTTGGATTGTGAATGTTCAGAAGTCAAACTTCAATCCGGCTCAACAAGTACAATATCTGGGGTACCAAATAAGCTCAGTGGAGCAAAGAATTTTTCTTCCAGAAGAGAAAAAAAATCAAAGTCCAAAATATCATAGCTATGCTACAGACAAATCAGGAAATGTCAGTCAGAAGGGTTATGTCAGCCCTAGAAACTTTAACCTCGACTATGCCAGCCATATAATGGGCAAGGCTACATTTCAGACCTCTTCAGAGTTTCTTCCTAAAGGCATGGAATCAGAGGACAGAATCTCTGGGCGCAAAGGTAAAGATTCCCACCAGAGTCAAACAATCACTTTGGTGGTGGAGAAATTAGGCAATTCTGTCAAAAAAAGGCCAACTATGGCCATTCCCAATAGAAAAGGTGGTGACGACTGAAAGGAAATAAATCAAGATTAGGGGTATTCTCTGCTTTGCTTTGGTGTGCCATGCAATCCGATACCAGATCTGGGAGATTTGCCCTTTGAGATAAAGAAACATATACACAGCAGGTTTCTCTCCGAGCAAATCTAATCTTTATTCTTGGGTGTCGATATAAGAGGGCTTTTCAGAAAGTACCGCCCTTTAACAGATTATCCAATCATATACAGAGACGCACAAGTACAGTCTGACGCCCACAGTGAAACTAATTATTTCTAAAATATCACGTGCTTTACGAGAAATGAAACACAAAAGAAGATTACAGTATTATGGAAAAACAAAACTAGAATAGCAGGACTTGAGCATATTTCACAAAATGGATGTTAGAGACACACAAAATGGAAGCTGACTATAATATAAAGAAGTAGTTAAACTAAATATCCCTTCAATCCCCTCTTAGATCATATAAGATGATCTCTACATTCTATGTTGTGCTTTAATACTTCTTTGGGGCTGTGGCATAGATTGCCTGATGACTCTTCATGTATGTCATGTGAGATAGAACCTTATCATCAGGAGATCGAAGGTGCGCAATTATGTAAGTGCAACATTTAAAACAGAGGTAAAGAATCAGAGCAAGGATAAATACCATAACAAAGACAATGTCTTTTAACCATAAAAATATACCTCCAAGCTCAAATCCTGCATTGGCAAATGGGCTCCATGTTTTAGCAATGTCCCTAGCTTCCTGCTGGAGCTGGCCTCTAGTGGATGTCCCCTTTTATAATCCCCTACCATTCCCATGACAGATAAGAAGGATACAAGGTAACACCATCCCTTAACATGGAGGGGCACCCAGGGATAACACACTTTCCTACAACATACATGGATACTTTGTCCCAGTGCAAAAGGTCTCTAAGGCCCCTTTCACACGAGGCGGGCTCCGCTTGCACGGAGCCCGCCTCTGTCTGCCGGCTCAGCGGGAGATCTCTCCGTTGATCTCCGCTGAACCGGCGGATGACAAGCCTCTCTCTGCTCACTGAGCGGGGAGGGGCTTGCGAGCGCCGCTGATCTCTATGGAGAGATCGGATGAAAACGGACAGTGTGTCCGTTTTCATCAGATCTCACCCGATCCGATCCGCCAGCGACGGATCTGGACGTATAGCCATACGTCTGCTTTTGGCGGATCTGACCGGGTCGGATGTCAGCGGAGATGTCTCCGCTGACATCCGACGCTCCATAGACTAACATGGAGCGCCCGTTCACATCCGCCGTCAAAACTGACAGGCGGATCTGAACGGTCCGACCGTGTGAAAGGGGCCTTAGCGACAAACTCATGAGTGTACTTGTCCTGTGTTGCGATTTATAAATTAGTGTAATATTTCACCTACATTTTTAGAGAAAAAGAAAAAGTTATGCAAAGTACAGTTTAACCCTGGGTCAATTACTTGAAACAGTGAGCAGGCAGGGGCAGAGACTCCGGATTCGCACATGGAGATATTAAATATTGACCTGCTGCAGAAAGAGGGGTTAGTCTGTGTCTCATTCCCTAAATTAAAACACCAAACAGGGGAATGACTTCTACCTGCTATTGGAAAGGTAACAATGTTGTTTATGTACAGAGTGGATATGTTAGTCAAGAATACAGGAGGAGTCTCATTGAGTAAGGAGGAAACATTTAAAGGTACAGCCAAAAGGGCAATTCGGGCAGTACTAGGATGTAATATTATCATTATTATTATACAGGATTTATATAACAGTCCGCGCAGCGCTTAATATGCTACATATTCAACATTCTTCATACCCTGATTTTTTAGCATAAGCATACTTAAATTTTAGCAAAAGCATCTTATCAGTAAAACTATCTCCAATCTCTCTCTTGGTTCTAGCTTGTGTCAATATAATGTTCTTGTGTGTGTGTGTGTTTTTGTGTTCCCACAGATACTTTTAATTGCACCCAAATCTTCAGGGTGGTAGATACAGTTAGTGGTGATCCAGGTGGGTAGGAACACTGTCAGAGAGATCAGGATTAGTGGGCAGAATGCCTTGTCATAAGTCTGTGGTAAAGTAAGCGAGGTCATCTTCTCTGGCCGGACCTGCTTTCCCAGGAACTCCTTCATCTGCTTGGACTTCTGCTTGAGGGCCTCCTGTATCCAAGATCTCCTTCCTGCTCTTGGGGCTTTGGGCAACCTTTTTTTTTTTACTCTGTTGGCATGGATCCAGGACTGGCAATTTTCCACTAGGATGGCTGTTCTGGTCACTGCAACCACTGTGGTAGGAGGTCCAAAGGGATACTCTTGCTTCTTATTTCTGTTCAGCTGTTGGACCACCACGGTGTCTCCCAATTTGAAGGGGTGAGTAGTTTCCTGTGAAGAAAAAGAAAAGGTGCGAGCAACATTTCTCTCAACTGTTTACAATGTTTCAACCAATTACCTTACATATTCTTCCTGTAATAAGTCTAAATCTCCCTTTTCTATCATTAAATGTGCTCTGGCCCATGGGGTGGGGAAAAATCGACCCATCAAGACATCAAAAGGTGAATACACTGTTGTCTTGGAAGGGTCATTTTTATTTCTGCCAGGACTGCTGGGAGGACCTTCTTCCAGTTGGCAAAGGTTCCTCCTGTGGCCTTTCTTATTTTGTCTTTTTATTGTTCTGTTTATTCTTTCTACTATCCCTGAGCTTTGAGGGTGTTAGGGAATGTGAAACTTCCGTTCTATCTTGAGAGTTTTTACCCAGTCCTGGCAGACCCTTGATACAAATGTAGGTCCATTGTCTGTCTGAGTTTATAAGAAGTGGGCATCCCCATTGAGGAATGATTTCCTGAACGAGGATCCTCACTACTGTTTGTGCATCTTCTTTTGTGGTGACAAAAAGTTCAACTCAACTTGAGAACTTGTCCACAATTTCCAAAAAATACTCCTGTCTTTTGCCTAGTTTGGGCATGTGTGTGAAGTCAATCTGCAAATGTGTAAAAGGAGTTGTTGGATATATCAGGTGTTCATGTTCGGCCTTGTGTGGGTTGTTCCTGATACATGTGATGCATCTTGCTACATAAAATTGGCCAGGAAAGTTCTGTAATGTAAAAGTCTTTCTCCAATAGTTCACACGTGGCTTTCCAGCCTCTGTGACCTATTCCATGGAAATGGGAAATAAAAATGATGCATAAAAAGTGATGCACTAGCTACAAAAAGTGATGCACTAGCTACTGGTATACATGGCTTCCCCTCTTTGCAGAGAAGTCCAGTCTTTGGATCTTTCTGCACACCTATTTTGTCCCAACCTCTGAGATCAGCTTCTTTTGCACATACCTGCAAATCTGAAAGAACCTGATCAAAAACAAAAAACAAAAAGAAAACAACAATTCTGGTACTAGCATGGGCATTTGGATCTGTGCATTTTGTGAAGTAGCAGCTTATTTAGCAGCTAATCAGCCAGAGCATTTCCCTTGGCTATCTGTTTGTTGGCCTGTGTATGCTCTGCAGTGTTGTGGAAGATACATCAGACCTGGGTGATGTGTCTTGGTGAATGAGGTCTATGCAATCATGTTGTGGCACAACCTCATTCTGCTCTCCTTTAAATCCTAAAAGGGCATTTGTATTGGTGCTGGTCCTGAAGTGGGAGAAGCATATTTGATGTGCAATTTTTGATTGGACATCAAGATCAACTCATAGCCGCTCAACCTTTTGAGCAGACATGTGCTGCATATGTACATTTTTCATACATTGTGGGTGGTGTGAAGTGTAGTGTCGTGCCCCAGAGTGAAAGAAGTGGCCATCTCAAAACCATCATCGAATAGGATGCCTCTGAGACACACAGGCATGCCTTGAACCTGCACCGGAACCATCTTTGAAAAAAATAATAGGGCGCAACTTGCCTCCATGCTCCTGAGCGAGGACACCTGACACGTCCTTACAATTTCCCTTGCAAACAAATGAAACATTTTTCCTGCAAACTAATTAAAAATTTTTCCTAGTTAGGGAGGCCGAGCCCTGGAGCCATTACCATAGCATTTTCCAAATACACAAAAGCATTGCACATTTCATTTGACCATTTTATACAATCTGGCATGTGTAAACCTGTGGCTTGTCTCAGGAGATTGTAGTAGGAACAGTCAGGTACTCATTGGCGGCAGTAACCAATCATAATTACCAAGAAAGGTGAACATGTCTTTCTTAGCAAGTGGGCGGGGCAGACCCACAAGAGCCATAGCTCTTCTGTGATTGACTTTCCTTTCTCCGTTTGAGAGTACAAAACCAAAATATTCAACCTTTTCTGACACCATTGCAATTTTTCTTTGACACTTTGTGACCACTTTCAAAAATACATTTCAAAAGATCCCTCCCATCCTCCAGGGCGGCCACCCGAGTAGAACTGCAGACGAGGAAATCATCCACATACTGCAGCAGGGATGAACAATGTCCTGGTATCCAAGCTCTGAGAGTAGTTTGGAATAGGCTACAAGGGAGTCTATATAGCCCTGGGGCATTCTGCACCATGTTAGTTGGCGGTTTTAAAAAAAACATAAAGCAAAGATTGGTTGTGCCTCCTCATCCACAGGGACGGAAATAAAAATGCGTTCAATAAATCAATCACAATAAAATACTCTGCATCGTAATGTATGGCGGTAAATATTGATGGCACATCAGGCACTTTTGGGGCAATCGGTACCACTAGGCTATTGATGGCCCTTAGGTCTTGTACAAACCTATAGTCACAATTGCCTTCTTTACTTTTCTTACCTTGTCTTTTGTTAATATAGAACAAGGTAATTTCCCTTTAAGATCCCTTTTGTTTCAAACTCATTCTGCTTTTCTCTGTGTCCTTGCTGCTCTGTGCTGCTCTGTTATCTGGGTTATGGAATGTAAGGGGGGGAGGAAGCGGGCGCCTGATAAAGGAATGGAGAAAGTTAATTTAACCTCTAAATTCACCATTCCATGGCTCTGCTAACCTATCTTGGGCAGCTTTTGGGCTAGGATGCCATAGGGAGCCCCGGGCCAGCCAGAGATCTCCCACAGCATCTTCTTTTGTAGACAAGCTTCATACATTATTATTTACAACCAAACAATTTTTTTTTTTTTTTTTGAACCATGTTGGCAAAAAGCCAAACATCCAAATCTTCACTTTCCCTGCATAGCAGCAAAAGGAATCATTACCTTAAGAAAATATTATTAACACTATTATTTTTCTGCTAACTCTCTAGTCAAAACATTCATACATAAATCATTAAGAATAAACATTAATACATCACCGGATACTGTAGCATTACTCTGTGTTTCGATCAGGAACTTCCATCAATCACAAAAGAACCCGGAATTCATAGGAAGGCACGTCTGTCGCTCTTAAATCTAAGTCCTATGATAACACGGAGCAGTGGAAGGCGTTGTCTTACCTTACAAACGCTGACAAATTCCACACAGACAGTTTACAAGTTAACTTATCATCTACGCAAAGATAAGAAAAGCAAAGAGATCGGTTTTGTCCAGCACACCTTAGCAGACTTCTTGTTTTGTTTTGTAATTACAGTACTGTATTATCATTAATCTACGGACTTCTCAAAAGTCCTGGAACCTACCCAAGGTTCTCTGACTGTTCATCCCGAACAGACGGCTGCGGCAGACTTATAATGAGGACTACACAGAATCCTCCCTGTTCACACCGAACAGATGCTTTCTTCTAAAGCATATGCTATCACACAGAATAGCTATCCCATTCAGCCTTCAAGGCTGCGGGTGCTGTTATCTCAACAGCGCTTGACTTTCTTCAAAGTCTAAAAACTATTTCTACATAAATCATAGGTCCCGTTAAAGGAACGATTTCTAAATAGAGGTCACGGTGAAAGAAGATATATATCAAGTCTACTCACTCGACATATAATAATCGATCATGGAACGAGCTCCCAAACTGAAAGGAAATAAATCAAGATTAGGGGTATTCTCTGCTTTGCTTTGGTGTGCCATGCAATCCGATACCAGATCTGGGAGATTTGCCCTTTGAGATAAAGAAACATATACACAGCAGGTTTCTCTCTGAGCAAATCTAATCTTTATTCTTGGGTGTCGATATAAGAGGGCTTTTCAGAAAGTACCACCCTTTAACAGATTATCCAATCATATACAGAGACGCACAAGTACAGTCTGACGCCCACAGTGAAACTAATTATTTCTAAAATATCACGTGCTTTACGAGAAATGAAACACAAAAGAAGATTACAGAATTATGGAAAAACGAAACTAGAATAGCAGGACTTGAGCATATTTCACAAAATGGATGTTAGAGACACACAAAATGGAAGCTGACTATAATATAAAGAAGTAGTTAAACTAAATATCCCTTCAACGACAAATGCCAGCATTTGGGGATGGGGGGCCCACTTGGATCAGAACTTAGCACAAGCAGACTGGTCCCTGTCCGAGGCAAAAAGGTCCCCAAATTGGAGGGAACCAAGGGAAGTGGCCTTAGCATTGGATGCCTTCTATCCAATCCTCCAAGGTTTCCATGTCCAGATTATATCAGACAACGTAATTTCCATAGCCTAACTGAACAAGCAGAGAGGCACAAGAAGCAAAACGTTGCTGGCATCAAGGATCCTAGAGTGGGCGGAAAATCATTTGCTGTCCTTATCTGCAGTCCACCTCAAGGGCATACTAAACATAGTGGTAGATTTTCTGAGCAGGAGACGGATTCAGGAGGCAGAATGAAGCTTAAATCCAGAAGTTTTTGCAATGGTCACCAGAGCCTGGGGACATCCACAGGTGGACCTGTTTGCATCAGAAGAAAATACACAGCTCCCGCTTTTCTTGGCACATCCTTGGAACTTTCATCTGGGTTACGCCTTTCCCCGGTTCCAGCTAATTCCATTAGTATTGAGGAAAATACAAAATGAAAAGGTGTCCGTAATACTGATTACTCCATTCTGGCCAAAAAGAGCTTGGTTTACCACTGTTCTGCAGATCAAACCATTTTGGCAGCTACCTCTCCGACAAGATTTACTTCTGCAGGGTCTGATACATCACCCGGATGTGGCCAGACTAAGCCTCACCACCTGGTATCTGAGGAGCAGTTGTTAAGGGACAAAGGTCTGTCAGAACCCTTAGTAACCACTTTACTTTCCAGTAGAAAAAAGTAACTAGAAACATTTACGCTAAATATTGGAAGGTCTACAACTCCTGGTGTCGTTCGACAGAACTGTAGAAAATTTGGTGTCAGTATTGGAATTCCTACAAAATGGCGCTGACAAAGTCCTTGCAGTTAGCACGCTTAAGATACAAGTGGCCACATTGGGAGTTTTTCTGGAGAGACCAGTCTCCTCTGAGCCCTTGGTCACAAGATTTTTTTAAGGCACTTACTAGATCTAGACCAGCTCCAGCTAAGCATTTTCCCAAATGGGATCCATCAGTGGTCCCACAAGCCCTCACAATGGAACCTTTTGAATCATTACAAGCAGTGTCTCTAATGCCGCGTACACACGTACGGACTTTTGCCGGCGGACCTAAGTCCAGCGAACAATCCGCTGGACTTTCCCGCTAGGTACGCCGGACTAAAAAGCGAACGGACTTGACCACACACGATCACGCAAAAAGTCCGGCGGTTCACGCGATGACGTACGCACGTACGACGGGACTAGAAAAAGGAAGCTCGAGATCCCAAACGACACCCTTTGGGCCCCGTCAGCTAATCTCGTGTGTATCGCGTGTTAGTTGACGTTTGGTTAGAGACGATTCGCGCTTCTCAGACTTCTGCTTAATTCGTTCGCTTCTGCCGTTCAGTTTGTGCTTGTGAGGTTTGTATCTGGCTTTCAGTGCGTGTGGATCAGTTCCTACCTGTTCTCAGGCCGTTCTGGTCCGCTCGTTCCTGTTTTTCAGGTCGTTCTTCATAGGCCTTGCTGTTCTTCAGTGCGTTCTGTTAAGTTGTTTGTTTGATCAGCCGACCGTTTTGAAGCCATGGAGTGTGGACGTACTCGGGAACGAGTTCGTGCTGTGCAGGGGCTCGGTGTTGCGGTTAACACCTTGGCACGAGCCCGGTCCATGAACAGGGTGAGGAGGAGTTCATGGACCAAGAATTGGTTGCGCCAGCGTGACCAATTCTCGCATATGCCTTTGCTCCGTGAGATCCGTGAGAATAATCCTGATGATTTCAGGAATTATCTCCGGATGACGGACCCCATTTTTCACCGTCTGTTGGCTTCGCTGTCCCCTTATATTAGCAGGCAGAATACCTGCATGCGGCAAGCCATCAGTGCGGAGCAGAGGCTAGTCGCCACGTTGCGTTACTTGGCGACGGGGAGAAGCTTGCAGGACCTCAAGTTCACGACAGGCATCTCCCCCAGGCTCTGGGGCTCATTATTCCAGAGACCTGTTCTGCCATTATCCACGTCCTGCAGGAGGAATACATTAAGGTAAGTCTTCTCTTTTAAAATTACCTATGTCTTGTATGTTTGTTAATGTAGTGCATCAATGTCATCATTAGCTAATTACCATGATAGGACTATTCTATGAATGTCCCCTATTCCTTTTTTTTTTGGATTTTGTTTTTTTGTCTAGTATTTTATGTTTGACTTATCGAAATAGTTTTAAGAATGTATTATTTAGTGGGTCACATGCATATTTGCTTGCACCAACCTCCCCAGCATGGAAGCTTGGCCCCCTAAACACCCCTAGCCTAGTCACTTTCTTTGGTTAAAAATGTATATTACCAGCTCCATTGTACAGCTTTACTCACCCCCCCTTTCACCCCCCTTGACCCTCATTTTTAAATTGATTGCATGTGTTTTTGGTCAGCTTGTAATTATCCCCACCCCCCCCACACCCCCTGATAATTAATATCATGTGTTTTTGGTCAGCTTGTAATTATCCCCACCCCCCCACACCCCCTGATAATTAATATCATGTGTTTTTGGTCAGCTTGTAATTATCCCCACCCCCCCACACCCCCTGATAATTAATATCATGTGTTTTTGGTCAGCTTGTAATTATCCCCACCCCCCCACACCCCCTGATAATTAATATCATGTGTTTTTGGTCAGCTTGTAATTATCCCCACCCCCCCCACACCCCCTGATAATTAATATCATGTGTTTTTGGTCAGCTTGTAATTATCCCCACCCCCCCACACCCCCTGATAATTAATATCATGTGTTTTTGGTCAGCTTGTAATTATCCCCACCCCCCCCACACCCCCTGATAATTAATATCATGTGTTTTTGGTCAGCTTGTAATTATCCCCACCCCCCCACACCCCCTGATAATTAATATCATGTGTTTTTGGTCAGCTTGTAATTATCCCCACCCCCCCACACCCCCTGATAATTAATATCATGTGTTTTTGGTCAGCTTGTAATTATCCCCACCCCCCCCACACACACCTTTAATTAATTGCATGTGTATTGTGTGACCTTACCATTATTTACTCCCCACCCACATCCCCATTATTATCTTCTCTGGTCCATCAGAGGGGTCATCAATCAGAGATTTGTCCCTTTTATCCTTAATCTTTTGGCTTTATTTCAAGGATTTACAAAATAAATACATATGTTCTTCCAAATTGTTTTTTAATTTGTTGCATTTAGTTTGGTGTTTTGGCTGGTTTATAATTTCAATTGTATCTTTCTGTTTGACTTCACAGTGTCCCTCCACGCCACAGGAATGGCAGACTGTGGCTTCCCAGTTTGCTGCCCGTTGGGACTTTCCCAACTGCGGAGGGGCGATTGACGGCAAACACGTGCGAATTGTGCCCCCACCCCATTCGGGGTCATACTATTGGAATTATAAGGGGTTCCATAGTATCGTGTTGATGGCGGTGGTGTCGGCACACTATGAATTTCTGTATGTGGATGTGGGGAAAAACGGCCGGATGTCGGACGGAGGAGTCTTCAACCACACGGAGTTCGGTCATCGTCTCCAAACTGGTGGGCTGGAGCTGCCACCAGATGAAGATAATGTGGAGGGACTCCCGTTCGTCTTCATTGCCGACGAGGCGTTCGGTCTGGGTGACCATCTGATGAGGCCATTTCCCCAACGATCCCTCACCCCTGAGAGGAGGATTTTTAATTATCGGTTGGCCAGAGCAAGAAGGGTGGTGGAAAATGCCTTTGGTATTATGGCCAACCGTTTCAGATTGCTCCTTACATCGCTACATCTGGCAGAGTACAAACTCAATACTATTATTCTGGCATGCTGTGTCATGCACAATTATTTACGGAAACATTCAGGAACATACTCCTTACCAATTGGCCCTGAGGCCGGAGTGGAAGGCAACATGACAGGGCTGGATAATCGCCCTCTTGGTTCCGCACCACAATCAGCCCAGCAAGTGCGGGACCTTTATTTACAGTATTTTAATGGTAGGGGGGCCATTGAAATGGCAGCAGACCCTTAAACCATCTTTTTCATTTACAATGAATAAATACAGTTATTTATGTTTGAAATATTGGTCGTTTCGTATTGTTTGGCTTTTAATTTGGCCTGTTTTATATGTTGTCCTAGTGCACATCTTAATAGTGGCAAACTTGTTTAGCGTTTAGTAAATAAGCCCCTTTGTCAATGAACCACAACATGTTTTTGTCAAACTGGTAGTATTTAAAAAGAAGAAGCCACACATTTTTGAATTTGTGCAAACATTATTTTTTTTATTATAGTGCACATCCAAAACTTTTTTAATTTTTTTTTTTTTTTTTTTTTTTTTTTGTTTGTTTTGGTATTTTTTTTTTTTTTTTTTTTTTTTTTTATTTTTTTGGAACCTGAATTTTTTTTTTTTTTTTTTTTTATGTTATCTTTTTGACATTTTTTTGGTGTTTTTCTCACAACATATTTTTTTTTTTTTTGGGAGTGATTTTTTAAAACAAACCTAAAAACATGTTTAAAATTGTTTAAAAATTTTGGCTTAGCATTTGAAATTATTTACACAATGTAAAAGTCCAGAACTTACAAAGTTCAACAGGTAACCCATGAACAGAAGAAGCCAAATTTTGAATATGCACACTAATTTAACTGGAAAATGGGTAATGTCAACATGTGCTATGTTCCATCATGGGGAATCAATGGACGTGTTTTGTGTGTGAAACCCCTTCCCTCTCACCTACTAGCATTAGGGGTTGCAAACACAAAATGCGTCCATTGAGATCCCCTGATGGCACATAGCACATGTTGACATACCGTGTGCATATTTAAAATTTGGCCTCTAAAATTAGTTAAACAGCGCTTCAAAAGGGGAATGAAGGACATGATTGATGTTAAGAAATGTAAAAGGGGTCTTTAGATTCTCCCCAAAACATCAATCATGTCCTTCATTCCCTGCTGCATGGTGGCCATCTCCTTCTGCATGTTTTCCAGCTGCAGATTCCAGGCCATGATCTGCCCAATAAGCCTGTGGGCACTGTCAGTGGTAAATGGCTCCGCAGCTTGTCGTTCCACAAACAGATCAGCATCACCTAAAAGTTGGGTAGAGAAAACACAAGAAAAAAAGTGTCAAAAACATGCAGACCTTAATTTATTAGCTCAATCTGTGTTCTGAGACACTCACTTGGTGGGGTGCAGATTTCATCCACTTCAACCACCTGTTCCGCCACATCCACGCGCGGGCTTGGGCTAACTGCCCAATTAGTCTGGTGAGGCCGGGAGGTCCTCGTAGGTTCGGACTGACGTCTGAGTCTTTTGCCCCCTATGGTAATGGAACACAAAAAGGTACACTTTTGAATCACACTGATATTTGAGTGCCAAAATAGGATTAGTAAACATTGTTTAAAAGTCTTGCCAATTATTAGCAGTTTGTTAGAAGATCCTACTTGAAGACAGAATTGAAATGTCTATCTAATGAAACTCCAATACTTAAAGCGCCCTTCAACCCTAAATTTGAACTTCCGCTCATTGGATCCCTGCACCCCTGTGGTGTCTTATTTTGAACGTTTTAGGGGGGATGGGTTGCAGATACCTGTGTAAGGCAGGTATTTGCACACACATCCGGCCCCAGACTCCCACAGAAGTCTACGCCACATCCCGTCCCACCGTGCTGTCTGCTGGGACACACAGGGGTCCCCGAGCTTGCGCGGACCAGTCCTATTGCATTGCGCAACTGGCGCATGCCCAATAGTGACCCGGGAAGTGAAGCCGCAAACATTAATTTCATGATTGCAAGATCAGAGATTGTAGCTGCACCATCCAAGGGACAGGTGAGTGTACTTCTTTGAAAAGTCACCACCTACAGTATTTAGAGATGATGAGCATTTTTTGGGAATTGTGAGCATGAGACCCTGCTTAACATATTTATCCCCCCCCCCCCAAAACAGCCTCTGGAGTCCCTGTGTAAGTGACCAGTAAAACCCTTACTACAGCAGTAATTGTATAGATAGTGACAATAATAAACAACCTTACAACTCCAACAACCCAAAGCCAGGTAAACTCAATAAACGTTATGAAGACAAACGGAACTTTCATCAAATATGCGCAAGTTTCAGGTACGAATGGTAATAACATCTGCGCAAGTTTCACGAACGAATGGTAATAACATCTGCGCAAGTTTCAGGTACGAATGGTAATAACATCTGCGCAAGTTTCACGGACGAATGGTAATTACATCTGCGCAAGTTTCAGGTACGAATGGTAATAACATCTGCGCAAGTTTCACGGACGAATGGTAATAACATCTGCGCAAGTTTCAGGTACGAATGGTAATAACATCTGCGCAAGTTTCACGGACGAATGGTAATTACATCTGCGCAAGTTTCACGGACGAATGGTAATTACATCTGCGCAAGTTTCACGGACGAATGGTAATTACATCTGCGCAAGTTTCAGGTACGAATGGTAATAACATCTGCGCAAGTTTCACGGACGAATGGTAATTACATCTGCGCAAGTTTCACGGACGAATGGTAATTACATCTGCGCAAGTTTCACGGACGAATGGTAATTACATCTGCGCAAGTTTCAGGTACGAATGGTAATAACATCTGCGCAAGTTTCACGGACGAATGGTAATAACATCTGCGCAAGTTTCACGGACGAATGGTAATTACATCTGCGCAAGTTTCAGGTACGAATGGTAATAACATCTGCGCAAGTTTCACGGACGAATGGTAATTACATCTGCGCAAGTTTCAGGTACGAATCGTAATAACATCTGCGCAAGTTTCACGGACGAATGGTAATTACATCTGCGCAAGATTAGACATATCAAGTATAACCATAGTAGCGCACGTGCTTGACTTACTTTTTTTGATGGCTTTTCGAATTCTCCTGTATTGATCGTGCTCCCTGGATTTGATGTCGGACCATCGTTTGCGCAGTTGATCCTTGCCCCTTCGTACGCCGAATTTCTGCTCCAGGGTGCTGACGATTGTAGTGAGAATCTTGTCCTTGCGCAAGTTGGGACGAGGGTACGGGCCATTTTCCCCGTCGTAATCTTCCCTTTGGAGGATGTCCACCATCTCCACCATCTCTTCAAAGGCCATATTGGTGGCCTTATATCTGCTGCTGGATGCAGATGTGTTCGCTTCTTGGCTTTCCTCCGCGCTACTGGCTGATAATGTGTCCGCCATATTCATCAATTAATTCACCAACAATGCAACGAGGGGAAGCGGGGCGGGGAATACTCGTCATGAGGAACGTCATGGGCGGGCGACGCGGAGGACGCAGGCGGACTTCGACGCGTGCGCAGTGTATATAAGGCTGTTTGAGGGGCCCACGTGTTCCCGAACGGAAGTAGCGAGCGCTCTGTACGAAGGTAAGTGTTTTCTAGGATGCATTACTGTGTTTTTTTTTGGGTTTTGGGCCAGCATTTTTTAAGGATATGTGTGTGTTGCTGCCTGTGTGTAGGGGTTGCTGCCTGTGTGTAGGGGTTGCTGCCTGTGTGGATGTGTTGCTGCCTGTGTGTAGGGGTTGCTGCCTGTGTGGATGTGTTGCTGCCTGTGTGTAGGGGTTGCTGCCTGTGTGTAGGGGTTGCTGCCTGTGTGGATGTGTTGCTGCCTGTGTGGATGTGTTGCTGCCTGTGTGTAGGGGTTGCTGCCTGTGTGGATGTGTTGCTGCCTGTGTGTAGGGGTTGCTGCCTGTGTGTAGGGGTTGCTGCCTGTGTGGATGTGTTGCTGCCTGTGTGTAGGGGTTGCTGCCTGTGTGTAGGGGTTGCTGCCTGTGTGGATGTGTTGCTGCCTGTGTGTAGGGGTTGCTGCCTGTGTGTAGGGGTTGCTGCCTGTGTGGATGTGTTGCTGCCTGTGTGTAGGGGTTGCTGCCTGTGTGGATGTGTTGCTGCCTGTGTGGATGTGTTGCTGCCTGTGTGTAGGGGTTGCTGCCTGTGTGGATGTGTTGCTGCCTGTGTGGATGTGTTGCTGCCTGTGTGTGGGTGTGTTGTGTAATGTTTGTTAAGAAAAACTGGTTGTGCGTTTTAAGTAACATTTGTGTTTTTGGTCTTTTGTATTGCCATTACTAACAAAACAGAAACAAACATGTCATCACCCCAGTTGAATCCATTCAAGGACCAGCAGTTCATGTCCGAATTCATTGCCCTGTACAGAAAAAATACCAACCTGTGGCAGCTCAAGAACCCTTTGTATGGCAATAGGGATGTCCGGAAGGCAACACTGGGGCCACTTGTGGCTTTTGTGAAGACTAAAGTCCCCAACGCAAACACCAAGTTTGTGGAAGCCAGAATTGCAAGTTTAAGGCACATGTACAAGCGGGAGCGCAAGAAGATTGAGGAATCAGTCAGATCAGGAGCAGCAGCAGAGATGGTTTATGTACCGAAGCTGTGGTACTACAACCAACTGACTTTTATAGGTGACCAGATGGAACCCAGGGAATCACTGTCGACTCTTCCCTCCACCCTTCCCTCCACTCTTCCCTCCACTCTTCCCTCCACCCCAGCTGAGGCTTCCACGGAAGGAGAAGACCCCTCCACCTTGGAGCAGGCTGATGCGCCCAGCTGGAGCCAGGTATATATTTAGTAGCCTAAATTGTGATTGTGTGAATATTAATGCTGTCAACGTTAAAATGTGAAACAATTAACACCCTGAACTCAGAATTGTGAAAAAAACTGACAAAAATTATGCACACTTCTAAAAAGTGTTGGTGCAACATATCGATACATATATAGTGTATACATACATCCAGTAGTGGCAAAAAAAGCGTTAGACAACATTGGTGATCTGCTTGGAAAATGCAGGGGTCCAAATGATAGCCTTTTGGATCTTTTGGAAAATTTAGATGCTCGTTCCTAGGTTTACAATTGGATGATTGAGTAGGCCAGAAACCACAAAACAGGTGTTTGATTTTTGTTTTTATTTGCACACAGGATGAGCTGACCCAGGATGATGCCGGGACAAGTGGTATGGAGGAGGAGGAGGACATGCCCAGCGAGAGCCAGGAGGTGGCTGGGCCCAGCACGAGCCAGAGTGACAGCCAGACCCAATTAAGAAGTCTACCTCGACCCCTGCCCTTACCCCCAAGAAGGCCCAGGAGGATGACCATTGTGGAGGAGGAATCACTGGAACTGATTCGGAAGGCGAGTGCGATTCTCGACAAACCCCCCCTTCCAGAAGAGGGCTATGGCAGCTACGTGTCCAGCAGGTTGCTGGAAATGGAGAGGGGCCAACGGCACCTGTGTGAGGGCCTAATTTCTGAGGCAATTAGGGGGGGTTTGAGGGGTGAATTACGAGAATCCACCCGCCTGACCCATGAAGGCCCCACACCAACTTCTCCTCCTCCTCCTCCTCGTCTTCCTTCTCCTCCTCCTCCTCCTCCTCCTACTCCTCCTCCTACCACAAGTCAGCCTCCAAGGAAGCGTGCAGGGAAGACTGCAGGGAAGAGTGCAGGGAAGCGTGGTGCGAAGAGTCGGAAGTGATTGCCTGGCTTCAGTCTGGTCTCACAGAAGACACAGGCTGTTGTAGTGCCACAGCTTGGGGACATAGATGTCATCTGCTGCTGTTCCTGGTCTGTCTGATTCCTGGTCAATCTTCTTGTGCTCCCTATATTGTATGAAATGTGCCCAAGCTTAATTTTTGGCTTCACAAACTTGGTGTCTGCCGTTGGGGCAAAAAGTCTTCACAAAATCTACAAGTGGCTCCAGTGTTGCCTTCCTATTTTGTTTTGCCTTGTTTGTTTTAACCAGAATAAATGGTCATTTAATTTTCATCAAATAATGATATACGTGCTTGTTATTCAAAAACATAGTTTCTTTAGGAGTAGGCAGGTACATGTCTAAACATTCATTTGACAATACAAGTGTAAAGTGCAAGTTCAATGGAACTGCAAGTGCAGTCGCTGGAAAGGTGAGGTTTAAGATCGGAATTAAGGGCAAGCTCTGCTGACTCCACAATTGTATCATGTGTAATAACTAATCCTTTTGATAACCAACAAATAATAAAAAATATCTATATAGAGATATATGTACATATATAATATATAGATATATATATATATATATATATATATATATAATTTTATTTTTATACACGTATAGATCTATATATCTATATATATTTATATATATATATATATATATATATATGTAGATATCGATATATATTTTTTTGCGCTTATTGAGAAATATAGATATATTTTTCATTTGGTGATTTGGATATCTATATCTATATCTATATCTATATCTATATCTATATATATATATATATATATATATATATATATATATATATATATATATATATATATATATATATATATATATATACAAATATATAACTTCACTAAAGAATGCTGAAGAAAAAACGTTCGGGAGTACTCTGCGTGAATATACAAGCAGCAAGGCAAAATCATTCTTCAAGTACGATACCATACAAATCCCGCTGTCAGAAAAAAAAAAAACAACAAAAAATTTCAACAGCGTGACGATTGTGCGAGCTTCAAAACGAAGGCTAGTTTTACCAGACCGAGCGAGTCCGTGACATAATAGCTACTGAGCATGCGTCCTTTTTGGTACGCCGGACCATACTACACACGACCGGATTATCCGCTGGACTGCCAAGTCCAGCGGATAATTTGAGAACAAAACCTGAAACTTTAGTCCGCCGTACTTTGGCCAAAAAAAGTCCGCCGGCGCCTACACACGAGGGGATTATCCGCTGGACTTCGGTCCAGCGGATAATCCCGCGGGATAGTCCCTTCGTGTGTACGCGGCATAAGAAATATAACCTTTAAGACTTTATTTCTAGTTGCAATCACATTGGCAAGGAGAATTAGTGAACTGCACGCCCTATCGGTTAAAGAACCTTTCTTATCCATCTACACAGATAGGATTATACTTAAAACAGAACCAGGATTTTTACCAAAAGTAGCGTCAGTTCACAACAGGTCGCAGGAGATCATCCTACCAACTTTTTGCTCAAACCCTCCGGGGGAAAAAGAAAGCCAATTCCACAATTTGCATGTAAGAAGAACTCTATTACATTACCTTGAAGTAACAAAGGATTTCAGGTCTTCAGACTCTTTGTTTGTACTTTTTTCAGGCAAAAATAAAGGCCACCAAGCATCAAAGGGGTCAATTGCTAGATGGCTTAAATCCGCTATTCTGGCAGCCTGCTCTCAGTTGGGGCTATCTTCCCCGCCGGGAATTCAAGCACATTCTACCAGGGCTCAGGCCACTACATGGGCAGAAAAAGCTGGTGCCACCCCAGATCAAATTTGTAAGGCGGCTACGTGGTTAAGTTACTTAATGTTTGTCCGTCATTACAGACTGGATCTTCTGTCAGCAAATGATCAGGCTTTTGTAAGGAAGGTCCTGCAGGCTGTGGTCCCTCCCTAGTTGGTAAGTCTTGTTTATCCTCTCAGGTGCTGTCTTGAAAGATGTTAGGGAAAATTCAAGTTAGACTTATGCCTCGTACACACGTACGGACTTTTGCCGGCGGACCTAAGTCCAGCGGACAATCCGCTGGACTTTCCGGCTAGGTCCGCTGGACTTTCCGAGGGTGTGGACTTGCCCACACACGCACGGACTTGTCCAGCGGACAATCCGCCGGCCAAAAGTCCGCGGGACTTTTGAAAATGAACGGACTTGCCCACACACGGAGCAGTCCGTTCATTTCGAACGTAACTTCAGGTTACGTAGCTAGCGTAGGCAGTAAATGCCGCCGCGCTAGCTCCGCAAGCTGGCATGGATTTAAAGGGAATCCCCACGCCGAAAAAACGGCGTGGGGGTTCCCCCCAAATCCATGTCAGACCCTCATCCGAGCACGCAGCCTGGCAGGCCAGGAAAGGGGTGGGGACGAACGAGCGCCCCCCCCCCCTCCTGAGCCGTACCAGGCCGCGTGCCCTCAACATGGGGGGTGCCCTGGGGAAAGGGGGGGCCGTGCGGCCCCCCCACCCCAAAGCACCTTGTCCCCATGTTGATGAGGACAAGGGCCTCTTCCCGACAACCCTGGCCGTTGGTTGTCGGGGTCTGCGGGCGGGGGCTTATCGGAATCTGGGAACCCCCTTTAATAAGGGGGCCCCCAGATACCGGCCCCCCACCCTATGTGAATGAGTATGGGGTACGATGTACCCCTACCCATTCACCTAAGGTGTAAAATGTAAAGTAAAAAAAAAACACCCACACTTTTGAAAAAATACTTTATTGCACTGCTCCGGGGGTCTTCTTCCGTCTTGGGGGTCTTCTCGCCGGACTCCCCCGCCATTTACCAAGCTCTTTTACCGAGCGAGGGGAGTCCGGCTACCTTCTTCGTCGTCGCCGCCGTCTGGGGGTCTCGATCCGCCTTCGGGGGTCTTCTTCCGTCTTGGGGGTCTTCTCGCCGGACTCCTCCCCTCTCTTCTGCTCTTTTACCTAGCTCTTTCACGAGGGGAGGTGTCCGGCTACCTTCTTCGTCGTCGCCGCCGTCGTCTGGGGGTCTCGATCCGCCTTCGGGGGTCTTCCGGGGGTCTCTTCTGTTCTTGCGGCGGTCGTCGTCTTCCGCGCCGCCGGCGCCTTGTCCTTCTTCTTGTCCTTCTTGTTCTTCTTGTTCTTCTTCTTCTTCCGATGTTGACCCGACGCTCTCTCTGCCCGGAATGCCTGTGCCGCTCTGAGCTCGGACTTATATAGGGACAAGGGGACAGGGTCACATGTTCATGTCACATGGTGACCCCGCCCCCTTGCGATGTCACAGTCCCAGCATCCTCCGGGACTGTGACAACACAAGGGGGCGGGGTCACCATGTGACATGTGCATGTGACCCTGTCCCCTTGTCCCTATATAAGTCCGAGCTCAGAGCGGCACAGGCATTCCGGGCAGAGAGAGCGTCGGGTCAACATCGGAAGAAGAAGAAGAACAAGAAGAACAAGAAGGACAAGAAGAAGGACAAGGCGCCGGCGGCGCGGAAGACGACGACCGCCGCAAGAACAGAAGAGACCCCCGGAAGACCCCCGAAGGCGGATCGAGACCCCCAGACGACGGCGGCGACGACGAAGAAGGTAGCCGGACACCTCCCCTCGTGAAAGAGCTAGGTAAAAGAGCAGAAGAGAGGGGAGGAGTCCGGCGAGAAGACCCCCAAGACGGAAGAAGACCCCCGGAGCAGTGCAATAAAGTATTTTTTTCAAAAGTGTGGGTGTTTTTTTTTACTTTACATTTTACACCTTAGGTGAATGGGTAGGGGTACATCGTACCCCATACTCATTCACATAGGGTGGGGGGCCGGTATCTGGGGGCCCCCTTATTAAAGGGGGTTCCCAGATTCCGATAAGCCCCCGCCCGCAGACCCCGACAACCAACGGCCAGGGTTGTCGGGAAGAGGCCCTTGTCCTCATCAACATGGGGACAAGGTGCTTTGGGGTGGGGGGGCCCGCACGGCCCCCCTTTCCCCAGGGCACCCCCCATGTTGAGGGCACGCGGCCTGGTACGGCTCAGGAGGGGGGGGGCGCTCGTTCGTCCCCACCCCTTTCCTGGCCTGCCAGGCTGCGTGCTCGGATGAGGGTCTGACATGGATTTGGGGGGAACCCCCACGCCGTTTTTTCGGCGTGGGGATTCCCTTTAAATCCATGCCAGGTCACGGAGCTAGCGCGGCGGCAGTAACTGCCTACGCTAGCTACGTAACCTGAAGTCACGTGCTAAATGAACGGACTTGCCGATGAGCGGCAAGTCCGTTCATTTCAAAAGTCCCGCGGACTTGCCCACTAACGGCGGGATTGTCCGCTGGACTTCCAAGTCCAGCGGATAATTTGAGAACAAAACCTGAAACTTTAGTCCGCCGTACTTTGGCGCCAAAAAGTCCGCCGGCGCCCACACACGAGGGGATTATCCTCTGGACTTCAGTCCAGAGGATAATCCCGCGGGATTGTCCCTTCGTGTGTACGCGGCCTTACCGGTAACTTGTTTTCCAGGAGTCTTTCAGGAAAGCAACAACCCGCCTTTATTGTTTGATTTTATGCTGTGACTAACCATATTCTGATTATGTGCTCCAGCTCGGGCTGGAGGTTCTCTACTACTACTGGCAACATGTGGGAAGGAGCCTCCTTTTAAAGTTTGGTAGAGGTGTGTTTCCTGACAAGTGGGAGAAGCCACTCTCTCAGGTGCTGTCCTGGAAAACAAGTTACTGGTAAGTCTAATGCCGCGTACACACGAAGGGACAATCCCGCGGGATTATCCTCTGGACTGAAGTCCAGCGGATAATCCCCTCGTGTGTGGGCGCCAGCGGACTTTTTGGCGCCAAAGTCCGGCGGACTTTTTGGCGCCAAAGTTTTAAGTTTTGTTTTAAAATTATCCGCTGGACTTGGCAGTCCAGCGGACAATCCCGCCGTTAGTGGGCAAGTCCGTGGGACTTTTGAAATGAACGGACTTGCCGCTCATCGGCAAGTCCGTTCATTTCGAACGTAACTTCAGGTTACGTAGCTAGCGTAGGCAGTAAATGCCGCCGCGCTAGCTCCGCAAGCTGGCATGGATTTAAAGGGAATCCCCACGCCGAAAAAACGGCGTGGGGGTTCCCCCCAAATCCATGTCAGACCCTCATCCGAGCACGCAGCCTGGCAGGCCAGGAAAGGGGTGGGGACGAACGAGCGCCCCCCCCCCCCCTCCTGAGCCGTACCAGGCCGCGTGCCCTCAACATGGGGGGTGCCCTGGGGAAAGGGGGGCCGTGCGCCCCCCCCACCCCAAAGCACCTTGTCCCCATGTTGATGAGGACAAGGGCCTCTTCCCGACAACCCTGGCCGTTGGTTGTCGGGGTCTGCGGGCGGGGGCTTATCGGAATCTGGGAGCCCCCTTTAATAAGGGGGCCCCCAGATCCCGGCCCCCCACCCTATGTGAATGAGTATGGGGTACGATGTACCCCTACCCATTCACCTAAGGTGTAAAATGTAAAGTACAAAAACACACACACTTTTGAAAAAATATTTTATTGCACTGCTCCGGGGGTCTTCTTCCGTCTTGGGGGTCTTCTCGCCGGACTCCCCCGCTCTCTTCTGCTCTTTTACCTAGCTCTTTCACGAGGGGGGGAGTCCGGCTACCTTCTTCGTCGTCGCCGCCGTCGTCTGGGGGTCTCGATCCGCCTTCGGGGGTCTTCCGGGGGTCTCTTCTGTTCTTGCGGCGGTCGTCGTCTTCCGCGCCGCCGGCGCCTTCTTCTTCTTCTTGTCCTTCTTCTTGTTCTTCTTCTTCCGATGTTGACCCGACGCTCTCTCTGCCCGGAATGCCTGTGCCGCTCTGCGCTGAGACTTATATAGGGGAATGGGGACAGGGTCACATGCACATGTCACATGGTGACCCCGCCCCCTTGTGTTGTCACAGTCCCGGAGGATGCTGGGACTGTGACATCGCAAGGGGGCGGGGTCACCATGTGACATGAACATGTGACCCTGTCCCCATTCCCCTATATAAGTCTCAGCGCAGAGTGGCACAGGCATTCCGGGCAGAGAGAGCGTCGGGTCAACATCGGAAGAAGAAGAAGAAGAAGAAGGACAAGAAGAAGAAGAAGGCGCCGGCGGCGCGGAAGACGACGACCGCCGCAAGAACAGAAGAGACCCCCGGAAGACCCCCGAAGGCGGATCGAGACCCCCAGACGACGGCGGCGATGACGAAGAAGGTAGCCGGACTCCCCCCCTCGTGAAAGAGCTAGGTAAAAGAGCAGAAGAGAGCGGGGGAGTCCGGCGAGAAGACCCCCAAGACGGAAGAAGACCCCCGGAGCAGTGCAATAAAATATTTTTTCAAAAGTGTGTGTGTTTTTGTACTTTACATTTTACACCTTAGGTGAATGGGTAGGGGTACATCGTACCCCATACTCATTCACATAGGGTGGGGGGCCGGGATCTGGGGGCCCCCTTATTAAAGGGGGCTCCCAGATTCCGATAAGCCCCCGCCCGCAGAACCCGACAACCAACGGCCAGGGTTGTCGGGAAGAGGCCCTTGTCCTCATCAACATGGGGACAAGGTGCTTTGGGGTGGGGGGGGGGCGCACGGCCCCCCTTTCCCCAGGGCACCCCCCATGTTGAGGGCACGCGGCCTGGTACGGCTCAGGAGGGGGGGGCGCTCGTTCGTCCCCACCCCTTTCCTGGCCTGCCAGGCTGCGTGCTCGGATGAGGGTCTGACATGGATTTGGGGGGAACCCCCACGCCGTTTTTTCGGCGTGGGGATTCCCTTTAAATCCATGCCAGCTTGCGGAGCTAGCGCGGCGGCATTTACTGCCTACGCTAGCTACGTAACCTGAAGTTACGTTCGAAATGAACGGACTGCTCCGTGTGTGGGCAAGTCCGTTCATTTTCAAAAGTCCCGCGGACTTTTGGCCGGCGGATTATCCGCTGGAGAAGTCCGTGCGTGTGTGGGCAAGTCCACACCCTCGGAAAGTCCAGCGGACCTAGCTGGAAAGTCCCGCGGGATTGTCCGCTGGACTAGGTCCGCCGGCAAAAGTCCGCACGTGTGTACGCGGCATAACTTGAATTTTCTAGCACAAAATACAGATTTTAACTTGTAAGCAACAAATTTCAGAAATAGGCTTAGGCGTAAAAGGGGTATACATTAGTGAGCCACAATTAAAGGAGAAATTAATTTTATCCACCACTGTGCCCTATTTCTGACCAGAGCATCCCTGCCCCTGGCCATGTCTACTGTGTGACAGAAACCATGAAATCAGACTGAGACAGTACAGTTAAATCACACTTTTTTAACTGGTTGCTGCCCGGCCACCTGGTGACCCCGCCCCCCTATGACGCACAGGGATGTCATGGGGACTTCCCTATGGCTTTCCCCATGACGTCAGAGGGGGGCGGGGACGGCGACAGTTCTAAGCACGGGAAAACATGCGCCCCTTCACAGGCATACTATAGACACCCCCTAGGTACGAAATTTAAAGGAATATTACACTTTTATTGTTTCACTTTAAGCATTATTAAAATCACTGCTCCTGAAAAAACGGCTGTTTTTAAAAAAAAAAATTGCATTGATACATGTCCTGGGCAGGACCCAGGTCCCCAAACACTTTTTATGGCAATAACTTGCATATAAGCCTTTAAAATTAGCACTTTTGATTTTGAACATTCGAGTCCCATAGACTTTAATAGGGTTCTAAAGTTCACACGAGCTTTAGGTCTGTTCGCAGGTTCTGGGGCGAACCAAACAGGGGGGTGTTCGGCTCATCCCTAACTGTGACACCATCATCATCTTCTATGAGAATTTTTTTTGCAGTTTTGTTTTGGCTTTGGACAAGTTCTTTGCTCTTTTTCTGAAGCTTTACTAAAATAAAAATAAACACATATTATAATTATTGGAAATTTAGGACAATAATTTACATTCCTCTAAATTTAAAAAGATCTAAAATTTTATGTGAGGACAACTGGTATAAAAAAACCTTCTTAAACCTTTCATAATTGTTCCATTTTTTAATTTTTTTACCTTTCTTATGACGTGTACACACGAGCAAAATGTCCGACAGAAAAAGTCAGACGGGAGCTTTTCATCGTATATTCCGATCGTGTGTATGCCCCATCTGACTTTTTACATCAAATTCTGATGGACCTAGAAAGAGAACATTTTCTAAATTTTTTAGACGGAACCAATTCCTACGGGAAAACCGCTCGTCTGTATGCTGTTCCGACGTACCAAAAACAACGCATGCTCTGAAGCAAGTACGAGACGACAGCTATTGGCTACTGAACTTCCTTTTTCTAGTCCCGTTGTACATGTTGTACGTCACAGCTTTCTTGGCAGGCGGACTTTGGTGTGATCGTGTGTAGGCAAGACAGTTTCAGCGGAATTCCGTCGGGAAAACCTTCAGAGTTTATTCCGACAGGAAAACCTTTCGTGTGTACACGGCATTAGAAATGTTTTCTTCTATATTCGTTTTTGGTCAATTGCTGAACTTTACATGATTTTATTGTTGATTCTTCCCAGCATCACAACTCCTTTTTTAAACTTCTATAAATCATAAAAACATCTATTGGTAAAATAAGAGATGAAAAGGTGATGTTTGGAAAATCTAAAAGCAGTTATTTTTTTCTAAAGGCCCAAGGTATGTGTCGTTGGGGGAGAAATTAATTCAGATGATACTTCATTTTCTGTAGAGATTTATCTTCCAGCGGATTAAACTAATAATGTTTTTAATTAATCTCAGATGAACACTGAGCCAATACACTCCTGTGTGCTCCAGAGATGTCAGGGGAGATTTCTGTATTATAAATATATGTATGTGTGAATAATGAAATTGTATTGTGACCAGAAATGTCACATTTTCTGTTGTTTTAATTTAACTTCCTTCAACAAAATGTCTCCACATGCCACATGATGCCACTGAACTGATCCTTCCAGAGGAGCCTCCCCTCGCCCCGTTTCTATCAGAATTTTCTTCTGCTGGGGGATCACTGACAAACCCTGAGCTAGGAGTCGAATAAAAAAAGGAAATTGTCAATTTTACCAGTCTGGTTATTCACAGGTATTTTTCCTTCATTCTTTGTTTTTTACAGGGATGGCAATTGTCTGTCATTTTCTAACTGGGGATGTAGCTGTGTTTAGAATTAAGCAATCACATTCAAACACATGCTAAATAGGAGTCAGTACACACCTGCCATCATTTAAAGTGCCTCTGATTAACCCCAAATAAAGTTCAGCTGTTCCAGTAGGTCTTTCCTGACATTTTCTGAGTGGCATTCTACAGCAAAAGCCATGGTCTGCAGAGAGCTTCCAAAGCATCAGAGGGATCTCATTGTTAACTGCTTCCCGACCAGCAGCCGCAGTTGTACTGCGGCAGGTTGGCTCCCCTGTGTGAGCCGTCATAGCTATACGTCGGCTTGCACGGTTGGGATAGCGGGGCGGGGTGTGCCGATGCTCATGGCCAACGGCCGCGATGACCACCGGCCACTAGCGATCGTGAGCAGGAGACGCAGAACAGGTACAAGTGTATGTAAACACACACTTCCCTATTCTGTTCTGGGAGGAGTGACAGATCGTGTGTTCCTATTAGCTAGAAACCATGATCCGTCACTTCCTCTAGTCAGTCCCCTCTCCCTTCAGTTAGAATCACCTCCCAGGGAACACAGTTAACCCCTCGTGTTAATCCCTTCACTGCCAGTCACATTTTTACAGTAATCAATGCATTTGTATAGCGCCGGTATTACTAGTAAAAAAAAATTATAAAAATGCTATAAATCTATCCCCTATTTGGTAGACGCTATAACTTTTGCACAAACCAATCAATGTACGCTTATTGCGATTTTTTTTTTTTTTACCAAAAATATGTAGAAGAATACATATCGGCCTAAACTGAGAAAAAAAAATGGGATATTTATTATAGCAAAAAGTACAAAATATTGTGTTTTTTTCAAAATTGGCCCCTTTTTTTTTGTTTATAGCGCAAAAAATAAAAACTGCAGATGCAATCAAATACCTCCCAAAAGAAAGCTCTATTTGTGGGAAAAAAAGGATGACAATTTTGTTTGGGTGCAACGTTACATGACTGTGCAATTGTCAGTTTAAAACGACGCAGTGCCGAATCGCAAAAAGTGCTCTGGTCAGGAAGGGGGCAAATCCTTCCGGGGCTGAAGTGGTTAAAAGGTATCAATCAGGAAAAGGGCACAAAAGAATTTCCAAGGCATTAGATATACCATGGAACACGGGAAGAGTTTGGATAGTAAGAGCTTGGACTTTTTAGGCACAACAAAACATAATATATAGAAAAATGTAAATTTTATTTATAATAAGTAAATACAAAGAAAACATATATTAAAATCCACATCGATATATCAACCAAGAGATAAGTTATTGCAACTGTATATAACCTTGATATAACTACATGGAATCTAGAGGAAGATGGGAACATTCCATAGCAACAGCAGATCCCAGAGTTCGGTTATGGTACAGTAAAGCAATGTATACTTAATTGTGCTCTACATGTTACATGCCATGCGCTTCTTCAGGAGCATTTATGGTGACTATTAGATGAGAAAAAGAAAAAACATAAATAGAATATACAATTTAAAAAATAATAATAAATAGACTCATGAAATCTGCCCTAGGAGCGGCACATCTCCTGTAATTTGAGAGGAAAATTCTTGCTAATTTAGCAGGGGGTAGGTATAACATTCAATTAAGTAAAGACAGATACAGATAAAGAATGTAATAATATTAGAAAATGTAACAAGAATACTTAACTACTTAACTATAGATGCCTTTTCACCATGGAGTCCCCCATTTGTACAGCATGGCCCAATGATCAAATGCATAATGCAGCTCTTGAAATTAGACTCACCCTTCCAAGTTTTGGCTGTGCTATGTACAGAACTAGTATGTGATTAAATGACCAATCATATTTGTTGAGTAATATCACCTTTTAAAGAAGAAAGTGGGCTCGGCCATCCAGGTCAGTTAACAATGACATTTATGTGGAGGCTTTCTTATGCCCTTAGTGCCAACCATACGCACATATGCGGCCTTGGCTTTAAGGGGTTATATGCTGCCTGCATCACCCCAGTACCGTTTTTAGAATGGGCGAGCGGCTTTTAGCCACATCATTGTTTTTCTGGAGGAGCGGGAGGGGACGCCCCCTCCCGGCGCCTTCCGCTACTCCTCCTGGGTCTTCCGCCCCACCTGGAGACCTGATCCACGATCCCGCAATTCCTCCGGTTAGAGTGAGACTGGAATGAAGCCAGAAACGGCTTTGTTCCAGTCTCCTATATAAACACATGGAAGTGACGTTTCAAAGTCACTTTTGGTTAACTTGGCTGCCAATGGCGCAGATTTAAAAAAAAAAATTATAGTATTCAGAATTGTCGTGTTTTTAGGTACCGTAGTTTGTCGGCATTCCACGAGTGTGCGCAATTTCAAAGCATGACATGTTGGGTATCTATTTACTCAGTAACATCATCTTTCACATTATACAACAAAAATTGGGCTAACTTTACTGTTTATTTTTTTTTAATTCATGAAAGTGTCTTTTTCTCCAAAAAAGGGCGTTTGAAAGACCGCTGCACAAATACCGTGTGACATAAAATATTGCAACGATCGCCATTTTATTCTCTAGGGTCTCTGCTAAAAAATATATATTGTTTTGGGATTCTAAGTAATTTTCTAGCACAAAATACAGATTTTAACTTTTAAGCAACAAATGTCAGAAATAGGCTTAGGCGTGAAATGGTTATACATTTAGTGAGCCACAATTAACCACTTCCGGACCGGCTCACGCCACTATACGTCGGCACTTTGAAGAGGGATATCGTTGTTATGGCAGCAGCTAGCTACCATAACCCCGGTATCCTCTTCTTCAGTGAGTGGTCCGGTTTCAGATAAAAGTGGTCTCTGCGGCAGATTCCCTGCAAGATCTCTTTTATCGGTGGTGGCCACCCCGCCGCTCTCCAGTGCCCTCCGCCGCTTACCGGAACCACCAGCAGCATCGGAGACGATCGGGTGCTCTCCCTGGCTTGGTATGGAGACAAATGAGGGGAAGATGGCCCACCCATCTCTATACCATTGCAGGGCGGAAGCGACATAATTTTTTATTATATTTTAGTGTAATCATGAGATCTGAGGTCTTTTTGACCCCAGATCTCATATTTAAGAGGTCCTGTCATGCTTTTTTTCTATTACAAGTGATAGTGATATTACCTTGTAATCGGAATAAAAGTGTCCCAATTTTTTTTTTTTTATAAAAGAACAGTGTAAAAATAAAAAGTAAAATTAATAAGAAAAACAATTATTTAACGTGCACCGTCCCGATGAGCTCGCGTGCAGAAGCGAATGCATACGTGAGTAGCTGCCGCATATGAAAACGGTGTGAGGTATCACCGCGATCGTTAGAGCGAGCGCAATAATTCTAGCTCTAGACCTCCTCTGTAACTTAAAACATGCAACCTGTAGAGTTTTTTAAACATCACCTTTGTCGCCATTCCACGAGCGGGTGCAATTTTGAAGCGTGACATGTTGGGTATCAATTTACTCGCATAACATTATCTTTCACAATATAAAAAAACTTGGGCTAACTTTACTGTTGTCTTATTTTTTTTATGCAAAAAAGTGTATTTTTTAAAAAAAAAAGGGCGCTTGTATGACCTCTGCGCAAATACAGTGTGACAGAAAGTATTGCAATGACCGCCATTTTATTCTCTAGGGTGTTAGAAAAAAATATATATAAATTTTTTTTTAACTTGTAAACACCAAATCTCAGAAAGAGGCTCGGTCCTTAAGTGGTTAAAGAGGAAATTAATTTTCTACATCACTGTGCCCTATTTCTGACCAGAGCATCCCTGCCCCTGGCCATGACTGTGGCCCTGTGGACAGTTCCCCTCTTGCTGTGACAGATTTCTTCTCCATGGATGCTTAAACCTTTCTGTGTCCTTATATTGCCTAGAGGATCACCTCCCCTTGTTGTGGCTTTATCGTTACCTTGTGAACTGTTTGTCTACATTGTCCCTACTGGTACTCTGTGAACTGCTTGTCTGTAGTGTGCCCATTCCTACCCTGTGGACTGATTATCCATGCTGTTGCTCAACACTAGCCCTCCAGTACCCCCAAGTCTCACAATAAATGCCTGCACATCGGGTTCTATGTGATCTGCCTCTGTGTGCTCTCTCTCTGCCCTCCTAGTTTATCGCATTGCCCCTGGAAGCAGTTCAGTGGGACAATCATACAGGCAATGAGGAGGCAATTGATTGGCATTCCTTTTATCAAAGACATCAGAGGACGCATTGGCTTACTCGTGGTATTGTGGAGGCATTTGTCATATGACTGGGTAGTTACTACAACAACTTGTGATTCCCAGATCAGTGCAGAACTTGTTCAATAAAGCTGCACACAATTGCAGGATGCACAATATATAGCATACAAAGTATAACAAAATATGCCTACAATGTACAAATTATCTATCCTTCCTAAGAAACAAGCATGTACAATGTATGGGATAGGTATACTAAATAGCTACTTGGGCTTTCCATTGATGGAATCTTCTTCATGGTTCCTTTCTTCAGAGTCCCCCACATAACATCTATTTGCTCCAAAGTCTTCCAGTACAACTGTTGCTCCTTTGTCTTTTAGAACAACTCTTTCTTTGTCCCTCTGTTCCGCGAGCACATGGCTTGTTTGAAGTCCTATTTCCCTCCCCCCTATTTCCTGCTACCTCATTTCCTGCAAGATGTCAGATATCCAACATACAATTTAAGGGATAGCAGTTCTAGAAACTAAATGCAAAGCAGTGGTTAAGGAGTCTAGAATAATGGATGGAACCTTTATCACAGGTTGTTAGACATGTGCAATTCGTTCCGGTCCGAAAGTAAATTTGAACAAATTTCTGGTTATTCGGAGATTCGGATGTATCCAAATCTTAAAATGAAATAGTATCAAATTTCTTTGACATTCGTTTTAATTTCACTTTGTTTATTCGCTAACAAATTCTAAATTTTCGGAAAATTTTTAATTTGGATTGGTTGAAACTGATCGACCGATTCAAATTCTGTATGAAGAATTGCTGGTTGTTAAGTGGGCCAGGAAGTAAGCCAATGCATCCTTAACAACCGATGACTCATAAGCTTTCAGCTGGCTACTACCCTGCTGAGAGCAGAAATTATATCAGAAGAGATATGGGGCAAGGATAAATCTTATTCCCCACCTTGCTTGCCCTCACAAGTAAACTCGCAATCTCAGATACCCTGATATCTCTGGTTAATGTTAATGACTGTGAGATGTAAGGTAGTCTCTTTACCAATGTTAAAGTGGATGTAAACCCAAATTATAATTTTTTTTTTTTATGTCATAATGTACAGAATACGATTTCCTTTCATTTGAGCCTAGTCTTGCCACACTGATTTACTTGAGGCCTGAGAATTTCTCTTTTATTGTTCAGTTAGAGAAATCTTGACAAAGTCTTGAAAACGCCCCCTTGCTGTGAGTGACAGGTGATTTACATATCATGCACTAGCCTGAGACAGGCACATCCTGTGTAAAAAGTTCACAATTCACATCCCCCTCCCCTCCCCTCCAGCTTTCCCAGCTTTACTGTGTTATGACTGGATGTTTCTCATCATGGGATGCAGTGGACAGTCAGCAGACTATAGACAGACAAGTGATTTAGGGGACATGTATGTAGTCAGAGCTAGGCAGAGTAGAACATCCAGTGATCTGATGATAACCTGTCTCAGGCTAGCGCATGAGATATGTAAATCACCTGTCACTCACAGCAAGGGGGCATTTTTGACAAAGTTTTCAAGACTTTGTCAAGATTTCTCTAACTGAACAATAAAAGAGGATTGCTCAGGCCTCGAGTAAATCTGTGTGGCAAGACTAGGCTCAAATTAAAGGAAATCTTATTCTCTACATTATGACATCCACTTTAAGTTTATCTCTTTTTCAAAGCCTTACATATCTTATCAAAGTAATGGACATTTCTGAAGCTCTATCTTGCAGTGTCACAGCTTCCACTCAAGCCCTCCTAGCATCTAGCTTTGATCTCCAGAACAAACCCAGCTATATCAATTAATTTGGGAGAAAAATCCAATAAAAAAAGCCCATCATATTGCTCTTAGCAACTGGACAGCACTTTGAGAAACATGGCGAAAAAGTTGTAATAATTGTCACTCTAAAGTCAAAGTAAACTATAGACCCAAACTTCTCCCTCAAGATGTTCACAATTTTACAATGTGTATGACAAAGTGCTTCATTGAACTTTAAAACTTCTAGCTTAAAAAAAAGTTCCTTCACCTCAATAACGGAAAATTGAATTTAAATACTTACTGTCATTTTCCTTTCCTGACGAGTTCCATGGCAGCACAGCTTGATATAGGCCTTGCCCCCCCCCCCCCATGCCTCCAGGACTTAACTCATATAAATTTGAGCCCACCTACAGCCTCTGCGTTCTGTAAATAGTCCTACCAAGCTGGGTGGGATCTGTGCTGCCATGGAGCTTGTCAGGAAAGGAAAATGATGGTAAGTATTTGAATGAAATTTTCCGTTTTCCTGACGGCTCCATGTCAGCACAGCTGGGAACTAACTAGCCAAAACAGGGGAGGGATAATGCTACACACTCCTCAAATCTGACAAAAAAAAACAGAAGCCAGGATGCCTCTGCCAAACTCAACTGTCATTAAGCCATGAATATGAATATTTTGGTGCCCACGTAGCTGCCTTGCAGATAGTTTCAGACACTCAGCCTGCTGCCACTCTCAAGGTTGAGACCCTTCTAGTGAAGGGTGCCGTGATTCTCCTGGCATGGCCAACCCTTTCGACTTGTAGGCCAAGGAGATGAGATTTACAAACCAAGAGGCAATAATCTTGCTGGAAGCCGTAAAATAATTTTATGTGTTCCACCTGAATGACAAACAGATGCTCCGACTTCTTGATGGCAGAAGTCGCCTTGATTAAACATTTTAAAACTTGGCCCACATCCATCCAGCTATTTTCTTGAGTACTCCCCAAAAGGAACGTAGGAGGACAACCTCTTGTGTGATATGGACTCTAAAGCCCCATACACACGGTCGGATTTTCCGATGGATTCTGTCCTATCGGACAATGTTGTCGGAAATTCCGACCGTGTGTAGGCACCAGTGATGTAAGTAACTGAGTTAAAATAAACTGAGTTACCTAACGCAGTTACTTTAGAGGGTAACGAGTAATCTAACTGATTACTTTTCCCCTCATGGTAACTCAGTTCCCATTACTTTGGCTTAGTTACCCCAATTACATCTACCGCCACTAGATGGCAGTAGTGTAATTCCGGTGTCCTGCCGAAAAAGTTCCCCCGCCGGATAAGGACCCCCTGTACTGCGCAGGCGCAGGGCTTGCGCAGTACGAAGGACTACGGAGCTTCTGAAAATTGCCGAACCTAAACAGCTCTGAGTGAACTCTACACCACGCAGGCGCAGTTAACATGTAATTGTACGAGGCAATGCCGCACGCTCCTGATGCTCATGCTACTCTGCAAGGGGCGTCTATCGTGTAACTAAGGGGCGGGTCTAGTATTACTGTAACCAAGGAGCGCATTTATTATTATTGTTATATATCGAGCTCTGCCCATTAATTTAACATTCGCCCTCTTCTGTAGCCATCCGCCCCTTACACAATATAATAATAATAGACCCGCCCCTTGCTTACACGCTATAACAGATCTGCCCCTTGGTTAGAGTAATAATAGAGCAGCCCCTTGGTTACACGATATATAACAATAATAATAAATGTGCCCCTTGGTTACAGTAATACTAGACCCGCCCCTTAGTTACACGTATAGAATATTTAAAAAAAAAGTCAGTTACTTTGCTGCGTAACTAATTACTTTTCCAATGTAGTAACTGAGTTACTAACGCAATTACTTTTTGGGAGAAGTAATTTGTAACTTAACTAATTACTTTTTTAAAGTAAGATGACCAACACTGGTAGGCACCATCGGACAGTTTCCATCGGATTGTTCCGACGGACAAAGTTCTATCTCCTGCTGGATAGATTTTCCGACAACAAAGTCCGATCACACCAAATCCGATCGTGTGTATCGTAGTCCGACCGACAAAGTGCTACGCATGCTCAGAATCGACACAGCACATTCGTCACGCTGCAATGTGAAAATGTCTTTAATGCAGCGCATTCTCTTTTTCTTTACAATGCAAGAAGAATGACATGTTTTAGCTGCTCCTATTCACCCGCACTTCTCCCAAACTTACCGTATATACTCGAGTATAAGCCGAGTTTTTCAGCACATTTTTTTGTGCTGAAAGTGCCCCCCTCGGCTTATACTCGAGTCAAGCACTTTTCTGCAGCAAAAAAAAAAAAATTTCCTTTGGGGCCCCGTATCTCGGGGCCACTTGGGTCTAGGAGTCCCAAATTTGGTGTGCCAACCCAGTGGACCTAGCACTATAACATATCCAAATATCCATATGGGGTTCCTAGCACTAAGTGGTCCCGAGATACGGGGCCCCAAAATCGGTTCGGAAAATGTCATTCTCTGCTGCAGAAAAGTGCTTGACATTTTCTGACCCGAATTTGGGGCCCCATATCTCGGGGACACTTGGAGCTAGGAACCCCAAATTTGGCATTCAAACCCAGTTTAACTAGCACTACAACATATCTAAAGATGGGGTTCCTAGCACTAAGTGACCCTGAGATACAGGGCCCCAAATCGGTCAACTGTGTCCATCTGCATGGGCACAGTGAGGCTGCAAATGGGCATCGTTGACCCTCTTTTCCACTTACAGTAGCTGCGCATTTCTCACCCTAGGCTTATACTCGAGTCAATAAGTTTTCCCAGTTGTTTGTGATAAAATTAGGTGCCTCGGCTTATATTCGGGTCGGCTTATACTCGAGTATATACAGTAGTTTTTTATTAGTTTTTAGGATTTCTAGACTACATGTTTATTTTTACTCAGATCGTAAAAGAATCTTTGTTATATTTTTTGGAGGATTTCTCATTTTTGTATTATTTTTTGAAGACATATTTTAAGAATATATATTTTTTTTTTTGAGGGGGTTGTGTGTCTCAACTTAGCAAAACAACATTATTAACATTTCTATTTGTTGCTTAAATTGACTAGGAGTTTGTTTGTTGTTGGTGCCCCTTGTTAATTATACTTTATGATTAGTGAAATGTACCTGCCTACTCACAAATAAACTGTCATTGTAGAAAAGTAAAACACATAGGCAATGATTATTTCAAATCAAAAATACCTTTATTTAGGTCTCAGCAACAAACCAAAGAGGAACGCAGCGGTGAAGAAACTTGGGGAATTTGCAAAGCCTTGGACCCCCACGGCAAACATAATTTTTGAAGCGTCTAAAATTGGGGGCCTGAGGAGTACGCATCTAAATAATAAGGGAGTGCTATCTGGTCCTGAAGTCCAAAACATCCGGAACTGCAGCAGATGCCATCTAGGTCCCCAGGCTCTGGTCCTACGAGAGGCTCCATCTTCTCTCAGGCCAGACTGAATCCAGGTCGTCACTCTCAGGTCTTCCTTGTACGCTTCCTTCCACGCTGTGGTGCTGGTGGGGTGGCAGAAGGAGGAGGAGGCTGAGCATGGTCCCTATCGCAAACATGTGTGAGTGGGGTCATCTCCCCAGCCATCCCCTTATTTAGGACCATGAGGATGACCCCCTCACACATGCTGCGTTGCCCCACCTCCATACCCTTCATTTTATTGGCAACCAAGGAGCCAAAGGCCTCCTCGTAGGTGGGTGTGGCATATAGGGAGGCTGAAGCATCTCTGATCAGCTGGAGCGCTGACTCACCCACCTCCCCCATCCTTCTCGCCCTTCTGTAGGGAAGGCGGAGGGGAGGGACTTGGGAGACAGTCAGGCTCCTACGCCTACCCCCCTGTTGGCTGCCACTAACCCCTGCCTTCTCCTGACTGCCACATTCCACAGCCACCTCCTGGCTGAGGTCTTCCTGTGTATGAAAAAGGGACATAGTTTCAGTTATTTGTTCATCAAACACACACAATTTTCATCTAGTGACTGTTGCAAAATGTTTACAAATAGAAAACCATACAATTCTCAGCCCTGCAGTTTCGATTCTTGCCCCAACTGTCTACAACACTACTGTCAGTTGATATGTCAAACACGTTAGGAACTAAGCAATTGTGGATCCTGAATTAAGTGAACATCATTCATTATTCCCCAAAATGGTTACAAAACTACTATACCTGCCACAAGCTGGGCTCCTCCACATCTTCCAGACTGGAAGGCCCAGGTTGCTCCTCGGAAGCCTCATCAGGGGTGGCGTGCATGGAAGGACGCGTGCAAGGAAGAGTCGAGAGTGACTTCCTGACATTAGCCTGGTCTTTGAGAAAGTGGAGCCTCTCATAGTACCAGAGCGTGGGGACATGGACCTGATCTGCTCCAGCTCCAGATGCTTGGGACTTCAGGACCTTATTGCGCTCCCGGAAATAGGTACTCCTCAGGTTGGCAATTTTTATTCTTAACTTCTCCACGGTTGCCGTGGGGAACCTTGGCTTTACAAATGCCACAAGTTTCTTCATGGCTGCGTACCTCTTTGGTCTGTTGCTGTAGTCTCGGTGTTTCGCCTGCCATAATAGGGGCATTTCCCTATATTTATCAATGAAGAGGGGGAGAAAACTCACATCGTTGAAGCCGTCCATAATCTCTGCAAGACACAACACCACACAAAACACTATAAATAATGTCAGGCTAAACTCTCCTAATCTTCTCCATAAAGAAGCCTCAAGGTCTAATCAGTCTAGGCTAGTTATGTACCAACGTCAATTTGTACCTTCGTTATAGCGATCGTCTCGTGCGTGAGCTTTCTCTCCCCTCGTCTCACAGATCGTGGCTACGACACAGGCGTGTGACGGTTTATATACAGTGCGCATGCGTCAAACTCCGCCCGCCCCTGACGATCTTTCTCGTCTATTCCCCACCCCTTCTCTTTACGGCGCAGTGGGGAGAGCACATGGCGGGGACACAGCAGGTGCGCCCGAAATATTGCAGCAACGAGGAGGAGGACGAGGAAAGGCCGGAGGCAGAAACGTCCCGATCCCGGAGCCTGAAATTCAAGGCCTCCAATATGTCATTTGGAGAAATGTTGGAGATGGTGGACATATTAAAGAGGAGCGACTATGATGGGAAGTATGGGCCTTACCTCAACCCCAATGTCCGCAAGGCCAAGATCATGTCTAAAGTTGTGAGGAGGCTGTACAATCATTTTGGGGTACAACGATCCAAGGAGCAACTGAGGAAACGCTGGTCAGACCTGAAACTGAGGGAGCCCGATCAGTACAGAAAGATCAAGCGAGTTCTTCAAAAAAGTATCTACTCAACCTCGATCGTTCGGCCACTTATAATACGATGTTTGGTGTTTTTTTTGGGGGAAAGGAAGTTTGTTCTCACTAGAAATGTCATCAAGAATGTAAAGCCAATTTATTCAATGTAAAGGAGAGGTCACCCAGTGGCTGTTTACCCATCTGGACTCTAGAGCACTAGTGCTGGGACACCCAAACCCACTTTTTATTATGCTTTTCCACACATGTGCTCCAGTGGATACTAGAGGGGGGTCTCCATCAGACAAACTTCTACCAAAAAGCTATTGAGTTTAGCACCTTTACAAAGTGACTACATTCATGTTGTTGTCATTTGTAACTGGCCAAACAAAAATATTGTCCCTCACTTTCAAGCAATGTTTGACATTTCCTATTTCTGCCCTCAATAGATTGTGTTGCTAAATCTTCCTTTTGTACCTTCTCATAGGGGAGCGAAAACTCGTGACGTCTGAGGAAACCACAAAACCAACACCTCCCAAAGAAGGGGAAAGACCAGAAGCAGAGGAGGAGGAGGAGGAGGAAGGAGAGATCATAGAAATTGGAGAACTTGTCACCACAACAGGTGAGTGTGGGAGAACACAGCTACTGGTAAGGTAATCAATGTATGCCTGCCTCATTTCCACAACACATTTTTGTTTTTTGGTTGTTTTTAGGTGACGTGGATGTTGTGGAAGAAGAATCGCACTTTACCACAGAGAGTGCCCACGTACTCATCGGGGAGATAATGGTCTGCAATCGAGATCTAGATGACATAAAGCAAAACATCAATGATGTTCAACAAAAATTGAAGAACATCATTGATGTTTTAGGAAAAATCTGAAAACGCACCAAGTAATTAACACACATTTGTGGCTGTTTCTGAACACATTTGCAACTTAAGAACTGTGTGAAATTTGGAACATGCACACATTGTGTCCACATGTGCTAGCTCCCATCATGGTGGATGAATGACAACGTTTTTTTGGGGGTGCAACCACTTTATGAACTACTAAAGTGGTTGTGGTGAAGGGGTTGCACCCCAAAAAACGTCCATTCATCCCCATGATGGAAAATGGCACTTTTGAAGATTCTAGGCATGTGTTTTACCATCTAATGTCCATTTGCCGACCCAAATTGTGTGCATGTTCTAAATTTCCAGTTTCCAGGGGTGACCCCCCATGTGATGAAGGCAAGATCAAACACTTTGAACATATAGTCATGTCTGATCTTGTCTTCACTTTAGAAAGTTGAACTTTCCTATTTCCTATGTTCTGTTTTGCTCCATGCCTGGTTTTACCAAATGCAGAATGTTTGTAAACAATGTTGTCAAGAACCAAGATCTTGTCAGTTTTGGCAAGAAGTTTGTAAATGCACTTGTGAATGTGTTGCAAGTAAACTTTTTTAATTTTCTAAATGTGTGGCTTATTTAAAAACAAAAAAGCATTATGTATGTCAAATGTAAAGGATTTGGGGGGCAATGGGTGTTATTTACTAAAGGCAAGTCCAGTTTGCACTGCAAGTTTTCTTTTCAGGGCACTTTTGCACTGCACTTGTAGAGCATAGTAGATTTGACTTATGTAAATGACACCCACAGTGATTTCTTTGAAAACACGTAGCACACCATTTTTGGTAATACACACATTTCTGTCATGGTGATGAAAAGGAGTATTTTGGGTGTCAGTTATGCACTACAAACCTTCTCTAGACCAAAGATTAGGTATCAAACACACAACATGAGAAGAATCTTTTTGGGAAGAAGAGACTGTTACCTCCTTTTGCCCAGAAAGTGCATTCCCACTGTTGAAGCTAAAGGGCAAAAATGTATATCTCAAAGAAGCTAGAATATGGAAATGACCAGAAAACATAGGTTTGGTAAAAAAATATATTTATTTAAAAATGCCTCTCACACATCGTCACGCAGAGCAATGGCCCCCCTACCCACAAAGTACTCCATATATTGCTTGCGGACCACGCGGGCATTTAGAGGGGGCAAGCCTGGACGTGCCGCTTGAAGGGCTGTGAGGTCGGCATTGGAAGGGCCCTCAACATCTGGGCCAATGGTCACCACATAGTTGGTGTTGTGTCTTTTCAAAAAGTTGTGCAATATGCAAGAGGCAAGAACTATGTGGTTGAGTTTGTATTCCGCCAAGTTAATAGCCGTCAAAAACAGGCGGAAGCGGCTGGCCAGGATCCCGAAGGTGTTCTCCACCACTCTGCGGGCTCTCGACAGCCTGTAATTGAAGACCCTCTGGTCTGGGGTGAGGGTCCTCATCGGGAAGGGCCTCATCAGATGGGGAGTCAACGCAAACGCTTCATCTGCGACAAAGACGAAGGGGAGTCCTTCAGCATTCTCCTCTGGAGGTGGCAAGCACAGACTGCCACTTTGGAGACGCCAGTAGAACTCCGTGTGCGCAATGGCACCACTATCCGAGATCCGGCCGTTCATCCCCACGTCCACATACAAAAACTCGTATGTCGCCGACACCACCGCCAACATCACTACACTATTAAACCCCTTGTAATTATAATAGTAGGACCCCGAGTTGGGGGGTGGGACGATGCGGATGTGTTTCCCATCAATTGCACCTCCGCAGTTAGGAAAGTCCCAACGGCTGGCAAAGTGGGAGGCCACAGTCTGCCATTCCTGTGGCTTGGAAGGGAACTGTGGAGTGAAACAAGAAAAAAAAAATTAGTCACTTTGCACATAAACATTGCAAGGAGATTAGACACTAAACATCTTGGAACAAGATCAGACTTTTACATTTAAAGCTGGAAAGTATTTGCAACGCAAAGTAGAGGGTCCCCCTAGCAGATGACTCACCCCCCATCAATCGCCCCACTTCTGATGGGCCATTGACAATAACTAGGGGTTTGTGGGGGGGGGGGGGTTTGGACAGGTAACCTTCTGCACTTCATTGATTGCCAAATGGCTCAATAATGTGTGCTAGTTTGGCCAGACCCTCCTTACTTAACACTATTGGCAGCCCACAGGAAAGATAAAATAACATTCAAAATCCCCAAACCCCCCCCCCCCCAAAAAAGGAACGCACATTTGGACATTCTGAAATTACCTAGCAAGCTAATAGGAGGGAAAGAACACAAAAAAAAGAGGAAATGGAAAGTATGGAGCCAGCCCCTTGCACTACATGCTTTGCTGAATTCATCCCTAAATATGACCACCATAAAGAGGTAGGTATATAGTGTCTATTGACCTTTGGAAAGCCAGCAGATAGAGGATTGGTACCATCTGACAGAGCAGTTGGGGGAGGGGGTTCAGAATGAATTTGGCACCCCCCCCCCCCCACCAACAAAAAGGGAAAAAAAAAGGGGCTCTACATTAAGTAAACCACACAGCAAACATTTGTGCATATTTTCGGGGGTGTTTGGGGGAAAACAATACTATGCAGCAGACAAAATACATTGCTTAAGTGACTAGGCCATAGGTGTCTATTGGGGCAGAAGAGCATGCTGGGGAGGTAAGTGAAGGGAAAAATGCATGAAGGAGAAAAGGGGCACAGCATATTAGAGCACATTGCAATCATGGTAATTAGGGAAGGAGGTCAAAAATACAAGACATTAGCAAACAGAGCATACATAGAAGGGAATAGTAAAGTAGAAATGTTACCTTAATATAGTCCTCCTGCAGGACCTGGATGATGGCAGAACAGGTCTCTGGAATAATGATTCCCAGGGCCTGGGGAGAGATACCTGAAGAGAACTTCAAATCCTGAAGGCTTCTCCCTGTCACCAAGTACCTCAACGTAGCAACAAGCCTCTGCTCCAGAGTGATGGCTTGTCTCATGCAGGTATCCTGCCGGCTGATAAAAGGGGTCAGCAAAGCCAAAAGACGGTGAAAAACGGGGTCCGTCATCCGGAGAAAGTTCCTGAAATCATCAGGATTATTCTCCCGGATCTCACAAAGCAAAGGCATGTGCGAGAACTGATCACGCTGAAGCAACCAATTCTTGGTCCACATACTCCTCGTCACTCTGTTCATGGACGGGTCTTGGCTCAAAGCTAAAAGCCCGACACCAATTCCGCGTACAGGACGAACTCGGCAACGAGTACGTACGGGAAACATCGCTCACAAACGGTCGGCTGGTCAGAACGGACAAACAGAAAGCACCGATAAACAGCAAGGCCTGAAAGAACGAAATGAATACCAGAAACGAGCAGACAATAAGCAGTGAAAATCAAAGCGTCCTATATCAAGATATAGGCCGCAATGACCAACAAATGCGAACTGACTACACGCACTAATAAACAGATACGCACGACAAGCACAAACTGAAGAGCAGTAATGATCTGAGTGACAAAACTGAGAAGCGCGAATCGTAAGTCCCCAAACTTCGACTAACTCGCGATAAACACGGGATCAGCAGAAGGAGCCCAACGGGTGCCTGACGTGGTGCTGAACTTCCCTTTTCTAGTCTCGTGGAAGACGACTTACGTCACAACGTTCTTGCAGACCGGAAATTCCGACAACGTTGTCAGACCGTGTGTACGCAACACCAACATCGGACAAAGTACGACGGACATGATCCGACGGACCTGGTCCTCGGATAATCCGCGTGTGTGTATGGGGCTTTAAGGTCAGTTCAGGCAAAAACCTGTCTGGAAGTACGCAAATATGGGTTCTTTAAACCCCAAGGCCACCAATGCTGACTCTTCTGGCTGATGTTTTTGCCACCAGTAAAGCAGTTTTCAGTAAGAGGTACCACAGGGTGATTGAGGGCATCCAATGGGAGATCCCATTTCAGAAACAATTCGAGGTTTCAACCAAGTTGCATCTTGAAAAACAGTATAATTAAGTTTTGGATGCCCACTGTATGCTGGTGAAGGCAGAGATAGCCGAAATGTGTGCCTATAGCATACTTAGGCATAGACCTAAATCAAGCCATGCCTGCAGGCATTTCAGAACAGACTTCTGAAGGGTCCAGTGTAAAATCTTGATCAGCAATAATACTGAGAATCTATGCAGTTCTCTAATATAGGCACGGTTAGCGATGTCCCTTGTTTTCATAAGAGTATTTACAATCTTCACAGAGCATTATGTAAAATCCATTAGCCTCTGCCTCTCTAGACCTAGGCCATCAGTCTGAGCCTGTCAGATGTTGGATGAATGGGACTTTGGAGAAGATTTGATATTACAGGCAGAGGGAGTCAATCCTTGACACTTATAAGGATGAGCAAGGGGAACTGTCACCTTCCACCGCCACGGCCTCAGCTGGAAGCTGAGAATCAGAGGGAGCAGCAGAAAGGCATAAGCTGTCTTGGAGATCCACTCTGCAGTCAGCACCTCCACCCCAAATGCTTGTGGATTCTGAACTTCAGCAACTTGATGTTGACTGGGGATGTAAGCGATCGGCCTCTGGAAGAAAAATACCAAGCTCTGTTAGTTCTCGAAAGACTCGCAGTAGTCTGGACCATTCATTGTGGTCCAGACTTGTCCTGGACAAATAGTTTGCCTGAAGATTCTTCTGACCAGGCACATAGGCCACAGATAGCTGCAGAAGATTGATTAGGGCAGATTCTAGAATTATAGAAACTTCCTTCAGAAGGGAGAGACTGAGCCTTGTTTACAGATGTAGGCCACAGTCGTTGCGCTGTCCAACTTTAACAGGACAGGCTTACCCCGGAACATCGCAGGCAATTTAGTTTCTTCAACCACATGTTTAGGCCACTGGTCCAGAAACCTGACTTGAAGGGGAGCAAGAGTTAAACTGAGTCTACCTGAGCTGCTGGAGCGAGGCGATTTTTGTGGCTCAATCTGAGACGCGAAGGATGAAAGATCTCCAAATATGGCCTAAAATGCTTGCCTTAATGGACCACGTGTCAGTCACCAAAGCCGTACCTATGTCCACAGAGAAGCCACATAGTGCCCCTAAGGCATGTATTTGGGAGGCACAATCCCAAAATAACAGAAAGCATCCTGACATGGAACTCTTTACTGACTTAATGCGTTAGCTTCCCAGTTTTTCCTGGACTCCCAGACAGAAATGCAGAAGCTAACCTCTCTGGAGTGAGAGTGAGCGTGGAAACTGACTCTTGAGTTTTTCGGTCTCCTTTAACACAGCAGACATTCATCTTGAGGCAGGAAGTCAAACTGACCACTATTAAATTTAGGCTTCACCTTCTACGATCAAGAAAAATACAGTGATAGTGTTTTTCCTTGAAGGCCACAACATCTTCTGATGGTAAGGACATGTATATGGCCAATCCCACAAGGGACACACACTGACCAGAGGGGTGATCCCAACCCCTGCACATCTTTCAGTTCAAAAGGGCATAACTATGACATCCTGCTGTGACAACATACTCCAATCTTGTAGAACGAGCACTTGATCCATCCAATATAAGATAATTGTCAAGCTGCCCCCTAAAGGTACTTCAAATATGTCCAAAGCTTCACTTCTTTTTAAAGGCATTTCACCAACCTTAGCAATCTGGACAAAGGTCGTCCTCATCATCCTGTTCAGAAGAGACTGAAGAGTATTGATTGGCTTGAGAAGGCCCTGAATAGAAGATTTGACATTGCCAGAATAGATGGCCCTACCAGAAGATAAATTCAGCAATTCCTTTAGAGTGTCTTGACCACATGCTTAATTTTGACAACTTGGTCGCCATCATCTTAATCACAGCCTGCCTGAATAAAGTAGGAATCACATATTCATTCACATCTACTTGGGAAGAAGCTGACAAGGGTTAATTTGCTGAGGAGGTTCTGAGACTACTCATTGGCACCATATATGACCCCGTCACAGAGTGAGTGGAAACGACTCCTTTAGAGTGTATTGACCACATGCTTAATGAATGTGACAACCGGTTAGGTGTCATCATCTTTATCCTTGGTCACTTGAACAAGGCAACATTCTTGCAGTCATGCTCGTCTGTCTTCTCTTTGGAAGAATCTGAAGCAGATTGCTTGCCTGGGAAGGCTTGAGACTGCTTGGTAACCCTTTCACAGGGTGAGTGGAAACACTCCTTTAGAATGTATTGACCACATGCTTAATGAATGTGACAACCTGTTAGGTGTCATCATCCTTATTCTTGGTTGCTTGAACAAAGCAGAATTATGCAGTCATGTCCATCCGGAAATTCGGAAAATGGGCTGTTTCACCTGGTATGGCTTGGCAGCTTCTCATTGCCAGAGCAGGTAACCCATTCAAAGGGTGAGTAGAAAACACTCCTTTAGAGTGTATTGACAATGTGTTTATTAAATGTGACATCCTATTAGGTGTCATCCTTATCCCTGGCTGCTTGAGCCAGTGGGATACATACTGTCATGCCCATCCGTGTTTTCCTCTTAGAGTCTGAAGAGGGATGTTTTGCTTGGGAAAGCTGTGAGACTGCTCCTTGCCAGAGAATTCAACCCCTTCACAGGGTAGGTGAGAATAACTCCTTTGAGTGTATTGGCCACTTGTTTAATAAATAAGACAACCTGTTAGGTATCATCATCCTCATCTCTGGTTGCTTAATCAAAGCAAAATTCACATAGTCATGTTCCTCCACATCTTCCCCTTGGAGAGTCTGAAGAGGCTGATTTGCCTGGGAGGCCTATTAGACTGGTCATTGCCAGAACATATAACCATATAAAAGCAAGACTCATACAGCCATGTTCATCCACATCTTCTATATTGAAGAGCCTGAAGAGGGTTGTTTTGCCCTGAGACCGGTAATTACCAATATATATACTTTCCACAGGGTTTTGCGTGCCATTTAACAAACCAGCCCATAAAAATAATTAAATGCATAAAAATGTTTGCTTAGTAAAAAAAATAAAAAATAAACCCCTAAAGGGTTAACCACTGCTAGAGGGCAGCTCATCTACAGCCCTGATTCACCAGGTGGTTAATGAGCTAAACCTTGCCCTGCCAGTAATCAGGACAAGTCTGTTCAGAACAGTGACAAAAAAGGTAGGAATTTTCAACAGAATTACAAAAATATTCTGTAATGTACACAAACCAAGGGAATTGTAGACATCCTAAACATGCTTCTCCCATTTTTTAAATTAATTTTTTGGTGAAAAACTGGAGAGCACATAGAAATATAAAAGGATATCCCATATCTCGACAGGCCAAGGCTGGCTCCAGTAGTCATCCACAGGTGACTCCTCTACCTTCTCTGGAAATGCTGGTCTTTTGAGGGGGTTGGCACAATGGCGCAATAGTAAAGCAAACATGAGAAGCCACGAACAGGTTATTGCCATGTGTGAACAGACAAAGTATTACTTTGTGAATGAATGAATGAAAGACTTGTATAGCGCTGCAACTGCGAACTGAATCGCCTCAAGGCAACCTGTTATGCAGAGTACTCCCTGTGGAGGAGCTCAGGCTATGCATAGAGGCTGCAGGGAGAAAGGCACCACAATACCCAGCAATGCAGCATTCATTTGAATACAAATAATTTTTAAATTTTGCTCACCCATCCTCTGTCATCCAACCGTAAACACTGGCACAGCGCGGGTGTGCGGGCATAGGGGAAACTCTGCCAACACCGCAGCCCACTTTACATGGACCCAGCAGACCCCAGACAAGGCTGTTAGCCCTGACAAAAGCCACCCTGAGGACCAGCAGCGGGGCTCCCTAGATTATGGGTCATTTAGCCAAGACACCAGGGACTGCCTCCAGCCTAATCCACACCCATGGACGTACGGCCAGCCATTTAGACCAGCCAGGTAGAGGAGCACACCTAGGTCCTGCTCATAGTAGGAAAAAAAAAGGACGGCTGGGCTGTGGGTGGGCTCAAATTTATATGAGTTAACTCCTGGAGGCATAGGGGGGCAGAGCCTATACCCAGCTGTGCTGACATTGAGCCGTCAGGAAAATTCATATCTAATCACAATCCTCCAGGTTTAGAATGTATCAATTGCTTTGCTAAAAATGAGCATTAGCAGGTTTAGGATTTACACACAGTGAACTGTTAATCTGCCAATTAATCTTTAGATGATCTTCCAGTGTTGGTGGGACACCAAAAATAAAAACCTATTGTACCCCAGTCAGTAAAAACATCTGAGAGTGTAAATATTGTGTGTATATATCGCAATGCATTGTGTTTGGTGTCTAGAGATGACCCTATACATTGCAGATGTCAAAAAAGTTTATTTAACTACTTCCCACCCGGCCACTGCACATATACGGCCAGGTGGGCATTTCCTCCTTCTGAGTGCATGTTCAGGAACGTCCCTCAGAAGGAGGGGGATCGCACGCGCGTGCCCGCGCAGCGGCACGGTCCTGATGCGGTCGTGTCACTTGAACGCGGCGCATCTCCGATCGGCAGGAGGGCTCTGTGATTGGCCCTCCTGATCACATGATGGTTGTGTTCAATCACAGCCGTTATGTGATGTAAATAGAGAGCCAGTTGCTAGACGATCGTCTCTCCTCTCCTCACTCGGAAGTTGTCAGTGAGGAGAGGAGAGCAGATCGCTGTAGCCGGCTGGTGATCAGTGAGTATGAGCTGTTTTTTACAGCTTTTTAAACACTGATCACCGGCCCAGTGTCCCCACACAATGTCCCAACACAATGTAAACGCACAAGTCCCCAAAATAGTGTCCCCACACACACGTCCCCACACAGTAAAAACACCTGTCCCACATATGTAACAGTAAAATCACATGTCCCAATGATCATCTGCACACATATGTCTGTGATTACCTGCGCACATCTGTACATGATCATCTGCATACATCTGTCCGTGATCACAATTATTATACACTTAACAGGATTTTTTTTACCAAAGACATGTAGCAAATACATTTTGGCTTAAATGTATGACAAAATTTGATTTTATTGGATTTCTTTTAAAATCGAAAAAAGAAAATATTGTTTTTTTTTCAAATTTTTGCTCTATTTCCGCTTATATAGCAAAAAATTAAAAACGGAGTCGTGAATAAATACCACCAAAAGAAAGCTCTATTTTTGGGAACAAAATTAAATTTGGGTACAGTGTAGCATGACCGCGCAATTTTCATTAAAAGTGTGAGAATGCTGAAAGCTGAAAATTGGTCTGGGAAGGAAGGGGGGGGGGGGGGGCGAAAGTGCCCTGTATTGAAGTGGTTAAAAGGGCAAAATTACTGTGACACCATCATTATCTTCCATGAGAATTTTTTTTGCAGTTTTGTTTTGGTTTTGGACAAGTTCTTTGCTCTTTTTCTGAAGTTTTACTAAAATAAAAATAAACACATACAGTATTATAATTTTTGGAAATTTAGGACAATAATTTACATTCCTTAATTTAAAAAGATCCAAAATTTTATGTGGGGACAGCTGGTAAAAAAAACCTTCTTAAACCTTTCATAATTGTTCCATTTTTCTTTTTTACCTTTCTTAGAAATGTTTTCTTCTATATTAGACTTTTGCCAATTCCTGAACTTTACATCATTTTATTGTTGATTCTTCCCAGCATCACAACTCCTTTTTTAAACTTCTATAAATTATAGAAACATCTATTAGTAAAATAAAAGATGACAAAGTAAATTATGGAAAATCGAAAAGCAGTTATTTTATTCTAAAGGCCCAAGGTGTGTGTCATTGGGGGAGAAATTAATTCAGATGATACTTCATTTTCTGTAGAGATTTATCTTCCAGAGGATTCAATTAATAATAAAGGATTTTTAATTAATCTCAGATGAACACTGAGTCAATACACTCCTGTGTGCTCCAGAGATGTCAGGGGAGATTTCTGTATTATAAATATATGGTTTGTGGATAATGAAATTGTATTGTGACCAGAAATGTCACATACATTTTCTGTTTTAATTTAACTTCCTTCAACAAAATGTCTCCAAATGCCACATGACCTGATGCCACTGAACTGTTCCTTCCAGAGGAGCCTCCCCTCACCCCGCTTCTATCAGAATTTACTTCTGCCGGGGAATCAATGACAAAACCTGAGCTAGGAGTCGAAAAAAAAGGAAATTGTCAATTTTACCAGTCTGGTTATTCACAGGTATTTTTCCTTCATCCTTAGATTTTACAGGGATGGCAATTGTTTGTCATTTAATTTTGTAAAATCTAGCTCAACCCAATTGATATAATCTTTTTTTTTTTTTATTGTTTTGCATATATGTCTGTATAGAAAAAAAATTAAAAACAATATTTTTTTCGTACAGCTAAGCCCTTTCATAACACACTCTGAAATTTTTTGTCTCAATTCAGGTAATGTCTTCTTTTTTTCTTTTAGATAAAGGACAAGCAAATAGTTACATTTTATTGTATGTACATGCTCATGAATATCACGCTGTTATCACTCTCTACACATTGTATGCTCCTGTGTTTCTTTTATTGATGGAAATATGATTTAATAATCAATAGAATGTTTTATATAGAGTCACATTTATATGTCCTCTGTTTTTTTTTTTTTTATGGGTTTGAAATTTCACTGAATTGGTTTTGCTGTATTTGAGTTAGTTCTGCCTGTATACAAGAAACAGATACAGATTTTTTTTTTTTTTTTACAGGGCTGCCAATTATCAGTCATTATTTCATTTGTAAAAACGAATACAACCTAATGGATGTTTTTTTTTTCACAGAATCGCATGTACGGCCCTTAAAATCCACGGTCCCGACTCTGCATATGAATTCATTCAACAGAAGTTTAACCCACAGTGTATGTATTGACAAGGTGTTTATTTAAAATATTATCACTTACATTTCGAGTTAAAAGCAAACAGCTTCTAGTGACAGTGGGGCTCAAAGGTACCCACGTCACTTCCAGTATCAGCAGAACGTCACCCAGCTCCACCCAACGTGTGTTGTCACAGTCACTTGACTTTCTCAGGGGTATCGAAATATAGAATATATAGTGTATAGAAAAAAAGGAAAAGGATAGTTTTTTTTTTCCTTACAGCAGAACTTTCTCATAATACATGAAACTGATTTATTTGGTCTGAGATAAGGTAAATATTTTGTTTAGATACAAGGCAGGTAAAATAGTCACATTTATTTTTTATACAAGCTGATACATATGATGCTGTTGTCACTCCACACATTGTATTCTCATGTGTTTCTTTGATTGATGTAAACATATATTAATAATTCAATGTTTTATTTAAGGTCATTTTTATAATTCATCTGGTTGTTTCCTGTTTTTGATATTTCACTGATTATGTTAATAAAGAAATAAGTATTGACACATGATCATGACATTTGCTGATTAACCATTCATTTATATATTAATTATCCTTATATTTAGTTATATGAATATTTCTTCATATTTGTACAGCTTTGTAGAGGAAGTCTCCTTAGTTACATTGATAATCATAAATAGCAATTTGGTCATTACTCATCAAATTGCAAACATTGATAAATACTCTTTAAGACATTCTAAAATGCAAGGGGATCTGTCATGAGAGAATACTGGAGACTACCGTTGGCTGACCATTATGCTGATGCTTTGAATATGGGTTTGAGTTGCTGACCCATAACAGGGATATAGTAAGTATTTCAGACACTACTCTCATACACACTTAAAGCATGCTTGTTCCAGGTCTGTGCTTTGCCATGTCTTTCACACATGTTAAAGTAGATTTAAACTGTAACTGGGTGACACTTAGATTTCTCTCTGCACTGTGTACAGTTGTCATTTTACCCTCATGATCCTTGTCACTTTTTTCATTTTTTGTTTTCAATTTTAAAGCAGCTGATCTCCTGCAGACTCTCTCCGCTCCTTCCTGTCTACCTGCACTCACTTCACTGTCATCTGCACATCATTTTTCTAGAGCAGCCTTTTTCAAACAGGGTGCCCAGGCACACTAGGTTTCTTCAGGGGTGCCTTTGCAAAATGCCCAAAAATTGCTCAATAATTGTATAAAAGCCAGTTGGTGGATCAGGCCTACCTTTTAGCTACACAAAGTCACAGGTTTTCATTGTGCATCGTTACGACCTTCTAGCCACTGGCATCCTAACAACCAATGATGTCATCAGTAGGTAAGGTGGATGTCGATCACCTATATAGCATCCTTGTGTGACCCCCCCACCTCTCTCCGTCAGCACTGAGGTTACATTAGCAGACTGATGGAGAGAAACTGAGAGGGAAGAGAAACACTCGAATACGAATAAGTACCAATGTGCAAAAGTGTATTTGCTTTGGAATAATAAATCACTGATAACATTGGGTGTCCTATGTTTGTGGACATTGCTGCATTATGTAAAATTATGTGTCAGAACGGCTTCTTAAATTTTCAACCATAGGAGCAAGAGAGTGAATGCAGGACAACAAATGAGAGACAGGTGTCACTCCATAATAGTGCTTAGTCATAGCTGATTAGCTATGAATAAGCACTACATTGAAGTGTGAAACACATTAGCTCCTGTCTGTTCCTGCTGTGGCTTGTATATTTGTTCACAAGAATCTTTGAATAAAAGGCAAAAAAACTTTTTTGAGTGCGGCTGTCCAGATCTTCTTCCTGTTTTTGATTTTTCATGTTTTAGATTGTCATAAGTTAAGTCTTACTTTAAGACACAGGATAGCAGCAATTGTATTTTATTTGTAGGTTTCAATTTCAAAAATTATTTGAAATGTAAGGCTTGATTTTGTAGTGTTTTGGACGATTAACAGCTGAAACATAGATAAGAGTAACTTTTTTCCTATTTAAAACACAAGGAAATATATTGGAATGGAAAATCAGACATTACTGAATGAATTATTTCTCTCTGGATTGTCTGACCTTCCAGCTCTTCAGCTCCCTCTGTTTCTCTTCTTCCTTCTCATCTACCTATTTACAATAATCTGGAATTTGCTGATCATTTTCCTCATAGTCAATAACTCTCACCTCCATGTACCTATGTATTTCTTCATTGGGAACCTGGCTGGTTTGGACCTCTCTTACTCCTCATTAACCGTCCCACGAATATTATTTGACCTTCACGCCAGCACAAGAAACATTTCCATAAAGGCCTGTATAACCCAAGTCTTTTTCTTTATATTCTTTGCCAGTTGTGAGGCTTTTCTGTTGACCGTCATGTCCTATGATCGATATACCGCCATTTGTAAGCCACTACATTACACACAGATCATGAGTTGGAAAGTGTGTGCACAGTTGGTTTCCATTGTGTTGTGTCTCAGCGTTATCCATTCTTTAAGTCACACACTTTATGCCTTGAAATTAAAATTTTGTGCATCAGATATTATAGAAAGCTTCTTCTGTGACCTTCCACAATTATTTAAGATCTCCTGCAGTGACATCTTCTTCAACATAGTGCTTATTCTTCTCTTGGGTGGCTTCCTTGGAGTTGGGTCTCTCATTTTGACCTTCCTGTCATATGCCTATATATTCAAAGCAGTTCTTAAGATTCAAGCTAAGGGTAATAGGAGTAAAGTTTTCTCTACTTGTACCTCTCACCTAACAGTGGTCTTTGTATATTTTGGCTCCATTTTTTTTAATTATTTTTGGCCAAGTACTTATCGTAACTCTTCTGGTGACAAAGTTGTGTCTGTGTTTTACACAGTGATCCTTCCTCTCCTCAATCCTCTCATCTACAGTCTGAGGAACAAGGATTTCAAAAAAACATTTCAAAGTGGCTTCGGAATAAACTTCCGGCTGAAATAGAGATACTGCATATCAAAAGATAGAAACGTACTTTTCATGACCAATGTAGGAAATCCATTGAACAGATGTTTATTTTAATGTGCATCTCTAATCAGAACTCTTTTTTTATGTTTGTTTGTTTTGGATAGAATTAAAAATTTGTTTAAACCCCCATTAGGTTTTGATTTTTTGTTGTGTCTTTTTGGGAAGATTTTTCCTACATTTCCTATCTCAATTTTTACCAACGCTAATGGAGAGTTTGAATCTACCAAGTAGGACACAGACACAAAAAAATCCAAGAAAAAAAAAAGGAAAGTATATAATATATACTTTTGTTGCAAGTGGTTTAGACATTAATGGCTGTGTGTTGAGTTATTTTGACGGGACAGCAAATTTACACTGTTATACAAGCTGTACACTCACTACTTTACATAGAAGAAAAAAAAAATATTAAAATACAAAAATGTGAGGGGTGTACTCACTTTTGTGAGATACTGTATGTGATGATCTTATTACTGCATAACATATCAGAGACTCACTAATAGTTTTTTTTGCACAGCCTATTCTTGGAGCCAAGTGGACCATTCACCAGACTCTCTTCCTGCTTACGGTCCATTTGGTGCACTTTTTGTCAAAATAAAAATGCATATAGCCATTATCATATAATACTTTTTAACTGAAGTTTGTATTGCTACAGCCAAAGCTGAAATTTAAACTTCTGAACAGACATAACTGGTGTCTCACTTCCCAGAAATACCATTGGGATACATATAAATGAGATCAATGAAAATCTCAGCTCTGTACCAAATTTTCTTGGGGGGGAGAATAAATTGTTCTGCCATTTTTTTATTGATGTCTCTTATGCTATGCTCAGTGATTCCTCACTCACCTCTACTTCGCTTTTTAATAGTGTGGAGTTTGGTGGCACAGGCAGTAGAAAAGGCAAATATTTTGTTTTTCATTTGCAGGTAAAACTTTTATCTTGCCATTTGTTTTTGGACTCTGTGCAGGCCAGTCAAGTTCTTCCACCCCAAACTCGCTCATCCATGTCTTTATGGACCTTGCTTTGTGCACTGGTCTAAATCATTTGGCGGAGGGCAATGGGGGGTTGTTTTTCAGGGGTCGGGCTTGGCCCCTTAGTTTCAGTGAAGGGAACTCTTAAGGCATCAGCATACCAAGACATTGGACAATTTCATGTGGGAATTTCAACTTTGCGGGAACAGTTTGGGGATGGCCCTTTCCTGTTCCAACATGACTGCACACCAGTGCACAAAGCAAGGTCCATAAAGACATGGATCAGCGAGTTTAGGGTGGAGGAACTTGTCTGGCCTGCACAGAGTCCTGACCTCAACCCAACAGAACACATTTGGGATGAATTGGAGCATAGGCTGCGAGCCAGGCCTTTTCTTGTACATCAGTGCCTGACCTCACAAATGCACTTTTGGAAGAATGGTCAAATATTCCCATAGACACACTCCTAAACCTTGTGGACAGCCTTCCCAGAATAGTTGAAGCTGTTATGGCTGCAAAGGGTGACCCAACTCAATATTGAACCCTACGGACTAAGACTGGGATGCCATTAAGATTTGGCTGCTCAATGACCAGGCCTTTTTTTGCGATACGACACTGCGTCACTTTAACTGACAACTGCGCGGTTGTGCAGTGCTGTACCCAAACAAAATTGACATCCTTTTTTTTGGTGGTATTTGATCATCTTTACGGTTTTTATTTTTTGCGCTATAAACAAAAAAAGAGCGCCAATTTTGAAAAAACACTATTTTGTACTTTTTGCTATAATAAATATCCCCATTTTTTTTTTAAAAGGCAAATTTTTTTTTTCCTCAGTTTAGGCCGATATGTATTCTTTTACATAGTTTTGGTAATAAAAATCACGCAATAAGTGTATATTGATTGGTTTGCGCTAAAGTTATAGCATCTACAAAATAGTGGATAGATTTATGGCACTTTTATTACTTATTTATTTTTTTACTAATAATGGCAGTGATTAGGGATGGGCCGAACAGACCCCTGTTTGGTTCACACCAGAACTTCCGAACAGTGCAAAAGTTCGGACCCGAATAACGAACCCCATTAAACGAACGTCAAAAATCAAAAGTGCCCATTTTGTAAATGCAAGTAATTGGGCATACCATGGTTATAGGGGTCCGGGTCCTGCCCTGGGAGACATGTATCAATTTAACCGCTTCCCGACCGGCCACTGCATATATACGTCAGCAGAATGGCTCGGGCAGGCAGAATCACGTACCTGTACGTGATCGTGCATGTGCCTGCCCGTGGGTCGCGCGCGCGCCGCTAGCGGCGCGCTCGCGACCCGGTCGGGAGCTCCGTGACCCCGGCCGCGGGACCAGCGGACCCGATCGCCGCTGGTATCCCGCGATCGGGTTACGGAGCGGAAGAACGGGGAGAGGTCTATGTAAACAAACCTCTCCCCGCGCTTCCTACACTGACTGTCAGTGATCGGCGGTTCCCTGTCATCGGGAACGCCGATCAATGACGTCACACGTACAGCCACGCCCCCCTACTGTAAAAAAAACACAACACGTCACACTGACTCCTCCCCGCCCCCTAGTGGTTAACCCCCTAACTACAACTGTCATTTACATAGGAATCAGTGCTATTTAAATAGCACTGATTGCTGTATAAATGACAAATGTCCCAAAAATGTGTCAAAAATGTCCGATGTGTCCGCCAAAATGTCGCAGTCACAATAAAAATCGCTGATCGCCGCCATTACTAATAAAAAAAAAAAAATATTAATAAAAATGCTATAAAACTATCCCCTATTTTGTAAACGCTATAACTTTTGCGCAAACTAATCAATAATCGCTAATTGCGATTTTTTTTACCAAAAATATGTAGAAGAATACGTATCGGCCTAAACTGAGGAAAAAAAAATGTTTTTTTTGATATATTTTTTTGGGGATATTTATTATAGCAAAAAGTAAAAAATATTGCATTTTTTTCAAAATTGTCGCTCTATTTTTGTTTATAGCGCAAAAAATAAAAACCGCAGGGGCGATCAAATACCACCAAAAGAAAGCTCTATTTGTGGGAAAAAAAAGGACGCCAATTTTGTTTTGGAGCCACGTCGCATGACCGCGCAATTGTTAGTTAAAGCGACGCAGTGCCGAATTGCAAAAAGGGGCCTGGTCCTTTAGCTGCAAATTGGTCCGGGGCTGAAGTGGTTAAAAACTTCATTTTTAAATGATTTTTTGATTTTTAAAGTAAAGCGTAAAATGAAAAAAATTTCTAGAATCTGCTACAGCAATAATTGCATTTATAAAGCCAAAAAATTATATTCTCCCTGCAAGCTGCCTTTATTTTGCTCAGCAAGAGCTGGGGAGCCAGTGTGTATGGTGAGGCCACAATGTAGTGCACTGGGAACAAGATTAGAGATTTTTTGGATATATTCTGGTGTCACTTTGACTTTGAAAAGAAGTAATGGGTGTCGGTGGCGCCTTCCCACCGTAACCCTATAGAGGTAATCTTGATGAAAGCAAGAATTGGCCTTGCTGTAAAAAATTGCAATGATATATGCCTGTCAAACAGGTGCATAAAAATTGGTCTTTGGGTGTTGGTGCTGCCTTCCCACTGTAACCCTATAGAGGTACTCTTGATGAAAGCAAGAATTGGCCTTGCTGTCAAAAATTGCAATGATATGCACCTGTCAAATAGGGATGAGCTTTGTGTTCGAGTCAAACCCATGTTTGACTCGAACATCGGCTGTTGGCCCGTTCGGCGAAATCCTATGGGCCGTTCACACCAAATTCGAGTGGCGCGTCACAGCCCATAATTCACTGCGGCATCGCAGTGCATTGCTGGCTGATGATTGGCCAATCAATCATGACCCGCATGCTTGGCCAATTACAGCACCGTCAGCGAAAAGAGAGATAATTGGCCACAGGCAGGATGTTGTGTCTCATAGAGAGAGATAGACGGAGAGACAGTGTCTTAATTTCCTTTGAAGCTATTGCAGTTACAGTCGGTGTATTGTGCCACCTGCACAGTGTACACCTGAAGCTACCCCAATTGCTGGTGTTGTTCTGTTACTACAGTCCCTGACAAAAGTCTTGTCGCTTGTGTACAAATTTACCTAAAGTGCCGCTAAAATATATTTCTAATCAAGATTTTGTTACAAGAAATGGGTCATTTTAATCCCAACAGCTTTTGTAATAATGTTTCAGTGCAAAACGAAACTGACAAAAAGTATTCTAATATTTACAGCTTGGTAAAGCCCATGTGTTGTCGCCTTGTTATATGAGCTTCACCTGTGACTAATAATGGATCAATTAGGTCTCAGGTGTGTGTAAAAAAACACCAGTACACTAGACCTTCTCAACTGCAACTAGACCTCTGCAAACATGCCTAAGATTCACCCGGAGACTAAAGTGTTGATTATCAAGAGGCTGAAGACCAGATCCACTGCTGATGTGGCAGACACCTTCAATGTGTCTCAGCGTCAAGTTCAGAGGATAAAAAAAGATTTGAAGAGACTGGAGACGTTTCGGACAAGGCACGGTCAGGCCGACCCCACAAGACAACTGCTCGAGAGGACCGTTTGTTGGCTTGAAAATCCAAGGCCAGCCCATTTTCCACTGCAGCAGAGCTCCACGAGACCTGGTCACCTGAAGTCCCTGTGTCAACCAGAACAGTTTGTCGGATTCTGTCTCGAAATGGCCTCCATGGTCGAATCAGTGCCCATAAGCCAGCACTAAACAAAAGACAATTGAAAAACCGTGTGGCATTTGCCAAGGGCCACAGCCTGCTACAAGGATGGACTCTGGAAAAGTGTCAGAAGGTGGATTTTTCAGATGAATCTCCTGTTGAATTACACCACAGTCACCGCAAATATTGCAGGAGACCTACTGGAACCCGCATAGAGCCGAGATTTACCCAGAAAACAGTGAATTTTGGTGGAGGCAAAATCATGGTCTGGGGTTACATCCAGTATGGGGGTGTGCGAGGGATCGGCAGGGTGGAAGGCAACATCAATAGTCTAAAATACCAAGAAATCTTAGCTACCTCTTATATTCCCAACCATAAAAAAGGCCAAATTCTGCAGCAGGATGGTGCTCCATCGCATACTTCCATCTCCACAACAAAGTTCCTTAAGGCAAAGAAGATCAAGATGATCCAAGATTGGCCAACCCAGTCACCAGACATGAACATCATTGAGCATATGTGGTGTAGGATGAAAGATGAAGCATGGAAGACGAAACCAAAGAATATTGATGAACTCTGGGAGGCATGCAAGACTGTTTTCTTTGCTATTCCTGATGACTTCATCAATAAATTGTATGAATCCTTGCCAAACCGCATGGATGCTGTCCTTCAAGCTCATGGAAGTCATACAAGATATTCAATTTGGATCTCACAGCACCACTACTTCATTCGCTGACATATTTTTGGATTTTCAGTAAAGTTGTTCAATTTCTGTATAGGTGACAAAACTTTTGTCTTGCCAAAATTTGACCTGTCTGTCTTGATTAAATGATAAATCTTTTTTCAGTGAAACTAATTTATTTCAGTGCATTAAACATCATTTGGGAGGGCTTTAGCTTTTCATATGAGCTATTTCTAACACCAATTGATTAATTAAAAGTCAGGTTAATAGCAGGAGTTTCTACAAAATAGAGAAGCGACAAGACTTTTGTCAGGGACTGTATACCACAGGCAGCTGTAGCAGTTACAGTCAGTGTATTGTGCCACCTGGAAAGTGTACACCTGAAGCTACCCCAATTGCTTGTGTTCTTCTGGTCCTATACCACAGGCAGCTGTAGCAGTTACAGTCGGTGTATTGTGCCACCTGGACAGTGTACACCTGAAGCTACCCCAATTGCTCGTGTTGTTCTGGTCCTATACCACAGCCAGCTACAGCAGTTACAGATGGTGTATTGTGCCAGCTGCACAGTGTACACCTGAAGCTACCCCAATTGCTTGTGTTGTTTTGTTCCTATACCACAGGCAGTTGTAGCAGTTACAGTCGGTGTATTGTGCCACCTGCACAGTGTACACCTGAAGCTACCCCAATTGCTTGTGTTGTTTTGTTCCTATACCACAGGCAGCTGTAGAAGTTACAGTCGGTGTATTGTGCCACCTGCACAGTGTACACCTGAAGCTACCCCAATTGTTCGTGTTCTTCTGTTCCTATACCAGAGGTAACTGTAGCAGACTAGCAGTTACAGTCTGTGTATTGTGCCACCTGGACAGTGTACACCTGAAGCTACCCCAATTGCTCGTGTTGTTCTGGTCCTATACCACAGGCAGCTGTAGCAGTTACAGTCGGTGTATTGTGCCAACTGGACAGTGTACACCTGAAGCTACCCCAATTGCTCGTGTTGTTCTGTTCCTATACCACAGGCAGCTGTAGCAGTTACAGTTGTTGTATTGTGCCACCTGGACAGTGTACACACCTGAAGCTACCCCAATTGCTGGTGTTGTTCTGTTCCTATACCACAGGCAGCTGTAGCAGTTACAGTCAGTGTATTGTGCCACCTGGACAGTGTACACCTGAAGCTACCCCAATTGCTCGTGTTGTTCTGTTCCTATACCACAGGCAGCTGTAGCAGTTACAGTCGGTGTATTGTGCCACCTGGACAGTGTACACCTGAAGCTACCCCAATTGCTCGTTTTGTTCTGTTCCTATACCACAGGCAGCTTTAGCAGTTACAGTCGGTGTATTGTGCCACCGGCACAGTGTACACACCTGAAGCTACCCCAATTGCTGCTGTTCTGCTCATTCCTATCCGCAGGCAGCTGTTGCAAATACAGTGGGTGTATTGTGCCATCTGCACAGTGTACACGCCTGAAGCTACCCCAATTGCTGGTGTTCACATAATAATAATACTATAGGCAGGCAGTTGATTCTGCTAGCTGCAGTATATCAGTAAATACGTCCAAGCTTTGTGCAGCTACATCTCCCTGCAGGCCATTAGTATGTCTGGAAGGCCAACAAGGAGAGGCAGACAGTCACAAGGCAATAAAAGAGGGCAAGCAGGCTCTGTGTCTAGAGGCAAAAGTGCTGGTCATGGACACGGTGCATCCTCATCAGCACGTGGCCATGGGACATGCTCGTCCTTTTTTCCGGCAGCTGGACGTGTTGAGCCGCAACATGCCGAAGACTTGGTAGAGTGGATGACCAAGCCGCCCTCATTCTCCCCAGTCCTCATCCTCTCTCACCCAGTCTCAGGGTACTGGCAAAGCAGCTGCCAACGTGGCCTCTTCCCTAGGCTCAATGGCATCAGTCACTCCTTCCCTAGCCCCACCATGTCCTCCTGAGGATTCCCCCAAACTGTTTGAGCACAAACACTGCAACACCTCACAGAAACTCTAGTTGGAGCGCAGGAATGAGCCCTGCTGCAAAGTATTGCATCAAAAATTGTAATTACACGCCCCTGTTAAACAGGGGCTGAAAAATTGGGCCTTAGCCACCGGTGGTGGTGCCTAGAACCAAAAATGTTCTTACAAGCTATCAACATGATCATTGAGGGGGAAGAGGATAGTCACTCAGCATCAGCATAGGCAGTCTTGAAGGGATCTGACATTAAAAAAAAATTATTCGGTTACATAAGCATCAGGTGCTTGGTAGCTGGTGGTGATCCAAGACCGATTTATTTTTATGAAGGTCAGTCGATCAACCGAGTCGGTGAACAGACGCACCCTCTTGATCGGTTACAAAGCCTCCAGCAGCACTGAATGTGCGTTCCGAAAGAATGCTGGATGCAGGACAGGCCAGTAGTTCAATTGTATACTGTGCAAGCTCTGGCCAGTGATCCATCCTCAAGACCCTGTAACCCAGAGGATTTTCGGTGGGAAAGGTGTCCAAGTCTGACCTTGCCCCTAGGTATTCATGGACCATGTAAATCAGACGCTGGCGATGGTTGCTGGAACCGATCATACCTTGGGGCTGCGGACTAAAAAATTGTCTGAACGCATTGGTCAGATGGACACCTTCTCCACCGGTCCTTCTGTGATTGACCGAAGCCTCAGCAACACGTTGTCCAGGACCAGGAATTTGTAACCTCCCAGTTTCTCCCGGAGAACGCAATGCACAGAGCTTTCTGCAAGGCCTCCCAAAGATGTTTCATCCTCTGCTCCCTCTGCAATGGCAAGATAAGTTCCGCAACCTCACCCTTGTAACGTGGATCAAGGAGGGTTGCCAGCCAGTAATGATCCCCCTCCTTGATCCGACGAATACGAGGATCCTTCCGCAGGCTTTACAGGATCAGGGAGGCCATGCAGCATAGGTTAGCTGAGGCATTCGGTCCGGAGTCCTCTGGGTCACTAAGGACAACATGATCTGCAGCCACCTCCTCCCAGCCACGTACAAGTCCACGGGTTTCTTGGGACTGTTGGGAAGGACTGCTGCTGATGCCGAGTGCCAGGCTCCACCTCCATGCTGACACAATCCTCCTCCTCCTCTTCCTCCTCTTCCTCCTCGTCCTCCTCGTCCTCTTCTTGTGTGATCGGCAGGCCAGCAGGAACACTGTCTGGATAAAGGGGGCCTTGAGAGGTAAGGAAGTCCTCCTCCTCCTGCCTCTGTTCTGCCTCAAGTGCCCTGTCCATTATCCCACACAGCGTGTGCTCCAACAGGTGGACAGTGTCACTGATGCATGCACTGTCACTGATGCATGCACTGTCACTGCTCACCATCCTCGTGGCCTTCTCAAATGGTGACAGGACTGATCATGGCCCACTGGCGTGGGGGGAAAAAAACAAGCTCCCCTGACCCTGTCCTGGTGTCGTAGTCACACAGGTACTCATTGATGGCCCTCTGCTGCATGTGCAGCTGCTGCAGCATGACCAACGTTGAGTTCCACCGGGTGGGCATGTCACAGATTAGGTGGTTCTTGGGCAGGTTTAATTTCTTATGGAGCTCAGCCAGCCGAGCACTGGCATTATATGACTGGCGGAAATGCACACAGACTTTCCTGGCCTGCCTCAGGACATCCTGTAAGCCCAGGTACCTGCCCGAGAACCGCTGCACCACCAAGTTAAGGAGGTGAGCCACACTGTCATGGGAGGGATGCCTAACCCAGGCATCCAGCACAGAGTGAACAGATCAATGGGCTGCACTAAAGAAATCAGGCTCAAAGGTAAGTGAAAATATATATTTATTAAGGATAAAGACACACGTGCAAAACAAACACAGCAAACCATGAACAAGAAAGAAAGCAAATACACAGCAACCCCAAAACCCTAATCTAACTAACTATAAATATATACACATAAGGAAATGGAACACATATTACAAGGCAGGGATGAGAGACCAGGGGAACAGGAGGCCAGGTGGAGGAAGCAGAAGCAAGGGGAAGCCAAGGCAGGAATCAGGGGACAAGTCTCAGGAACCAGGTATAGGAAACAGAATCCAGGACAGGGCAGGAAGCGGATCAGGAACAGGTTTCAGGCAACGGATCAGATCAGGCAGGGACAAGGCTTGAGGGAAGGAATTCTGAAGCACTGAGCCTCAGTGAAGGACGGGCTTATATACTCCCAGCAGTTCCACATCAGGTGCAGCTTGATCACTAGAATGTCCATCTGCTGGGAGACCCCCGCTGGTGGCCACCAGAACTGCACCCTTTGATGCCCAAAGAAACAGTGACACCAGCAGGCGATCCAAGCAATAACACTGTTCCTGACAGTTCCCCCCTAAGGAGTGGCCTCCGGACACTCCATTCTGCCTTTGATCTGGCAGTTCGTGTAAATGTGGAAAAGTCCCAAAAAGTCTCCCCTGTGACTGCAGACTTCTTTGCGCTCTCCGGCCAGAGTCTCTTAACCTACTGGGAGGCGTGCCACCCGAGTCCGACAATGGGACATGTACCCCACAACCAGGGTCTGGAAGTTTAGATCTGGAAATAAAAACAGACAGGGCAGCAGGCTCCGGGTCATCGGGCTGGGCAGCGGGCACCGGGTCATCAGGCTGGGCAGCGGGCACCGGGTCATTAGGCTGGGCAGCGGGCACCGGGTCATCAGGCTGGGCAGCGAGCTTCGGGTCATCAGGCTGGGCAGCGAGCTTCGGGTCATCAGGCTGGGCAGCGAGCTTCGGGTCATCAGGCTGGGCAGCGAGCTTCGGGTCATCAGGCTGGGCAAGCTCCGGGTCACCAGGCTGGGCAGCAGACAGTGGCTCACCAGGCTGGGCAGCAGACAGTGGCTCATCAGGCTGGGCAGCAGACAGTGGCACATCAGGCTGGGCAGCGGACAGTGGCACATCAGGCTGGGCAGCATACAGGAACACATCAGGCTGGGCAGCGGACAGTGGCACATCAGGATGGGCAGCAGACGGTGGCTCATCAGGCTGGGCAACAGACAGTGGCTCATCAGGCTGGGCAACAGACAGTGGCTCATCAGGCTGGGCAACAGACAGTGGCTCATTAGGCTGGGCAACAGACAGTGGCACATCAGGCTGGGCAGCAGACAGGAACACATCAGGCTGGGCAGCAGACAGTGGCACATCAGGCTGGGCAACAGACAGTGGCTCATCAGGCTGGGCAGCAGACAGTGGCTCATCAGGCTGGGCAGCGGACACATCAGACTGGGAAGCTGGCCGTGGGTCATCAGAATGGAAGGCAGGCAGTGGGTCATACTGGAAGGCAGGCAGCGGGTCACCAGACTGGGAGGCAGACAGCGGGTCATCAGACTGGGAGGCAGACAGCGGGTCATCAGACTGGGAGGCAGACAGCGGGTCATCAGACTGGGAGGCAGACAGCGGGTCATCAGACTGGGAGGCAGACAGCGGGTCATCAGACTGGGAGGCAGACAGCGGGTCATCAGACTGGGAGGCAGACAGCGGGTCATCAGACTGGGAGGCAGACAGCGGGTCATCAGACTGGGAGGCAGACAGCGGGTCATAAGACTGGGAGGCAGACAGCGGGTCATCAGACTGGAAAGCTGGCAGCGGGTCATCAGACTGGAAGGCAGGCAGCGGGTCATCAGACTGGAAGGCAGGCAGCGGGTCACCAGACTGGAAGGCAGGCTGCGGGTCAGACTGGAAGGCGGGCAGCGGGTCATCAGACTGGAAGGCGGGCGGCGGGACATCAGACTGGAAGGTGGGCGGCGGGACATCAGACTGGAAGGTGGGCGGCGGGTCATCAGACTGGAAGGTGGGCGGCGGGTCATCAGACTGGAAGACGGGCAGCGGGTCATCAGACTGGAAAGTTGTCGGTGGGACATCAGACTGGAAGGTAGGCGGCGGGACATCAGACTGGAAGGTGGGCGGCGGGTCATCAGACTGGAAGGTGGGCGGCGGGTCATCAGACTGGAAGACGGGCAGCGGGTCATCAGACTGGAAGACGGGCAGCGGGTCATCAGACTAGGAAGCTGGCAGTGGGTCATCAGACTGGAAGGCTGGGACGTCAAGCTGGAAGGCTGGAACATCAGGCTGGAAGGCTGGCACCAGGACATCAGACTGGAAGGCTGGGACGTCAGGCTGGAGGGCTAGGACATCAGACTGGAGGGCTGGAACGTCAGGCTGGAGGGCTGGAACATCAGGCTGGAAGGCCGGCAGCGGGACATCAGACTGAAAGGCCGGTACCAGGACATCAGACTGAAAGGCCGGCACCAGGACATCAGACTGAAAGGCCGGCACCAGGACATCAGACTGAAAGGCCGGCACCAGGACATCAGACTGAAAGGCCGGCACCAGGACATCAGACTGAAAGGCCGGCACCAGGACATCAGACTGAAAGGCCGGCACCAGGACATCAGACTGAAAGGCTGGGACATCAGACTGAAAGGCTGGGACATCAGGCTGGAAGGCTGGCACCAGGACATCAGACTGGAAGGCTGGGACGTCAGGCTGGAGGGCTAGGACATCAGACTGGAAGGCTGGAACGTCAGGCTTCAAGGCTGGCAGCGGGACATCAGACCAGAAGGCCGGCACCAGGACATCAGGCTGGAAGGCTGGGACGTCAGGCTTGAAAGCTGAAACATCAGGCTGGAAGGCCGGCACCAGGACATCAGACTGGAAGGTTGGGACGTCAAGCTGGAAGGCTGGAACATTAGACTGGAAGGCTGGCACTGGCTCTTCAGGCTGGAACGCTGGCACCTCCGGGTGGAACTCTGGCACTTCAGGCTGGGACAGATTGGTGGGTGTGGAAGCAGGTTGGATTAATGTCAGGATCGTTTTGGTTGGGAAAAACTTTCGTTTTTTCTTTGACTTAGTCACTGAAGCTCTGTAGGTGGGGGGTGCAGCAGACAGGAAAGGAGGATTTGGATATGGCAGAGAAGATGTAACAGTAGCTGGGGGAAGTTCTTGTGGATTTGTAGGCAGCTGAGAAGAGGCAGGGGGGTTAAATGCAGGATAGGTACAGGGAGCAGAGACCGGATATGAGTATTTGGTTGGGAGCAGTGTATACTGGGTGGCAGTGGCGTAACTAGAACGCTCAGGGCACCGATGCAAGAAACCATGGAGGGCCCCCCCCCCCCGACCTCCGGACAAAGCTCTTTTCTCCGAGCCCGATGGCAGAACACCATGGCCCAGTCACAAGTGGGTGGCTGCATATAAAGTGCATATCAAATGCCGCCACTGTGCCCATCAAGCTCTGCCACTGTGCCACCAAATGCCACCACTGTGCTATCAAATGCCGCCACTGTGCCCATCAAGCTCTGCCACTGTGCCATCAAATTCCACCACTGTGCCAAAAAAATGCTGGCAGTGTGCCATCAAATGCTGCCACTGTGAATCCCCCCCCCCCCGCCTGCTCGCTGTCTGCCCGGCACTTACCCTGTTATGGTGGGGCTGCGGGTGACGGCCATGAGTGGGGTCCTCCATGTGTCTCCTGCCATCCTCATCTCCTGTCCTCGCCTCCTGATAGGTGTCCAATAGCTGCACCTATCGTTTCAGCCAATCAGGTGACGGGTAACAGACCCGCACACCTGATTGGTGGAGATGCGGTTCAGTGTTATTATTTCGCTTTTCTAACACACCTGGGTGGACTGTAAGCGTCAAGCATGGCGCTCGCAGTTCACCTATTATGAAGCCTATTAGAGCCTATGGTTCTAATCAGGTGCTTCAAAAACACCCCGCCACTGTAATTCAGGCGCCCAGTGCCCCAAAAGGGACCGGACACCTAAATATGGGGGTGGCAGCAGGGGCCATGGATAGAATCATGCTATGCATGAATCTATCCATTTGTCATAGAGGGAGTGGATGGAGAGAGGAGGTGGCATCTGTGCGCCCTTTTGGATGCACTGCCACTGATAAACACATGCACATTCACATACATACATGCACTCTCACATACATGCACACACACACACACACACACACACACGTGCATGCACACACAAAAACAGACATACATGCATCATGCACAGACATACATGCGCGCGCGCACACACGCATCATGCACACACATGCATGCATCATGCACACACACGCATCATGCACACACACGCATGCATCATGCACACACACACGCATGCATCATGCACACTCACGCATCATGCACACACACGCATGCATCATGCACACACACGCATGCATCATGCACACACACATGCATCATGCACACACACACACACACATACATGCATCATGCACAGACATACATGCATCATGCATTGCACACACATACATCATGCATGCACAGACACACACATACATCATGCGCACACACACACATACATGCATCATGCACCCACATACATCATGCATGCACAGACACATGCATGCACACACATACAGTAGATAGATAGCCTTATATAAAAAAATAAAAAAAACGGCAGTCCTTTTACCTTGTCTCTTCCTGCCGGCCGGGTACTGCACTGTAGGGGGAGACCAAGAGCACAGCAACACTGTGCTGCTTTCACTTTAGCCTAATGTGAGGAGCTCCCTGTACAGCGCCGATTACAGTTTGGAATCGGCGATCGGGGAGCTCCTCTCAGAAGCCGCTTCTAGTGAAGACTACAGGGGGGCTCCGGTCGCCATGGCGATCGCAGCGACCCCTATAATTCCGCCACTGCTGGGTGGCAACTGAGTTTGGTATGGGTGATGGGGAAACATACATTCGGGTAGGCTGGTGTCTGATGGCAGAAGTGGTTTGTTTGGCTGGGGCTAATAGCACCATGTCAGACCATGCTGAAAGTATAGGTTGTACAAACTTTGGTTTTAAGTCTCCCTGTCTAACAAAAGACTGAGCAGACACAATGCACTCAGCTATCACCTATGGGGAACAGGCAGAGTAGTGCTCACAATAATCGGCGGGATCATCTTCAAAAAGCCATACTAGGGATACACCCTGATTCATATTAAAAGGGGGAGTGAAATCATCATGGCCCTCAGGAATACAGGGCAGGGCCAGCTCTGTACAAATTTTGATCAAAGGCTGCACGTCCTCAAAAAGAAAACTGCCCTGATCGACGAAAACATGGGCTATACGGATGCATTCCAGCAGTTGCTCTCTAGTATATTCACCTAAAGTCTGATGACAAAAATCTCTGTCATCTGTTGCCAGGAGCGAAAGATACAGAATATCTTCCAGATGCATTTTTCTTGGCAATAGCAAGTGTCCAGACCCAATTCCCAAGTGCAGCCGATCTGTTTGTATGGCTTCAGAATTCTGTCATGGGAGGGATGCCTAACACAGGCATCCAGCACAGAGTGAACAGATCAATGGGGTGCACTAAAGGAATCAGGCTCAAAGGTAAGTGAAAATATATATTTATTAAGGATAAAGACACACGTGCAAACAAAACACAGCAACCCCAAAACCCTAATCTAACTAACTATAAATATATACACACAAGGAAATGGAACACATATTACAAGGCAGGGATGAGAGACAAGGGGAACAGGAGGCCAGGTGGAGGAAGCAGAAGCAAGGGGAAGCCAAGGCAGGAATCAGGGGACAAGTCTCAGGAACCAGGTATAGGAAACAGAGTCCAGGACAGGGCAGGAAGCAGATCAGGAACAGGTTTCAGGCAACGGATCAGATCAGGCAGGGACAAGGCTTGCAGGAAGGAATTCTGAAGCACTGAGCCTCAGTGAAGGACGGGCTTATATACTCCCAGCAGTTCCACATCAGGTGCAGCTTGATCACTAGAATGTCTATCTGCTGGGAGACCCCTGCTGGTGGCCACCAGAACTGCACCCTTTGATGCCCAAAGAAACAGTGACACCAGCAGGCGATCCAAGCAATAACACTGTTCCTGACACACACAGAGCAAATGGGTCAGTTGTCCCTGTCGGGGGGCGGAGAGGAGGTTGGTACCATTGTCGCAAACCACCATTCCTGGCTTAAGCTGGCGTGGCGTCAACCACCTCTCAGCCTGCCCCTGCAGAGCTAACAGAACCTCTGCCCCAGTGTGGCTCCTGTCCCCCAAGCACACCAGCGCAAGCACCGCATGGCATCTTTTTGCCTGCATACTTGCGTAGCCCCTTGAACGCCTACAGAGCACCGCTGGTTCCGAGGACAAAGCACAGGAAGAGGCCATGGAGAAAGAAGAGGAGGGGGTGGAGGAGTGAGGTGTGTCAGAATCACCAGTAGTAGCATTTTGGAGGTGTGGTGGCGGAACAAACTCCAACACTACTGCACCTTGTCCTGCATCCTTCCCAGCTGCCAGAAGAGTCACCCAATGCGCCGTGAAAGATAGGTAATGTCCATGCCTGCTGGATCATGAGTCAGCGGTAATATGCACCTTACCACTGACCGCCCTGTCCAGCGAGGCCAAGACATTGCCTTCCACATGCCGGTAGAGAGCCAGAATTGCCTTCCTTGAGAAAAAGCAGCGTTTGGGAACCTGCCACTGAGGAACCGCACATTCCACAAACTCACGGAAGGGGGCAGAGTCTACCAACTGAAAAGGCAGCAGTTCAAGTGCTAGAAATTTAGCCAAGCTAGCATTTAACCTCCGGGCATGTGGATGGCTGGGAGTGAACTTCTTTTGACGGTGCAGCAGCTGGGGCAGGCAAATTTGCCTGGTACAATCGGGCGTCGGTGTACCGATAGCAGATTGCCCGCAAGTACTTGGCTGTGACACACCTAATTCTACACCTTCATTCCTCTCAGTGCAGGTTTCAGAGAGGACTGAAGGTATAGTGGGGTTGGAGTTCCCAGCTGATGAGGAGCAAGGAGAGGTCTGCTTTGTTCTTTGGTGTGGGTCTTTTAGGTACGCTTGCCAACGAACTGCATGGCAGGTCAACATATGTCTGGTCAAGCATGTGGTGCCCAAGCGGCTCATGTTTTAGCCACGCGAGATAAGCTTGAGACATATGTTGCAAATAGCAGCGGTGTGATCTGATGCACTCGTCTCAAAAAAGGCCCACACCAAAGAACTTTTGGAATAACGCGCAGCGCCCTGCACATGCGCAGCACTACCACCAAAGGCCCAATTTTTCTACTACTGTTCAACAATGGCATGTAATTACAATTCTTGATATAATAGTTCACAGCAGGGCGTTCCAGCTACCACCAAGAGTCACTTTGAGGCTTACAGTGTTGTGGCAACACCAACAACTTAGGTCCAAATTTCTGCAGAGCATATAGGGCAGGCCCCTACTTTCAAACACGTGTCTCCTCTCCACTGATGCTTTATCCCAATCCTTGTTTTACTAAAAAAATTGTCAAATGACGTCGGCAAAGTGGTTGTAAAATCCTGACAGGACGTCATATGAAGTTTTGAGCCGCTGCGCGCCCCTGGGGGCGCGCATCGCGGCGATCGTTGTTGCGGGGTGTCAGTCTGACACCCCGCAACTACGATCTTGGTAAAGAGTCTCCGACGGAGACTCTTTACCACGTGATCAGCCGTGTCCAATCACGGCTGATCACAGTGTAAATAGGAAAAGCCGGTAATCGGCT